>CM039683.1:3600000-4247500 GCA_022530915.1 Paspalum notatum | reverse complement strand
CGACTCCAACCTCGGCCAGGAGGTCAAAAACGCTGTTTCAACCTCCTGGTAATGTGAAAAGCTGAGATTACGTGGTTTCGGGGCGAGGTTGGGAATTGTCGCGAAAACGGGTCTCAGCGACTTCAACCTCGGCCAGGAGGTCAAAAACCCTGTTTCAACCTCCTGGTAACGTGAAAAGCTGAGAATACGTGGTTTCTGGCCGACGTTGGGAAATGTCGCAAAAAGGGGTCTCAGTGACTCCAACCTCGGCCAGGAGGTCAAAAACCCTGTTTCAACCTCCTGGTAACGCGAAAAGCTGAGATTACATGGTTTCGGGCCGACGTTGGGAATTGTCGCGAAAACGGGTCTCAGTGACTCCAACCTCGGCCAGGAGGTCAAAAACCCTGTTTCAACCTCCTGGTAACGCGAAAAGCTGAGATTACGTGGTTTCGGGCCGACGTTGGGAAATGTCGCGAAAACGGGTCTCAGCGACTCCAACCTCGGCCAGGAGGTCAAAAACCCGGTTTCAACCTCCTGATAACGTGAAAAGCTGAGATTACGTGGTTTCGGGGCGTGGTTGGGAATTGTCATGAAAATGGGTCTCAGCAACTCCAACCTCGGCCAGGAGGTCAACGCGCTAAATATGAAGAAAAAAGGGCCAAAGCTCTGGAGATGTGCCGGGAGCTTGGCTCTTCTAGCCATGCTCGTATCATTTTTGGACATAAGGTGTCCAAAACGCGGTTAATGCCGGAGATGCAGGAAAGTAGGTTTTGTGAAAAGTTGAGCGATTGCTTTGCTGCACCTGATGTTGAGATAGAGCTTCGCACACGCGATGAGCACAGTCTAATCGAAGCCCTAAATACTAATGCCGTAAAATCGATTCTGCTGGCTCGCAGTCTGGAGCGCCGGGTCGATGATCGCCGGCGAGACTTTTTGCAAGAGAAGATTGCTTTGGAGAAGAAAGTGGAAACGCTTGGAAAGGAAAGATCTGACCTTGCTGTGGAAAACGAGGGGCTTCGGGACAAGCTTGCCGAGGCAGAACGGGAGCTAGCGGAGGAAAAGAAGAAAATGGCGTCGTTGCAGAGAGAAAGGGATGATGCTTCGCGGAACGCCGAAACTTCGCGGCTGGCTCTGGATGCGCTCCATCGACGCTTTGTGCAGAAGGGCCAGGATCTCGTGGGGGAGCTACAGTCATTCTATGGGGATCATGGGGCTAAGGCGATGCTGTATGATAACCCCGATGGTGACGTTGATGTGTTTTTTGACTGGGCGGCGCAAAGCGTGGCTGACTTGCAGCCAGTGATTACTTCATATGGGGATTTTTGTGCTCTGGTTGCTAGTTGAGCAGTTGCGCAGTTTGTTGAGGAGAAAGGCTTCATTTGCCCTGCAGAGCTCCTGACCGATACGCTGCCGTCGGCAGATAACTATGAGCGGGTAAGCGGGAGCTTCGGGAAAGTGGCGGCGAAGGTGATCACAGAGTTTTGGATGAAGGGTGGGCGGGAGATGGCCGTCGTGAAGGCGAAGAAGCGTGTGGAACAGATGGAGGCGGAGCATGCGGCCGAAATGGTGATTCCGTGATTTCTCTGTGGATTGGCTAGTCCTTCTGTTTGTGTATTGGATGTGAACTTGCTTGGTAACCCTTGTTTTATTTGGGCAGGCAAAGCAGACAGAACCGGCCGAGGCTGGGGCGGACGTAGATGCGACTGGTGCGGGCGGGGCTGAGGATGGGCTACAGAAAGAGGTGTAGATTCTCATGGAACTTGGTGCCTGTTTTTGATTTGCGAAAAGTGTGGGTTACTATGGTGGATGGCTGGGTGGTGAACACTTCTGGTTTATGATGAACGGGGCAGTTGCTGAACACGCACTAAAAATGGAGTTTTGTGTTGATGAAATGTGCGCAGGTTGCTAAGGACGGGGCTTCGCTAATAGTGTTGGAGCCCGTTCCAATTACTATGAACCGAAGCGACTTTTATATGTCAGGCTTGACTTGGGAACGGTATCGCCGTAAGCGTCCCGAAGCGAATTTTGAGGATTTTTGGTGGTCGAGGGTCCGGTCCTATGATTTGAGGAACCAAGCTTCGCGCAAAGTTTTTAGGCAGGTAACTCCTAGGGTCTTAGATGCTCGGAGGGAGCAGCAAAGGTCTAAACCTGCTCCCTCTGCTAGACACTGCTTTGAAAGGGCCGAGCAAGGCGTGACCCTGGAGAGTGGTGATTATAGCTTTGCATTTAGAATGCGATCTTTGGTGAAGAATCATGAAATTATTTTGTACGATGATGGGTGTGCAGGTGTATTTCTGGGCGAGAGGGTAAGGGCCCAAAGGAATAAATGATAATTTTTTGTTTGCCAGATTGCGGTGCGATGGGGAGGGAGGCTTCGGCACATGGGAAGGGCCGAATACGGTGACTTTTTGGGCAAGGTTGCACGAGAAGTGCTGGAGGCGGCCGCGATGGAACTTATTGATGAGTTGGCGGATCTGGTTGTTCGCGAGGGTTGGTGCCGAACTCTGGGCCTTTGAGGGAGGTAGTTTGATGGATGAGTTGGCGGGCTTGATTACCCATGAAAGGCGCTCGTGTTTGTCTTAGGTTTTGGTTCCGGCGGTGCGCTTTTTGTGTTGATTGGCTCACGAGGCTTTTTGGCGAGGAGACTGTCGACTTTTGATCCTTCGGCATTTTGGGGGCGAAAAAACGCCGTCCCCCAACTTCTGAAGTTGGCGAGGACGCGAGGGATCACCAGCATCACGGCGAAGCCCTCGGAGAGCGGCCCAAGCCTCTGGCCCTTTGGCCAAAGAGGGGCAAAGGCAACTTGAAAAGAAAAACGCCGTCCCCCAACTTCTAAAGTTGGCGAGGACGCGAGGGATCGCCAGCATCGTGGCGAAGCCCTCGGAGAGCGGCCGAAGCCCCTGGCCCTTTGGCCAAAGCGGGGCGAAGCCAACTTGAAAAGAAAAAGCCGTCCCCCAACTTCTAAAGTTGGCGAGGACATGAGGGATCGCCAGCATCGCGGCGAAGCCCTCGGAGAGCAGCCGAAGCCCCTGGCCCTTTGGTCAAAGTGGATCGAGGCCAACTTGAAAAGAAAAACGCCGTCCCCCAACTTCTAAAGTTGGCGAGGACGCGAGGGATCGCTAGCATCGCGGTGAAGCCCTTGGAGAGCGGCCGAAGCCCCTGGCCCTTTGGCCAAAGCGGGGCGAAGCCAACTTGAAAAGAAAAACGCCGTCTCCCAACTTCTAAAGTTGGCGAGGACACGAGGGATCGCCAGCATCGTGGCGAAGCCCTTGGAGAACGGCCGAAGCCCCTGGCCCTTTGGCCAAAGCGGGGCGAAGCCAACTTGAAAAGAAAAACACCGTCCCCCAACTTCTAAAGTTGGCGAGGACGCGAGGGATCGCCAACATCGCGGCGAAGCCCTTGGAGAGCGGCCGAAGCCCCTGGTCCTTTGGCCAAAGCGGGGTGAGGCCAACTTGAAAAGAAAAATGCCGTCCCCCAACTTCTAAAGTTGGCGAGGATGCGAGGGATCGCTAGCATCGCGGCGAAGCCCTCGGAGAGCGGCCGAAGCCCCTGGCCCTTTGGCCAAAGCGGGGCGAAGCCAACTTGAAAAGAAAAACGCCGTCCCTCAACTTCTAAAGTTGGCGAGGACGCGAGGGATCGCCAGCATGGCGGCGAAGCCCTTGGAGAGCGGCCGAAGCCCCTGGCCCTTTGGTCAAAGCGAGGCGAAGCCAACTTGAAAAGAATAATGCCTTCCCCCAACTTCTAAAGTTGGCGAGGACGCGAGGGATCGCCAGCATCACGGTGAAGCCCTCGGAGAGCGGCCGAAGCCCCTGGTCCTTTGGCCAAAGTGGGGCGAAGCTAACTTGAAAAGAAAAACGCCGTCCCCTAACTTCTAAAGTTGGCGAGGACGCGAGGGATCGCAAGCATCGCGGCGAAGCCCTCGGAGAGCGGCCGAAGCCCTTGGGCCTTTGGCCAAAGCGGGGCAAAGCTAACTTGAAAAGAAAAATGCCGTCCCCCAACTTCTAAAGTTGGCGAGGACACGGTTTGAATGTGGGGGGCCCTTCGAATCTTAAGGTCGAGGGATAGATGTCTTCGCTCCTTGGCCAATGTGGAAATCTGCAGCGGGATGAACCTTCGCTTATATTTATTCGAATATCCAGTGCACCTCTGAGACTTAAAGGAATGAACATCTGGCCCGAAGGCCTTCAAGCATTTCGGGGAAAGCTGCTTGCATAGCAAGTGTACGCGCGACGTCGCCTCGTTAAAAAACCTCACATCGCGGGGGGTTCCCCTGTGAGGAAAAAGAGCGCGACCGCGAAGTCCAATATTACAACCGAAGTTTGAATTACATTAATGGAAACGACAAAAAAGTAAAGTACTCTTGGAGCTCTCTGCTCTTCATGGGTAGTAACGGCGAAGGTTATCAGCGTTCCAAGTGTACGGGACATCGGCGCCGTCTAGTTCTTGGAGCTTGAAAATGCCTGGGCCGATTACCTTCTTCACAATGAACGGTCCCTGCCACTTTGGTTGAAGCTTCCCTTTGGGTTCATAGTAACGCTTGGATAGGACCAGGTCTCTGGCCCGGATGTCCTTGTGCAGGATCTTCCAATCGTGCCATTTGCGGGTTTCGATCTGGTACTTGGCAATGCTGTTAGTCGCTTGTAGTTGTTCCTCTTCAAGAAAATCTTTGACCCTGACCTGGGCTTCGGCGTGATTGGTGGCCGCGTTGATTACCCTCAGAGATTTTAGCTTGATTTCTGCTGTTGTGATTGCTTCTTCACCGAAGAGTAGACGGAAATGGGTGAAACCTGTGACCCTTGACTGGGATGTATTGTGGGCCCATACGGATCTTGTGAGTTCTGTTGGCCATTGTTGATGGTCGTAATCCTGTGATTTCAACCGTCAATTATCCACCAAATGAAGCCAAATTAATGATAAATATGGACTAACCCTTACTACTAATGAGTTTGACAAGATGTACATGAATATTTGGATGCATGGACCAAAATTGACACAAACAAGTTGGAAACATGTCAAAATACAAGAATGTGCAACTATGGGCAAAAGGGCATGGCCGCCCTGCCACATGCCTTGGCCGACCGGCCATGGAAGGTGGCCGCCCGGCCACCCCCCAGACCCCATTTGGGTCTCTGACCACGTGGGATGGTTCCTCAATCACCTAGGTGCCATGTCATCGATCCGGTGCACAAACAAACACAAAATGGTGAAGATCCAACCAACCACAAAAGCATCCAATATATCCAAGGGCCACAAAGTGTTGGGACAAGGATTGGTGATGTCAAGGATCCCAGGGGAACAACATGCGACGAATCGGGGCCAAACACGTGGTCGGCCGACCACCCCTCGGTGGCGATTTCCACGTGCACCAACTCCTTTAACCGCCAACCGACATGGAGAAGCCTTCTCAGCCGTTGGATGTACAAAGTCGGTGAATCAAGTGGTCGGCCGACCACTTGACTTAACCGTTTTGCACGTGCACCGACTTGGGAAGCTTCTAACTGACTTCTAGGAGGGAGATCAACTTTCGGATGTGCAAGGTCGGCACATCGGGTGGCCGCCCGACCACCCCTAGTGGCCGGCCGGCCACCGACCCTGCACCAAACCGACCTCCCCTGCCTACAAATACCCCCTCTCACATGCTAAGCTATAAATAGGCCCTGGGAGCTCATTTGCAAGGTGTGGAGTTGAGTTTAAGAGCTATCTTAGAGTGTTTCCACTCCTATCATAGTAGTTAGGATAGTCCTGGGAGTTAGAGTTGAGTCGAGTTTTGCCTCGGAGTTTCCGGAGTTATCTTCGAGTCTGTGGTAAAACTCCTATATCTTTTAGATTCAGATTATCTTCAATATAATTCAGTTATATTTTTCTTTAGTTCTTTCTCTTGCAAGTGTGGTGTACCTTTCTTTGCATACTTGCTAGGCTTAGATTGTGTTTACTTAAGTTACTTCAAACCTTGTTATCTCTTGCCGGTGCTATAACCCGATCCTAGACTTAGACGCTCGGCTCTTGCTAGACCCTCTCCTCTGATCCAGGAAGGTCTATTGTTGTTCAAGCTTCGCTTGAACACGTTTATAGCGTGCCATCCTCTCCACGCAGTTTTGCTTGGTAGCCCCACTTGGTGACAGCGGGTGGTGTGCCTGTGTAGTCCAAGCCCGTCGTTCGGGAGGCCCGTAGGTGTTAGCCAGACTCTATTTCGGGACCTACTATCTACCCCCTGGTACCCTCGAGACTCTAGAATTTCGCTCGACGCAAGACCCTAACTTGCTTGTTTGTTTAGCTTAGTCAAACACAGAAGATCTTTGCAGCTGTTAGACTAAAGTTTGGTGACTTTATCTCACTCATTGTCCTCCTAGGCAACTATACCTTTCTACGGATCCTTTGATACGCTTATCGCTCCACCATACACCTATTCTTATCACGCTTACCCCTGTAGACTACTAGTCGGTATAATTTATCTAAGTTTACAGTTCATTCGATTTGAGTTTATTCAATTATCCTCTTGAGCCTACCGCTTCCCTGTGGAAATTTACGATACTCGGAATAGTCTGAGTGAAAGGCTACAGCGGTCTTCGTGCGCTTGCGGAGTAAAACCTGTTAAGGCTAAGAGACGCCAACAAGCTTTTCTGGCGCCGTTGCCGGGGAAGCAATTGGCCAAGAGTTAATTGACTTCTCATTTCGAACCTGTATACTTGATAAATTTACCGCTGGTTGTTAGCA
Organism: Paspalum notatum; assembly: GCA_022530915.1. Taxonomy (NCBI): domain Eukaryota; kingdom Viridiplantae; phylum Streptophyta; class Magnoliopsida; order Poales; family Poaceae; genus Paspalum; species Paspalum notatum. The sequence goes on along the minus strand of CM039683.1, from coordinate 4,240,807 downwards.
GGCTCACTTTGCTCTGTTGTCTTGTTGTGGTTGCAAAAGAGAGGTGTATGACCGGTTTCGACCTGCCGTTAAATTTCCACGACAACCCAGAGTCTCTGATCAGGAGGGTCCGTTTCAAGACCATCCACCAGAAGACTATACCAAGGGAGCTGCAACCAAGCACTTCAACTAGTGCTCCACGTTTCACCACCATGGCTAAAAAGATTATCCGCGAGTTCTCCATCCCATTGAGCAGCAACATCCCTGAGGGACCTGATGTTCAAGTAGGAGAAGGATTTGAGCTCAAACCGGGGGTGATTCACATGGTTCAAGCTATCCCTTTCTGCGGACTGGTTACGGAAGATGCCAACAACCACCTGCATCTATTCCTGAAAATATGCAGCACTTTCTGTATTAAAGGAGCATCACCTGACGCCATCAAGCTTCATCTCTTCCCATTCTCTCTTATTGGGAAAGCCAAACACTGGTTCTACCTCAACCGAGCAACATTGACAACTTGGAATAGATGTTCCAATGCTTTCCTGGCAAAATACTTTCCGCTGGGAAAGACTAATGCGTTGAGGCACAAAATTTTAAGCTTTCAGCAGCTCATTGACGAGACCGTAGCTGAAGCATGGGAGCGCCTGCAAGAGTACATTGCAGCCTGCCCGCACCACGGAATGCAAGAGTGGCTGATCATCCAAAGCTTTTTTCATGGGCTTCATCGCTCAGATCAAGAACACTTGGATGTAGCCGCTAGAGGATCCTTCCTCTCCTTGAGTGTAACAGCGGCCAAGAATCTCACTGAAAAGATGGCCACCAACCAAGGATGGAGAGAAGAGAGGTCTAGCACCCGATCCCGTGGCAACAGATATGCTAGCAGCGAAGATGGACTTGCTACTCAAGAGGCTGAATGATGTCCCAGAAGCCGCTCCGGTGCAAGCCCTCGATGCTCACATGACTTGTGAAGTCTGTGGGAATACGGGGCATTCGGGGAACAGCTGCCCCGAAACGCGACCTGAAGATGTTAGCTTCATTAGTAACAGTACCAACAGCTTCAGCGGGAATCGTCCTCAACTAGGGTGGAATTCTCGACCAAATCTCCCTTTCTCCGTTCAAGGTAACTCCTCAGGTATGCAGTAGTTTACTAAGAGCAATTACAATTTTGATCCTAAGGCTGTGTATGATGGCATTAGTAAGAAGTTCCATGCTAATGATAGGTTGTTTGAATCTATTTCTATGCAAATGGAAACTTTGAACAGTGCCATGAAAAACCAGCTTAGCTTCAATAAACTGCTTGAAACGCAAATAGCTTAGTTAGCTGCTGCTTTGCCTAGTCCAACTGCTGGTAAACTGCCTGGGCAACCAGAAGCTCCTCCCAAGGAGCGAATAAATGCAGTGACCACTAGGGGTGGAAAGTCCACACAGGACCCCCCATCTCCTAGTCGTGCAGGGAAAGAGCAGGAGAAGACACCTGAACCCGAAGATAAGGTTGCAGATGAACCTACACCTAGGAAGGAGGAAAGACCAGCATCGAAACATCCACCTCATGAATTCTACGATACAACAGTGCTACCATTTCCTCCTCGCAACAAGAAGGCTGCCGCTGACGAACAGTACAGTAAGTTCGTTGAGGTAATTAAGAAGCTTTAAGTCAATATACCTCTGCTAGATGCTATGCAGGTACCGACATACGCTAAGTACCTAAAAGATATCCTCAACAACAAGAAGCCACTGCCCGTCAACGGAAATTGTGCATTTAACAGAAGGGTGTAGCGCAGCTATACTCAAGAAAAAGGACCCTAGTAGCCCCACCATCTCATGCTCTATTGGAAACCAGCAATTCGACCAAGCGTTGTGTCAGCGTCATGCCAAAGGTCAACTTTGACAAGCTGAATCATGATGCACTCGCCCCTACAGCTATGTGTTTGCAGCTGGCAGATCAGTCCGTCCGCTACCCCGAAGGAATTGCAGAAAATATTCCAGTGAGGATTCGGAACTTCCTCATACCAGTGGACTTCATGGTACTAGACATGGAGATTGACTCAAAAACTCCGCTCATTCTTGGGCGTCCATTTTTGAGTACTGCCGATGCAACGATTGACGTCAAGGCAAGAAAGGTTCACCTAAATATCAATGGCAAGAAGGAAACGTTTGCCTTCAAGCCAAAAGTAGAACAGTGCAACAAGGTGTTCACTTTCATGTGCCAAGCCAAAAAGAATGAACCCAAGGTCAATGCTGGAGCCAACCAATCAAAGACCAAGGAAGACAGCCTCGTCACATTTATGATGAAAAAACTGAAAATGGAGGCTGAGATCCAACAAAAGGAGTATGAGAGGGCAATGCAAAGCCTAAGATCGAGAAGGTGAGAGATGTGGCATGACAGGCCCAGACCCGCACCAGGAGGCAAAGCTCCTGAGAAAAATCCAGGTGCTACACAAAAGTGGTCTACGCCGAGAAGGCAAGAAAAGAAAGCACCTGAGAAAAAGGTCGGCGCCCAAGGTGCACCAGTTGCACCGAGAAGGCGCAGAAGAAATATGCCTCAAAGTAAGGAAGCCCCCAGCTACAGTTTCTACAAAACTCCAAAGGGCAAGACATGGGCTCCCCTCACCAAAAGGTAAATTGGCATTACCCTTCGACGGCATATTTACTTTCCCACCAAAGTTTTAATTTTTGCAATCCATTGCATGTTTAAATTTCAGCAATTAATTTTCTTTTGCATTAGTTTAATTTTTGCACTTTTGCATTTTTCGAAAAAAAAATTCCAGTGGCCGGCCGGCCACCAGGCCTGGCCGGCCGACCACCCTTGTGCCCCCTTTTGCTTTCCTTCTTTGTGCAGGGTAGCAATAGGAGCACGTTGTAAGGACCGTGCCGGGGTATCCGACCCAAGAGGGGGAGGGGTGAATTGGGTCGCTAATCGCTCAACTAAAACCTAGGGCAATCTAATGCAAAAGATAAACCTATTTCGCCCTACAGATACTAGTTTAGTCTAAGGTTTATCTATGAGCTCTCTAACTTACCCAAAGAACTTGCAACGTAGAGCCAAACCTATCAATCTAACTAGGAAAGGTAAAGGCACACAAGCAAACACATGCGGAAACGTAAATACGGTAAGTAAAGAGATAAGGGCAAGGGGATGCAAACTCCCGGGGAGACACAGAGATTTAACGTGGTTCACCACAAAGGGCTACGTCCACAGGCTCGCCACCGAAGGCAAAATCCGAGCCGGGCACCAAGACTCTTCCGGTCACGTCTTGCGCTTGCCACACCAAGGCTCACGGCAAGTAAAGGCTAAGTGCCACCAAGCAACAAAGGCTTAGCCACCGCCACCGTCTCTCCCGGTCACAAGGCACCGGATGCTTCACTACGGAGTTTGTAGGGTCTCCTCGTCCCCGCACAAGTCGTCGCTACCGCTTCACACCAAGAAAGAGGGTCTAGCAACGAATACAAGTGGCTTGACTGCAGCCAAGGCTTCTCCAATAGCCCACGCAGGAGCTACACTCAAGAGGAGCTCGCAAACTCACTCTTTCTAAGCTCTAACCTAGCTTTGATGTACCTCTAAGCTCTCATATGGTGGTTGGAGTGATGGATATGCTTGGAATACTCTCTCACACTTGCTTTGATCTTCAGTGGCTCCAACCTCCTTCAAATGGCTGGGTGGGGTGGCTTATATAGCCCCCAAACTCGAACTAGCCGTTGCTCCAACGTTATGCTGACGCAGTATAGACCGTACTATCCGCTCTAGTCACTTTTGGCTAGACCGGACCATCCGGTCCGTTCACTTTCCCAACGGTCACTGAAATCCCACGTCACTGTACTTTAGTCCGGTCTATAGTCCGCTCTATAGAAACCGGACCATCCGGTCCATTGTAGACTGAAACTGACCAAGTCCATACCCTTCTGGTATTATGGTACGGTCCATGGACGGTTTATTGGGACCGTCCTATTTTTGCTTCCTTCACAAGGTCTGGCAGCCTCTCGTAAAATGGTACGCTCCATGGACGGTCTTCTAGACCGTACCATCCGGTCTATGCATTTTCCCAGCCTTCACAACGGTCTTCTAGCGGAACCCCCGTTGGGGCGGCCCTTCGGGCCTTTCCTTTGACTCTTCTTCTTCTTCATCCCTTGGGCCTAAATACCTACGAATATGCATCTAGACAAATTCATTAGTCCAAATGTTGGTTGTCAATCAATCACCAAAACACAACCATGGAAATATGGCACATGAGGCCATTTTCCTTACACACTTGCCCCTCTCCACTCTCTTTTTCTTCTTCACTTTCTTTTCCTCTTTCTTTTCTTCTCTTCCCTTTCTCTTTTCTTTTTCTTTTTCTTCTCCTTTCACTTCTTCTTTTGACCACTTGCTGAGGGAGAGGCAGGGAGGCAACAGCAGCTGCCAGGCCACCAGGCTATGGCCGGCCGACCAGGCAAAGTGGCCGCCCGGCCACCCTCTTGCCTGCTTTCGGCAGCACTCATGTGTACTCGAGCACCACTCCCCTCTCTCACGCAATGGTGGCCGCCAGGACCAGCAGCATGGCTGGCCGACCAAGGGCCATGGCCGCCCAGCCTCCTGCTTGCACCCATGCGCCTATAAATACGACCCCTCACTTCCTAGCTAAGTGCACCACTCGAATTTCCTTCTTCTCTCCCTCAAAACCTCCATTAGTGCTTAATTAAGCCTTTATGCTTAGTTAAAATAATGTCCGAATAAAATTTGGTTATCCAAATAAATTTTGATGTTACTCTCTCGCTTTGTTGGGAAGAAACAAGAACGTTTGTGGAGGCTCTGCCCCACAAGGACTGTTTTACAGATGACTAACCTACTAACGTTAATTTTATTCTGTCATCTGTCCTTCGGGTATCGTGCAGTGTTTTTGCCTTGTCAACTCACCGGCTTCTGCCTGGTTATTCCTTGCAGGGTCCGACCAAGGATTGCCTCATACAACCTCGAGTGGTTGTGCTAAACATGATTAGGCGAGATGAATCGTGAATCCGGTGCCTTCAGAGTAGAGCTCCCACAATGCTCATACCTGAGCAACACCAGCCCAAGTCTTATCACAAAGACTGGACTCCAGGGCACTGTGATAATGTCACCCTGTCGTTTCTACTCTGTATGGCTTGAATCGACCAAAGTCGAATGCTAGGGCTATTAACCCCATCAAAACATCTTTTCACACACACCACCATATCCACGTTCAATCATTCCATCATATCATCAAGATTATCATAAATGATTAGGTGAGCGATCCACCTATGCGCGCTACATCTAAGTATGTTTAGGTGGCTATCTTACCATATTTCCTTAGCCAGCAAAACATGCAGGTTTTTATTCAGGCAATGGGATATGCAGTAAAAACGGGTAATTTATGCATCAAAAGTGATTTTCAGAAGACTTGCCCTCTCTTTGTTGTGGTAGCAGACACGGCGGTTGATGCAGCTTCGATCTTTGGCTCCAGTCTCCGAGACAAGCACCTCGGGGACAGGACTGAACAGCTCTCCGAGAAAACCTACGCGCACAGACAAAGCAAACAACATAAGTCAAGTACAGTTATGAGCTCATTCTGAGTTGGATTTATTGTGGTTGAACGGACCTTGATTTGAGAAGAGTTTGTTCGAGGATTTGGTCAGAGTTTGAATCGAGAGAAGCTGAATATAGAGTTTTCCTGCAATAAGGGGCTTTCCTATATCTACAGCCATATGAAAAGAGGTCTTATGGGCCAAATGGCGCATAGGGCCTACGTCCACCATGCCAAGTCCTTTCCTGCCTGTCACGACGGTGATTACGCCAGCGTGAAGGGAAGAATGGAATTGACGTCTTGAATGCTACCCACACCGGGCCCACGTAGCCGAAATACGGCGACATGAGGACAGCGGGGCAGCGTCTTGATTTGTCTCGGGCTTAATAATGTTGGCGGCGGTGAATGCCAACTATTTTCCAATGGCACTTCAATGGGCTACGCGTAGCGGCGTTGGGGTGGCAGACGGAAAAGGTAGAAAGATTACAAAAAGGGTATGAGTGGGTTGGGCTCGATTTATGGAGAATTTAGGCACGAGAATCACTTAAATCGGAGTTATAATGGAAAAGATATGGAATTTATTCTAGGCAGGGGGTAGATTTGCACTTTGGGCAGAGTTGGAGGGGTACATGTGGACTTTTTCTGGGTTTTACATCGGCGCGGCTCAGGGACACAGTTCGGCCCACAGGGCCTTTTCCTGGCCCGCGAGCGCGAGAGCGCACAGGCGGCCAGTTTAGGCCGGCCCAACTCGGCGTCCGAGGGGGGCGTGGACGGCGCGCCTAACGGCATCGCTGCCGGGCCCACCTGGCGGCCAAAGCGAGGGGGGAAACGGCGTTAGGGGGAAAGAGGAACGGTGGTTTAGTTTGGCTGCGTGAGAACCTGCGTGGCTCGGAACAGACCGGCGGCAGCGATTTGCCGCCGTCCGGCTGGTTCCGGCGGCGTGTTCCAGTCGGCGACGACCGGGAAGGCGAGGCGTACTCGACGGCGTGGTCGTTGCGGCCGGATTGAGGTCAGGGAGGGGTCACAGCGGAACACGGTAGTGCGACGCGAGCGGCATGCGTGGTGGTGGCGTTGCGGAGGTGAAAGAGTGGCGGCAGGGCGTTGGGAAAGTGGGGGATGCGACGGCAGAGATCGTCCCCGAAGTAGTCGAGTTGTGGTGGTTCGGTTGCCTCAGGTTGACGAGGCGGAGGGTGGCATCGTAGCCTCAGTGGCGTTCACCAAGGCAGCGAGCGACGCAGACGATGCGAGAGGGTGAGGGAGGAGGAAGGGTTGGCGAACAGCGCGTGGATCGTTGTCCGAGCCGGCGCGGTCTAAGGCGTGGGGAGGGAGAGGGGATAGCGGCACTGGCGTGGCGGTTCGCTCGGGGGCGAGCCACGGCGGAGCAGCGCGGGGACGGAAGGGGGTGCTGCCTCGTTTTGTAGGTGGAAACCAGGTGGCGTGGCAGCGCACGTGGCATCGCAACATGCGCTGGCGTGGCACGCGTGGCGCATGGCATGCGCTGTCGCGGCGCGCCTGGCGCGGGCGGTGGCACGATGCACGCGGCATGCATGTGCTGACCAGCGGGGCGAGGGGAAAGGGAAGGGAGAGAGGGTTGGCGTTATGCTCGCGTTGTCGCGACTCGGCTGTCGGGTCACAGGTGGCGGGAAGTAGGACACACACGCACGCTTGCGACAGGTAGGGGAAAGGAGAGAGGGAGGGAAGGTGGGTCGACGCGGGCTAGGCTCGGCCTAGGAGAGGAGGAGGGGGAGGCAGGCCTGGCTAGGCCGGCTCAGAAAAGAAAGAGGGAGATGGGGGGAGATGGGCTGTGGCCCAAACAGAGGGAAGGGAGGGAAAAAGGGTTGTTCCCCTTTTTCTGATTTTGAAATTTGTAGTGAATTTTTGGTAGGAGATTTTAGTGGGAGATTTTGAGAACAACTTGGGGAAATTATTGATGGGCATTTTCAGGGATATTTTGGAGATATTTTTAGGGATTCTTACACTTTACAAACAACAGAGATTTTCGAAATCAAATTTGAATTAAGAGGGAGATTAGGAAAATTTTCTGGGTTTAATTTTCGGGGCATCACAGACCTACCCCAATTAAAAGGAATCTTGTCCTCGAGATTCAGCTGGAAGGGTTTACAGGGATAGCTTTACTTTTGCTAAACAACTCTTGATTATAGCAAGAAACTTGATTCTTCGAGTGAATGGTCGATGAAACTTTAACAACAACTTGCTTGGATGTATCGGCTCCTTCCCTTTTCATTTCTCTTTTCTTCTTTGGGAATTCGCCGTGCAAGCCTTCCTTATACAGGGATCTTTCGATCTCTTTCACTTCATGCACTTGGAAGGTTGCTCTTGGAGGCGGCGGCAGCAGAAATTCAGCGAGGTACTTTCTCTTCCGCCATTGCCGGATTTTCTTGGTGGCTTCGACTGGTGGCTCATCTTTATTTGCATGCCACAGAATCCGGTCTTTCCTTCATCAGTGCTTGCAGAGGGGAGGCTACCCCACTTAAAAGAATGAGAATGCCCTCCAATTGGTTTAGAATCTCCTCTGAGAGCGGGAAGCTACATCTTTCTCATCTGATGATGCTGTATCAGCAAACGGAGGGGGAACTGGAGAGGAAGCGGATAGCCTTCTTCCTGTTACTTTTCTTTTTGCCCCAAGCATCTCTTCTTCTATCTTCTTTCCTGCTACTAGCCCTCTCTTTGTTTCTTCAGCTTTAAGAGGTTCTGCTAGCAGGGGGCTTCTTCTTGCTTCTCTTCTTCCGCCCGGGTAAGCGTGACTAACTGAAGGAGGATTAGGAGCCACAGGACGAGGATTTCGGCGAAGATTATGTAGGGGAGCGGAATGCAGGCTCTTCTCATGGGCAGGGGCGGAGGTAGATGATCTCTTCTTCATCGAAGGTGATTAGCTGGAAGAAGAATTTCACGGGAACGGCGATGAGAGAACTCTCGAGGATGACGAGTAGGAGAGTGGCTAGGCTCATTGTTTTGTAGTGGGGCTAGGGGTTCGACTGGATTGGTTTCTCCTGGTTTCTTCCCAAGGAAGAGGCTGTGATACCCCGTATCATAATTTACGTAAGTGCATTTCTAATTATGTCGACATATGCATGTCTTTCTCTTTTTCATTTAACAAATTTGAAATCCTCATATTTAGTTCAAATTCAAATCCTATTTGAGACATCAAATTCTGCAGGCGCAAAAATGCAAATAAATAGTATAAATTATTCCCTTCAACTTTTACTTTTGAACCTGGTTTGTAATAACTTCTAGTTTCCTATAACATCTGCCTGTGAATGTGTGATGTAATCTGAGGACTCCTTCGAGAGTCGCCCCTTGAGCTCGATCCAGATGGGGAGGCGTAGTCAGGATTGTAAATCCTGACGGACTACCGGAATTAATCCGAGATTAGTACTTAAGGAGTTTAGAAGTACTAAGCTCGGGTTAATTTGGGCGGTTCCGCCACAGCTGGTATCAGAGCCGAGCTTGGAGGGTAGATTACTATCACCATTCTAACTCACCTTATTTTTAGAAAGAAAACGGCTGTCTGCTTATATACCTAAGTATGTGCCCTATGATAAGGACTATTCTAGTAAGTTAAGTCATAAATAAAATACGCTTCTCTAGAAAACGTTAGAAAAAAAAGATTAAATTAAATCTCATGCATCATCCTTGCATTAGATCCTTTTCTTTACTTATGTAAGAGGGGCTGGTTTCAAAATAATATAACTAATTCAAGAATCGTCTGTAGATGGCTGATAACTCCTTACAGGGAACTGCCAAGAAACTTCCACCCCCTCCGGCCTATCCGACGATGACTGATATCTTGACACGATAGGATAAGTTAATTGAGTTGCTCACCCAAAATCAACTCCAGCAACAGGGTCAGGAGCAGCCTCGCCAAGACCGGGCGGTGGATGTAACCTTCCTGGATTTTGAGGCACTCAACCCTCTGGTATTCCAGACAGCCCTCGATCCAATGAATGCCAAGCATTGGCTTTGAACAATTGAAGCAATGTTTGAGCTACTTCCTCAGATACAATATCAGCAGAAAGAATTGTTCGCCGCCCGGAAACTACAAGGGCCGGCATGAGCTTGGTGGGTAAATTATCAAGCTTCCTTTAAGGTCGGCCAACAACCTACCTGGGCGGAGTTCAAGAAAGCTTTTGAGGATTATCATATCCTGGAAGGATTAATGGAAATGAAGCTGCAGGAATTCCTGAACCTTCAACAGGGCAACAAGTCAGTGCTGGATTATCTGCAGACCTTCAATCACTTGGCTCAGTATGTTCCAGCTCAAGTGGCTGCTGATGAGTCAAAGAAGATGTACTTCCCCAGCAGAACCAGCCTGCCCGTCAATGGGTGATGAGGCTGCAGCAGTCTGGGTATCATCCTCCAGATCAAGCCTCACAGAATCCAAAGGCTCCAGGTCCTACCAATGCATGTTTCAATTGTGGGAAGACTACTCACTTCGCAAAGGATTGCCCACATCCAAGGCGGAATTTAGGAGGGTGTCCACCCGCACCAGCGACAGGGGAAGCACAACAATACGTGCTCCGGACGAACGGACCTGCTCCAAGAACGAGCAGGGTTCATTTTATGCAACTAGAAGATGAATGTGTGATGTAATCTGTGGACTCCTTCGGGAGTCGCCCCTTGAGCTCGATCTAGATGGGGAGGCGTAGTCAAGATTGTAAATCCTGACGGACTACCGGAATTAATTTGAGATTAGTACTTAAGGAGTTTAGAAGTACTAAGCTCGGGTGAATTTGGGCGGTTCCGCCATAGAGGGCGACGAACTACCCAGAGGGATAAAAGGCACATGGGAAGGGTGCAGAGGGTGATGGTGTAGAAGCCTAGGAGGAACTGTCCAACCTAGGTATCATAGAGTATTTGTGGAGGGAGGTATTTTGATTTTCGCTGGTGGAGAAGGGAGGAGTGATGGATTTGCTCTGCGTGGTGCTGTGGATGAGAGTGGTACCTAGGGTCTTTTATAGACGCGCGGGGGAGCGGTGGTTACGGTGCAGCGATCTGTGCACCGAAGTGACACAAGCGTTGTAGGTGGAGCTGGGACACGTGGTGGACATGCAGGGGCGAGGGAGTAGGGAACGGCATCGACAGCAACGCGGGGTTCGCGGCGGTGATGGCACAGGGGGCCGGTTGTGGCCGATAGCGGGGCGGAGGCGTGCTGCAAAGGCGGCAGCCGGTGATAGCAGGCGTGCACACGGTGACCGAGGCGAGCGGGTGGAGGCGTCGGGCGCGGTGAGGGCGCGACGCGACGTGAGGGGCAGCGAGATATGCGGGGGAGGTGGGGCCAATGGAAAACGAGAGCAGCGAGGAACTATGACGTGCACAGTCCGTAGAGCGATTGTGGTCAAGGACGATCTTCTTCGGTCTTTTCCTTTTCCCGGGCTACTGTTTCCCTTCACTATGCCCACACTATGTCCTTAGTTCTGGTGCTGGCACTGTGCTGACTGATTTGATCTTGTCTTCCAGTTAAAACTGGCTGTGGCTTCTTTCAGAAGACTCTCTTCTTTTCAGCAAACAGTTTTAAGGTAGGAGAGGAAGCAAGGATGAGAGTTAGGTCTAAGGATGATGTGTTCTTTATTAACAAAAATCACAACACACAGACGCACAAACACAAGACTGACACTCTAGCATGACTACTCGCGCAGGACTGCCTTCATCTTCCCAAGATTGGAGGCTTGTCTCTGCACTAAGGGTTGATGGTTGGATCCTTCCTCTGGAAACGAGAGTATCAAGAAGGAGTCCATGCTGGTTCTGTCTTTCATGATGGGAGTGTTCATCGAGCTCTACTCTTGGCTCTGCCATTGTTCAAATAGGGGATGCAAGTTCCCTAATTGACTCTGATCTGTCTGGGCATGAGGCTTTGCTGGTCTCTTTGTGTGACTCGCAACTCGTCAATGCAATTTGGGCATTACGGGTCGAACTTGTTTTCCTCTAGCTGATTGGCGCACATAGAGCGTCTCTTTAGCTGCTCTAACTCTTGCCAACACTTAGCCAGGTGGGCTTGTGACAACTGATTGCGGGCTTCCAGCTTGCCGATCTGGAGGCTGAGCTTATTGTACTCTTCATCAAGGGCATTGAGATAAAGAGCAAGATATGCCACAGTGGGGTTCTCCTCTTCTTTCATCCGTTGCAAGGTGGAGATATTCTAATTCCATCTGAGGGAACCTTTGTCTGCTGGTGGGAAGAACTTCACTGGTGATGCATGGTTGAAACTCTGGTAGAAAGAGCACAACGTTCTTAGCGTGTCACGAGCAGCGAGGTGACATGCGTCCAGAAACCTATTACCCACTGCGGTGCTCCAGCATCTCACAGAACCATAGACCTCTTTGAGCTGAACTCTGATAACCCACTTACATTCTCCTCCATCGAGGATAGCTTTTCCACGATACTCTGGAACTCTAGAAAGGTTGAACCACTTCAAGGTTTCTCTTAAGAGCCTGGGGAAACCATCATCTTTTTCACAGGCACTGACATGACTGGTACCATCCATCTGAACAAACGCAGAGGACTCGGCCCTACGGTAACACTACACAAAACCTAGACTACAACACCAAAGACAAGGAAACAACCAAAACACACACAAACTACATGGCTCACTCTTACAGAGGTGCTAACCAAAGTAGAGCAAAAACTCCACTACCCATATGCAAGAGGGACACTAAATACAACTAACCACAGACCACACTGCTTCACGACCGGAGGGAGCTGCTGACTTCTTCTGGTGAGGACTCTCTGGAGCTGACAATGATGAGCTCTGGCGGCAGAATGACAGGGTCTACGTCGTCATCCTCCCAGGACCGGTGGAGGTTGAAGATCCGGAGCTGACTTCCATGAGGGGAGATGCAGCCTACGTCCTCAGCAACTCTTCTAGGGGTAGCTTGCTGGGTGAGACAGGACTTGATGGTGGAGCTCTGGGGATTTCTTCTAGCAGTGGGGAGGTTGGCGTAGCTGCTGGGGATTCTACTAGCTCTAGTGGAGGAACATGGGAGAACTCGAAGGGATTTGGCTAGCTTTCTTCCTCCAGGTTGATGATTGGGATGCCCACAAGGACTGGGACTCTATCCATGAGTTCCTCAGCCTTCCTCTTCTTTATAGGCATAGGGTTTGCTTGGCCATTGCTACTTGCTAAGCTTGAGTTCTGCTGGCCCTCTAGTGGGCTTTTAAACACATTTGAGGAGCCATCCTGAAGAGGGTGGGCCTCATGGATCCTAAAGATGATGAGTGATTGTCAACGGGATGAAGGCTCGCTACCCTGAAGAGGGTGGTGAATGGAGATGAAGTCCTCTGAAGAGGGGCCACCCTGAAGAGGATGTTTGACCTGCCGTGGTGGACGCCGGTGTCCGACTCAGGTACACAGAGGGCAGTCAGCGGGCTGAAGAGTGCTGAGGCTGTGGTGTCCAATCTGGGTGCACGGCGATAGGAGGCACGCGCTTTGGCGGTTTCGGCGCAAAACCGTCAACCTACCGGGAAAGCGGAAAGCTTCGGCGACTACTTCGAAAGGCGCCGTGATGGATGGGCTCATGGGCCGGCAATGCTCACGGGCGTGCCGGTTTGATGGTTTGGGCCTCAAAACCATCACCCACCTTATCATGGTCAGCAGAGGCCCGGATAAGATAGAAACCCTAAAAGTCTACGGCGGACACGTGGTGGACATCTCGCGGTTGCGTAGAAGCTAAGCAACACTCCGAAGCCACGAGGATCGTTGGATGAAGCCATAGTGGTAGAGTTTTCGGTTTTGCCCCAACGGGCGTTGTAAGTTGTAAGATATGAAGGGTTCAGTGGTCTTTAGGCCACCGCTTAGGCTAGGGCTATAAATACCTAAGGTGGGCAGCCATTTGAGTATCCTCGCAACCTCTCCCACTTGGTTTAGCCCTAGTTGAGAGCTATTTTGCAGCCAAGTGCTTAATCTCCAAGAGAGGCTAGGATAGAGTAGATTAATCACTACTTAGCCAGAGGATCAGCTTTAGCGGGCAGGATGAAGGGTGGCAGGCTATAAACTCTCTTGTAATCACTACCTTGGTTGAAATAAAAGCTTGTTCTTGTGCAAATTTCGTGCATGGTGTGATCCACTTCCTTCCCCCTTCTCCCGCGGTGATTTGCCTTTGATTCTTAGTGTTTTGGTGTGTTTGATTTCGCCAAGGATTGGGGCTTTCGATTCACTCCGTGCTGCGCTCTAGACTTCATGTGATTCTTCGAATCAAACCCTAAGTCATGCAGCGGATCGAATCGTTGTTCTTCGTGTTCTTCATCTTCCAACCCCTTTTCGCTTTGGCCGGTTGAAATTCGCAAGGTTAGCGAGTCCTTTTCGAGGTTTTCTTTTTGGGACAACCTCCTTGTGGTTTCAATTGAGTGCCCATAAAGTTAGGGAAGGATTGGAGTTCATTTGAATTGTTTTTGGGTTGAGTTTAGATCTCGCTGGAAGGTTTCACCTTTTTCTGGGCTCCATCGGATGAACCGACGCCCTTGTCGGTGTAGTTCGTCGAGCACCAGCCAAGCGATGGGCTTTTCCTTTTCTGCGCCGAAGGTACAGGTCATCGGTTAAACAGATGCCCGAAAAGTTGTACCCATCGGTGCATCTCCGTGGTGTGTGTTTTCGTCGGTCCTTCCGACGCCCTCTGTTTTGTTCCCATCGGCGCTTTTCCTTTTCCCCGTCTGCTTCTCTCCCTGGTTTCTGTTCTACGCAGATCAACCGGTGCTAACATCGGTTCGACCGACGGTCGCATCGGTTCATCTCTGCAGAAGCTTTTTGTCTTCTGTTTTCTTCGTGTGCGCTTCTATCAATTTCCACCGATGGGGTGCATCGGTTCAACCGATGCTTAGCATCGGATGAACCGACGCCCCTTGTGTGGTGTTGTTAGCTGCCGTTTGCGCCTTTTCTTGTGGGCGTTTCCAAGCGGGGCTTTTGTGGTTGTGTTTGCTGCGCTTTGTTGAGTGTGTAGCTTCCCAGTGGCCGACACTCAACGCAGTTTTAGAGGGGTTTGTTTTTGGGCGTGATTTTTGGTTCCGACCATTCACCCTCCCTCTGGTCGCTGTTTCGTTCCAACAAGTGGTATCAGAGCTAGGTTAAGGACTTTCTCGTACCTTAACCGGTTCTAGTCCATTTGCAACCATGGCCAATCCCGGGAAAGCTCCGTCGCTTGAAACCCTTGGCTATGACTATTGGAAATCATGCATGAAGGCGTTTCTCCAGAGTCAGGGCGGCAACATATGGAGTATCACCCAGGATGCGACCTACGTTATTCCCGCTGAGCGTATAGAGCCTCTAGCTATAGCAAAGTACGAGCGGAATAACAAGGCCATCAACATATTGTTTGCCGGCCTCGGCACTGAGGAGTACTGGTGCGTGTGCCATCTCGAGATGGCCCGCGAGGTCTGGGCTAAGCTCGCAGAGCACCACGAGGGCATAGCCACTGTCAAAGCATGGCTGTTTCAGACTTACCGGCGTGAATATGAGAATTTCACACAGAAGCCGAGAGAGTCGATCGAGAGCATGTATGACCATTTTCAATCGGTCATCAACAAGCTTTGCGCCAATAAGTGCGTGACTGACCACTTTCCTACGGATCACAAGCAGGCTCTCAAGCTACTCCATACTATTGATCCTAAGGTTTAGGAGGTCACAGCTGCGGCCATAGTTGAGGGATCGACTTACGATACCCTAACTACAGCTCAACTCTTCAGCAAGCTCAAAGCTTCTGAAGTGGATATACAGCTATGGTCGTCTCCACAGGAAGGAGGTTCAAAGAGCTTGGCTCTAGCCTCGGCTGAGGGTGCGAAGACTAACCCCAGTGATAGCTTTGCTTTGTTTTCTGTGTCTTTGTTATCGATTTCAGAGGAGCAGCTGGACACTCTGGGAGATGAAGATCTTTGCCTGTTCAACAACCATGTCCGACGCGTGTATGATAGGCGGATGGCTAGGAAGCACGGCTCCAAGCCTAGCTACTTCGAGTGTGGCGATCCAGGCCACTTCGTCGCCGACTGCCCCAAGCGGAACGCCTACTACACGAAGGGCAACGGCAACGGCTCGCATGACTCTAGCAGCTCATTCAAGCCGAACGACTACAAGTTCCGCTCCAAGAAGGGCTCCCGCGCCAAGAACTTCCAGCGGTTCGCCAAGGACTACCGGAAGGAAACCAAGCGTCGGGAGAGGGCCTTCATGGCAAAGGTCCAGGACCAGCTCTTGGTGGACGACACGTCTTCTTCCTCTTCATCGAGCTCAAGGGACGAGGAGGTCGTCATCAAGAAAGGAGGGAAGAAGGGCGCTGGAGGACCAGCCGGACTCTGCTTCATGGCGTGCAGCCCCGAGCGGAGGAGTCGGCGAAGCACCAGGAGCTCCAGAGGCTTTTGCACCATGGCCCTGAAGGACGAGGACATGGATGGTCACCGGGACCCCGGCTCTGACAACGACACGTCCTTTGAGGTGAGTATCACTGATGAGGAGATCTTAGAGATCTTAGAGGACAACCGTAAGGAGCTTAAGCGCTATGCTAAGATAACCAGGAAGTTGAGTGCTGCCTATGACCGAGTGACCGCCGAGCTTGCCACTGCAAATGGCAAGATCGAAGCCTTGAGTGCACCACCTCCTGAGCCTTTAGAGCTCAAAGAGTGCCAGAGTTGTTTGGCTTTGATAGGCGATCCAACTGAGTTGCGATCTCGGTACGCCCAGAGAGTGGAAGAAAGGGATGCTTTTCGTGCAAACCTAGAAGCCACCAAGAAAGAGCTCCTAGCTGCCCAAGCCCCTGTTGTGTCAGATGTTGAGCCCTGTGAGACCTGCCCTAGCCTTGAGAGCGAGCTGGATAAGCTTAGGAAGTAGTGCGAGGCACAGGTGAGGGACCTTGAGGTGCTTGGCACTGAGCTGGAGGAGCTGCATGCACGTCCTGTCTTGCTTGGAGCGTGTAAGGTCTGTCCTACGCTCAGAGAGGAGTTGGTGCGAGTTCAGGGCGATCTTGAGAAGTGGACCGCCCCGTTCCCGCACTTGTGGAGACTGTCTCTCTTTTAGGATGGAGCTAGCTGCGTGTAAGGCTGAGTTGAAACGTCTTGAGAAGCAGCCTGCTCGGTCCTGTGAGGAGTGCAACGCTTGTGCCGCTCAGGCGGTTCTGTTGTCTGACCTGAGAGAGGAGAAAGAGAACTCCGAGTCGGAGAACTTTTACCTTAGGCAAATTTTGAGTTGGGTTTCGGCCAGGGAGCCTCAGCTTGGGATGCTGATCCAGCAGTTCAAGAAGGAGGATGGGTTCGGACTGGGGTACAAGTACTCCAGAGTCGATTTCGAGTCTGTGCTGGACAAGGTGATGGAGTGGAGTAAGCTTACCCCTGAACAGCGTTTTCCCAAGACCCACACCACCAAGTCCTTCCAACCAGACCAGCCTAAGGATGGCGTCTTTCAGGAGCCACCTAAGGCACCTCCCAAGAAGCCTGTCTGGGTCCCTAAGCCTAAGAATCTCCAAAACAACCTTGACTCCCTTCCAGGGACATCCAAGGCTAAACCCAAGACCACCAAGCCCAAGGCTAAGAAGCCTAAGTCTTCTCCTTCTGATCCGAAGCCCCAGCCTCAACCTAAGAAGTGGACTGAGACCTTTGTGTGTGACTTCTGTCACCGTCAGGGTCACCTTGAGGAGTTTTGCTTCCGTAGGAAGCAGACAAAGAGGTTAGAGAAGTCCTGGGGGAACAAGGACCAGTTCCACTAGGAGGGTAGTGGACTTGCTTTACCTCGGCGCGCGGAGTGGCGAGATGGCTGGGCGCGTCGTGTAGGTGGTGGTAGCGGAGACGACTTTGGGCGTCGTGCTCCTGAGGGTGGTTTCTTCCCCCAAGCTCCAGGACGTCATTTTCCTTATGACTTTGGTCCTTTGAGCTTTGAGTTTCAGCAACCGTGCTTTGAGAGAGATCTGCGTTTTGGTCCTGAGTCTTTTCTGCACCTGCTTTTTACCCTACCTATGAGCAGATGGCACGACACTGGTTTTCTTCTTACCCCAGTGTCGGACCATTTGCTCATCCATTTGACCGTTGATTTTTGCAGGATCGAGGCAAGGAGGACATATGGATCATGGACTCAGGCTGCTCCAGGCACATGACGGGGCAACACAAATGGTTCTCCAGCCTCACCCCGATGAGCGGCAAGGACTACATCACATTGGGGACAAAGGTCAAGGTAAGGTGTTAGGTGTTGGTTCTGTTTCAGTCTCTGAGAAGTTTCCCCTGAGGGAAGTTGCTTTGGTTTCCAGTCCTGGCTTTAATTTGCTCACGGTTTCGCAACTTCTCAAGGAAGGGTTTGAAGTGCGCTTTAAGGAGGGTTGTTCTTGTGTTTTGGATGCTAAGGAGGAAAGCCTTATGGTCGTATCTTTCAAGTTGATTTCTCCAAATCCTCTGGCCCTCAGCATTGTCTTGTTGCTAGTCCCTCTTCTGAGCTCTAGAAGTGGCATAGGAGGTTGGGCCATCTGAGTTTCGATCTCCTTATGAGGTTGAGCTCTATGGGCCTTATCCGAGGATTGCCCAAGCTCAAGATGGAAAAGGATCTAGTTTGTCATCCATGTCGCGATGGAAAGATGGTTGCCGCTTCTCATACACCTGTCAATCAGGTGATGACTTCGTATCCGAACGAGCTTTTGCATATGGACACTGTAGGTCCTGTTTGGGTTCAGTCGGTCGGTGGGAAGTGGTATGTGCTTGTGGTGGTGGATGACTTCTCTCGGTTCTCGTGGGTGTTCTTTCTTGAGTCGAAGGATGAAGCTTTCAGTTTTGTTCACGATCTGGTCTTGAGGTTGAACAACGAGAGTCATGTCCGTGTCAGGGCTATTCGTTCCGATAATGGAACTGAGTTCAAGAACTCACATATGGACAATATTTGCAATGACCTTGCTCTGGACCATCAGTTGTCTTCTCCTTATGTTCCCCCATAGAACGGCTTTGTGGAATGCAAGAACCGCACGCTTGTTGAAATGGCTAGGACGATGCTCGATGAGCACAGGACCCCTAGACGTTTCTGGGCTGAAGCCATTAATACGGCTTGCTACGTCGCTAACTGCATTTTTCTCCGAGCTTACCTTGGTAAGACCTCGTATGAGCTGCGGTACGGTAGACAGCCCAAGGTGAGCCATCTGCGTGCTTTCGGTTGTAGATGCTTTGTGCTCAAGAAGGGGGCATCTGGATAAGTTTGAGTCTCGCTGCTCGGATGGTGTTCTTTTGGGTTACACCTTGAACTCGAGAAGGTTTAGAGTGTGGAACTTTGACACCAAACAAGTAGTAGAGACTTATGAGGTTTCTTTTGATGAAACTATGCCTTGCACAACCCCCGCCTTTGAGCTTTCAGGTGAAGATGTTGTGGGCGAATCGATCTTTGAAGATGAAGAAGCCCCTGAAGATGGTGATGGTGGGACTACTGCACGTGCTGCAGATCCCACACCCTCTGGGATGAGCTTCCGATCACGGGTACGACTACGATCGAGATGCCTTCTACCTCAAAGGGGTCTGCTGCGGACGCAGGAGAGGTGACCTCCCGAGTGACTGGATCTCGGGCGGTCCAGCGGGATCACCCACCGGACAACATCATCGACGACGTCGGCGCAAGGGTCCGTACTAGGGCCCAAACAGGTTCTCTTGCTCATTTCACTTTCTTCGGCTTTGTTGTTGCCTTTGAACCCAAAGATGTTGGACACGCCTTGTCAGATAGTCATTGGGTCAATGCCATGCATGAGGAGTTAGAAAACTTTGATAGGAACCAGGTTTGGACACTAGTTGAGCCGCCACCTTCTTGCAACCCTATTGGCACCAAGTGGGTGTTCAAGAACAAGCAAGATGCTAATGGGGTTGTGGTGCGCAACAAGGCTCGGCTAGTGGCTCAAGGGTTTTGCCAAAAGGAAGGTATTGATTTTGAGGAGACCTTTGCTCCTGTGGTGCGTCTTGAGTCCATTCGCATACTCTTGGCGTTCGCAGCGTCCAAAGGTTTCAAGCTCTTTCAAATGGATGTAAAAAGTGCTTTCCTAAATGGTTTTATTGAAGAAGAAGTCTATGTAAAACAACCCCCTGGTTTTGAAAACCCTAAGTTCCCAAACCGTGTTTTCAAGCTTCAAAAGGCTTTTTACGGTCTTAAGCAAGCTCCTAGAGCTTGGTATGATCGCCTAAAGAAGTTTCTTCTAGGTAAAGGTTTTAAAATGGGGTCAGTAGACAAAACTCTTTTCTTGTTGAGTCATGGCAGCGATCTTCTGATTGTCCAGATATATGTGGATGATATCATCTTTGGTGGTTTCTCTAATGCTCTTATGTCTAGTTTTGCTGATCAGATGAGCAGGGAATTTGAGATGAGCATGATGGGCGAGCTCCGGTACTTCTTGGGACTTCAGATCAGGCAGACGGAAGAAGGGAACTTCATCCATCAAGCCAAGTACACCAAGGATATGCTCAGGAAGTACAACTTCGGTGGAGACCTCAAGCCTCAGATGACTCCCATGAGTTCAAGCAGAGGCTTAGACAAGGGCGAAGATGGAGTAGCTGTTGACCAGAAGGAGTACCGGGGGATGATCGCTTCGTTGCTGTACCTGACGGCCACGAGACCAGACATTTTGTTCGCAATTGGTCTTTGCGCACGCTTTCAAGCGTCCCCGCGTGAGTCTCATTTGAAGGCGCTCAAGAGGATCTTCAGGTACTTGACATACACCCCTGAGCTTGGCTTGTTCTATTCTGCTGCTTCTTCTCTTCAGCTTAGTGGTTTCTCTGATGCTGACTATGCGGGCTGTAAGCTGGATCGCAAATCAACTTCGGGCGCATGTCAGTTTCTTGGTTCGTCTCTTGTCTCTTGGTCCTCCCGCAAGCAATCTAGGGTTGCCCTTTCCACCACAGAAGCCGAGTTTGTCGCCGCTGCTAGCTGCTGCTCCTAGCTTATATGGATGAAAGCCACCTTGAGTGATTATGGGTTAACCTTTCCTGAGCGAGTGCCTTTGTTCTGTGACAGCACTAGTGCTATAGCTGTAGGTAAAAACCCATGCCTTCACTCTAGATCCAAACACATAGAAGTGCGCTTTCACTTCCTGAGAGATCAATATGAGAAAGGTGTCATTGACCTAGTCCATGTCGATACAGATAACCAGCTAGCAGATATCCTAACCAAACCCCTCGAGGAGAAACCCTTTGTTCATTTGCGGGGGGAGTTAAGTGTTGTGTATCCCTTTTAGTCAGGGATGCTTTGCTTAGTTTAGGTTTTCTTTTGCTTTTCTCTGCATTTTGTCTCTTATCATGCATCATTGTCTATATCACACCTTGTACACTTGCACTTAGCTTCTTTTGTAAGGTTGAAGCATTTGCTTGTATCTCTCTTGTGATAGATGCTCTGAGTAGAGAATGACCATGCTATGCTATGCTCACTTGAATATAATGCAAATCTGAATATGAGATAGCTTTCAAATTTCCTTTGAAAATCTAAAAATGGTCACCTCTACGCTTGACTACTAGCATGAGTAGGGGTTGAGTGCTTTGCTAGCTTGTTCATGCCAAGTTAAGCTTGTATGCTGTCGTTTGGAATCATATTGCTTTGCAATGATCTATATGCTTTTCTGGTTAATTAATAAGTGATAAAATGAGCTTCATGTTAAAATAACCAGTTATGAAGGTGCTAATTCACTCAAAAGATCCAGGTGGGTCTTCTTGACACCACTGTTCAATGATCTGAGACTGCTCTTTGATGAGAACTCGGACATGGCTGTGGATGACTGAGAGTGTTGTCTTAAGCTTATGACGGTCCATTTCTGTGGTATCGAGGCTTGGCACATTCGAAAAGTTAAGCATTGTCAAAAGATAACCCCTGGCACAAGCAATAAATCTTGCTTGTTATGAATGTGCTGCGATAAAACTCTGAAAAATGCAGAAAACTTGCAAGATTGGCTTTAGACTTTCTTGCGAATGTTCCTTGTTTAGCTCTAGCACTTGTGTATGACCTTGTTAGCTTATGCCAGTAATTCCTTCTTATGGCAAGTGGTTCAAGCTTGTGTTGGTGATGCTTTTAATATTTTGATAACCCTGACTTGCTTGCTCTAGTTCAGTCACTTTATATTCCCTTGAGCATTTTGATGCAAGTCTGTTTGATACCCTCTGCACTATACTTGTTAGAACTTGTAAATGCTTGTACCATACCTGAGAAGCTTGTTAGGCACTCCACTTACACTTCACAGCATATTTTCAGGGGGAGTTGTGTCTTAGGGGGAGGTTCATTCCAGGGTGAGTGACCATCATGAGTGCTTGTGACTCACACTTGATGAGTCCCATTGTCAACAAGGGGGAGAGTTTGTGACTCATCTTCCTTTGCATGCTCTGTCCTAGGGGGAGTATTCCCTAAGGGGGAGAGCGTTTGGGGTGAGAGATGTAAGATTGAAAAATTCTTCCTTGTGACAAGGGGGAGTTGAGTGTGCACTCATATGGTTGAGCGTTTGCATATTGTGAGGGGATGCTTGTTGGGTTAAGTAGTTTTAAGTGGTTCTAAGCTTTTGCTTGCTCTGTCACCGACTGTGTTGAATCTTTGCCTCTTTCTGGAGGAGTCGGTGTTTGCCTTTGCATGACTGTATTATGCTCTGCCTCTTTCTTGAGGGGTCATGCTTAGTTTGATCGGCTGCGTTGAGCAGTTACCCTTGTCTTAGGGGGCCGATCGTTTGGCTTTTCTTTGGTTTTTGTTCTTTTGCCTTTTCTTTGGCTTTGATTCTTGTTTAACTCAAATGACCTTTTCTAGCTTCTGTTTGGCTCTTGGTCGGTTGGTTGAACCTTGTTTTCTTCTTTCTTCTTTGGTTATCCTTTCCTATTTCCCGTCTTGTCTTGGTTTGTGCTTTGTTTTCTTGTCTCCACATTTGGATGCAGGTAGCTGAAGAGTTCCTGCACCTAGAGGAAGATGAAGGTGTTGACAATGCACTCATCAAGAGGGAGATTTAGGAGCCATCCTGAAGAGGGTGGGCCTCATGGCTCCTAAAGATGATGAGTGATTGTCAACGGGATGAAGGCTCACCACCCTTAAGAGGGTGGTGAATGGAGATGAAGTCCTCTGAAGAGGGCTACCCTGAAGAGGGTGTTTGACCTGCCGTGGTGGACGCCAGTGTTCGACTCAGGTGCACGGAGGGCGGTCAGCGGGCTGAAGAGCGCCGGGCTGTGGTGTCCAATCCGGGTGCACGGCGACGGGCGGCAGGCGCTTTGGCGGTTTCGGCGCAAAACCATCAACCTACCGGGAAAGAAGAAAGCTTCGGCGACTACTTCGAAAGGCGCTAAGATGGATGGGCTTGTGGGCCGGCAATGCTCATGGGCGTACCGGTTTGATGGTTTGGGCCTCAAAACCATCACCCTCCTTATCGGGGTTAGCAGAGGCCCGGATAAGATAGAAACCCTAAATGTCTCCGGCGGACACGCGGTGGACATCTCGCGGTTGCGTAGAAGCTAAGCAACACTCCGAGGCTACGAGGATCGTCGGATGAAGCCATAGTGGTAGAGTTTCCGGTTTTGCCCCTACGGGCGTTGTAAGTTGTAAGATATGAAGGGTTCAGTGGTCTTTAGGCCACTGCTTAGGCTAGGGCTATAAATACCTAAGGTGGGCAGCCATTTGAGTATCCTTGCAACCTCTCCCACTTGGTTTAGCCCTAGTTGAGAGCTATTTTGCAGCCAAGTGTTTAATCTCCATGAGAGGCTAGGTTAGAGTAAATTAATCACTACTTAGCCTAGAGGATCATCTTTAGCGGGTAGGATGAAGGTGGTAGGTTGTAAACTCTCTTGTAATCACTACCTTGGTTGAAATAAAAGCTTGTTCTTGTGCAAATTTCGTCCATGGTGTGATCCTCTTCCTTCCCCTTTCTCCTGCGGTGATTTGCCTTTGATTCTTGGGGTTTTGGTGTGTTTGATTTCGCCAAGGATTGGGGCTTTTGATTCACTCCGTGCTGCGCTCTGGACTTCATGTGATTCTTCGAATCAAACCCTAAGTCGTGCAGCGGATCGAATCGTTGTTCTTTGTGTTCTTGAGCTTCCAACCCCTTTTCGCTTTGGCCGGTTGAAATTCGTAAGGTTAGCGAGTCCTTTTCAAGGTTTTCTTTTTGGGACAGCCTCCTTGTGGTTTCAATTGAGTGCCCATAAATTTTGGGAAGGATTGGAGTTCATTTGAATTGTTTTTGGGTTGAGTTTAGATCTCGCGGGAAGGTTTCACCTTTTTCTGGGCTCCATCGGATGAACCGATGCCCTCGTCGGTGTAGTTCATCGAGCACCAGCCAAGGGACGGGCTTTTCCTTTTCTGAGCCGAAGGTACAGGTCATCGGTTGAACCGACGCCCGAAAAGTTGTACCTATCGGTGCATCTCCGTGGTGTGTATTTTCGTCGGTCCTTCTGACGCCCTCTATTTTGTTCACATCGGTGCTTTTCCTTTTCCCCATCTGCTTCTCTCCCCTGTTTCTGTTCTTTGCAGATCAACTGATGCTAACATCGGTTCGACCGACGGTCGCATCGGTTCATCTCTACAGAAGCCTATTGTCTTCTGTTTTCTTCGTGTGCGCTTCTGTCAATTTCCACCGATGGGGTGCATCGGTTCAACCGATGCTAGCTTCGGATGAACCGATGCCCCCTGTGTGGTCTTGTTAGCTGCCGTTTGCGCCTTTTCTTGTGGGTGTTTCCAAGCGGGGCTTTTGTGGTTGTGTTTGCTGTGCTTTGTTGAGTGTGTAGCTTCCCAGTGGCCGACACTCAACGCAGTTTTAGAGGGGTTTGTTTTTGGGTGTGATGTTTGGTTCCGACCATTCACCCCCCTTCTGGTCGCTGTTTCGGTCCAACAACATTGTAGGTGTGCTCGGAACTGGTTGCTTGTGTCCTTTCTGAGCGGCGGACATGATGTTAGGCGGTGATTCTCTGTGTTGCACTGTTGAGATAGGGCTCTGCTTGAGCGGTCTCTTGTCAACTGTACTGCACTGTTTGGCCATTTAAGGCAAGGGCAGCGGGTACACGTGGGCATTACTTCCTTGTTTCCCGGAACACGTATTGTCACCATTCACAGGGATTGATGTCGACCTGGCTTTAACATGGCGTGCACATCTTCTCTTGTTGCCTGGTTGAACATGGCCTTCGAGGCAGAGCACTTGACCACGAAAGAGCAACGGAGCATGAAAAACTCATTTGAAATGGAGTAAGGTAAGGGACAGAGGTGTTTTTCAATAGATTTTGGACTCAACACATTTTTCCAACTTAGGGTCGTAGATGGTCATGAAGCTGCTCTAATTTCATTTCCCTGAGGGTGCTATTCTGCTTCTCCACTGTTCTTATTTCTGCAACAACCTCCAAGCAAATCACATTCGAGTTCTTCACAACATCCATGTATATGCACCACTCCGACTCAGATAATATGGCCATCAACACATAGTGAGCCCTAGCCTTGCCACAGTCGAACTGACCCCTGAGATCCAACTGTCCTTTGTCACCAACACCGCCCAACATGTGCCCAATTCGGTCCACCAAATCAACATAACTTGGGGAGCTTTCGAAAACCAATACTTTCTCTTCCATGTTCTCAAACTCCCCATTCTCTCTGACTGTTCCCCTATTAAATAAACAAACTAAACGATCCATCTACACAAATAGAGCCAACTAATCAATCAAATGCTTCATATATGCAATGCATGTAATGAAACCTACAAAATTTGACATCTACCATACTAAACAAATAAATTCAACGTGTAACATGCAATCTAATCAAATAAACTGCCAACTACTTTGATTTTTTCACAACATATAAGGCTACTTCATCAACATTGCAATTTAAATTCAATATTGACCATGCAAATCAATAAGATGAGGGAAGAAAGTCCTACATACAAGACAACGTGGAACAAACTAACAATACAACATCAACCATAACAATTTTTTGGAAAAATTCATCCAAACCCTAACCATTAATTTCTACATAAATATGCGAAATCGAATGAAATCTAGGCACAATTCAGGTTTATATCTTGCGTTCGAGGGGAGGGGAGCACCTCCCGGGGTCTGCGAGGGTCGCCGGCGGCCGTGTGGCTGGCGGTGTGGTTGGCGAGGGTGAAGGTAGGGCTAGGGGGTGTGGTACGGGTCGGGGGCAGGGAACGGGTCTGGGAAGTGGGGGGAAGGGGCGGAGGTGGAGGAGAAGGGAGGCGGGGGGAGGAGGCGGCGCCGGCGGCACGAGCGCGGTGGGGAGGAGGTGGGACGACGGCGGCTGCGGTGGGGAGGAGGAGCAACGGCGACAGTTTGAAATGAGACTAGAGAGACAGAGAGAAGAGGAAGCTACAGCCGCGCTTCAGTGAGTCGCTACGGCGCCAGGCGGGACAGCGCCGCAGCGTAGGCCCAATGTTAGCCTCTGCGTGGGATGGAGGGCGCGCCGACGCTGCGGCGCCAACCGCTCAGGCGCCGCAGAAGAGCGCTGCGACGCCGCAGCATACTGGATCTTGGAGTGGGTGATTGGATCCCTATTCGGATGTGCTGGCTACAGGGTTGGATTGGATTGGATGTAGGTTTTTATATTTAGATTTTCTTTGGATTTCTTTTGTTTGGACTTCGGTTCATTTCTAGGTCTACTCACAGGTCATGCGCATCTAGGATGTACGGTCTGTCCGATTGAGACACATCTGATTGATCGCCCAATTTGCACTGGGTGAGCGGTCGTGATTTACCCTGGCCCGCTCCGATGGCCCGACACTAGCCACTGCTCGGCAGACCCTGATGTTCCTCACTAGTGTTGGACCAAAACAGCGACCAGAGGGGAGGGGGTGAATGGTCGAAACCAAATATCACGCCCCGACGCAAACCTCACAAAAACACACACAAGTGTCGAGCACTGGGAGCCTACGCACCTGGCAAACACTCAGAGAA
The DNA here is from genome assembly GCA_022530915.1 of Paspalum notatum. NCBI lineage: Eukaryota > Viridiplantae > Streptophyta > Magnoliopsida > Poales > Poaceae > Paspalum > Paspalum notatum. The sequence goes on along the minus strand of CM039683.1, from coordinate 4,214,471 downwards.
ACACAGGAAACAGCACAGCAAAAGTCCCACTTGAAAACGCCCAAGAAAACAGACGCGAGACGGAACGGGACAGAATAGCCAGCCACTGCCGGACAGTCCACCGAGCTGCACCGAACAGTCCGCTGTGGCGGACAGTCCATCGGCTGCTAGCGGATAGTCCGGTAGCGGACAGTCCGTAGCTGCCTAGTGGACAGTCCGCTTAGCACTACCGGATAGTCCGTTGTGGCAGACAGTCCGGTGGGTGCTAGCGGAGTGTCCACTGCAACCTGTCCGGCGGAGAAACCTAGGCTCTAGCGGACTGTCGGCTAGAGTGAGGACTTGTCCGCCGGACCCAGAACACTTCGGGAAAATTCCCAAATCTTGAGCAAACGAACTTCGTTCTTCACCAAACTTTAGGGGCATGCAGTCTAGTCCATGATGAAGCTATCCCAAAAGAAAATCCTCAAAAAGAACTCACTTTCACCAAGGATTTTGACCAGCCGAAGATTTGGGAAGAAAGGGGCTCAAAACCGAAAAACTCGATTCTTGGACTTGGTGCAGATCAAGAGTGGTAGCACGAGGCTTAGGATGATGGTCTGAACATAATCAAGTCACAAGAATACCAGCAAAGGAGACAATCACTTGGCAAAAGGAAAAATCCTCGAAAGGCCAAAGATTGTACTCCAAAACCACCAAAAGAGAGGGGGAAGGGAAGGGGATCAGTTCATGCACAAAATTAGCAAAGGGAAATGCTTCTATTTCATCACACGAATAGATTACAAGATTAGAGTTCAGCCTTCCGCCCGTCCATCCTACCCTCTCATGTGGGATCTAGGCCTAGAGGTGGAAAATCACTCTCTAATCCTAGCCTCTCTATCTATTTAGCACTTGGCTGATTTCTCTTGAGTCTAAGCCTACCAAGTGGGAGAGGTAACCCTCAAGGAGCAGCCCCCATCACTTATATAGGCCCGGATGACCACTTCGCCTAAAGACCGAAGTACCCCTACTTATATTACGACTCAAGGCCCATAGAGGCAAAACTGGAAAACTACTACTACTCTTCATCCGACGGCGCCCATAGCTTTGGAATGGTTGCTTAGTTTCAGCGCTTCCTCGCAATGTTCGCCACGTACCCGTCTGAGTCTTTTAGGGTTTCTATCTTGTCCCGGTCTCTGCTGACCCGGAGAAGGCGGGGTGGTGGTTTTGAGGTCCAAACCACCAAACCGGGGTTGCTCGTGAGCATTGCCGTCCCACGAGCCCATCCATCTCGGCCACTTGACTCAAGTAGCCGAAGCTCCTCACTTGCCAAGATAAGTTGACGGTTTTGCGCTGAAACCACCAAAGCGCCTGCCGCCCGTCGCCGCGCACCCGGATTGGACCACCACAGCCCCGTAGCTCTTCAGCTCGACCACCGCCCGTCCGTGTACCTGAGTCGAACACCGACGCCCACCACGGCAGGTCAGAATCCCTCTTCAGGGGTGCCCCTCTTTAGGGGACTTCTCCACCGCTCTTTAGCGGTGCCTTCACCACTCTTCAGTGATGACCTTCCCTCATCATCCGTTGACAATCACTCATCATCTAGGAGCCATGAGGCTCACGCTATTCATCATGGCTCCTCAATCTCCCCCTTGATGAGGCTGGAGAACCAACTGCAGCGCCCTGTCATGTGCCTAGAGCAACCTGAATCCATGATCCATTTGTCCTCCTGTTGGACACTGAAAATGGCAGGCTTGCTCTGGCCGCCACCACCGGACAGTCCGGTGGCGCTTGCCGGACGGTCCGGCGTCATCGGACTATCTGGTGGTTGTTGACAGCACTTAAGCACGCCAAACCTTATATCGCAAGCGACAGTATCGGTGTAGCCTTTCTCCGAGATGAGTATCAAGGGTTTTATCAATCCGTGAAAAACTATGTTTAAACTACTATTAATCAAGGATTAATCAATTACTAACTAGCTCTAATAGATCTAAATAAACTAAAGGATTAAAGAGAATCTAATTACTGACTAATCTATATCTAAACTAAACTAAAGGATGATAAACGGTATTCTGATTATAAACTAGATATGAATCTAACTAAAGCATAAACTGGATATAAAACTAGACTATAGCATATACTGGATCAAGAACAAGAGCTTGATAGGATCAAAAGCAAGATTGATTATGAAACTAAAACGGCTAAGGAATTAGCAAGAGATATGAGACAAACTTCTTATAAACTATGGACCACCCTAAGCATGGATCTAACGTGAAACATAGAATAAACATGATCATGAATGTCATAGACTTGCTCGAACCTTTCCCCGGGCTCTACTAACACTAGTAACCAGGTAATCGACGAACTAGCAAACCTAAACCATCTCTAAGCATGAGCAGATTCAATCAACTAATTAAAGTGAAAAGATCTACTAGAAGACATGTGGATTAATCAATCTAGGCCTATCACATGTAGAGATGAAGCATTGCAAAGACATAGATCATAGATCATGTATAAACAAAGAACTAATCGCAAAGAGACTATTTTATTGATCGAACTCAAGGTTTATCATAGTAAAATAAGAAGAATAGAGATTTACTCGAGATACATCATGAACTTGAAGCTCATAGTTGTCGAGACGAACTCGACGAACAACATATCGAAAGATGAGCTCGAAAATCCCCGAGAACAGCTTGGGTCGGCCGACCCTAGGGGGTAGGTCGGCCGATCCCCACTGTTCCTGCCTCCTCTCGCCGCCTCCTTTCGCTGAGATCTCCTTCTCGACGAGTCTTGCGAAGTTGGACCCTAAACCCTAACTTTGAAGCGCTGGTTTACAATGAATTGGATGCCTCTCCCTCTAGGGAGACCGTATATTTATACTCCAGAGAGTCCTATATACATGGAATCTAATAGGTCGGTTACAAGAGTCCTAATAGACCTATTTCTATGTATATGGAAGAGTCTTGAATGTTCTTGGGCGTCCATGAAGCTTCCTTGCTTGGAGAAGAAGTCCTTGTCCTAGTCCTTCCCGAAATCAGCTTTCTATATTCTGCAGCCTTTCGTATTTCGACCATAACTCCCTCATCTGGAGTCCAAATAATGCAAACTCAGAATCTAAATTGTAGAGATCGAAGAGATCTACAAATTTGGTATTCAAACTTTCTTCATTTGATGTCGTTAAGGTCTCCGAATTGGGCCCACAAGCTACTGCTATCCTCGAATCCGAGAATATCTCGAGATTTAATTGGGGATTGGATTGGACTCTTGATAAACCTTCCTTATCTTCATATTCTTCATACTCAAGCAATCCCAGGCCTCCAGAACCTTCTCCATAATGGGCTCGGGCCTTCTCTTTGGGTTTTAATTGTTCTTCTTTTATTTATCATCTCACCTCCCTGGACCGGTAGCATAAACCCTTTATTCGAGAAATCCTCAAATTATCACAATTATACCCTATTTTCCTGCAAAAATTAATATTGCACAAAAACAAAGAGCATTCTCAAAAATGAGGTTATTTGTTAGCCACACAAGACTAAATGATAAGATTGACTCTCGAAAAGATATAAAATCATATGAAAATAGAGCATATTTTTCATAGATAACGAGCGTCAACAATATCCCCACACTTAGATCTTGCTAGTCCTCGAGCAAAGAGATCGATCAATAACTCAACTAAACCTAAACTAATAACTTTACTAGATTCAAACAAATAACTCAACTAAATTTAAACTAGTTCTAAACAATCACTTCTCAAAGTAATCAAGTTCAAAATTCAATTTAATCTCAACATGGGCATATTAATCAACTTTCATGCATAGAGATGCCCACAGAAATTTTCGAAATCAAACGAATCATAGCAAAACCAAGACTTCTTTTAGAATCAAATGGAGGGGGTTTTGTATGAAAAATAATCTCCATAGATCAAGAAATTACATCGGTCCTTCTTTGTCAAACTCACATATAGGCACTCATATTTTGTAGCTATCCTATTGAAGTAATAACTCTTTCTCACATCTCACAAGAGTTTAAGAGGAGCTTGGTAAAGGCTAGCAAAGTTAAATCAATTTATTGTTCAGCTAAGGTATCTCCCTAAGATCATCTAAACACCTTGAATTCACTTGGTCATCGAAAATAAGAAAATATATAAGCATAAATAGAGAGAAAGACAAAGAAGATATAGATAGTGGACATGTGCAATACTGAATAAATGAAATGGGATAATTCCCAGAATTTGCACATGGTTGGAAAAGTGAAAGCTTTTGCTCATTACACTGATAAACACTAAGCCTCTCTTTCTATTTTCCAAAATTTTCCTAATTCTACTTTTTTTTAATTCGACCACTTGGCCCTTTTTTTCCTCTTTTTTCTTTTTACTGGGTGCCACCACTTTTTATTTTATTTTTTTTATTTTCACCCCCTCTGTCTCTCTTTTTTCCTCAACCTATATTCCTCTTTACTCTACCTTTTTTATTTGCTAGATCAAGATAACTATAGAACTTTCTCTCGTGATTAGCAAATGAGCAAAAACTTCACTATGTAGGTAATGAGTGTCGAAAGTTCAAAGGGTGTAAAGGATATGGAATTCAACAATTCTAGTGCTCCAGTGTAGAACAACTAGTACTGAATATATACGTGGAGGCTAGCAATCAAGAGATAAAAATAGATGACCAAATGTTTCAAGAGATCAAATTTTCTAAAGGAATCAACCTTAACCAAACTCATTTGAGATAACTAGCTTATAAACTGTGTTTTCAACTAGGCTCTAATAGGATTTATCCTCTCTCTTAACAAAGGGATGGAACACTTGATCATAAGAGTTTTTTAATAAATAAATAAATCATCCTCCAAATCTTTTCTTAAAGAAGCTAAGGAAAGCTATAAAATATTATCTCTCTAATCAAATCATGGGTTATGCACTACTAATCATTTAAGCACCACAAAAACATATTATAAATCTGAACAAGATTAATCTTTAAAATAATCATAAAGAACAAACTTAAATTTAGCGAGAAATTTTATTTATAACACAACTAGACTAAAATTTTATTTTATAAGCAAAACACAAAGCCTAAACATATTTGATGATAAACCTCCCCACACTTAAACAATGCAATATTCAAAGCATAAGATATAATCATCAAATAGATAAATGAAAGCACAGTAGTAGGTAGAGGATGAATGTAGTAGAGAGAAGGATTAAGAAAATATTACCGTCCGTTTGATGAAGTGTAGTCGAATCTCTTTATCATGAAAGGATGAAAATCAGATGGTCTTCTAGGCTTCTTATTGGTTGCTTGCTAATGTACAAGCAATATCATCTTCACACACTTCACTTGTTCATCATTCACCAATCTTCGAGCTTCCCATTTGTGGTTTCACCAAATATAGAAAGTGTTGATGTAGCTGAACCAACGCCTCTTCATGTTAATCATGTTGCTTCTCTTGGCATCATCAAATGTTGCACCACCTTCTTGAATGTCTAACTCATGGAGTCCTTTGAGATGACTATGATTCTCTGAATTAGCTCATGAGTCTTCTATTCTGAATTAGCTCATGAGTCTTCTATGTAAGCATTGCCCCTTCTTTCTTCCTTGTTATTGCCATCATCTTCCTCCTCTAGTCATCACCATTGTAGCTGATCTTCTCTTCTTCGTGGAATATCTCCTTCATCTCAAACAGTACATGCCTTCAATAATAGATTTATTGGATAGCTTTTGAAATTACATTTCCAACGAGTACTCATGCACCGAAATCTGATTCCGAATGAAGGAGTTATGCCATTTTTACTCCAGAGACGTCGTGCTGTCAGAACTGTCTACAGCTCGAGTCACGTCCAATGCTTTGGCTATAAATCCTTGTAGAAAATTCCAAATGAAGCTCCGTTTGATACGTTGGAAAGCTAACTTGATGGGGCTTCCAAATATAAGAAAATATTCTGTTTTTATCTTGTAGAGGCGATCAGAAACTTGACGACTTCCTCAGATTCTAGATTTGAGCTTCAGAGATGTTGACAATTCTCAATCCTTCAATCTTTGGGCACCATGGTGGCATATGTGTTGATTCTTGAAACACTTTTCCTCAATGTTCTACTCCATCTTCATCACAAAAGGTTCCTCCAATCTTCGTGAACACACTCTATCCCTACAAAACAATTTGAGCGCACATATCTACTCCCGGGGTGATAATCGGGAAGTAGATAGAATCTACTTTCATCTAACACATCCAATGATTCCTAACTTGTGGCTTAATTACTCTAGTTAAAATAAAGATTAATAAAACCTATATGAGTGTATAAATATGCAAATGTAAATGAATGCATGGGATAAGCATATAAACAAAGACAACGATTAAATCATGTTCTAAACACCACGTCCATAACATGATTGCTAAGTCTCTGTATAGCCATAAAGATTTAAATTAATCAAGATTAAAACACCATGTTTTGTCAAGATCATTAACTCATAAAAGCACAGGAAAAACAAAGCACATTGCAAAGTTTATAAACTAATCAATAAAATATAAACATAGATAACTAGCAAGGTTTAATAAACTTCATCATGATTATCAACAATCTAGTCTAAGCACCAAATTACACAAAATTGCTAAGGAAAAATGCGGATCCAGCATTTAACTTAAACATGAAAGCACATATCATGAAGTTAAATAAACAATTGAGCCAATTAAAATGCAAACATGCAACTTTAATCTAAATGCAACAGGGTGATATATGCAAAATGCAATCAATTAAAACATGAGATATGAAATGAATGCAATTTAAACCAAATTATTCTAAGTAATTAGCCACAAATTAGTCATCAAAGGAGGTTGTTTATGCTTTCTAACTATCACATAAAATTAAAACTAAAACTAGCTAAGAACGGGCTGCCTCCCGAAAAGCGCTTAATTTAAAGTCTAGAGCTAGACTAATTACTATCACAAGTTTAAAGAATATTGACAGGATCGAGATTTACAAAACTTGTGATAAACATAAGCATCCATAATCACAATTATGATTAAATTACAGAAGGAAAACAAATTGTGATTAACTAGAGCATGGATTATATAATTAGCATTAATCTTTTTATCCAACTCAGGTTTATTAGGCATAAAATTATCAAAGTTAAAATTTATACTTCCATTATCTAGCCTATAAACATGATTATCTAGCCTATAAACATGATTATTATCATAATAAGGCTTAGCATCAAGATTTGACTTATTCAAATTAAAAAACTTACTAATACAAATAGAATTTTGAGAATGATTTGTGTACCTTGGGTTTGAATTTTCAAAGAGCTCATCTCTTGGTGTCTCAATTGAAATTTGAATCTCAGCATCTTGAAATGAATTCACCTTGATTTGAAGATCTTCACTTTCACCACTGAGCTGTCCTTCTAAATCTTCAGTCTTAGCATGGTTGATGTTGAATCAGTCTCTTCATCTTCAAGCTTCGTCTCATACTGATTCTCTGGAGTGAGGTCTTGAACAACAAAAATGGTGTTGTCAAATGGAGAAGTAGTTGAGTATTTGGAGTCTTCCTTGAGTGAGCTACTACAAACTGAGTGACTCCAATCTGATTGATAGTGTCCTGTGTCAGCTGCTACTGATGGAAGTGATTCTTCAATGTATATTGAGGGTAACTCTGATGTCTTTACTTCCACTAAGCTTGAGCTAGCTTCAGTTGTCTTGAAGGCAAGTAGCTGGTCTTCTTCTTCCTCAAATATGCTGACACTTCTCTTCTGTGGAGTGGTCTTGAGCATCTCCTCTTGTTTTGGCTTGAACCATTTCGGCAGCATCTCCACTGTACTCTGGTCTTGTGCAAGAGATCCTTCACTCTTGAGTGGTTCTCCAAAATCAGTAGGCATCCAATGTAAATCTTCATCGAATGCAAACGTCACTGGAGTATGGAATATTGGTAGTTGACCTTCTACTGTAGGCGCCACCTCTGCTCCTTTGGCTTCTCTTTCTCTCCTTTCTCTCTCTTCCTTGGAGCTCAAGCAGATATTGGATAAGATCTCATTAGCTTCGCTGGTTGTCTTGCTCATAAGTGATCCTCCGGCACACATGCTCACATATTTGAAAGCTTCTGAAGTTAATCCGAAGTAGAATGTCTGCAGTGCCGCATCAGCTGTCACTCCAAGCTTTGGTCCTTGAGTAAGTATATTGTTGAATCTTTCTCAAGCTTCGTCGATGTCTTCACTTTCTTCTTGCTCAAAGCTATACACTTGCTTTCTCAACTTGTACACCTTGAATGTGGAGAAGAACTTGGTGACAAATTTCTCTGCTAGCAATCCCCAGTCTCCTCGAGCTTCACTTGAGGCAAGTTGGTACCATTTCTGAGCTTTATCGACGAGTGTGAATGGAAAGAGGTTCCACTTAACCCACTCTTTTCGAAATCCGTCTTGTTGGAATGTGTTGCAGATCTCACTGAGCTTCTCCAAGTGCTTGTATGGATTTTCTAAATAGCTCCACTGAAAGAAAGTATAGCAGCAAGTATGATGATCTCTGGGTTCAGCTCGTAGGATTTGCCTGTTGGCTTCATGTTTGATTCTTGTGGCTTCGGCTCTTGAATCGTTGACTCCCACAACGTTGCTCTCATCCAATCTTCTAGTAATGTTGTCATATCTAACACAAAAACTCAAACAAAAACACAAAAACAAAAATCTAATGACAGCAAAGTTGCTGGGTTAGTCTAGAACATAAGAACGATGAACGAACACAAGAACGAATGATGAACACAAGAACACAATTAGAGAACAAGAATGTAATTAGAGCACACTAAGCAATTTAGAAACTAAGATTAGAAAACACTAGACAATTAGAGACTACGATTAAAGAACACTAAACAAATAGACTAAGACTAGAACACAAAGACTAAACACAAACTAGAGAATTAGAACACATTAACAAATTAGAACGCATTAAGAAAACTATTAGCACACAATTAGAAAAACTATCACACAATTAAAGCTAGACTATCACACGATTAGAACTAGATTAGCACAAGATTAGCAAACACAAACTAACTATCAAAACTAGTAGTAAAATGCTAATACAAGATTAATAATAACTTAAACGATAGTTTTCCCTGGCAACGGCGCCAGAAAAGCTCGTTGACGGCACTTAAGCACGCCAAACCCTATATTTCAAGCGACAGTATCGGTGTAGCCTTTCCCCGAGATGAGTATCAAGGATTTTGTCAATCCGTGGAAAACTATGTTTAAACTACTATTAATCAAGGATTAATCAATTACTAACTAGCTCTAATAGATCTAAATAAACTAAAGGATAAAAGAGAATCTAATTACTGACTAATCTATATCCAAACTAAACTAAAGGATGATAAACAGTATTCTAATTATAAACTAGATATGAATCTAACTAAAGCATAAACTGGATATAAAACTAGACTATGCATATACTAGATCAAGAACAAGAGCTTGATAGGATCAAAAGAAAGATTGATTATGAAGCTAAAATGGCTAAGGAATTAGCAAGACATATGAGACAAACTTCTTATAAACATGGATCTAACGTGAAACATAGAATAATGCTTGCTTGCTTGGAGAAGAAGTCCTTGTCCTAGTCCTTCCCGAAATCAGCTTTCCATATTCTGCAGCTTTTCGTATTTCGACCATAACTCCTTCATCCGAAGTCCAAATAATGCAAACTCAGATCTAAATTATAGACCTCGAAGAGATCTACAACTTTGGTATTCAAACTTTCTTCATTTGACGTCGTTAAGATCTCCGAATTGGGCCCACAAGCTGCTGCTATCCTAGAATTCGAGAATATCTCGAGATTTAATTGGAGATTGGATTGGACTCATGATAAACCTTCCTTATCTTCACATTCTTCGTACTCAAGCAATCCTAGGCCTCCAGAACCTTCTCCATAATGGGCTTGGGCCTTCTCTTTGGGCTTTAATTGTTCTTCTTTTATTTATCATCTCACCTCCCTGGACTGGTAGCATAAACCCTTTATTCGAGAAATCATCAAATTATCACAATTATACCCTATTTTACTGCAAAAATTAATATTGCACAAAAACAAAGAGCATTATTGAAAACGGGGTTATTTGTTAGCAACACAAGACTAAATGATAAGATTGACTCTCGAAAAGATATAAAATCGTATGAAAATAGAGCATATTTTTCGTAGATAACGAGCGTCAACAGTGGTCTGTACAGGACTGTCTGGTGGATGCGAGTCCGAACGGGATCCGCGGATTTTGTGAGATCTCTTCGGGATATGACTTGTACAAGGGGTAAGCCCATCCCTCCCTATATATATGAAGGGCCAAGGCCGATTGAGGGCATCCAATCGAACCAAATCAATCTACTTTTATCGTTTTACTTTTATCTCTTGCCCTAACTCTTACAACCCTATCTTGCTGTTCTCCCTGCATCTCAACGGCGACTTGGAGGCGTTCTAGGTGGCCTGCCGATCCTAGAACAACCCTACGATCTCTTCTCCCTGACGGGGTCCCTCCCGGGAGATTGGATCTAGGTCAACCCGAGCTCCCAAGAGCTCACCGGACTGTCCGGCGCAAATCGCCGGACTATCCGGCGCTACCGGACTGTCTGGCACCTGATGCCGGACTGTCCGCCGTCTGCGGTTTTCATCCCATAGCGTCTGTTCGCTGCATCGAAGGACTCCACGTTTGTAGTATTTGGCCAGGACAGGTGCCAACATACTTTTGGCGACTCCGCTGGGGAACGCGAAGGCAGAAGCATTGGCTGCCATGGCCGTTGATCCGAGCAACGCCACCGCAGACAACATCATCACACCTACTTTGGAAGAGATCCCTGGAGATACTCAGCGACAGTTCGAGGAGAGGAAGAAGATCCTAGATGAGGAGGACGAGAAGCGCAGGAAGCAACGCGAAGAGGAGGACGAGAAGCGTAGAAAGCAACACGATGAAGAAGAGTTGAAGCGTCTCCTCTCATGCTACTCCAAGGACCGACGGGGAGAGATCACCCAACTGAGGCCATACGAGTACCCTCCCCTCAGCACCGAGGTACCTAATGCATCTACTAGCGTTAATAATTCTGATTTAGATGCAAAGATTGCTACTATGGTTGATGGTGCTGTTACTGCTAGTATAAATAATAAATTAGGCGCTATGAGTAATATTATTGATCAACGTATAGCCGCCCAACTTAGGACACCGTTCGGCAATGAGATGCATGCTTCTTCTTCGCATGCTAATGCCGAACAAAGTAATACTGCTAGTATGGTTGCTGATTTTTCCAATATAACCATACCTAGAGTCCCTCTATCTGCTACTCCTGTGCAACACGCACAAAGCCGACCTATCATTGGAAGTCTGGCTAGTGGGGGGATTCCAGCAAGTCATGTTATTGCTCCAATGTCTCAACCCATTGTTGCATGTACTACGCCGGCTAGTGCTTATGGGTTTGGTTCGGCTTCGCATGTGCCATATACTGTGCCGAACTCTGCACCCATTCCACATTATATAGCCGCGCCATCTATTATCAATACGGCTCCTGCTTTCAACCCAATGGCTGATGACGCATACTTCAGAGCCGAAATTGATAGAGTTTTTAGGGAATCTTTCGGCTTGGATCCTAAGCCAAAGGCTAGAATTTACCAAAAGCCGTACCCTGACTGTTTTGAGCATGTCCCATAACCCCCAGGGTATAAGGTTCCTGACTTCGTCAAATTCACTGGGGCCGATAGTAGAACTACGGTTGAACATGCCGGCCAATTTATTATACAGTGTGGCGAAGCTAGTAATAGTAGTGTGCTGAGATTGCGGCTGTTTCCTATGTCTTTATCTGGTGCCGTATTTACTTGGTTCACTTTGTTGCCCCCTAACTCAGTTCAGATTTGGCAAGATTTGGAAAAGAAATTTCATGATTATTTCTTTACTGGTGAAACCGAGTTGAGATTGTCACACCTTGCATCGGTTAAACAACAAGCCCATGAATCTGTCTCTAATTACATCAGACAATTTAGGGACACTAGAAACCGATGTTTTGGTTTGACACTCTCTGAAAAGGATTTGGCTGACTTAGCTTTCTCTAGTTTGCTTGATGTTCATAAGGAGAAGCTAGAGGGGCATGATTTGTCTGATGTCAGCCAAGTGCTCATCCAAACTGGGTGAACGCCATGCATGAGGAATTGGAGAACTTTGAGAGAAACCATGTCTGGGATTTAGTTGAACCTCCACCAAACTGTCGCCCTATAGGTACCAAGTGGGTTTTCAAAAACAAACAAGGTGAGAATGGGATGGTTGTGAGGAACAAAGCGAGATTGGTAGCCCAGGGTTTATGTCAGAAGGAGGGGATAGATTTTGAGGAAACCTTTGCTCCTGTAGCTCGTTTGGAAGCCATTTGAATTCTGCTTGCCTTTGCGGCCTCTAAAGGCTTCAAACTGCAACAGATGGATGTCAAGTCAGCCTTCCTAAACGGTTACATAGAGGAGGAGGTATATGTGAGACAACCTCCTGGCTTTGAGAGTGCCAAGTTTCCAGACCGGGTGTATAAGTTGAGAAAAGCCCAAAGATGTTTATACTGCTGAGTTTAAGTGGTCCTCTACAGACAAACCCACCACTTGTGACTCTCTCAAGCCGATCTCTAGAAATCAGCAAGAAGAGCGTAGATTTAGTTTCAATCTGGCTAAATGTGATTAGATATTTGACGAATTGCTGAAAGCCGGAAAGATCAAATTGTCGCATGCCATACCGCCGCTTGATGAGTTGAAAAGGCGGGCATATTGTAAAAGGCACAACACATTCTCTCATGCAACAAATGATTGTAATACTTTTCGTCGGCAGATACAGACAGCCGTCGATAATAAGTATTTATCTTTTAAAGATATGCAAATTGATCGGGAGCCGTTTCCGATTAATACCATTGACCTGCAGGTCCCGAAGGTGCTAGTTCGGCCACATCAAGCCAAATCAACCAAAGGGAAGAACGTGGTCATTGGCGGTGAAGAGGTGAAGCCCCTGGCGAACAAAGCAAAGCCGGTGCAGAAGGCGTCTCGGCTCGGGGGGCAAGGCCAGCTCGAGACAGAGAGGTCTGCGAGGACCGGACTATCCGGTGGCAATCACCAGACTGTCCGGTATTCGCCGAACTGTCCGGTGGTTCCAAAAAGTCTAGAAGAAGCTTCAAGATCGAGGGAAAGCCGGGTTTTGCTAAGCGCTTGGCTAAGTATGAAAGAGAGGGAGCTATTTGGAGGGAGGATCGATCACGCGGTGCTGCAACTTCGGGATCTTCACATGAGGGTAACGTGCAGTCAAGTTTTATGAGTAATTCTCCTCCTGCAGCGTATTATCCTTTAGGGCCGACTATATCGTGGTCTTAGCCATATATTTATTGTTTTCCACCTCCTGTTCATGCTAATATACTGGTGCATCCCTATTACCAATATCCTACTGCATTTGCTCATTATGGAGCTTCATCGCGACCGGTTAATGAGAATCTGGTCAAGGATGCATCTACTATTTATAATATGCAGGAGAAGAGTAGTAAGCGAGACTCTGAATGCCTACGGCTGAGATGGTGCCCCTCAGGCTTATCTCATACCCAAAAGAGAAGGCTTCAGCGTCTACGCCGACAAGAGTTGATGGGAAAGAAGACGACGACAGTGGAGGTGCCGCGTGCTTCTAGGCAAGTATGGAGGCCTAAGCAAGTTGATTCAATGTTGTCTTGATCCAGTTTTAGTTCATGGCCGATACTAGCTTTATCTCCTTTAGAGTCAAATATGGCCGATGTACTTTGTTAACTATCGTCCTCAATAGTTTTTTCGGTGCAAAAGGTTGCTTTTGCCTCAGGACCTTCGCCAAAAGGCAGGGGGGCATGTGTTGGACACCGAAAATGGCAAGCTTGCTCTGGCTGCTGCCACCCGGACAGTCCAGTGGCACTTGCCGGACTGTCCGGCATCACCGGACTATCCGGTGGTCTGTACCGGACTATCCGGTGAATGCGAGTCCGAACAGGATCCGCGGATTTTGCGAGATCTCTTCGGGATATGACTTGTACAAGGGGTAAGACCATCCCTCCATATATATATGAAGGGCCAAGGCTGATTGAGGGCATCCAATTGAACCAAATCAATCTACTTTTATCGTTTTACTTTTATCTCTTGCTCTAACTTTTCCAACCCTATCTTGCTGTTCTCCTTGCGTCTCCACGGCGGCTTAGAGGCTCTCTAGGTGGCCTGCCGATCCTAGAGCAACCCTACGATCTCTTCTCCCTGACAGGGTCCATCCCGGGAGATTGGATCTAGGTCTACCCAAGCTCCCAGGAGCTCACCGGACTGTCCGGCGCACATCGCCGGACTATCCAGCGCTACCGGACTGTCCGGCGCCCGACGCCGGACTGTCCGCCGTCGGCGGTTTTCATCCCGTAGCGTCTGTCCACTGCACCGAAGGACTCCACGTTTGTAGTATTTGGCCAGGACAGGTGCCAACATACTTTTGGCGACTCTGCTGGGGAACGAGAAGGCAGAAGCACGACGAGAAAGTCACCTCCGCCACCACCACCTACACGACGTGCCCGGCCATCTCGCCACTCTGCACGCTGAGGAAAAGCAGGTCCACTGCCCTTCTGGAAGAACTGGTCCTTGTTCCTTCAGGCCTTCTCTATCCTCTCGGCCCGCTTCCTCTTGAAGCAAAATTCCTCAAGGTGACCCTTCTTGTGACAGTAGTCATAGTGAAAGACCACTGGCTTAGGATTGGCTTGAGGCTTAGGCTTAGAAGCCTGAGGTAGATGCTTGGGCATGGTGGCCTTGGGTGTAGCCTTGGGCTTGGCCTTTGAGCTCACTGGAAAGGAGTCAAGATTGTTATGGAGGCCTTTGGGCTTGGGGATCCAGACAAGTCTCTTAGGAGGGCCTCTACGTGGTTCATGGAACACACCATCCTTAGGCTCATCTGGCTGAAAGGACTTTGTGTTTTGGGTCTTGGGAAAACACTGCTCAGGGGTAAGCTTGCTCCACTCCAACACCTTGTCCATCACTGACTCAAAGTCGACTCAGGTATACTTGTACCCTACGCCATAACCATCCTCCTTCTTAAATTGCTGGATCATCATACCCAGCTGGGGCTCCTTGGCTGAAACCCAACTCAAGATCTGCCTGAGGTAGGTGTTCTCCAGCTCGGAGTTCTCTTTCTCCTCTCTCAGGTCAGAGATCAGCACTGTCTGAGCAGCACAGACCTCGTACTTCTCACTAGGTGGGCTAGGTGACTTCTCTAGGTGAAGAACCTAGCCTTTCATGTCAGCCAACTCCATCCTGAGGGAGAGGAAGTCTTCACAAGTGCTGGATGGGGCAGTCCAAGACTCAAGCTCACCCCAAACCTGCACCAACTCCTCTCTGAGCATAGGACAAACCTGACACACTCCCAGCAAGGTGGGTCTGTCTCTCATCTCCTCTAGCTTAGCACCAAGCACCTCAAGGTCCCTCACCTGTGCCTCACACCGCTCTCTAAGCGTCGCAAGCTCACTCTCTAGGTGTGGGCAAGTCTCACAGGGCTCGACAGCAGAAACAACTGGGGCTTGGGTAGCTAGGAGATCTTTCTTGGTGGACTCAAGGATAGCTAGCAAAAGCTCTCTCTCGTCCACCCTCTGGGCATATCTTGAACTTAACTCAACCAAGTCACCCATCAGCTTCATGCAGCTAGAACACTCGGACTCGGAAGGCTCAGGAGGAGAGGCACTTAGGGTCTCAGTCTTGCTATTTGCAATAGCAAGCTCGTCGGACACTCGATCAAACTCTCTATTCAACCTCCTAAGGACCTTGTCATACTTCTTCAGCTCACGACGATTATCCTCGAGGATTTCTAGAAGCTGGGATTCTCGGGGAGTTTCCTCGATGTCGTCGTCGGTGTCGTCACCATCAGAGCTGGAGTCCTTGCTCTGACTGCTCTTCTCCTTGTCCTCCAGGGCCATGGTGCAAAAGCCTCTGGGGACACGACTGCTCCGTCGGCTCCTCCGCTTGTGCTTAGCGAGGAAGCAGAGACCTGCTGGGCCGCAGGCGTCCTTCTTCTTTCCTCCCTTCTTGATGATGACCTCCTCGTCGCTTGAGCTCAATGACGAGGAAGAAGACGAAGCAGCAAAGGCGATGAAGCGCCCTCGATCTCCGCAAGGAAAGCCTTGTCCCGCCTCCAGTTCTCCTTCCGGTAGTCCTTCACGACCTTCCAGAACTGCTTGGCTTGGGACTTCCTTCTTAGCTGGAACTTGTAGTCGTTCTACTTGGGGTGGCCACCGGAGTCGTAGGAGCCGTTGCCGCTGCCCTTCTTGTAGTAGTCGTTCCGCTTGGGCAGTCAGCAACAAAGTGGTAGGGATCGCCACATTTGAAGCACCCGGGCTTGGTCCCGTGCTTCTTGCTCATCCGCCTGTCGTACATGCGTCGGACGTGGTTGTTGAACAGGCAGAGGTCGTCGTCCCCCAAAGTCTCTAGCTGCTCCTCTGAAATAGACATCAAAGACGAAAGAGCAAAACTGTGATTGGGGTTAGCGCTCCCTGCATCGGCAGAGGCCAGAGCCAAGCTCTTGGTGCCACCTGCCAGAGGTGTCTCCCACAGCTGTCGATCAACCTCAGTAGCTTTGAGCTTACTAAAGAGATCAGCTGTGGTGAGGGTGGTGTATGAATCGCCCTCCTTCACAGACGCAATCGTCATGCCCCAGACCTTGGGATCAAGCAAGTGTACAATCTTGAGCGCTTGCTCATAGTCTGAGGGCACGTGATCTGTAGGCGCCTTGTTGGCACGGAGCTTGTTGTTGATCGATTGAATACGACCAAATAACTCCTCAACCGACTCTCCCGGCTTCTGGGTGAAATTCTCGTATTCACACCGGTGAGTGACAAAGAGTCGAGCCTTGACCTCGTCTGTCCCCTCATGGTGAGCTGTGAGGGTAGACCAGATCTCTCGTGTAGTCTCAAAGTGAACCACATGCTCGAACTCAATGCTGCCGAGGGCAGAAAACAGCATGTTCACGGCTTTGTTGTTCTGTTCGAACTTAGCTATCGCAGCAGCCTCAGTTCGTTCAGCAGCCGGAAGAACCACGAAAGTCGCATCCTGGGTAATGTTCCATATGTCCGACCCCTGGCTCAATAAGAACACTTTCATTCGCGTCTTCTAGTAAGTATAGCCAAGGGCTTCCAAGGACGGAGCTCTCTCAGGATTTGCCATGGTCGCAAGCGGACTTACAACCGGTTAAAGCATGTAAAAGTCCTCAACCAGACTCTGATATCACTTATTGGACCGAAACAGCGACCAGAGGGGGGTGAATGGTCGAAGCCAAAAATCATGCCCCAACGCAAACCTCACAAAAACACACACAAGTGTTGGGCAATGGGAGCCTACGCACCTAGCAAACACTCAGAGAAACACAGGAAACAGCACAGCGAAAGTCCCGCTCGAAAACGGATACGAGACAGAAACGGGTAGAACAGCCAGCCACTGCAGGACAGTCCGCCGAGCTGCACCGGATAGTCCACTGCGGCGGACAGTCCGTCGGCTACTAGCCGATAGTCCGGTAGCAGACAGTCCGTACCTGCCTAGCGGACAGTCTGCTAAGCGCTACCGGATAGTCCACTGTGGCGGACAGTCTGGTGGGTGCTAGCGGAGTGTCCGCTGCAACCTATCCGGCGAAGAAACCTAGGCTCTAGCGGACTGTCCGCTAGAGTGGGGACTTGTCCGCTGGACTTTTCCGCCAGACCCAGAACACTTCGGGAAAATTCCCAAATCTCGAGCAAACGAACTCCGTTCTTCGCCAAACTTTAGGGGCATGCAGTCTAGTCCATGATGAAGCTATCCCAAAAGAAAATCCTCGAAAATGACTCACTTTCAGCAAGGATTTTGACCAGCCGAAGATTTGGGAAGAAAGGGGCTCAAAACCTAAAAACTCGATTCTTGGACTTGGTGCAAATCAAGAGTGGTAGCACGAGACTTAGGATGATGATCTGAACACAATCAAGCCATAAGAACACCAGCAAATGAGATAATCACTTGGCAAAAGGAAAAAATCCTCGAAAGGCCAAAGATTGTACTCCAAAACCACCAAAAGAGAGGGGGAAGGGAAGGGGATCAGTTCATGTACGAAATTAGCAAAGGGAAATGCTTCTATTTCATCACACGAACAGATTACAAGATTAGAGTTCAGCCTACCGCCTGTTCATCCTACCCTCTCATGTGGGATATAGGCCTAGAGGTGGAAAATCACTCTCTAATCCTAGCCACTCTATCTATTTAGCACTTGGCTGATTTTTCTTGAGTCTAAGCCTACCAAGTGGGAGAGGTAACCCTCAAGGAGTCACTTATATAGGCCCAGACGACCACTTCGCCTAAAGACCGAAATACCCCTACTTATATTACATGACTCAAGGCCCGTAGGGCAAAACTGGAAAGCTACTCCTACTCTTCATCCGACGGCGCCCATAGCTTCGAAATGGTTGCTTAGCTTCAACGCTTCCTCGCGATGTCCGCCACGTACCCGTCGGAGTCTTTTAGAGTTTCTATCTTGTCCCGGTCTCTGCCGACCCGGAGAAGGAGGGGCAGTGGTTTTGAGGCCCAAACCACCAAACCGGGTTGCTCGTGAGTATTGCTGGCCCACGAGCCCATCCATCTCGGCCACTTGACTCAAGTAGCTGAAGCTCCCCGCTTGCCAAGATAGGTTGGCGGTTTTGTGCCGAAACCACCAAAGCGCCTGCCGCCCCCCGCCGCGCACCTGGATTGGACCACCACGACCCCGCAGCTCTTCAGCTCGACCACCGCCCATCCGTGTACCTGAGTCGAACGGCGGCGCCCACCACGGCAGGTCAAAACCCCTCTTCAGGGGACTTCTCCACCGCTCTTCAGCGGCGCCTTCACCACTCTTTAGTGGCGACCTTCCCTCATCATCCGTTGACAATCACTCATCATCTAGGAGCCATGAGGCCCACGCTATTCAGCATGGCTCCTCATCTGGGCCTATCAGTAGTAGAGCCTACCATGTATATAAATACAACACCACACGATCTCCCTGAAACCAAATAAGTCTGTCTGTTATCAGCCAAGTCAATCGAACACTATTCGTTTGCCGTAAAGCTAGCTTGCATAGGATTCGGCAAGCAAAAACACGCATGCTGTCCATGAGCCTCTGCTGCCGCCTCCGTTTTCAGGATCAGGAGGGATCCATCTCTGGGACCCTGGGGCTATGGCTATGCGTGCTACTGCTCCTTTCGCGCGTGTCGGATGGCTGCACCACGGAGGAAATGATCGCACTGCTAGAAATCCGCGACCTCGGTTCGTTGCCGCAGGGCGACTGCTGCTCCTGGGAGGGCGTCGTGTGCAACAACGCCACGGGGCGCGTATCCCATCTTCAACTCTCCTCCCCCAGCCCCGCCTTTCCTGGTCAACAGGATGGGCGGTCGTGCCCGACGAGCCTCAACTTGACGGCCTTCGCCGCGTTCTCCGAGCTTGAGTCCCTCGATTTCTCTGCTAACTATGTCACTTTGCAAAGTTGGGATGGTACGAACCTATACATGCATGCGATAACCAGTTTCATGATACTACATGCATGCGCGCGTTGTTGTTTTTGCTTTCACGTGATATACTTATATTTTTTTTTGCAAACATATATTGCAAATATAAGAGACTTGTTTTTGGAATGGAAAACTTTCTCAGGTCTTGTAAGATTAAGCAAGCTTCGGCATCTCGACCTCAGCTATAACTGCATCAACACCACTGATGACCCAGAATCTCTCGGCGGAATGCTTCTGGCTTCGGGTAGCCTTTCTTGCTAATTACCTATAATTCTTCCTTCAGTCAATATCATATGACGTCATGGTAGAAATTTCAAATTTGTAGTCACATTCAAGTCAATCTAGTTGCATTAATTATAATTCATGGTAGCAGTACTTCTGTTTCTTTATAATAAAAATGCACGAGCTGTTCTCTAATAAGTTGTTGGGTCACTACCGGAAACGGGAAAACTCCCGTCGGCCACGAACCGATGGGAGTTAGGTCAAAACCGACATGAGAAACTAACTCACGTCGGTTTCGGGTTAATTCCCGTCGGTTCTTAGCCGACGAGAGTTTCTGGACGAGAATTAATTAACTCCCGTCGGCCACGGTCAGCCGACGGGAGTTAAAGACATCCAGCCCTAACCCTAAGCCAAAAATAATTTTCGTCGGCTACATAGATACCGACGGGAGTTACTAACTTTTTAATAAAAAAATAAATTAAATCACAGCCATCCATCTCCATCTCTATCTCCAGCCGTCACGCCCCCGGGGAAGTCCCGCCGCGCCGCCGTGCCCCTAGGGAAGACCCGCCGCGGCCCCCGGGGAAGGCCCGCCGCCGTGCCCCTAGGGAAGACCCACCGCACCCCTGGGGAAGGCCCGCCGCCGCCGCACTCGCCTGGGGGAGGAAGCACCACCGCCGCGCTCCCGGGGGGAGGAAGGCCCGCCGACGCCGCGCCGCTGCCGCGCTCTCGGGGGGGAGGAAGGCCCGCGACCGCCGCATCGCCTGGGGAAGCATCGCGGCCGCTCTCGCCTGGGAGGAGGAAGGATCGCCGCTGCCGCGCTCCCGGGGAGAGGAAGCCACGCCGCCGCGCTCTAGGGGGGAGGAAGGCCCGCGGCCGCCGCACTCGCCTGGGGGAGGAAGCACCGCCACCGCGCTCCCGAGGGGGGAGGAAGGCCCGCCACCGCCGCACTGCCGCTGCGCTCGCCTGGGAGGAGGAAGGACCGCCGCTGCCGCGCTCCCCAGGAGAGGAAGCCACGCCGCCGCCGCGCCCTTGGGGAAAGGAGCCACCACCGCCATCCCAGGCGTCCTGGCCGGATCTGCGGCGGACGGGCTCGGCGGCGTTGAGGGGAGGGGAGGGCTCGGCGGTGGTGAGGAGAGGGCTTGGCGGCGCTGAGGATGAGACCGAGAGGGAGAGAGAGTGTGCGTGAGAGAGAGAGTGGGAACTGGGCGTCAGATTCTTTTTGGGACAATTGCATAACTGCCCTCATTTCGTCCCGACATTTGGCCCTCTTTTTTATGACTTTGCATGATGGCCTCTGTTTTTTTAATCTAAAAATTAACATAGCCCCTGTTCCGCATGTAACGGTGTTAAAACAACGAGGAAAAACCGTATATGCCCTTGGCGCCTTCCTCTCCTCTGTCGCCGCTGCCAGTGGTGTTCTCGATGGGCTCGCGGTCGAGGCCGGAACCAGATCCTCTAAAGTTGATAGAATCAACCTTCCTCTACAGTTGCTGCCGCGCTCCCGCCGCGCGCGTCGCCGCTGCCGCTACCGCTGCCCTGCTCACGCACTCCTGCGAACCCAGAGGTCACGTCGGCGCTCGCACTCCCACCCGCGGCAGCGACCCCTCTCCCGCGCTCCCGCGCGCCGGAGCCCAAGTCCATGCTTAGCTCGGCGCGGCATCACGCGTGCCGGACGGCCGGACCACGACGACGAAGTCGATGAGGCTCTCCGTTACACTGCCATTCAGCGGCAGCCAAGCTTGGCGTTGCACGGGATAGCTGCCATGGCGGGAGCGCGAGCGTCGGCGCGGTCTCCGGGTGCGCAGGAGTGCGAGAACCAGGCCCGCCGGCAGCGCGAGAGCTCCCGCCGCCGCGCGCGTCGCCTCGGCCTCTGCCCTCCACGGTAGACTCCGCGAGGAGGATGGCGCGGTCGGCGGCGCCGCGCGCCACGGCCCCGAGCCCGTCCGCCGCCTCCGGTCCGACGCGGTCCGCTCTCGACTCGTCATGAACGGCGGTGATGAGCGGGGCGGCCTCGGCCTCCGCGAACCGAGCCCGCGGTGCTCCGGCGAGTGGCGCGCGGCCGCGGCTCCCTCGCATCCGGCACCGGCGAGTCCGGCCCTGGCGTTCCACTTCCGAGCCCGTGGCTGGCGCACGGACGGAGCTCCGGCGAGGTGGTGAGTGCCGCTTCAGGCACATCCGGCCCCGGCCGGCACGCCCGCGACCGAGCCCGCGGTGCTCCGGCGAGGAGCGCGCGGCCGCGGCTCCCCCTCCCGGTAGCAGCAGCCTGTCACGCGGCCGCGGCTCCCCCAAGTCCGGCCCCGGCGAGCGGCCCCGCGCTGCTCCCCCACGCCCGGCGGCGCGCGGCCGCAGCTCCCCCGCGTCCGGCCTTAGCGAAGTCGCGAGACAGGGTATCTGAGAAGAGCGCAAGGTGTATCTGGGTAGATAAGGCAGGGGTAAACAAGTCCTTTCTCATCGAGGCTTTTCATTTTTTACATTTTGTTTATTCAGCAAAAGGTCTGTTAGTTCACGACGTTGAAAAATGGGGGCAAACGGAGGACTCATATTCACATAACAGGGGCAAACATGCAAACCCAAAAAAAGAGAGGCAAACATACAATTAGAGTTAAAAATGAGGGTAGATATGCAATTTTCCCTTTCTTTTTTTATGGGCGCCGGAGTAACTCTCGTCGGTAGGTGTTATGGAATTCCCGTCGGTTGGTTTGGTGGCCGACGGGAGTTAGACCGGATGGGAGTTAATTCAGCCAACGGGAGTTTTCCTATTTGTTGTAGTGGGTGTGTTGTTTAGGTTTATGCTCCCTCCATTCTAAATTATAGGTTGTTTGACTATTTCGACACCAACTTTGATTGCACGTCTTATTTAAACAAATTTGAATTTTAATAAAAAAAGTTTCAAGTCATGTTTCAAATATATTATATGATAAACTAAATCATAATAAAAAATAACTAATGATTCTAATTTCTTTTGAATAATGAATGGTAAAAGTTGGTGTCATAAAAGTCAAACGACATATGACTTAGACATGAGCGAGTAGTTTTTAAAAGATTATTCACCATAAGTCCAAACTACCCAACAGCGCCACAAATGGTCGCTATAAGGCCATACTCCGTAGGTGCTAACTGCTAGCTCTGTCTTTTTTTTTTCCCTAGAGGCGAGGGAGAGGGACGAAAGGCAACTCTTAATGAAGAGCTTGTCACTAGCACACGCCCTCGATGCGAAGTGAGCTAACGCTTAGATCTTCTATAATCGTATTTATTTGTTTTCCAGTGTGTAAAACTAGATAATAAGATAACCAAAGACGTTATCATTTTATATTATCCCTTGTTAAGGTAGATCTAACACTTAGGTCTTAGAGATAGCAGGTAGCTCTAATTGTTGGAGATGCTCTTAGGCTACTCCTGGAGTCCTGGTGGTAGTATCACACATTAATTAGATGTCACATATGATTTTTCTTCTTGTTGTGGTAAAGAATTATATAGAAAGAGAAGGATTCTGTATCTTTTGCAAGACAATTTTGACATGATATCTTATGTCTTAGCATAACCTCTAACATTATGGGTCCACTTTCAAAAGCGGCAATTAACTAGCAAGTGGTCCACATAAATTTGCGCGGGTAGATCACTATGCCATGTTTTTAATGTCGACTTCCCTTCTATTAGATATTTCTTTTATGTATATATTAAAGTTCAGTTTTATACTCTTATTTTAGAATTGGCCTATTTACTTATTACAAATATTTTTGGTAATCCAGGCAAATGTATTTGGGAAAAAGTTGTAGCCAAAATTTTTAGATTTGAGCAATAATTTTTATGCTTTATAGAATTCTTAATTAATTTTGTTTTAAGTATTCCGGGCAATATTTTGTAAAATTTATCATAGTGTTTTAACTCATTACCTACCACATTTTACCTCATTTACATACCTTTCCAGTTAGCTGCTCCAAGTATTTATGCCCAAGTAATATTGAAAGAGTTACAATATGGAAGTTATACATGCTTTTTATTTTGCATTATGAAGGGAACTAGGGTAATCGGCCCAAGAGGAAGAGGGGGTGAATTGGATTGTAATCGCTCGCTAACCTAGGGCTCAATCTGATTGCACATATAAAAACCTATTTTGTTACCCACATGATTTTTCTATTGATCTCCTTACTCTCCCACATGAGTTTTGTAACCTATAGCCATCCTATCAAGCTAGCTTATCAACTAATCTTAGAAGGTAAATATCACAAAATGCGAAAACTTGCGGTAAATAAATAGAGATCAAGAGTGACACATAATGTTCTCCTATAATATCGAAAGGCAAACTACCACCCCTAGTCCATGTTAGAGCTCCACAAAAGATACGCTCCCGATGATGAAGCCTTCTCCTTTCACATTCTTGGGCTCACCATAAAGGCTCCCGCCAAGTAGGATTGAGCCTTCAGCCACTAAAGCCAGCCTCAACCTTTCCACCTGCTCCAGTCACCTTTGTACTGTCCACTATGAAGCTTCTCCACCAAGAAAAGGGCCTCTTCATCACTGCTTCACACCAAACTGGAGGCTCATCAATTTCTCTAGTGTGCCACACAAGTCTCCAAGGTTCTAAGGGCCCTTGAGTATGAGTGTGCTAAATCACACCACTCAAATTGTCACTATAAGGCATAAACAAAGAACTAAGCTCCACTCAGTTAGTGCCGATCTCTTGAATTTGATCACTTGGCACAAATTATGGTGGCTAGACCGAGGATACAAAAGTATCTTAACACTGCATCAATATCCATAAGCTCTAAACCTCTCAAATGGTTAGTGTGGGGCTATATATAGGCTCAACCACCCAAAGTACTTGTTGGACCAAGTTTGACAAAAGTTCTTCTCACTGGATGATCCGGTGCTTCTTCTCCTTGTCATCACCGGAACATCTGATTAATGCAATGGCACAACACTAACCATTGGTCCACCCCTGCCCAATTGCTCCAGTCAATTAACCTTGTACCTTCTGGTGTGTGTGTATATCTTCGGCCACATCTTCAACTAACCATTGCCAAGCTCTAACAAAACTCCATTGTTCACAATCATCCTTCATCAGATAATTCAGTGTTACTCGTCTTCATCAACTGTTTGTCCGGTGATACCATCTTCCATAATCCTTGTTGTTTTCTTCTCTTTTGTGAGTTTGATCCAATGAAACCGTGGTCAGTTGATCCAAGTTGACTCCTCATCATATGGTGAAGTCATTTTTCCTGGGAATTTTCTTGATTTGATTGGTTCCTCATCCCAATTGCATGGCCTCATCTTGAATTGCATCCTTAGGATCGGACCTACACTTTGAAATCACATTTGTTATGTGCTAGTTAGCACTAACGACCATATTCTCATTCAATCACCAAAATGACACTGAAAAACATGGCTATGATGCCATTTCCGTTACACAATATCATCTTTCTATTTTTATGGCACAACCTTTTTATTTCATCAGTCTTGAGAAATGAAAGATAACTAAATACATGCATGCAATTGGGGTTGTGTCATGAGCAATGTTCTCTCCCACTGCTAGTCGTTACCGGATGACTTTAACATTCCCAGATAGTTGTGAGTGAGAACAACTCAAAGCAACTATAGCAGTTCAACATGACATTAACATGGGTCTTATTTGGACTTCTCTACTGTAGGCTCATCAATGGTGAGAAATTATCTTCTTATTTTGCATAGGACATCTTTAAGCAAGCTAACTTCATGTTGCACTCCCATGCCGCTTATCTTGAAGACTTTATTTATCTCCCTCATCTTCCTTTCTCCTTTTTGTGTCATCACAATGACAAAGCTAGTACCATTGCATAACACTAAGGGCTACACTTAGGCTGAGCTCACCAGTCCTTCTATCCCACCTTCCATTTCAAACTCCACTCTGTGTACAGTGCGTCTACAGTGTTATGTCCATACATATGCCTTGACTGGTGAACTCAGCCTTACAACACCAAGCACTCATTTTCCATAGTCTTGTTTACCAACATTAATGAAAGAACTACGCAGATGACAAAGAAAAAAAGATTACACAAATACACTCACGCACATGAGTGTAAACCGAAGCCGCATTCTCCCTTTGTTTACGCATTCAGCGATGGAAGGCTGCTCTTCTATTTAAGCAGACCGTCATGCATTCTTGATTTGAAATTCCATAAATGTGACTCTCCATGGGGCCACATTCTTCAGCAATCTCTGGTGAAAATGGTATGAATGTTGAAAAATTGTGAAAATTCATAAAAACATACTTGAAAGTTTCAAAAAAAGTTAAAACTTAACATATCTGTAATTCATGCATGTTATGACGAACTTTGCCGCAAATGTTGAGAGCTGGAACTCCTTTGCAGCCTTTGTACTAGAGTGCCTGGATAGAGCTGGTGGTACCCAATGCTTTGAGGACACATCGATTAGTTAGCATTCTGGAGGCATCAAAATGCTGAATGGGTCAGTTTGTACTAATGGTGAACAATTTAACAAATTATTAAGGACAAAAATTGCACTTTTAAATTGTATGTACGCCTAGGAAAGGATCTTAAAATTTGGCATACAAATTTAAGGAACATGTCTTAAAAGTCAGGCAGAAGTTGTATAGATTTATGAGGTGTAAAAATGATTAAAGGTCAGTGTTCACCTAAATGCTAAAACACTAAATAGTCAGTCACCTATTGTTTAGCCAATTTTTCAGGTTAAATAGACATTTAAACGGGTTTAAACGGTATAAATAGGCAATCAAACAAAAACGGTTGGTCACTGTGTAGCGTTTAAAAGGTGTTTAAACGACCGTTTAGGCAAACAATCTTAAGGACTTGCCTGGATGTCAAGGATCAATTGGGTCATTAGCCTATTTCCACCACTACATGTACTTCACATGCCCTGTAAAGTTACAATTGGGTCATATATGTATTTTTACTCTTTGTTATTAGCCTATGTTGCTAACGCACACCACATGATTTGCAGTTTTCAAAAATCTCAAAGATTTGCGAGAATTGAATTTGAGCTCCAATCATCTCACAGGAGACCTCCCAGCATTATTGTCCGCACTTCATGGTATTGAACACTTAAGTCTCTCGCAAAATCTCTTTGAGGGAAGTATTCCTATGCGCACATGGTTAAATCTTCCTTCGTCACTTAGGACACTCGATATTTCCAAGAACAAGTTGAATGGAAATCTTTCATTCTTCTGGCTGAGAAGCCTCGCAAATCTAGAGAAGATAGACCTTTCGGGAAATGTTGATCTGGCTGTTGGTGTTAATTACCATGGATGGACACCTCCATTTCAGCTGAAAGAGCTCCTACTCTCTGGTTGTGACATTGACAAGAGCATTTTTGCCAAACCACATTTTCTACGCACGCAAAATCGTCTAGAGGTTCTTGATTTATCAAATAGCAACTTGTCTGGCAGCTTTCCGAGTTGGTTATTTGCACAACAACCAACACTGCTTTACCTCAATCTGGGAAACAGCTCGCTATCGGGATCACTTGACCAGATAATATATACCCAAACAGGTCTCCTAGCAATTAGCTTGTCTCTGAACAATATTTCAGGACATTTATTGCCCAACATCAGCTCAATTTTTCCAAACGCAACTGTTCTAGATTTCTCTGGCAATGCTATTGTCGGGGAAATACCGCCAGATTTGTGCAATATAAGCAGCATGGAGCACTTAGACCTATCAAACAACAACCTGTCAGGGGAGTTGCCTAGCTGTCTGTTCGCTGAGCACACCACGCTAAAAACTCTGAAGGTCTCAAATAACAAACTCATTGGCCCAATACTTGGCGGGAGGAGTAATCTATCAATCAGGTGGGAAATATACCTTGACGGCAACAACTTCGAAGGAGAGCTACCTCGGTATCTAACATGCAATTTTGATGAAACTAAGGGAACAAAGGGAACAATGGATTTCCATGGCAACAAATTATCTGGTAAACTCGATGTTTCACTATGGTTCATTCCTAATCTGTGGATCTTAAATCTTGGCAGCAACAGATTAACCGGTGAAATAGACGAAAGCATTTGCCGCTTGACGAGCATCATCCTTTTAGACATATCGAATAACAACTTCTCGGGCTCTTTACCAAATTGTAGCTCGCCGTTGACGCTCATTTTCTTGAACATGTCTGGGAATCTATTATCAGGTGACATAGCACCATACAGCTTCTTCAGTAATGCTAGTGTCACAGCTCTGGATCTCAGTTACAATCTGTTCACGGGAAACATCGACTGGATACAGACTCTAGGCAACATTCGGTATCTTTCATTGGGCACGAACAAGTTCGAGGAGCAAATTTCACCGACTATCTGCGGACTACAATACGTGAGGATAATCGACTTGTCACATAACCGTCTGTCAGGTCCATTGCCACCATGCATTGGGGACCTTCCGTTCCAAGGAAAATCATCCGATCTGCTCTTCTGGGCCGAGCTCTGTGGCCGTTGGCTTCAGTACCCAGGCTTGAGGTTGTCCTTCTGCTACGAACAGAGGGGGTTCCGCTTCGGCACCAAGTGGAATCTCTACACCTACCGGCGGAACTTCATCGACTCGTTCTTCGGCTTCGACCTGTCTGCCAACATGCTGTCCGGCGAGATTCCTCCGGAGCTGGGGCACCTGACCCGTCTGAAAGCCCTCAACCTGTCCCACAACTCCTTCGCCGGCCCGATCCCGGCGTCGCTCGCGAACATGAGCGAGATCGAGAGCTTGGACCTGTCCCACAACCAGCTGACCGGGGCCATACCGTGGCAGCTTTCCCGCCTGTCGTCACTGGCCGTGTTCTCGGTGGCGTACAACGACTTGTCAGGCTGCGTCCCCGACGCCGGCCAGCTTGGCTTGTTTGACGCGACGAGCTACGTCGGCAACAGGGACCTTCAGGAGGCGTCACCAGGAAGCCGGTGCGCGGCGGGTCCAGGGCCGGACGCTTCCTCGCTCGGCGGGGAGGAGGCGGTGGACCCGGTGCTCTACGCGGTCAGTGCTGCCGCGTTCGTGGTGTCTTTTTGGGTCACTACTGGATTCATGTTTTGCCATTCTTATGGGCAGCGTGTAATACTCAAACTGTACTAGCGGTTCAGTTGTTCGTGCCGTAGTTCATGCACTAGTGTTGTTGTCGTTTTATTATTGGTCTGGACTGGATCGGAGTTGCATTGCATGAATATGTAATAATCCTGAAATGAATGTGCTTTTTGTACGTGATCTGGTTCTTGTTCTCATGAAACAGAAGCAGAGAGCTGAAGATGATGCCACGTTGAGCCTGAACGAATACCTGCCATGATAGGCACTTGCCCGGAGCAAAGCATTTTCTCAAGCAGCTTATGCTCGCCACATCTAGGCGCATGGCGCATGTAGGACAGTAGGAGTGGCGTCGACACCAAGCAGCGTCGCCGAATGCTGAGACGGTGCACCGTTGCCGCAAACAAGTCCTGTGGGGGATCCGGCCGGCGAACCGCAAACTACCGGTGGGAGCAACGGTTTCTGGACAGTTTGGAACTTACCCCACCGTCCCCAAATTAGAATTCGTTTCACTTTTTAACATTAAGTTTGACCGACTCGTCTTATTCAAAAAATCTTAAAATTATTATTTATTTTCACCATGGTTTCGTTTATCATACAATATACAGTATGAGTTGGATTTTTTTCGAATTTTCATAAATTTTTTGAATAAGACGAGCCAGTCAAACTTGGTGTAAAAAAGTCAAACGAATTCTAATTTGAAACGGAGGGACTAGAAATTTCACGGCAATTTAATTTCACAAGACACAACAGGAAACCATAGAAAATTCATAGACCAAAAACCCACAAATTTAGGCCTAAACCACGAACTTAGCCTAAGTTCATATCCGTCGTTTTTAACTCCACGAATTTATGCAAATAAGGTTGACGGCCCCGACGAACTTAACTTAAGTTCGTGAGTTTCATCAAGGCCGACGAACTTAATGGGGTGGCAGCTTTAAATTCGTCGGGGTACCCCAAACCGACGAACTTAAGTTAAATTCGTCGGCCTCCTATGGCCCACGAATTTAACTTTTTTTTTTTTGTATTTCCCTTTCCAACCACTAGAAAATCACAAACTTACACAGAATTAAGTCTCACAGTCATACATAATTCACAGGCAGAATTAATATATATATATACACATACTATATATAGGGTCGGTATAAAGGAAGCTCAGGGCTTCCATTAGTTATTGGAAGCCCCAGCCAGGGGGCCGGACCAGCCAAGGAAACCGGTCCACGAGCGCGCATGGCCGGGGGGGCACGAGCTGGGTCGGGGCTCTGTTTTAGCGTAAAATGTACGCAAAATAAGCGTAAAATTGTGTATAAATGAGCGTAAATTCCGGCTTCTGTTGCAGCGGAATAAACCGATTCTGATACGTTCTGCCCCCAACTGACGCATGCATGCTTACAGTCCATTCCATCACACTAGTTTTTTTACGATAATTTTTTATTCAAACATTCAATTCACAAAGGGTTTTCACCATTAGAAAGGCCACATTTTTACGCACGTTTCGACATCCATTGTGACTATATTTTTTTGAAAATTTTTAAAGTAAAAAATTTACGCTTTCAGTGTCGTTCATTTATTCATCCATGCATTTTATTCATCCACCCATTTTAGCGTAAAATGTAAGCAAAAGTAGTGTAAAATTGTGTACAAATGAGCATAAATTCCAGCTTGTGTTGCAGCAGAATGAACCGACTCTAACACGTTCTGCCCAACTGACGCCCCAACTCCTCTGGTATTGAACATATGCAGCGTAAAGACATGTATGTAATTGCATAAAATGTGTAAGTGAAGTGCGTAAGGTTTGAAAAACTATAACACTTTGCATAAAGATTGTACGAATGATGGATAACAAAGTGGAGTAAGGACTTATGTGAGTTTGTATAAGGATAATCTGGCAAATGGGTATAAAGAGTGCCATAACGTCTTGTAGCGTGTCTCATCCAGGTACAGCAAGTATATAACATCATGTGTTCTGACAGGGACTCCAATAAATGGCATAAAACACATAAATTGACCTAGCTAAGTAAGATAATATTTTTCTGGTAACGCATAATGTCGCTCTTGTCCATTGATGCTTCTTGGTTGGGGGCGTGAAATCTCCTTCATCGTCGCAAGTATCCTCATTCCCCGCAGTCCGATCAACCTTTTTCATTGCTGGCCTAGCAAAAATGCAGGTGGTGGAAACAAAGAGTTACTTCTAATGCATAAAGCTTTGACATGGCAAAAATGGTACTGCGGTAAATTGATATATTGATAGTATTGTAAAACATATCTCAAATCTGCATACACAACAACATAAGTAGGCATAAAAACTGATAATAGTACAATGATCCATTGATGCTGACATAAAAACTTATTTGTGTATGCATAAATCAAATAACCTGATGATTTCAGACATGTTATGGTTTCAACGGTATGCATAAACATCCATGCAATTGTGAATAAAACTTTAAACAATATGTCATAAAAGGCCTATCTCCCAGTTATTGAGTGTATCTACACATATAAATCGGCATAAACCATACGAACGGATATCATAAAAGGCCTATCTCCCAGTTATTGAGCGTATCTACACATACAAAACGGCATAAAAGGTATGAACGAAAATCCTAAAAACCTCATATTCAATATCCAATGTTCTTGTTTCCAATACTGGCAGGCGAGATCATTTCTTCCATGTAAGAACAGAGCATATGAATCGAGTAATCGTTGCTAGATTGCATAAAATTTAGAAGCATAAATATTGCAATTGTAGGCATAAATAGTGTATGGTCAAGGTGTCCTGCGTCATTCGAGGTCGCTGGGCATGAGCACTGCCAGGGAGAGGGCTCACCGAACTTGGCCACCATCCACACCATGCACCTGCTCGATCCAGATGCGAGTGAGGGAAGAGAGTGGATGAGAGAAAAGTGAGATTTGAAATGGTCTTCCACCGGGTAGGGAGGAGCTCACCGGCGGCTTGCTGGTCGGAGGGACGATGCCATGGCCTTCCACCTTATTGCAGTCGGGGAAGAGGCAGGGCGACGCGTCCAGGCGGCGTGCGGCTGAGCAGGGCCCCTGCGACGTGCCGGTGGCGGATCTGTCATCCGCGGACCGAGGCACTGGCGCGGCGGATCCAAGCGTCGCTTGGCCGAATCCGGGCGTCGCCGGGGCGGGTCCGGGCGAACCTAAGATGGTTGGGGCCGCGGGGTCGTCGTCCGCCGCGGGGGTTGGGGCGGCGGCAGGGGTTGGTCACAGCCGCCCGCGATGTCACCGTCGCGGCGTGTGTTGGGGTGGCGGCCGGGATTGGTCGCGGCCGCCCGCGAGGTCGCCGTCCGCCGCGGGTCGCCGGGCACCGAGACCGTCCACGGCGTGGGTTGGGGCGGTAGCCGGGGTTGGTCGCGGCCGCCTGCGAGGTCGCCGTCCGCAGCGGGTCACCGGGCAACGACGGGATGGGGGCGGCGGTCGGGGTTGGACGCGGCTGCCCGCGGGGTTGCCGTCCGCCGCGGGTCACCAGGCGTCGACGGGATGGGGTCGGCGGCTGGGGTTCGTCGGGGCGGCAGGCAGGGCGGCGCCAGAATGTCGGTCGATTGGAGAGGCGGGTCGGCAGGGTGTGGCGGCTGCGACCGTTGAGAAGGATCCGGCAAGCGTGGGTGAGAGCGACGGCGGCAGATGGGGATTGAAGCCGGTTAGGTTTTGCGAGTGGATAGGAATGGGGACCAGGGGATCGGTACGGGGTGGGGTGGCTCCATTCGGCCGGTGCGGGGGGACCAGGTCGTTCGGCCAGGCCGGGTCGGTCGGTTGAAACAGACGTGCGTGGTTCGGTCCAGGTGGGCAGGGCTTCCCATAACTAAATAAAGCCCAGGGCTTCTAATATACATACTATATATATATATATATATATCATACCCCACAGAATTCAACAATAATTCATCAAGTCTCACAAATGCAAAGTCTTAAGTCCAACACATACAAATTTGAATCCCACACATGCGAGGTCCAGGCAATAATATGAAGTCAAGTTAGAGTCCATAGAAACCACTATACAAAGTCCATCACATGCATGCAAAGTAATAAACATCGCTAGTCCATAACATACACGATTTTCCTATGCTAAAAGATTTTCATTATCCCATGGATGTACAATGTCCTTGGTCCAACAGATCTTACTGTCCAGTTATCACATTTTTCATCAAAGTAACAGCAAAACTTCATATATGTCTCTTCCTACATTTTTCATCAAAGTAACAGCAAAACTTCATATATGTTTCTTCCTTTAGGTCACCTACAACATGTACATAGATTGCAGGTTCCAAGTAAAAACAAAGACTGGATCATTCATTAGATGATATATATGACTGTAAAAAAGATGGACATAGCAAATAATTGAAGTTTGAAACTTATATAATAGAAATTCATCCCAAACCTATTCTGAACTTAGTTATTTTAGGGCTGGTTTACAGGTTGGACATCATTTTTTTTCTAAACTTAGTTATTTTAGGGCTTTTACAGGTTGGCATATATTGAAAAGCAAAGCCTTGCATGGACATGTCTTTCAATAATGTTGGTTCATCCGGTGATCCGGTAGAAACAGGCAACTAATTATTGAAAGGAGTCAATGAAAGTATATTTTCCACTTGTAAGTCAATGAAAGTTCAATGCGCACACCTTTGTTGATTAATGTTGATTAACAAAGTACTGCAAAAGGCTTTTCATTTCCACAGCAATGGCTATCCACCTCTGCAGTTTAATCCTTCTCTTGAGTACCACCACTGGGTTACTGCAACATAATCACTGGGTTACTGTAAACTGGTTGCTTTCTAGTTTTTCTGAAAATGGGCAAGTATAATATTTCAACTTACCACCACTAATATAATCCTAGTTAGGTGTCCCAAAATCGTATAGTGATACTGCTCATAAATTATATTATTGAGGTTTGCCAGTAATTGCATCAACAAAAAATGTGATGCTTTAAAATAATTGTTAGATTTATGATTGACTATAAGTGGTTTGCACATGGGTATTCACGCATGGTCTTTGCAGCTTAAAAAAGGGAGTTACAGCCCAATCGACAAAAGAAACTAAACTGCTATAAATCAAAATAATTCATTGTAATTTAGAGGTTGTCCCAAAAGAGCATCCGATAATCAATAACGCATATGGCGTATTGACGTGGGAAGGATACTTTTATTCTAGAAAAATGCACATTTCTCAGATCCAGTTTAGATTGAAACAGAACGTGGTTCCTATTTCTTAGGGCTGCATTGTCTATTAAATGTGGACTTCCACTAATCATAAAAAAATATTGGTTTGGTGGAAGAATTGCAAGCAAGAAAGGTGTAGTGTATAAACGGACAGAAAGGATAGTGATAACTGATAATCATCTTAAGGAGCATAAGAAGAAGAATACAAGATGCAGACTGATCGATGCTGCACAAGATGGCGTTGGTAGCACGGAACAGTGGAGCCCATCTATACGACTGGATCTGAAATAGCTATGACTGGAGAGAATATTAGCTAACATAAAGAACAATTAAAAAACAAAATATGCTGCAAAAAGCACAGCATCTTGTGTAAAAGTGATGCTGCAAAAATAAAAAAAATATATCTTCTACAAGGTGAAGGATAACATAGCTAGTCATACACTCAACTAAGATACTTAGTGCAGGCAAGAACTTGTAGTTGGTGGGCTAGTAGCCTAGTAACAACTCAGCACCAGCAACTTTTGGTTGACATGGAGTTTGGAAGAAAATAGGTTCATAGTAGCACATGACTGAAAATTAGCATGCAGTAGCACACTAAGCAATGGATCTGAATTCTCTATTCTAACTTGCTTCCAACCTATTGTCAGCAATGAATACAAACTAGCAAAAGCTTGCAGCCCAATGTTTGGAGGGTTCAATCAGCTCTGGTTTGCTCCCCCTACATACTAACAAAGCTTCCACTACATATAGCTTGTAGGGCTAGGAGAATGGTTGGATCTGATTGCTCATTGGGTTCTAAGAATTCACCTCATTAAAGTGTCAGCCAAGACTAATCCTTGTAAACCAGCTAATCAGCTGTGCAGGTGCAGAGCAATACTATACACGAAGCATGACTATAAGAAGTTAACAACTACAATCCAGAGGCACAAGGATATTAAGTTACTAAGCAAAGGCAAAATGAGTAATTCAGTGTATCTACAGAAATTCAATTCTTAGAAGAGCTGCAGGAAATTTGATTATGGTGACAAAGTTCAATGCTCTTACTTGTCGTCTGTGTATTAAACCCTTGTAATTTCAATACTTTTGTTATGCCATGTAAGTATGACATCAAACAAAATGCAACTTTTTTTCATAACCAGTATGGTTCTATATACAAAAGTTACATTGTTAAACAACCAAGGATCGTTTTCTAAGTGTCTCCTGTCAGGTTACTTAATGAAGCTTCACTAATTTGGTCATTGCTATACAAGGATATTGAACGTCTCCATATTTTTGAAAACATGGCATTATATTGAACATCCCCATATCTTTAAGAGTGTGGCATTGAGCATCCCTACAATCCTACATACTGCATATCGGATCCAACAATGGGGACAGCCCACTGCAGTGGCCCTAGGTGACTGCATGGGGTCACTTTTGTTACCAGGGTTGAAGCATATCCTTGTATGGAAGTCTCAAATTCCTCAGTACTCAAATAGAATGTGGGTATAGACTTGTGGTGAGATGTGTTCTCCAAATGTGTGCCATGTACTCAAGTCTTAAGATGTTCTACTGCACCATACATGAAAACTCTAACCCAATTTTATGCTCCTAGTATCATGGTACCTATGGATGATGAATAACCTCAGTTGCTTCGAATTTGCATTGTGTATGTGCTTGTCTGTTTGCTCGTTTGGTTGTAATTCATTGTTTTCAGAAAGCAAAAATGACGATGCCAGTAAGCTCAATTTGCATTAGACGATATTGCATACCAACTAAAATCTATTATATCATTCGCGCACACGGTTTTTACAACAATGCTTTTGAAATTCTCCGGGCATTCTTTTATATCGATCCAGAGTTTGAGACAGACCCCAAAATGGATTGCAATATTATCTTCCAGATTCTTACCCTAAGTCCCTATTTTCCCAAAAATCAGAGGATCCACCACAAGCAATGAGAGGGAGAGGGGGAGGGTGGTACTCACCGATGGAGCAGGAGGAAGCACTCCAGGCAGAGTGGCGACCAGGCGGCGGCGGCGGCGACGGCGCGGGGTCCGGCCATGTGGGCTGCCGAAGCGTCGGGTGCCGGCGTCGTGGGGAGGCGGCGGGGGCCGGCGTTGTAGGGAGGCAGCGGGGGCTGGCGATGTGCGGAGGGGCGGTGAGGTCTCCGGTGGCGGCGAGGTCCAACCCCAGGGGCTGCGCGGGGTCCGGCGGCCGGCTATGGTGGCGGCAGGGGCCCCCGGCGGCGAGGGACCGCAGCGAGGGGAGGCCGCGGCGGCTGCTGCTCCGCGCGACGAGGGGCCGCGGCTGGATCCGGCGACGATGGCTTCGGTCCTCCCTCGCCTCGTCGTCGGCGCGTGGGGCAGGGGCGAGGAGAGCGGCTGGATCTGGCGCGCAGGGTGGGGGTGCGGGCGTGCGGCGCGGAGTCGGGGTAGGGGAGCGGACTGGCGGCGCTGTGGGGGAGAGACCGAGAGAGAGAGAGAGTGCCTGTAAAATGCCCTTCGCGAGATCTGGGGTGACCCAGGTATCCGGTAAGTTCGTCGGTCTAGATTATGGCTGACGAAATTAGATAAGTTCGTCGGTTCGTATGCATAAGCCGACGAATTTAAATAAGTTCATAGATTAAAGTAAAACCGATGAACTTATTCGCTGTAAGTTCGTGGGTTGACAAGAGCCCAACGAATTTAATAAAACCTACAAATTTTCTCCTGTTTCTTATAGTGAGATAAACATAGGGAAAAAGAAAAATTCCCATATTTGAACAGGCTCTAAGACCAACTTCAGCTTGTGTCGGGGATTCGTAAATCGACGAGTGAATTTCTAGTTAGGCTTGGATGGATCTAGCGCGTGACGCTCTCACTGCAAGAAAACCTACCTTATAGGTACGCTTTATTTATATAATAGACACGTTTTATTTTATATCTACATTAATATTGACACGTTGGAGCGTCTTCGCAAGCACCTTCACAAAGATCGTAGAGACGGATTACTATAGCGTATCTAGTTGATAGAAATGTTCCATAGAAACGTTATTTAAACAACGTGTCTATTGTCGTTGTTACATTTTATAAACACGCTTTAATATGTATTTAGAAATAGTAAAAAATATTTTTTACTACAGGATATAATTTACGTGCAATCCAATCGCTAAGAATCGAACTCATGACCTCATACCTCACATAATGCCTCCCCACCACTAGACCACCGTATCACATATGAATAGTTAAATAATGCACTTTTTTTATATTTACCATTAATGAATTTTAATTTCTCAATACCGTGTCAAATAACGTCTTTATGTGTTTATAGACACGTTTGTTTGATACACTTATGTGTGTCTATATGCTATTGATGGTTAAAAATGTGTCTTAATTCGTGTTATTTTAAGACACTTTTAAGTTGTATCAAAAAACATATTTACATGCATATGCACGTTTGTTTGAGACGTTTGATGTCGTGTCCAGATGCTACTGATGGTTAATAGCGTAGCTAATTACGTGTCATGTTGAGATGTTTTAAATAACATGACAACAAGTGTCACTTCACGTCTTTCGACACTCTAATTGTGTCTAACGTCGTGTCAATATGAGACATTCCAAAAAACATGTCAAAAAAGCATGTTTACGTCTTTTGTGTAGTGACGCTTTTGGCCAGCGTTACTAACAAAACGTATCTAAAAGGCCTTTTTTCTGTAGTGTCTCTGAATAGCAGCCTGGAAAGCCTCGACGTATACTGGTTCGGGCAACTGTGCCCTACGTCTAGTATAGTTCTGATCGTGGTATTGTTCAAGGGGAGATGAGGCCCCGGGCGTGTTAGACCATCCCCAACCAAGGAGTATCCTCCACCCCTATATTCCCATCACTCCACTATTCCAACTACCTCTCTCTCTCTACAGTAGCGCTACAGTGTCAAACAGTGTTTTACTCCTCCTTTTACTCCTTCTTTTGCATCCCCATTGGGGTCAGTCTTACAACTGAGCTTGAGAGCTGGTGTTGGTGAGCAAGGAGATGGGATGAGAATGCTCAATGCAACCGGGGGCCGACCGTTCTGCATGAGACCGCCCATCCTTATATACGGGGCCGGCAGTATAATGGCAATAGCCGTAAATAGAGAAAAATGATGGGGGTCTAGTACTAGTGCCGACCTCCAGGGGTCGTCGGTTCTTGTGCTGTTGCAGCTTCCGTGGTCCTTCCTCTGTCATTCATCCTCAAGCCCAACGCCTGATCAGACGACGGGTCTAGCTAGGGCCTGGTTTAGTTGCCTCCCAAATTCCAACTCTTTTTCGCTCTCTCTCCGTCACATCAATTTTGGGACACATGCATGGAGCAGTAAATGTAGGTTTACCAAATAACTAATTGCACAGTTTGATTGTAAAGCACGAGACGAATCTTTTGAGCCTAGTTAGTCCATGATTGGACAATATTTACCAAATACAAACGAAAGTGCTACAGTAGCACTATTGCAACTTTGTTGCAATCTAAACAAGGCCTAGGGTGGCTTGCGGAGTTGGCTTAGCGTCCTCAGGGCGACGCGCGTCAGCCTTGACTGTGCCGCCTGTCCCCGTCACGAACGGCGCCAGGCGTACGTCCACGTGTTATTGGGCCGCTGCCCTTCAGTCCGCCTCGTCATGATGATATTTCCTCGCCGATCGGCGCTCGGCTCGAGGTATCTAACCTCTTTTGCTTTGGGGGGAAGGACTAACATAGACCTCTAGAGGTCAGGGGCCTTCCCTGTGGCTGACCTCCGCGGAGATCAGCGGTTTCCGCCTCGCAGCAAACCTCGACCGGGGGAGATCTTTGAGGCTTGATACATCAGTGATTAAAATTCAGAGACGCGGATTTCAACGTCACTGATATGATTAAGACGCGTCTCTAACATGTATGCTCTGGCGTAGTGAAACGTCTCAAATTCATTTAAGACTGTTCGTTGTTATAAACCATCATTTTTAAGATAGCCATATGAGTCACCTGGTCCGTAAGAACTGTCTTTAATGCTTCTGAGTATAAGAGACACTTCTATACTTGAAACTGTCGCTTTTAAGGTAATCATATAAGTCATCTGGTACGTAAGAACCGTCTTAAGTAGGGATGCAAGTGGGCCGGGTTTTTCCGCGAACCCGCATAACCGCCCCTCAAAAATGGTGTTCGTGACTAACACATTATGGCCACAAGTTGGTCGCGGCTTACTATTTTCCACCCGCTATGTCCGCGGACAATAGTATTAACCCGCAAAAAACCCGCAAGACCCGCT
This sequence comes from Paspalum notatum, assembly GCA_022530915.1. Classification (NCBI taxonomy): domain Eukaryota; kingdom Viridiplantae; phylum Streptophyta; class Magnoliopsida; order Poales; family Poaceae; genus Paspalum; species Paspalum notatum. The sequence goes on along the minus strand of CM039683.1, from coordinate 4,175,385 downwards.
AAGATAAAAATACCACACTTCAATATTTTATATTAATCCATTTACTTGTATCGATACATTAGTGGCGTCTAGGATTCTCATAGTTGATGCTCTTACCTCAATCCAAACATCTCACACCGTAATCAACGGTTTAATACATATTTTTGTTATAACATGGTTTGAATAATTTATCTAATATGCGGGTCTTGCGGGTTTGCGGTTTTTTCCGCAAAGACCACAAACTTAATGTTGACCGCACCAATGAATTTGCGGACAACCGCCCCGCTTTGCGGGTTTGCGGCTGTCCACGACCCGCCCTGCTTGCAGGCCTAGTCTTAAGTGTTTCTGAGTACAAGAGACACTTATATACTCGAAACCGTCGCTATTAAGATAGTCATATGAGTCATCTACTCATCTGGTACGTAGAACCGTCTTAGATGTTTGTGAGTGTAAAAGAGAATGCCCACATGGATATGGATTAGAGACTTAATGTAAACTATTGTTATTTTTAATAATTCACAGTATTGTATACCTTAGATCTAATTTAAGGAAATTTAGTAGTTTTTTTCGTTAAACTAGGAAAATAATCTCAAAAAGAAAAACGTGAATCATCTTCGGGCTCACACTGTTCTGCAATTATGTGCACTAAAATACCCCCACCAAAATCTCCAAAAGCGCCCCATCTGGCGGACCTAGCCTCTAGTGGTAGTAGGGATGGCAATGGGTGGGCACCCGGCGGGTGGAGCAAAAACCCACTCGTATTGGCACCCGGCAAATCAAGACACACCCGCACCCATGAAGCCTAACGGGTGCATTTTCACACCCGCACCCGCCGGGCACCCGCCGGGTGGCGGGCACCCGTTTGGTGTCAACAGCCGTACCAATTGGAGGAGTACGCTTTACGCTGCCTAGCACCAGCCCCACTGCCACTTGTTGGAGAAGTCGACACGCTGTACCAAAATCACACCATTTCATAGATCAACCATATGCTGAGTAAATGGACTAGCAAGAGTACATAGATCAAGCATTGAAGCACAATATTATGCAGTTTTGGAGTTCTTACAGATGACGACCAGCTGACTAGGAGAGGAGGATGTAGAGGAAGCACTGGTGGAGGGTGGCGAACCGGAGAGTCGAAGACCACCGGAGGCGCCGGCCGCCGGTGTCCGTGGGGATAGTGGCGCTCGGCGACGCTGCGCCGTGCCGCGCCCGCGCGTCCGTGCCGTCCTGCCCGCCCGTGGCTCTCCGCCTCTCCGCGCCTGTGCGGCCGCGCTTCGGTCTCCGGTCTCTGGGAGGCGTCGGCAGGATGGGATGCGGCAATGGTGGTGGGCAGGGGAGAGTGGGAGACCGGGAGACAGGAGAGAGATTGGGGAATTGCCGAACTAGGGGTGGGGGCGGCGGTGGTGGGCAGGGGAGACCGGTCTTGTGCTACTTGGAGTTAGGGTTTCACTGGTGGGCTGGGCTAAATTCAAGTGGAGATGTTCATTGGGCCTTACTATTACGGGGCCCATGGGTCACCCATGGGTTAAATCCCACACCCACACCCGACCCTTATTAAAACGGGTGCGGGGCGGGTGCAGACCCACGGGTGGGATTTGACACCCACACCCGCACCCAACGGGTGTGAAACCCGCAGGCCCGCGGGTGTGATTGCCATCCCTAAGTGGTAGGGTGTGCCAACAAAAAAAATGCAAAAATATGCTTCACCTAGGAATCGAACCATGACTGGCTAGCTTAAATAGACCTGATCATTTCACGGGTCGGGTCGGGTTCGGGTCGGGCCATGAAAAACCCAATAAAAAATCCTTCAGCCCGAGCCCACCCATGGCCCGACCAAGAACTCAAAATTTCGGCCCGAGCCCGCCCACGGGCCAACCCGACGGCCCGTGGGTCAGCCGATGACCCGACAGCCAGGAGGAAAAACGGCAAAGTACATACTTATCGCTGAGCAGAAATATAATTCGCAGTTTATAATGAACCACAGAAGCAAGATTACACGATACAAATGAAATCTAGTATGATCCACGATGACCGTCACAATCCACAGAAGCACAGATTCTTTCCTGGAGTAAAATCAAGTGCAACTTGCAAATAAAATATTCAGTGAACCGCACGATGGACTACTTGAATGCCTGCACTGCACTCTACAGTTGGCCACGGATTCCAATCCAGAAGCATGGATTCCACTCCAGATTCAAGAAGCTTGCCGTCGTGTGGCTAGCCTCTTTCCTGCTCGTTGCTTTGGCGATGTGGAAGCAGAGCAGATAAACGAGATCTTGGCGATGCGGAAGCAGAGCAGAGCAGCTGGATCTTGCCGCACCTCAGCAGGATTCGGAGTTTCTTCTGATGAGATGAGAAATGGAGATCTAGCGATGTGGAGCGGCGGCTGGCAGGGTGATGAGATGAGAAATGGAGGCGGACAGGAGCGGATTTTTAAGGGTTTGGAGTGGGGATGGAACGTTATATATGGGGGGAAGGGTTAATTTTTGCTGGGCCAAGCTGTGCAGATGGCCTCATGGGCCGCATGGGTTGCTTAGACATTCTGGTGGATGTACTTTTGTCGGGTCGTCGGGTTGGCCCGCGGGCTAAAATCGTGGCCCGCGCCCGGCCCGAAAATTCCACCAGGCCGAAATGCATGGCCCGCGCCCACCCGATGCACTGACCGAGTCGGGTCGGATCGGGTTTTTTCGGGTGGGTTGGGTCAGGTTGACCGGGTCGGGTGGCCCATGCCCAGGTCTAGGCTTAAAGGCTCAAGGCTTACCACTAGAATAGGCATCCATCTGTGGTTATATGCTCGCAAACATCTTCCTTAGGGTGTGCAGCGACACACCTGCACCCTCCCTTCGGTCCGCTACTTCTGCGCGTTCTCGGCCAATCGCCACCTCCCTGTGCGCCGCCTCCCTCTCCGAAACCCCGAACCTCTGCGCCGTAACTCCCTCTGCGCCGCCTCCATCCGAACCCCTCTGACCTCTGCGCCGCCTCCCTCTCGGAACCCCCTCCATCTGGCCTCTGCGCCCCTTCCCTCTCCGAACCCCCTCTCTCTGCGCTGCCTTTCTGTCCGAAACCCCCTCCCTCTACAGCCGCCGCCTCTCTCCTAGGAAACCCTGAAGCCCTCCCTCCCCATCCTCGATTCAGCCCAGCAGCGGTAGCAAGAAATCGGTGAGTTAAAGATTTTGGAGGGGATCAGGTTAGATGGTGTTTAACGAATATTGGATAAAATTTCCCCTTGAAATTCAGCCTTTTTCCATTGGATTAGTGGATGGATTTATGTTGTAGTGCTTCAGGTTTATTTGCTCGGTGTTGAGAAGTTAGACAAATTCCAGATTAAACTCCAAACATGCAGCATGATCAAAAGTACAGTAACTAGCATGCATCTCTTTAACATACTAGATAACACGAACATAACAAAGATATTGCAGATCATGTTTAGAAGATAGACTAGATTGGATTTGTTTGTACCTATCAGCAGCTGGAAGAGCCGATCTCGTACCGTCGGCTGATGGAAGAGCCGATTCCATGCAGACGATGTCAACAAAGACGGCGCGGTGTAGAAGTTGATGGAGAAGCCGCCGGCGATGATCTCCAGCAACAGAAGTAGAAGGTCGACCCGTGATGACGACGTTGAGCAGTCGCGCGGTACGCTTCCCAAAAACCTTATTCGCCCTCTCCCGGTGTAGGATCTCAAAGGCGAGGGGTTTCGGAGACCTACTCTCCCGATCACAGATGCACGTCTGTGCTTGGGATGAAGACGGCTACGGTGGCGGCACAGTAGCGAGAAATGGCAAAACTCTAGGTTGAATGATCTCTCAACTTAGATTGTTCTTATTTTGGTGAAAGGGTACCTCTCCTTATATAGAGGTTGCCATGTACTATGAGATCACCCATGAGATATTTATGGATTTATTGAGTTGGTTCTAGAGCCCATGAGAGGTTTATGGATTTGTTGGGTTGGTTCTATAGTCCACAATAATGGCACCAATCCAATTTGGTTTTGATCACCTTGGCACACAATTTGGTAGGTGTGTTCACACTTTGGTGCCCACAATCAACTAGGTGTGTTCTTGTTGACCACATGATGAACCCAACATTCCTACTAATGGGCCTTTGAGATTTTCTTGGAATTAATTGAAAAACACATGGGACAAGCCCATTTATTCCAACAATCCCCCATCACATCTCAAATGCCCATTGAGAGGTTTGCCATTTATATACCAGTGTTTCAACAGAGACTGTTAAGTTGAACTTCTACCTAGAGCTCCAAGCTATATCTATTCACAACTTGAACGATTGACTATGCCTTGAATTGCAAGTTTTGTGCGAACAGATTTCACTCAAAGTCTAAACCAGTACCTGGCTGCCAGTAGCCCTCTTCGCGGGTGGAGCATATGCGTCTTACTCCCTGGTCTCTTCATGAGCTTACTAGAGATTACCCACATCTCATAGACTGTGACGTTAGACAGTCGAACTCATGAGCTTACTACGTCAAAAACACAAATAGGAGTCACCACAATTAGTGCCGTCTAAATTAAAACACGTCACTGTTTATGTATTTGTGACGTTGCTTGCTTAAACACATCACAGATGTAGTTACCTAGGCCTCGGTGCTACTATATTAGAGACGCGTACCGTCAAGACGCGTCACAAATTTAATTGCGAGTATACATGCGTGACGGCTGAATGTAAACCACGCCACACATGAGCATTGTTAATGGACTGACATACAATCTGCTTGGACTGATAACTCGATCTGTTCTGTACGAGTATAGACAAAAAAAAAAAAAAAAAAAAAAGAGGGAAAAAAAAATACGTTCAGCAGGCTTCGAACCCATGCCCATAGCATAAGGAAAAGCTGTACAAACCACAGCACCATCCAAGCGCTCTCACCAAGTATAATGGTTCAAAAAATAAGTAGTGGTACCATCGTATCTCTACTCCTAAAATGTTGGCAACGCTTCCGTCGTCCGTGTCGGCTGCCCCTCGCACCCGTCCCGCAGACCCGCACCGCCTCCCACCTCACGCCCCCACCTTCCACCGACAGTCAGCAGTTCAGCACCCCCGCGCCGCCTCCACCGCCTTGACCGGGGGCCTAGCCGCATCCGCACGGAGCCACGTCGCGTCGGCTGCTGCGGAGCTGCCTCCCGTCGCCCGACGGGAAGCCACACCACCGCGGAGCCTCCGGGAGACTAGCCGTTGCCTCCCCGCACCGCCGGATCTGCTACCTCTGAGCCGGAGTGGCGACGAGTATGAGGAGGGCCGACGCGGCTCCATCCGGCGTAGGTCGACGAGGAGGCCTGGGCGCCATGGGCGTAGAGGCCTCCTGCGGCTGACGACGAGGGGGGCCGTGTGCGCTTGACGGAGGGTAAGAGGAGGGGCGGGCGCGCGGCTGCCGGGTGGGGAGAGGATGGGAGGGTGCGCGGCGGCCGGAGTGGGAGACTGGAGAGGAGGGGCGGCCGGAGAGGAAGAGACGCCGCGGGCGCAGCCTTCTCCAGCAGTAAGCTACGAGAAGCAACGGCCGCGGGCACGCGCTCCGGAACGCCGCAGTGACAGCCGCGCTGCTGAACCGCACTCTTGTCCTCGGGAGCCTGCCCCAAGTTCAGGGTCACCACCCCGCGTCGCTGCGTGCCTCCATCCGGGACGACGCTATGCAACTCCTGCGAGAGCGGAGGTTCTTTTGCTCGCACCTTGCTAATTCCTATGGATTATAGTTGTTGGGAACAATGTGGCAACCAAAAAGTACCTAACCACTTTTCACATTGTGCATAATTGAGGCACGTCTGGCTCCTGATTTCTGAATTCAGTGTGCACTGTGCAATGGTAATCAGAAGACCGATTGCTAATGCTCGTTTGTTTAACATTCAGGTATGTTTCAATGGGCGACATAGATCCCCAATCAAATCTATGGTTAGGATTTTTGACTTCAGGTTTTTTGTCTCCCTGTGGTGTGGTCTAGACATGAGGAAGACTTGTTTTTCTGGTTTGTGCTTGGGTGTCAGCTCTATGCCAGATGCCTACCGGCTACCATAGATGCCGATCTTTGCCGTCTGGTCTTGGAGGCAGTGAAAAAGGTTGTGTGTATCCTGTACAAGACGATTGTAGAACAACAGTGTGGACATACCAACAGAACAACGATGGAGCTTTGGATCCGTTCCAAGCAGATGAAAAGTTGAAAAGGAGGAAGAAGATCTCATACGTTCGGAGGCACAGAGATATATATAACGCTTTAGGGCCTGGTTCACAAGCAGAGGATGCTGCCTTAATGGCATTTGGGACACTCTTCTCTGGACCATACAAGGGATCTGAGTATTATTTTGATATATCCATGAATCACCAAAGGACCAAGAATACAGAGCGTACTGGAGAAGATTGAGTTTCTTCCTTTTGCCCCAGAGATCATGGCTGCAGGGAAGGAATTTTCTAAGAACAGGATCAAGGTGCCATTTCTTTGTGCGCAGCTAAGATTGCTTGATGGTCAATTAAAAAATCACTGGAAAGCTACATTCTCTGCCCTAAATGAGAAGTTGAAAGCTATTGAGTTGGAAATGAAGAGAAACAAGAATAATGGTCTTATTCACATATTCATAATGACTGATCTTACTCCAGCAAACTGGACCAAAACCTATCTTGCAAATGTTGCAACAGATGAGCGATTTAAATTGTACACCCTGAAGGAAAGTGATGAATTAGTGCTCCAGACTGCAGAGAGGCTTATGGCGGCAGAACATAGTCTGCGGTCTGGGTTCCTTCCAAAAACTGTAGAGAGCATAAAGAAGGATTGTGACCCTGTTCTTGTTGTGTGTTGAAGAATCTGTTTGTAGCTGTGCGTCACTAGGATTTGTGGGGACTGCTGGATCAACCATAGCAGGAAGCATAGAGACAATGCATAAGAACGATGTCTGCAAATTGTAGGAAAACAACATCCTTTGAGTAAGCTACCTGAAAACCAGTGCTGATTGATGTGTTCTAGCAGTATCAGGGCCAATACGATGTAGAGGGCTGAGGCATATATGTTTTGCACTGTCCACTGTCCAGCGCAAGAGTTTGTTACGCTGTTGGGTCCAGTTGACTGCAGAGTGTTGAGTAGGGGAAAAAATATAGGAGTATATTATTAAGAGGAGGTGCACCATTTTTTTTTCCTAATTGTATAGAACCTGATCATGTTGGTGTTCCCTGAATCATTTCGAGCTGTTTTTTTTCTCTCAGTTTTGTAGTAATACATTTTTTAACGTTCTTATAGGTAGGTTTCCTGTATTGTGTCATATTTATCCTGACTTGTGAACATAGTGATAGCTTTGACAAAAAAAAATTGTCCCTATCATGAATGCCGCTCGTTTCTGATTGTATATCCACTTGTTTGGTGGAAAATAGAAAGCACGACTGGGAAGTGTGGGTATCCTGTACAAACTACATCTGCGAAACCTGTAGGCGGGTAAGAAATTCTTTCAGGTTCACGTAGTTCGTCATCATCAAATGTTAACCGACATTTCAGCGTATGTTGTGTTAGCATCACATGATGGATTCATGACCAAAGACCACGAAAGTCTGATAAAAGTTTGTGGAAATTAAATTCTTATGTTCGTCCGTTGTAAACTACAAATCAGTGTGACTTTTTGACCAGTTATCTTATTTAAAGAAATTATAAAAAATAGAAAAGTTCAAGTCATGCTTTATATTACATTTATGTTATGCGATACATAAAATCATAGTGAATAATATATCATAGTTATATTTTTTAGTAAGACCGGTGATCAAAGATGGTGTTTAAAATGTCAAATGACTTATAATTTATTATTAGAACAAAGATAGTAGTAAAGCCAATATATTGTTGCACCGCTTGAAGATTGCATCCCATAGCAATACTTAAGAATTTATGACCATAACCGGTGTTTGTTCACTTAAGATAGAGAGTTAGGGTTTCCATGGTCGGTATTTGTTCTGGCTTGAGGCACGGGAGCCGTTCAATTGAATCAAGCGTCCTCGTAGTGGCCACCAAAACAGACCAAGAAAAGCCCAATTCAGGGCAGTGGGAGTTGAGTTGCATAGTTGATAGGTTTTAAAGGTCCAAATGATTTTTTTTTTTTGCGAAAATTTTACACATGAGTTTGATGTGATTTTAAATTTATTTTTAGACTAAGTTTATTTTTGCCTTTAGTTCTAAGATTATTTTTTAGTATAATAAATTATTTTCCACATATGATGCGGTTGATTTTTTTCCGACAAATCTCCACTCGTCTCATTAAAAAAATCGCAAGTTTGTTAAACACATAAAAAATAATCATACCCGAAGCAACGCACGGGCCAATTGCTAGTATGATATAAATACAGCCCAACTCGTCCAGGCCTAGGGTTACTCGCCCCCACAGTCCACCCTACGGCCGCCGCCATTCTGGAGATCCCCACCGAAGACACCGCTTCTCCCACCGCTCTCCTAGGGCGGGTGGCCGGAGCCCTAGCCGCCGCTGCTCCTTCCCCGGTCTGTTGGCGGGTCGCCGGACCCTACCCACCTCGGATCCTTCCCCGGTCTGTTGGCGGGTCGCCGGAGCCCTACTCGCCTCGGATCCTTCCCCGCTCCGGCCGTGGGCAGGTCGCCGGAGCACTACCCGCCGCCTCTCCCACTCTGCTCCGTGGGCGGGTCGCCGGATCCGTGGATCGGGACCTACTGCTCCACCCACCAGTCCGTGGTCAGAGGATTCTCGTCAAGTACGACGAACTAAAATGGTGCGTGATTTGACACTATTCTAGCTTAATCTCCAATTAGGTTTTGTAGTGCTATAGGTTCTCTGATCCATCTAATATTCCCCATAAGATACTTGCTCTGCCTGTTGTGTTGCTTATAGCTTACATTTGGAAATAAATACTTGCTGAAATTGACCAAATGGCTCTGCGGATGAAGAGGTTCAGCCGGTTTCTTTTAGTGATCTGTATGATCTATTCAATTTTGATGCATTGGATATGTCTCTTGCTCGATGCTTCACACTGGAAGAACATAAGCTCTACATCATTTATTGTTTTGGGAACTTGCATTTATTTATATATTGATGAATATAATCTGTTGTGTGCATTTCAAATTCAATAACACAAAGCTTACACATCTCAAAATTCGATGGCTGTAGAAATAAGATAAATATTAATTCTTATTCTATATGTGAGTGTATATAAATGTGTAAACACAGTGTCCCATTTTGTCTTATCTGTAGGTGCATGGTCCAAAAAATAATAAGCAACAGATTCCTGTGGGCATTCTTGACCCTCAGATGATGTCCATTGTTGTTATGTCCAAACTGGAATAAAGTCCTTTATCTAGATTCCCTGAGATCTCAGCTGCATGACTTTAACCTCCTAAAGAAAAGTTATCGATGAGTAAGTCTATACCCTTTCTAAATCTTTTGGAACCATTCCAAAACCAATAGTTAATGTTTCACTTTTATGTAGGGCCTATGAAAAAGCAAATATCAAGAAGGAAAACAATTGTAAGCTGTCGCATGCCATGAAGTTCCCGGTATGTGCTATTGTATGCATTTTCTTTGCCAAGTTTAGATTGCAAAGCTCATATTGATGCTACGCATGCTGTATGCATTACAATAATCTAATTTTGCAGTGCCATCAACAACCACCTAATAGCTGTGGGTTCTACGCTATCCATCATTTGAGGATAGTCATGAAAAAAACAAATTTAGAAAAATCTGAGGTAATGCGATCTCTTTTAGTCTATTCTACTCTATTAGTAATCTGTCCAGTACGGCCGTAATTCTGGATGTTAATCTAGCTGCTAATGGAGCTGCTAGTGGTTTATTGCAGATGTTAATCTAGCTGTTACTTTGGTATATAGATAACAAATCAGCAAGGCCCACCCATCTTGGTTGGAACATATCCCTTTATGTCAAGATATAATCTTCTTATGCTTATATTCATTTAAACAATATTCACATGAGTTCTCTTTCTATAGCAGCTAGTAACATTTCTCTTCCCTGCATTATATGTTGTTCATAGAAGCTAATGGGCCCCTTTTTGTTTATGCTAAACAATTATGCAGGACCTAGATCTTCCTAACAACCATGTCGACCAAAGCGTCTTGTCCAGCATTCGAACTGAGCTGGCTGCCTTCTTATTGACCCAAGTCATTGATGAGAAAGGGGAGTTCCATTATCCAAGACGTGGATGTTGAATGAGCCTTCTTCTTCTAGGTGTAGTTCTATTATGTGGTTGATCAATGAACCTTGATATGAATTTATGTGCATGTGTGAACTTGAGACTGATGTCCTGACTGGTTGTAAACCTATGGCTTCATTACCTTTTATGTATGTGGAACATGCATGTAATGTCATATCTAATCAGAATGATGCCTATTATTTGAAGATTTGCTGCCTGTTATATGCCTGTGACCTGCATGTATGCTTTCAAGCCTATTATTTGAAGATTTGTTGCCTGTTATATGCCTGTGACCTGAATGTATGCTTTCAAAATAACAGTGACGTGGTTTAAAAACATGTCATAGATATATACCTACAATAGTGACGTGGTTTTATTAAAAACACGTTACTGATGTAGTGTTAGTTGGCTTTCAGGTCATACATTAGAGACGCGTTTTAAATAACCCACGTCACTAGTAAATTAATTCTGTGACATGTTTGTAAGAAAAACATGTCACTGATGTTGTGTTAGGAGGCTTCTGGTGCCAACATTTGAGACGCGTTTAGAATAACCCACGTCACTAGTAAATTAATTATGTGACGTGTTTGTAAGAAAAACATGTCACTGATGTTGTGTTAAGAGGCTTCTGGTGCCAACATTTGAGACGCGTTTAGAATAACCCACGTCACTGATATATTACATCAGAGACGCGATAGTAACAAAACACGTCTCTAACATTCCTGATCAGTGACGCGGAAGTTACAAAACACGTCTCAAATATATGTCATCTGTGACGTGTATTTACACGTCACTAATGTGGTTTACATCAGCGACTAAAATTTAGAGACGCGGATTTCAACGTCACTGATGTGATTAAGACGCGTCTCTAACATGTATGCTCTGGCGTAGTGAAACGTCTCAAATTCATTTAAGACGGTTCGTTGTTATAAACCGTCATTTTTAAGATAGCCATATGAGTCACCTGGTCCGTAAGAACCGTCTTTAATGCTTTTGAGTATAAGAGACACTTCTATACTTGAAACCGTCGCTTTTAAGGTAATCATATAAGTCATCTGGTACGTAAGAACCGTCTTAAGTGTTTCTGAGTACAAGAGACACTTATATACTCGAAACCGTCGCTATTAAGATAGTCATATGAGTCATCTGGTATGTAGAACCGTCTTAGATGTTTGTGAGTGTAAAAGAGAATGCCCAGATGGATATGGTTTAGAGACTTAATGTAAACTATTGTTATTTTTAATAATTCACAGTATTGTATACCTTGGATCTAATTTAAGGAAATTTAGTAGTTTTTTTCATTAAACCAGGAAAATAATCTCAAAAAGAAAAACGTGAATCATCTTCTGGCTCTCACTGTTCTGCAATTATGTGCACTAAAATACCCCCGCCAAAATCTCCAAAAGCGCCCCATCTGGCGGACCTAGCCTCTAGTGGTAGGGTGTGCCAACAAAAAAAATGCAAAAATATGCTTCACTTAGGAATCGAACCATGGCTGGCTAGCTTAAAGGCTCAAGGCTTACCACTAGAATAGGCATCCATATGTGGATATATGCTCGCAAACATCTTCCTTAGGGTGTGCAGCGGCACACCTGCACCCTCCCTTCGGTCCGCTACTTCTGCGCGTTCTCGGCCAGTCGCCACCTCCCTGTGCGCCGCCTCCCTCTCCGAAACCCCGAACCTCTACGCCGTAACTCCCTCTGCGCCGCCTCCATCTGAACCCATCTGACCTCTGCGCCGCCTCCCTCTCGGAACCCCCTCCATCTGGCCTCTGCGCCGCCTCCCTCTCCGAACCCCCTCTCTCTACGCTGCCTCTCTGTCCGAAACCCCCTCCCTCTACAGCCGCCGCCTCCCTCCTAGGAAACCCTGAAGCCCTCCCTCCCCATCCTCGATTCAGCCTAGCAGCGGTAGCAAGAAATCGGTGAGTTAAAGATTTTGGAGGGGATCAGGTTAGATGGTGTTTAACGAATATTGGATAAAATTTTCCCTTGAAATTCAGCCTTTTTCCATTGGATTAGTGGATGGATTTATGTTGTAGTGCTTCAGGTTTATTTGCTCGGTTGAGAAGTTAGACAAATTCCAGATTAAACTCCAAACATGCAGCATGATCAAAAGTACAGTAACTAGCATGCATCTCTTTAACATACTAGATAACATGAACATAACAAAGATATTGCAGATCATGTTTAGAAGATAGACTAGATTGGATTTGTTTGTACCTATCAGCAGCTGGAAGAGCCGATCTCGTACCGTCGGCTGATGGAAGAGCCGATTCCGTGCAGACGATGTCAACAAAGACGGCGCGGTGTAGAAGTTGATAGAGAAGCCGCCGGCGATGATCTCCAGCAACAGAAGCAGAAGGTCGACCCGTGATGACGACGCTGAGCAGTCGCGCGGTACGCTTCCCAAAAACCTTATTCGCCCTCTCCCGGTGTAGGATCTCAAAGGCGAGGGGTTTCGGAGACCTGCTCTCCCGATCACAGATGCACGTCTGTGCTTGGGATGAAGACGGCTACGGTGGCGGCACAGTAGCGAGAAATGGCAAAACTCTAGGTTGAATGATCTCTCAACTTAGATTGTTCTTATTTTGGTGAAAGGGTACCTCTCCTTATATAGAGGTTGCCATGTACTATGAGATCACCCATGAGATATTTATGGATTTGTTGAGTTGGTTCTAGAGCCCATGAGAAGTTTATGGATTTGTTGGGTTGGTTCTATAGTCCACAATAATGGCACCAATCCAATTTGGTTTTGATCACCTTGGCACACAATTTGCTAGGTGTGTTCACACTTTGGTGCCCACAATCAACTAGGTGTGTTCACACTTTGGTGCCCACAATCAACTAGGTGTGTTCACACTTAGTTGACCACATGATGAACCCAACATTCCTACTAATGGGCCTTTGAGATTTTCTTGGAATTAATTGAAAAACACATGGGACAAGCCCATTTATTCCAACAATCCCCCACCACATCTCAAATGCCCATTGAGAGGTTTGCCAATACTCACTACTGTTTATATACCAGTGTTTCAGCAGAGACTGTTAAGTTGAACTTCTACCTAGAGCTCCAAGCTACATCTATTCACAACTTGAACAATGGACTATGCCTTGAATTGCAAGTTTTGTGCGAACAGATTTCACTCAAAGTCCAAACCAGTACCTGGCTGCCAGTAGCCCTCTTCGCGGGTGGAGCATATGCGTCTTACTCCCTGGTCTCTTCATGAGCTTACTAGAGATTACCCACATCTCATAGACTGCGACGTTAGACAGTCGAACTCATATAGGTGTGTTCTTTCAAGAATGTTCTGTAGGACATCATCTTTGCTATTTCTTGCCAATAGACACACATTAAGGCACTTAGCCAACCTGCCGTACAGCTTATGAGAGTATTGCATCTTCAAAAGTTACTCTCCTCAGTTCGCCCATAGCTTGTTTTTACCCATAACCTAATTCACGGGATCTCCGATCACAAAGGTAGGGTTACCACTATGTCAACTTATATGGGTCTCAAACCCATCTCCCTCGATGCACATTCTATCACATTCCGTGATAGCCCTTTAGTAAAGGGATCTGCCAGGTTTTTGTCTGTTTGAATATAAGTCACACTTATCACTCCGGAGTTTCTCAACTTCCTAATAGATTTCAATTGTCTTTTAAGATGTCTTGATGACTTCGTATTATCCTTAGAACTATTCACTTTAGCAATCGTAGTTTGATTGTCACAGTTCATAAGGATAGCCAGTATTGGTTTCTCAACCACCGGCAAGTCCATCAAGAGTTCACGTAGCCATTCTGCCTCTATAGTGGCTGTCTCTAAGGCAGTGAGCTCTGCCTCCATAGTTGACCTCGTCAAAATGGTCTGTTTACAAGACCTCCATGAAACAGCACCTCCACCAATGGTAAAGACATAACCACTAGTGGCATAGAGCTCATCGACATCAGATATCCAGTTCGAATCACTATATCCCTCAAGCACAGCAGGGTGACCTGAATAGTGAATTCCATAACTCATTGTACCCTTCAAGTAGTGCTTAACCCTTTCAAGTGCATGCCAATGATTTGAACCCGGGTTTGACATGAACCTACTCAATTTGCTCACAGCAAATGAGATATCAGGTCTCATAGCACTAGCAAGATACATGAGCGAACCAATAATTTGGGAGTATCTCAATTGGTCTATGCCAATTCTCTTGTTCTTTCTCAATGTCGCACTGGGATCGTAAGGTGTGGGAGAAGACTTGCTATCCATGTAGCCGAACCGGCTCAAAATCTTCTCCACATAGTGGGATTGTGAAAGAGTAATCCCACTCTCCTCCTTAACTAGCTTGATGTTGAGAATTACATCAGCTTTTCCCAAATCTTTCATATCAAATTGTTTTGATAGAAAAGACTTGACCTCATTGATCACATCAACGTTTGTGCCAAAGATCAATATATCATCCACATAAAGGCACAAAATAACCCCTTCACCCCACCATAGCAATAGTATACACATCTATCAGCCTCATTAATGGCAAAACCACAGAAGTTAACGTGGTGTCAAACTTCTCATGCCATTGCTTAGGTGCTTGTTTTAGGCCATACAAAGATTTCAATAATTTGCACACCTTCCTCTCTTGACCCTTTACCACAAACCCACCCGGCTGTTCCATGTAAATTTCCTCATCCAACTCTCCATTAAGGAAAGCTGTTTTCACGTCCATTTGATGAACGAGATGGCCATACGAGGCAGCCAGGGAAAGTAGTACTCGAATAGTAGTCATTCTAGCAACAGGTGAATAAGTATCAAAGAAATCTTCGCCTTCTTTTTGGGTGTAACCCTTTGCCACAAGCCGAGCCTTGTACTTTTCAATAGTACCATCAGGCCTAAGCTTCTTCTTGAATACCCACTTACAGCCTACGGCTTTGCAACCATAAGGCCGTTCAGTTATCTCCCATGTCCCATTGGAAAGAATCGAGTCCATCTCATTTTGGACAGCTTCTTTCCAATCGTCTGCATTTGGAGATGCAAACGCCTCAGTAATAGATGTGGGAGTATCATCAATGAGATACACAATGAAATCATCACCAAAAGATTTTGTAATCCTTTGTCTCTTGCTCTTTCTAGGAGCTTCATTGTCATTCTCCTCTATGACTTCCTCAAGTGGCTGTTCAGAAGACTCAACAGGTGGAGTAGATTCAGGAATTAACTCAGATGAAAACTTAGAAGTGCTATGCATATCTTTCATTGGAAATATATTCTCAAAGAATGTAGCATCACGAGACTCCATAATAGTATCAACATACATATCAGGCACATCATATTTTCCTACTAAAAACCTATAAGCAATGCTCCGCTGAGCATATCCTAGAAAGACACAATCCACTATCTTAGGTCTGAGTTTGCGCTTCTTGTTTATTGGTACATTGACTTTCGCCGAGCATCCCCACGTGCGCAAGTAAGAAAGCGATGGCTTATTCCCAACCCACTCCTCATAAGGGGGTCTTTTCTTTATTTCTGTTCAGAACTCTATTCAGGACATGACATGAAGTCAACACAGCCTCCCCCCACCATGCCTTAGATAAACCCGCAGTGTCCAACATGGCATTTAACAAGTCAGTCAGCGTGCAGTTTTTCCTCTTAGCAATCCCTTTTGATTCGGGTGAATAGGGAGGTGTCCTCTCGTGAATAATACCGTGTTCCGCACAGAAATCATCAAATACTTTAGGGAAATACTCGCCACCACGATCTGACCTAAGACGTTTGATCTTTCTCTCTAGTTGGTTTTCAACTTCGGCTTTATAGACTTTAAAGTAGTCTAGTGTCTCGTCCTTAGATTTTAGCAAGTATACATAGCAAAATCTAGTCGCATCATTGTTGACGGCCATTATTCACCGAGTTTTGACCGTCAACGTTTAAGACAACGAGGAAAATTGCAATAGCACTAACCCGAATTTTGGTTACTAATAAGTTCCACAAGCTTTGTTGAGTATTTTAATGCAGGAACACATGCACATATGTTTTGGCATGAAATGAAGCAAGAGGAAAGAAAGGGCCACAGGGCAGTGGCCGGGCGGCCAGCCACCACGCCGGCCGGCCTAGCCTCTGGCCGCCCGGCCCCTAGCCTGGCCGGCCGGCCCAGCCGTCCCCTCCCGCAGCCACGTGGAGGCCACATCATCGATCCAAACTGCAACATGCTGACGTCAATGATCCAAAGAGTGTAAATCCAACACGTCCAAGCTTATGGCGGTTGATCGAGCGGCGAAGGAAGAAACACAAGGGGCCGGCCGGCCCAACCTTGGGCCGCCCGGACCAACCACGTGACAGTTATCCGCTGAGTGCATGTCAAGTAACCGTCACCGACTTCCAGGAGCGATCTTGAGCGTTGAAGACCAAGAGGCGGTGCATCGGAGAGTGTACAAGCAAGGAGGAAGGCGGTTGCCTAGCCAAGTGGGCCAGCCAGCCCAGCCCATGGCCGGCCGGCCACCGCCTTAGCCCCCCTGCCGACCTACTCCCCCTACATAAACCCCTCTCCCTTGTACCAACCTAAAACTACTATAAATAGACCCCTGGTGTCATTTGGAGAGGGAGAAGAGAAGTGAAGCTAGCCATACTCAAGTGTAATTCATTGCCTCTCTTGTAGTAGGGTTAGTGCGTCCTGGGAGTTGATTAAAAAGAGCCAAGCTTTGCCTCGGGGGTTTTCTTGGTATTGTATTCGGAGTCCTGGCAAAGACTTGTTCTTTATTCCGAATATTTATTCCTGCACTTTGAATACTTTAGAGCCCAGACTTTCATGCTATATATTCAAAGTGTCGCTCAACTTTAGTTACTTAGTTGTTATACTTTGTTCATAGTATAACTGCTAAGGCTGGTTGCTCGGGCTTTGCCGCGAGTTATTTGGCTCTTGATAAGACTTGCTGGTAGCTGTAAACCTCTCCTACGCTTCGCTCTTAGGCAGGTTAGTCCCTCTCTCGTCTAGTATAGCATGCTATCCTTCATATGCAGTTTAGGTGGTAGGCCCACTTGGTGACAGCGAGTGAGTGTCCGCTGTACTCCACCCAGTCGTAGGGAAGGCCTGTAGGTGGTCTGAGCGAGCTCCTTTTGGGCGGTTTCTTTCTATCCCTTTCACCACCACGGACCTGTCGCATGCACCCAAGGCAAGACACTGCTTGAATCCCGGATAACTTTAACCTTGTCGCAGACTTCCAGCAGAATAACTAGGTTGAGTGGGAAAACCTTTCTCTTTTGCTCCCTCCCTGGCGCCTACCTTACTACTGACCCCTTGGGTCATAGGCTATCTCTTCCCATACACTTCCAAATATCAAAGTTTAAGTCCTGCATAGACTTGGCTGTGTGCTTACTTGGTTATTAACTTAGCAAAGTTTATTCTATCCAAGTTATCTTTACCATTGCTTCCTCGAGGAAAATTACGATACCTTGGAATACTCCACGGTGAAGTGCTACAATGGTGATTCCGTGCGCTTGCGGAATAATATTTATTCTTGAGGCATAAGAATCGCCAACAAGCATTTCTAGCACCGTTGTCGGGGAAGCAATTGGCTAAAGATAATTTGATAGTTTAAATTTTGAAAAGTTTATACCTGGTAATTACACCGCTAGATTCTATCAGGCTTATCTATCTTTGTTTCATCTATGGAGGAACAGAGGAGTGTATGCCCGGTTTCGACCTTTCGGAAAACTACCAACCTAATCCAGAGCTACTGCTTAGAAGAGTTCGCTAGAGAACTTTTCCTGTTCAGCGAACGGTACCTACTACCCTCGAGCTACCAGCTGAGATGACTACTTCAAGCTCCATGGCTGAAAAGACCCTCCGTGACTACTCCGCCCCATCCAGCAGCAATGTGCTGACTGGTCCGGAATTCCGGGCTGCGTGGAGAATTGGAGGAGATAAATTAGAATATTTTTCCGTCCCCGGAGATGCGTACAGACGGAGATGACTGATGAGGCTACCTACTGCAGCTGCAGGGCAGGTGGGAGTGGGAGTCCACTTGTTCCGAAAAGCCTTTCGTCCAGTCCAGTGCCTCCTCCTGCTCTTTTTCTCCTACTACTCTAGATCCAGCCGGAGCATGCAGTCGTTCCTCCGCGGCCTCGGCGACACCGGAGAGAGCCGCGGCCAGGGCCACGACCACCGGATGAAGCAGATCCGTGACCTCACCTACGACATGGAGGACTGCGTGGACGACTCGGGCCACCGCATCCGCGGCTTGCCCAGCCACATGCGCTAGCTGCTACTTCCTCGTCAACAGCGTCTACGAGGTGCTCACGTGGTGGCCGCGCCGCGACATCGCCACCAAGATCTCCAACCTCATGACGCGGTTTGTCACCCTCAAGTCAAGACCCCCATCGGAGTCCAGGATATGAAAAGCCGGCTCGAGGAGTGGGTGACGAACGAGGAGAAGATGACGAGAGTGCTGTCCATCGTTGCCCGATAGAACACAGTTTTAAAGGTTGAAGTACTGCACACAAACAAACTGAGCAGTGAAAATAGACAATGTGTTAGTTACTAGTTTCACAAGTACTGTATAGACGCCCAGCTAGGCTGCCTGACGAACACGCCCTGCAGCTAGCTTCTCCGCGTGTCCAACAAGAAAGTTGCTGCTGCTTCTCGATCTTGGATCGATGAGGAGGAGGATGGAGGACAAAACGAGTCGATGCTGCGTTGTTTATAGGTTTGCAAGGCTCTGCATCATATCATATCATATATACGTGCGTGCGTCCGATCCTGCTCTGCTCACCGAAGCCACGAAGGAGGGAGCTTGGAGCAGAGCCGATCAAGCAGACCTCCACCTGGAGAAGAAGAAGAAAATTGGTCAAAATATTTATAAAAAAAAAGAGGATGGATCTGAAATAGATAATACATTTGCTTATGCGGTTAAGTTTTGCTTTCAAGATGTGAACTGCGGCCTCGGTAAATTTCATCCAATTTTATTTCAAATACAACTCGATATATCATCATGGTGTGAAAGCAGGTTGTCCATAGGTGTTAAGATTTGGAAAGCCTAATAACTAAACAAACGGGGCAAATATTAAGAGAGAATTCCCTCTGTACCACCGAATGATTGAGGAATTCTCGTTGGACCACCGAAAAACTTCTATTGTCCCTCTGTACCACCGAATGTTTTTCTCGTTCTCTAACTACCACTCCCGTCAAAAGCTGCTGAAACGTCTGTTAACTAGAGGGGTAAGGACATATTTGCCCTTGCGGCCCTGCTCCTATCCCCACCTCCTCTCTATGACAGTAGGGACCACAGGTCATCGCCTACCTCTAGATCGACCCCAATCTCTACCACCATTGCCATGTGCCCGAGCTCTAGTCGGGCCCAATTGGTTCAGCAGGGAACTGCGAGCGGACGACAGAACCCAACTTCACGACTCTCTACCCAGCAGATGATCTGTATAAATAATTTGTCTTCATTTATTCCATTATTTCTCCAGCTAAATGATTAATGAAACAGCAGCAGCAGCAAATGTCAACCCAAATAGGAGTGCAAGACAAGGATAATGGAAAATCTCAGATTCCCTTCCTCGCAGCTTCCATGGACACAGCAAATTAACGAATCACTATCATCATTAGTAAGAAGAAAATGAAAAGGGGGAAAAGAAGGAAAAGACGCCCACAGCGCCCTGCGCTCCCCCATTTTCGCGACCGGGGCCCAGCGCTTCACCGCGCCTCCGCCCGGCACGCCGCGCCCGACCGCCCCGCGCGACACTGTCGATGGCCACGGCCCCCCGCCGCCGGCAGGTGCCCGCAGCCACCCCGTGCTTCACCGCGCCTCCGGCCAGCACTCACAGCCATCCTGCGTGACCCCGGCGGCGGCCGCAGCTCGGCGCTCCCGCCTGCCGCGCCGCTGCCGGCCGTTAGCGCTGCACCACCGCAGCTAGGTCGAGGTCGAGGAGGAGGAGGAGGGGGGGTGCGGGATGAAGCCTGGATGGACGCCGGCGGAGCAGCAGAGGAAAACCGAATCGCCTTGTGGCTACGGGAAAGAAGCGACTGGGCCAGCTGTCTGGTGTGGATTGGCTTAGCCGCTCGATTGAATCAATCTAAAAACGTGCAGGGGCACAATGGTCATATGTGAAAATACATGAGCTGTACAAGGCGGTTAAAGTTGCTGGAAGCTCACGGAAGTAACCGCAATGGCACCCAGAGAACGGGTAAATTGTTTTGATGGTTGACACGGCTTTAGAAGTTTTTCAATGTTATAGAAAGAATTTCGCTATTATTCAGTGGTCTGTAGAGAATTCTCTCCAAATAATAAGTAGTAGCTACGTAGTTGGAGTTGAAAGTAGAGGCACGTACAGAGCATCCATCTCTCTGTACGTGCAATTGATCGTTTATGTAGCATTAATTGAGCTTGAGTAAGCAGGTTTATAACTAATAAAGCATGCATCCGCTGCTGGGATTAATAAATAATTAAACAGCAACTAAAGATCGAGATTGAGTTTGGTGGGTCGTACCAGCTTCAAGACGAGCATCTAGATCCTTCTCCTCGAGGCTGTCCAGCCGCTGCTGCAGGGCCGGAGGAAGCGACTTTATGGCCGGACACCTTCCAATTGTAAGCCAACGAAGAGACGAGTAGTAGTATCCTTGATGCGGCTCACTGGGCGGCAAGGATGCCAGGCTTTTGCAATCAAACAGACGGAGTGACTCCAGCGATGCTGCCGCCGCTGCGGGGATCAGTATTGATTCTAGTGATCTCAACTCTGGGCACTTAAAAATAGATATCTTTTTAAGTGCGCGCATCTGGCATGCTGATAGGAGCCGTAAGTTGGAGCAATCACCAATACTTATTTCCCTAAGGGATGGGGGAAGACTGAGAACCTCTGACAGCCCGAGACAGTGGTATATTTGTAGAGATTCAAGAAGAGAGGATGATGATGGAAACGGCAATAAGTTAGAGCGTGCTCGTTTCAGTGGGCTAGTACCCGCACCGCAAAAGTACAGTTCCAAGCTTGTATCCCCACCGTGGGATTTGAGTAACGGAAGGTCCCGAAGCTTCTTGTTCCTGTTCGGATGCGTCTACGGCGTGGAGTCCGCCGAAACGAGCGGTGTCTTATCCTGGAGGTTAGACGTCGTGGAAGCCGCAGCCGGTAGTGAAAGCTCCTCCTCCTCATGTACAGCAGCAGCAGCAGCTGTGGATGCCGCCGTGACGTCGTCAGTGCTAGACGACCCTCCTCCTTGGTGGTGATGATGCTTTAGCGATGATGACGGTGTCTTGTCCTGTTGCATGCCGGGTGGTAGGAATGATAATGACTCAAGCTTACCACACCTTGCAATGCCCATCCTCTTGAGAGCAGCAGGGGCGTTCAAGACTTCTACCAGACTTCCGCACCCCTGTATCTCCAGAGACTCGAGACGGGGCAAAAGTTGCAGGCTCCGCCTTTCTTCTTCTTCCGACGATGTTGTTGCCTGCCCATCAGTAGCGGCGGCATGCGCTGCGTATCCCACCAGACTATTGCACTTAACCATCCTCAGTGTCCGCATGGAAGCCAAACCCTCAAACTCTTTCTCCGGCCAGTACACAAGCTGGTGGCAGTACCCGATAGTCAGGTCTTGCAGCTGCCCAAAGCAAGCCCATAGAGCTAGCAGCGCACGTGATCCCAGGAAGAAACCATCGGACAAGTGGAGGTGCATGACTGTCACGGACGACATATGGTGGTCCCAACATGATCTCTCCTCCTCCTTGCCATCATCCACGTTGACGACGACGTCGCTCAATTCCAGAGTGGGCATATCTTCCTTTGCATGGCGCACATTTAGTTCTCCGAGCTTTAGTGCTCTGGGCAGAGTGGTTAGCTGTGGGCAACTATCAATACGGACCGTCTCGAGTAGAGGGAATACTACCATCCACCGTTGTTCTACTTTGACGACTTCAAGGCCATCTACTGCCTCCCACGGCTGTTCTGCTTTGATTTCAAGGGCAGCATCTGCTGCCTCCCATCTCTCAAAGCTGCGTAAATCTACCAGCGTGAGCCTCTTCAGTCTTGGGAATGCTGAGCGGGTCATTGCATTATTATCTCCATCACCATGCGTTTCACTGAGCACCACAACTGCACCTTCTGGCAACGCCTTCAGGCTTTTACAACCTTGGATATACAATACCTCGAGCTGAGGAAATGCCACAACAACCTTTCCCTGCCCTGCCTCGCAGAAGAAGCTATCAAAAGCATCAAGGCTGACCAGCTTCAGGTCCTTGAGTTTTCCAAACATGGAGGGTGCACACCTGCTGCACAGGGACTGCAATTTTCCCAATCCTTCCAAGCGAAGAAGCTGTAGTTCTGGTAGCTGGCAGAACGGAGGAAGCTGCTCGGTTTTATTGCAGTTAAATAACTGAAGCTCAACCATGTTTCTTAATGCACCCATCCATGATGGGAAAAGGTTGCCTTGGTAGGAAGATATTGTTAGAGCCATCAACTTGTCGTGAGCTTTGAGAGCCTCTAGCACCTCATCCTGACATTGCTTTTCCTCCTGCTCCTTACCACGACTCCACCATAGTGATAGCTGTCTTAGCTCCTCCTTCTCTCCAAGATTGGCTGATTTCGCACTTGTTGCTTTTCCCACATTCTCGAGTGAACCACCGATATTTAAATGCTTCAGCTCTCCAAGGCCACTACAATCCTTGCCACTGCCCACCAAAAAACATGTAACCGTTTGAAGAGAGGTGAGGCGTCCAAACTCTGGAGGCATACCCATCAACTTACCACATCCGTCCGTGTAGAGATACGTAGAGCAGTCATGTACTTCATTTGCTTGGGAAGCCTTCTAAGTCTCCAGCAGCCAGAAAGTTTAAGTGTCTGAAGATTATATAGGATGCTTATGTCATCTGGAAGTGCTTCCATTTCACTGTTTGAGAGATCAAGGTACCTCAGGTGGTGCAGATGCTTTGGCTTTATTGCAGAATGACCATGGCCCTCTAAGCTTAGCAAAGCAAGTGCACGCACAGAACTATATTTTGATGATTGCTGCACATGTCGATCATATATTCCACCAATCGCCAATGTTTGTATAGGTGTAGACATTCTCCTTAAAGAATCAAATAAAATAGCCAATCCTTGGTTCAATGATTCTGGGTATTGTATATGGCGGACAGCACTTGGAAGCAACTCATTACTTTGACTCATTTCATCAGTTATATTTTCATCAGTTATATAGATACACTCTTTTCCTGATGCAGACAATGCAACATCATGCATGAGGTCATGGATCTTCAAAAGCGTTGTAGAACTATACCCAAACCTTGTTGGATCTTGGTCCACATATTGGAAGAATGACCTTGAAACCATCTCCCTGATTATTTGTTCACCCACAGTTTCAGCAAGTATCTTTTTTTCATCAGAGATATAACCATTGGCCATCCACAGTTGGATAAGATTTTTTGCATCAATCTCATAATCCTTTGGATACAAGGCGCAAAATGCAAAGCACTGCCTCATGTTAGACGGCAATTCATCGTAGCTAAGCTTTAGTACAGGTAAAATTCCAGTTTCATCACTGCATATGATGCTTTGTCGTGACACATCCTCCCATTCTTGCTTAGTGGTCTTGTTACGCAACACTGACCCTAGTGCTTTGGCTGCCAGTGGTGATCCAGCACATCTCTTTACAAATGGACCAACCAATTTAACTAGCTCATCTCGCTTCCCCTCTGGCAGATTTGAAAGACCAGCCCTTGATTCAATAATTTCTTGTATGAATCTATTGTCCAAAACTGCCACATCATGGTACTTATTATTTTTCCATGAATTATCAACAATAGTACCCATGAATTCAGCTATTTCTTTATCACGGGTTGTCAGTAGTATAGCACTACCAACACCACCATGTTTAAGCGACACCTTTAGCTTTTGCCACTTATCAACATCCTTATTCCAAATGTCATCCAACACAAGAAGGTACCTACAATCAATTTTCTCGTTAGTACCTTTCCACAGCGCCAAAGCAAGTATTTTGTAGGTCAAGGAGCTGAACTTGCACGTTAGCATTTTGGTAGTTAGCTAGTGGTTACTTGCATTATTATCTTGTTAAATAGTCATTAGAATCAACGATATTTTTAGATTTTGTTTTCATTTTCTCAAAAACCATAACTTGAACTAAAAAGAGATGAAAATGCAGCTAGAGATGAAAATGTAACTTGTAGTTTGGGCTGGACCAAAAGCTCGCAAGCTAGCTCAGTTCCTTTGTAGCTCGGTTTGGTCAGATTTTTAACGAACCGAGCATGTTTTTTTGGCTCGTTTCGTTAATGAGCTAGCTCCAACCAGTTTGCGAGCTGCTCACAAGGCAGACGAGCCAGTACACTAGTAGCTTCATGAGAGTATAATGTAATCACTAGATATATAGTTGCCACTTCATATGGTTGTCTAAAGAGTATTTGTGAATATGTATACAATGCTTAATAATTTTCAAATTATGTGTTTTTATTAATATTATATGTGTGTGTTAATAAAAAATTATATGAAAAAATATATGTGTATTTTGTCCCTGGCCCATGAGGTTAAGCTAGCTCGCGAGTTTAACGAACTGAGCCAAGCTAACTTTTTGCTAGTTTACTTAACGAGCCCGAGGCAGCTCGTTAGACTAACGAGTGGAGCATCATGTTGTACTTTATCTACAAGCTTCACAACATAGAAAATATTTCTTACATCTACAAATTTAAATATGGTGTGGGCACAGTTCCAAAAAAACACGTTAAACTTGTCTATTGTGCTAGCTTTTACAACGCACACAGAAAATATATTTTCTAATTAACTATGGTTCTCAATTTAAAATACATTTTCTAATGTTTATGGTTCATAACAATACTAGCCAGTCTTATGCACGGGTTTGATGTACCAGTAACCTAAATTTGTTGTGAATTACTCCAATTATTGATGATATGAGTCTGAAATAATCCTTCAAATTTATATCTAAACTACCACGTTTATTAAAAGGACAGGTAATAAAAAACATTACCATAATTTATACCTAAACTACCCATCTCTGTCACTACTAAAGATTAATACACACAAACCTGTTTCTACAATCTACATTGCCAATATCTGCAATTACCGATAAATTAAATAGCCAAAAATAGACCTATATGTAATTCTAAAATTATTAACTTGCTAATATCAAATTTATGTATGAAATTGTAACACATACTATGTCATCTAAGATTATAACTCATGCGAGAACATGGGTTGATGAACTAGTAAATATAGAAGAATGATTAGAGAGATTTTTTGAGTATCCATCATATATACCTCTTTCCCTTGAGTTCATCCTGAAGCTTATTCAGTACCTTTTCAAGGCTTGTCTCCGAGGAGTTACATATCTTGTTGGCAAGGTTACGCACATTGAAATCATCAGACACACACACCCACTTTAGTAGCTGGAAATGCTCCTGGACTCGAGGGTCGTTGTAGATGAGCTGAGCAAGGGTGGTCTTGCCCAGTCCTCCCATTCCAACTATGGGAACAACCATGAGATCACCATCACTACAGGCTTTACCTTCAAATAATATTTCAACAATTTTCTTCCTCTCCTGATCCCTAGATCCGCTAACAATGTTCTCAGGATCATTGATATTGTGGTCGGTCTCACGCCACTCCTTCCATGCTGGTGGTGCCTCAAGCTGATGTTTGAATCCAAAGGCATTCATTTCAGCCACAAGGACCTCAATGGTCTCAACAATGGCGCTAAGCTTGTTGCCCATCCTGTTACGAAATGCAACACGGTTGTGAGAGAGCAAGAGTTTTACGCCAGCCATGATGCCAAGCTTGGTGATGTGCCCTTCCTTCTTGGCTTTGCGACGGAGCGCCTCGTACTGGAACTCATCAAAGATGTCATTTGCTTCATACGCCACCGTCTTGAGCTCCTCCAGCCATGCCTTCACTCCTTCTCGATGGGATGCCTGCTTCTCGGCATCGGCCATGATGTCGAGGATGGCAGGCAGCTTGCGCTTTAGTGTCTTCTGCTGCTTCTCCATACCCTCCATCACGTTGTACTGGTCCAGGAGATAGTTGGACATCTTGTCCTTCACCAGGGACACCAGTGGCCCAACCACCATGCTGACCGCTAGTTCAGCCATTGTAGCACTCAGCAGAGGTGGAGCTCTCGACACACGATCAGGGCAGAGTACTAGGGAGGGGAGAACAATGGCCGGGTGGAGAAGAGGATGGTCTGCAGTTTGGGCCTCTATGAAAACTCTATGGAGGAAAGTAAAGCGGCGCATCGACCAGCTTGCTTTGCCTGTCAGCAGGGCAAGCACCTTGATTGTTAGAACCGTCACGGAACGGACTAAAGTTGATTAAGCTCTTCTGGCTTTGC
This sequence comes from Paspalum notatum, assembly GCA_022530915.1. NCBI lineage: Eukaryota > Viridiplantae > Streptophyta > Magnoliopsida > Poales > Poaceae > Paspalum > Paspalum notatum. The sequence continues at coordinate 4,148,954 of CM039683.1, read as the reverse complement.
ACCTTGATTGTTGCCATTTCGGCCCTTTAAAAAGCAATGCATCCATTCCTTCCTTCACCTTCACGTACACAAAGGGAAAAACATTCATTCTCAGATGGAACCCGAAGACGATCTGTTTTGAAACTCTCTATTAATTCTTTCATGTACATGAAGAATAATCAACGAATAAACTGTGCATGGTACACACTACACAGATAGCACATGAAAAACTACTCATCAATCGCATGCTGCTGTAAGAAAGATTAAAAAACTCTATATATGTGGCTGGCTAGGTGCAGAGCTGGTTGCAGAGGTCGTTGATCCTGTCCTGCGACGCGTCGGCCACGATGTACGTGTGGTTCTTGCCGGTGCCCTCGCAGACGAGGCTCAGCGTGTTCTCCCGCAGGCTCGCCGTGCAGATGGTCGGTGACGAGTTGCATTTCCACCTCTTGGTGGGCACGCAGCTGAGGTAGTGGCACCACGAGCAGTGGTCGTTCGCGTTGTAACCCCGGAACAGCAGCACGATGGCCACTGTAAACCTGCACGTACGTACATTTGTTATATGTTTTCTCATCAGATGACTGACAGACAGAGACAGAGATTTCGTTATTTATCGTCCCATCAGATGACACTATACATACCCGACGACGAGTAGAATGGCAGCGCCCAACCACAGCACGTACTGATACGTCTTGTGCTTGCGTTTCACTGGAGGAGGAGAAGTTGGTTGCTCAGGCTGTGCTGCTGATACTCTCCTCTGCTGGTTGAGCCACGCAAACTGTGGCCGGATGAAGAAGACGAAGCCAAGGAGGAACCCGGAGATGAGGCCGCCGATGTGGGCAAAGTTGTCCACCCTGGGAAGGATGCCAAGCGCCAAATTTACCACGATCACAAACACCAGTGTCAACAATGCTGCCACCTGAAAGAATGCAAAAATAAAATGTTTGTACAGTTTAATGATGGACCACATCTTTTGGAATGGAGGAAAACGAAGGACAAGGGAACTATCAGCAGGGGAATGCATATATACCTTGTTTGCATAGAGTGACCAATTTGTTATGAGTTCAGAGAGCATAGACCCAATCAATCCGAACAGAGCACCGGATGCACCGACGGAGACACTTGAACGTATGAAGAGAGCTGACATCAAGCTCCCACCAAAACCAGAGATGAGGTAAACCAGCCCAATCCTCACTGCATTGCATCATAGCCAAGCAAAAATATTTCAGTTAGATGGTGCACTCACTTTCTTAACTTGCACTAGTACTATTTGGATGGAAATCCATTCAACATTTGTGGAAATTTGTCGTCAACAAGAATAGCATAGATTCAAGTTTGATTGCAAGAGAGCTTTCTGCCAAGTTCAGCATAGCTAGGATAGACGAATACAGACAGTGGTATATATGTTCACTTACCAAACCCAAACTCTTGTTCAAGCCGTATGCCAATAAATACAAGGCAGAGCATGTTGATGAGCAAATGAACAACCCCGGCATGAAGCCACATACAGGTAATCAGACGCCATCCTTGGCCACCATGTACAACCTTAGACACATCTAGAGCCCCCATCTTCTCTAACCTGAAATTAAGAAAACAAATGTCGAGTTATTTTATTGTACCATGTTGAGCTATCATAGTTCTGAGCATAGTACTTGAAACATGCATGCTTAAATTGTTTTTTTAAGTAAAGAAACATACTTTAAATAGTACCATTTTTAAGGCAAAAGAATTGATGCGTACAATACAATTACATCACACAGAGTGGAGTATTCTAATTTTTCAGATTTCATGGATATCATAGTGTGCACCTTCAGACATGTTCTTCTTTGACTTTACACTTGCATCATAGTCAGAGAATTAAAGAAGGAATGGTACAGCGAGCAGTCTAGGTTGTACAAGAAGTATAATTGTTTCATTGTTTAGGGGACCTGTCCCTATAAGCTTAGGTTTATGGGACTGAATTGGTTGGTCCATGAAACTCAAGTGCCATCAGCGTGGAGTACATATAATTTGAAAAGAACAAATGGAGTTGCTGTCAGCCATCACCAACTCCCATCACGTACACGCAGAGAGGATGGACCAAATTAGCTATGAGCGTGAGCAACCAAAAAATCAACTGATACCGACTCCAACGATTATGTGGTCAGAGAGAGATAGCCAAATCCTACATTTGAGTTGACAAATTGAACCAGTCGCTTGCTTGTATGATCGTATATGCTTCAACAGTCAGTTTCAGAGAAGGATATCTGTGACCCCGGCCGCCCCAATCAAAGTCAAACTACCAAGCTCAGGAAGGAAGGAAGGTTGCAGACTTGACACATAGATAAAGGAACCTCAATGTCTGCATATAATATATTTTTGCATGAATAATGCAGAGATGTCGTTCGTCATCGGTGTATAATAATGTGCCCGTTTCGAATTCTGAAATTAGACAGGCTGAATTAGATTGTAGTAGTAATTTTGGTTGAGTGCAAATGTCATGGAGAGGGCAGAACAAAATTTCCTTTATGTAAAGAAATAATTATGGCGGCGGTTTTGGTTTGGTAATAAATAATCAGGTGCGCAAATGAGGTAAGTGTATATCAGTGGAACAATCAGGGGAAAAAAGTTTTAATCTTTGATCGCTAGAACAGAATGGCGCACGCAGAGTCGCCAACTGTAACTGCAGCAGCAAGTTAGGAACTTCTGATGATGGGCTCGGCGAGTTGTAACTGAATGCGTGGGAAACATGCGGTTTGCCTATCTCAGGTGGTGCCATTGCTGACGCCGCAAGCAACGCGATTGCAATCGGAACAATTAATTATTCGTACAGTAGTAGCATGGAGGAATCACCAATTCACCATCATCATCATCATCACGAAGAAGAAGAAGAAGAAGAAGAAGAAGAAGAAGAAGAAGAAGAAGAAGAAGAAGAAGAAGAAGAAATAGGAAACGTACGTGGCGGAGGATGGTCCGAGGAGCGGGTTCTCCTTGAGCGGCTGGAAGGCGAATCGTCCGAGGAAGGTCGCGGCGCAGTTGGAGTTGTGGCGGGGGCAGTCGTTGACGTACATGGCGACGAGGAAGATGGCGACGCAGGCGGCGGTGGCGGCGGAGACGATCCAGGGCGACCAGCGGCGGTAGTAGGGGCGCGCCTTGATCATGGCTCCTCCTCCTCCCGGCGGTGGCGCTCCCAGTCCTTGCTGGTGGCGGCGGCGGCTTGAGGAGGACGGGTGGTGCCGCCGGTTGTTCGTGTTGGGCTCGGTGGTGGTGTCGGGGCGGTGGTCGTGGGAGTAGGGCCGCTCCACGAGCACCTGGACGTCGTCTTCCTCGCCGCCGACGCCGGTGGCCGCGGGCTTCATCATCTGACCGCCCGGCCGGTGCCCTGCTGCAGCAGGCCTGGCGCGCGGCCGGGGGTTGGAACTGGATAGATGGATTGGGGTGATGGAGACAAAAGAGAAAGGCAGCTAGGTGTAGGCTGTAGCAGATGCTGACACGGCTAACAATTGGTAGATTGAAGATGGATAGATGGCATGGTTGATGTCGATGTTTATGTCCTGTGGTGCCTGCGGTGGAAAGGCTGGCTGGGATTGTTGGGTTCAGAGAGCGCCTGCCGGCGTAAGGAAGAAGGAGAGGAATGAGTACAAGGAAAGGGAACAGCTAGCAGCTATGCAGATGCAGGCGTGTAGCGGAGGCCTTCCTCCTCCTCCTCCTGCTCTTCTTGTTGGATCATCGAGTTGGATTGGAGGAGCAGAGCAGGGCCGCAGCAGCAAGGGAACAGAGCAGGAAACAAAAAAGATCAACTTCAGAAGGGAAGGGAAGATGGTGGCCGCCAACCCCACCCACCCAATCTCCATGCCGGGGGTCCGCCCACCGGTGCACCCACCTGTCTACTCTCTCCCCAGTCCCCTCATCTCAACTGTTGACTGTTGAGGCAAGGCAAGGCAAGGCACTCTGAAAAATGTCTCTCTCTCTCTTTTTTTTTTTTTTTTTTTTGAGATGGTGAAAAATGTCATTTGTAACATGCAGTTAAAGCGACGGACGGGTCTCTGAAATCCATTTGGGCCCATTCACAGTCCTAAGGTTGGACTATGTATGCTGTGGCCCGTGGTACACCCACGCCACGCCGCAGGCCCAGTCCAAGTGCTACCGTTGGCCCAGTTAGCTCCGTGGCCGGCCCATTCATTTTTCGAACTCTTTTCTCTCTCTCTCTCTTTTGGCTTCAAGGATGATTCATTTCTAAACTTCTCAATCAATCAACCTGGACGCAAATTCCCCCTTACCTTAATTCCTTCTCGACAAGATACAAGCTGTCACGCTCTAGTGCTCTAGTATACTCCACTAATTTAGAAGCCGGCCGGTTAAATGATAACGAAACGACAGTGTGTGTGCAACGAACACGATGATGCGTAGTATATATGTAGGCATCATCATATGTCCATGTGTTCTCTGTACCTGCCGTGCCGAACCATTTCTTTATTAGTAGACAATTTCCTAGGTAACAACGTCGATTAGTTCGTGGTTGACGTCCACGAAATCCGACCTGACCACAACGGCAGCTACAGGACGAAGAAAAAGCAGCCAGTTCAATATCTTCCCCTGTACGTTGCTACATTAAATTTCTTTAATACACCTCTATATCACTATATGACATCGCTGGTTTTTGACGTGATATTTGACTATTTATTTTCTCATAAGAAACTATGTAAGAGTATTTTCTTCCGATATATTTTACCATTAATGGTATTTTAAATATGTCTTTTAATTATATTTGTTTGTGTAAATCTTTTACTAAGAAGAAAAATTAATTAGGCATCCTATTTAATGGATATATGTATCGCGCATCAAAAGGATAAAGTACTGGTGGCTCTAAATTTCGCTTTCTGCTTCCACGTGACATATTGACCACAATAGAGATAAACTATGATTTTTTTATTGTTGATGTCGCAATTTAATAGCCAATGATGTTTTTTGTCGCACGTCAATTAGTAACCAGCTGATTTCCCCGTGGGTTGCTGCAGGAGTGATTTCAATATTTTTTTGAGAAAAAAATAGTATTTATTTAAATGTTCATTTGGCAAATAAAATAGAACAATGGAACTGTCATACGTCTGTCAGTGCTCATCCTCTAACAATAATCGTAATAACCTACGCAATTAAAACTATTAAAAAGATTTGTGAAGTGGATTCATTATGGCATCTCTAGTGATGACAATTTATTATCTTTGGGTGCGCTGCACAGAGGACTCCATTTACCTATCATTTTATCTCATGTTGTCTTGCATAGGAGGACATTACATAATTATTTGGGTAAGAAAGGCAAGTGCTTTCATATAATTTGAAGTCTTACATTTAGAAAGTGTAGCGACATTCATACACGAATGAATGTGAGATGTAGGAAGTAACTTCAACTTGCTACTGAATGAATTGCAATGACTAAAGCATGATGGGTTCACCTACGTATATATGTGTGAGAGAAAAAAAATATAGTTGTATAGTAAACCGAAGATAGGATTGATTTAAACGTGTATTTGACAATCCTTATTAATAGGAAACTTAGGCTAATAGATAAATAAATAATATGTGAAAAGTAGGATTCACCTTAATCGGCACATTGTGGGGGCTACGAAGATTTTTAAAGTGACATGATTTCTAAATTAATGGACTAAAAAATGACGTGGACTTTGAAAGTATAAATATACTAATGTATATTGTATGACAATATTTTTAACACATTATACTTGATAACTTATTCATCTTAGTTTAAAGAGATTGACTTTTAAATGATTGACCATTTGGTATGATAACATTTTTTAAACACATTATTTTTGAATGAACTATTTTTAAATACATTATACTTGATAATTTATTCATTAAATATTGACTTTTAAATGGCTGATTATCTATAGCAAATTATTTTTTAACGTACTATTTTTTTGAAACACATTATACTTGATAACTTATTCCTCTTAGTTGAGAGGGATTGACTTTTAAAAGAGTGATCATATGTGACACATTATTTTTGAACGTACTACTTTTTAAACACATTATACTTAATAACTTATTTATCTCAGTTAAGAGATATTAACTTTTAAATGATTGATCATATGTGTATTTGTATTGCGGAAATTTTACGGCGAAGTGATCGCAAGGACAAATAGTTGTATGCATGGATGCTATTAGCCACAGTAGATCGACGAAAGACATTAATAGTGTCCTAGTGGATGATGACATAGTTTCTTAGTGAATGATAATATGGATAGCTTGCATACTGAGATATGACCTTAGTGGCTTCTATCTATATGGATATATAGGATATACTTGGTAGCATCTGCTGCTATTGGTACAGGTCATCGATATGATGTGAAATCAGAAACACCTAGCTAGCTGCGCGAGGTAGCATGCATGCCCAATCTCCGATTGTTTAATCGGGCCAAAACACACGTTAGCTAAATAATAGGAGTACGAGCGACAAAGGACTGCAACGACCCACCATGCATACATGACATGACCTGATCATCTTCTCTGGCTTCAAGAAAAGGAACCCTTCTTTTTCCTTCTAGCATCTTTGGTCAAGACTGACGGCTTGACTTTTCAATCTTAATTAGGAGCCTGTATCACCTGAACTATCATGCATCCTTTCAGGGTTTCTCAATTATAGATCTAATTGTTATTATTTAAAAAAACAATGAGATGTGTCAAAAATAAAGTATATCAAAATATGACATCAATTTTGTAGACACTAATAAACATGGAAAATCAAATATATTATACTTTACACGATCCTCCTGTCAAACTATATTAGTGCCAAGTTTATAGAAAAAATAGCACGGTATCTGTGGCACTACATTACAATTATAGTGCAATTATTTGGTGTCATTATTAAAGTTAATCTAGAATAAGCCCTAAATTGTGTTTAAATTATAAATGTTGACCGACTGAAACTCTTTGACATATATATGGATACTGATATTTAATTATAAACACGTTTAATTTTATAAGAAACAAAGATACTACACATTAATTCTTTGACCGATGTAATTCAACATCTTTAGTGTCATGGTGTTGGCTAAAAATGGGTGTTGATCTAAAGGTACAATCTTGTAGTAACATAGAAATAAAGTTTTGAACAAAAGATAGATTGAGCAATGGACTTTTTTAACTTAGTATGTGGATAGAGCATACAATAACTGTGTAGAATGATTGAAGTAAAAAGAATCTTGATTCATAGCAATTTTGCGACAAGGGCTGACATAACTTAAGAAATTTTAAGTAAACAGTAAACACATACTGAAGGTACATAGAGGTGTGGTGTGTGATGGGGTTGAGAATAGGAATGAGAAACCATTCAAAATAATCGGTATGTTTAACACAATCTAAAAATGACTATGAGTATTTGTATGGGTATTGTGTTAGAAAATGAGAGAGAGAGAGAGAGAGAGAGAGATAATAAAAATAAGCAATTTTGATTAGTATAAAAGGAACTAAATGTATCATGAGCTGACAATATACTCTTTTTATTTTTAGTGTTATGAACTCATAATACTCATTCTAACAAGAAGCAGTACTAGTTTAACAATTGATCCGATCCGCACACAATATACATTTATACAGGAAAATGAATAATTAACGATGTGAATTTGAAGGCACAAAATTCCAAAATAAAAAGGGTTAGATTAACGACAGACAAAGGAAAAGGGGGCTGGCACGGTAGCAGGTAACCAATTGACTGGGCTGTCGAGAGTCAAACAAAAGGCTCGTGCGGCCCAAAAGTCATGGGAGTGATGGCAGACAGAGCAGTGATGACTTGTGAATGAATCGTTCTCGTTCTTTCGATACAGACAGACGGAGAGTCGTTGTCGTTCATCCCCTCTTGCCTTGCCTTGCCTTGGATTATTGGATCGGAAGAACGGCACCAGGAAACGCCAGCACTGCAGCAGTTGTGGTCACTGGTCAACCTTGGAGGCTCAGGCAGTCAGGCTCCCCTTCCCTTTCGCCCCCTCGTCCTCGTCGTCCGACGGACGGACGACACGTGACTTCGCCGGTGATCCGACGGCTCAACTCCGCTGCTCCTGGCCTCCTTCCCTGCCTGGGGATGATAAGGGGAGCCGCCGCCCGCCGCGGTCGTCGCATCCCATTCCCATCCCATCGCCTCCCTTCCTTCCGGTTCCGGGCACCTTCCTCCGTCTTCCACCACCGGCGCCGTGCAGGTGCGTGCAGCTCCTTCAAAACCAAACCACCCTGGCCGCCCCCCTTTCCCCTTCCGTGGCTGCTTGCCGTCGTTCCACACTTGCCTTTCCCCACCACCTGAGAGAACGCTTCCCCAGCTGATTCGCTGATTCACCAATCGCCACGCCAAAGCTCCGATTTTTACCGCCGCAGCCTGCAGCCATGTCCGCCGCCACGCCGGAGGAGTTCCTGGGCCAGGGCTCCTACCTCGCCGCACCCGAGCCCTTCTCCCCCTCCGTCTTCCTCGACCTGCCGCCGACGCCGGGCCGCCCCGATGGTGCCCAGGACGACCCGGCCTCGTCACCGGACTCCGACGACCTCGTCCTCCCCTTCATCTCGCGGATGCTCATGGAGGAGGACATCGACGACAAGTTCTTCTACCAGTTCCCCGACTGCCCCGCGCTCCTCGACGCCCAACAGCCCTACGCCCAGATCCTCTCCGACGCATCCGCCCCCACCTCCTCCGACTCCGCCGCCGCCGCCAACACCAACAACAGCTTCTCTCCCTCATCCTCCTCCGACGCCCCCGCCTCCGCCTGGCCTTCCTACGATGACTCGGTCGAGCTCTCGAAGCTGCTGGGCTCGCCTTCGTACCCCGACATGGGGGTGGGCCTCGACGACTTCACCGTTGAGGAAGTCAACGCCCTCTTGCTGCCGGGGCAAGACGAGCCCACCGCGGGGTTCCAGCAGACTCCGGCGTACTTGGATACCGGAGGCGGCGGCATAGGAGGAGGAGATGGAGGCCAACGGCAGGGGACTTCCTTCCGCGCCCAGAGCGGCGGCGGCACCCCCCAGAGTTCGGCGTTCGTCGGTAATGATGATGCGGTTCAGGAGACAACCAAGACAGACGCCGCCGCCTTGCTCGGTGGCGACGGTGACCACGCCGCGTTGGCCTCAGCCTTCTTCGGTTCCCAGAATGGGGACAACATGGACATGCTCAACATGGCGTTCCTCAAGGGCATGGAGGAGGCCAAGAAGTTCCTGCCCACCACCAACAGCCTCCTTCTCACTGTCCGTGAGGAGGACACCTCTGCTGCCGGCCAATCCTTGCAGACAGCTACAGAGAGCAAGGCGCCCACTGGCTTTGCAGCTGCACAAGTGATGAAGAAGGAGGAGGTGGTTCAAGAGATGTCCTTGTTCAACAACAGGAGCAGCAATGGCAGGATCCGCCGCAAGAATCAGCAGACCGTGGAGGATTTGGAGGCGGAGACAGGCAGAGCCAGCAAGATCATGATGCCGGAGCAGGAGGAAACTGGCGCCCACGAGCTGTACAGCGAATTAATGACTTGCGACTACGATGCATTCGTGAAGCGCATGGACGACCTGCGCATCGCCATGGATAGTGAGTCTGAGAAGAATGCCAGGAAGGTGGGCGGCAAAGGGGCGCGCGGGAGGCAGCGTGCAAATGAGGTTGTCGACCTGCGCACCATGCTCATCCATTGCGCGCAGTCGGTGGCCACTGGTGATCGCCGGAGCGCGTCCGAGCTGCTGAAGCAGATCACGCAGCACTCCTCGCCGACAGGGGACGCTACACAGAGGCTGGCCTTTTGTTTCGCCGAGGGACTGGAGGCACGGCTTGCAGGCACAGGGAGCCAGGTGTACCGGTCGCTCATGTCACAGCGCACCTCGGTTGTGGACTATCTCAAGGCGTACAAACTGTTCATGGCGGCCAGCTGTTTCAAGAAGGTGAAAGTGCAGTTCTCCACCATGACAATGCGCAATGCTGTGGCAGGGAGGAGCAAGCTGCACGTTGTGGAGTATGGTGTGCAACATGGATTCCTATTTCCAGGTCTGTTCTATTTCCTGGCACAGACAGAAGGTGGACCGCCGGAGGTGAGGCTCACTGCGATTGCTGTACCGCAGCCTGGGTTCCGCCCTGCCCACCAGATTGAGGAAACAGGCCGCCGCCTCAGCTGCTGCGCCCGTGAGTTTGGCGTGCCATTCAAGTTCCACGGTATTGCAGCTAAGTGGGAGACTGTCCGTGCGAAGGACCTCAATATTGATCCGGATGAGGTGCTTGTTGTCAACAGCGAGGGCTTTTTCGGCCACGTGATGGATGAGAGTGTTTCGGAGGACGGCCTAAGCCCTAGAGATATGGTCCTCAACAACATCCGGGAGATGCGGCCTAATGTGTTCATCCAATCTGTGGTAAATGGTTCATATGGCGCACCATTCTTTTTGACACGGTTCCGGGAGGCACTGTTCTTTTACTCGGCTCAGTTTGACGCTCTTGATGCGACCATCCCCAGGGACAATGATGAGCGGCTGCTCATCGAGCGGGATATGTTAGGGAGGTCTGCCCTGAATGTGATAGCTTGCGAGGGTCCAGACCGGGTGGAACGCCCTGAAACTTATAAGCAATGGCAGGTGCGAAACTATCGTGCTGGGCTGAAGCCGCTGCAATTGAATGCAGAGGTTGTCCAGGGGTGCAGGGACAAGGTCAAGAAGTTTTATCACCGAGACTTTCTCGTCGATGTGGATAACCGTTGGTTGTTGCTGGGATGGAAGGGACGGGTACTCTATGCCATGTCGACATGGGTTGCTGAGGATAATAAGCCCACCTTTTAGTGCCTTGCTTTGCCTAATTTCAGAATCCAGCTATAGATGATGTTATTTGATAATTGATAGATGGTCTATGTTTAAACTATGATCAAGCACCTGTGCTTTAGTGGACTTCTGTTTCTAGAGGGTTTCAGTGCTGAAAGTTGTGAGGTAGAAATAAGTAGATGTTTAGAGCTACATATGTTGTAGATGTAGCTTTTGATATATTGCAGAGTTGTAATAGTAAACTTTACACAGCGGGGAGTAATGTACACCAGAATTAAAACCCACGTGGCTGACAAGCAATTTTACAGATTACATGTTTGAACCTTTCATGTTTTGGAAACTGTCTGGCTTGTGAAGCTCTGTTTCTGTTGTAGCATCAAAACTGTTGGCATTTCCTTCTTTTGTAGGAATGATTAAGTATTAAGGTTGCACTGGCTATTTGATTTCTGCTGCTTCATTCCTTTGGTGATATTATGCAGGGCAAAACTAAACATGTTCTATCTCTCCCACAGTTATGTCACAGGTCTCAGTTTTCTAGGTAGTTTCTACCGGTTACCGAATGTCTTGCATCATTTTCTCATTCAGATAAGGACAACTAAAAAGGTCACCAGATTCAGGATTAAGTTTTATTTCTGTAATTTGGGTATTGACTGTTTTTTAATCTAATTTGGACGACAGCTGGCATCTGCTCGATGATGTGTAATATGAACTTAAAATTCTTGTTTGAAAGTATGCAGCTTACAGCTGTAATTGTCTTTTACACTACATTTGCAATAACCCTTTATCATCTAATTTCCATCTCACTGACATTGAATTATTTTGATGAGTAAGAAAGGTTTACTGCTGCAAATATGTATTGCCGTCTGTTCATCTATTGTACATTGACTGCAGAATAATTTCAAATTCCAATATAGCGAGCTTTGTGTATGCACTAGTTATTTGTTATTCTATGTTTCGCCTTTGGGGAATTGTGTTTCTATGTTGTTTGTTTTCCTTTCTAGGTTTGGAGTTCCAACAAACTTGGTTCATCTGTCATGCACGGAACAGGGGAGAAACACCTAACTAAATGTTAAAACTAACAGTTTTGTTACGACATTCTGAGATTTGAAGCAGGTAACAACTTCGTCTGTCTTTTTGTTATGTTCATCCATATATATGTTATGCATATGCAACAGAGGCACAATTACCTAGTATAAGGAAATGCTTAGAGCTGAACAGGTTGTAGACTGATATAGTTTTGGATATGTTGCAGAATTGTGATAATGTACATTGAAATTTAAAACCCTGTACCTGGCAAGCAATTCTACGGATACACGTGTGACCTCTCATGTGTTGGAGGCTTAAAGTCTTGAAAAGTATCTGCCTTGTGAAGCTTTGTTTTTGTTTCTGAACGAGGCATATCAGAGTAGCAGTGAGTAACCTTCTACTTAAAGGTTGTTAATTTCATTGCACCATGTTTCTTAAATAGAATGAAGTTTACAGTAGTGATGATTTCTGAAAAAAAAAAATAGGCATGTTATGGATTCTGTCAGTTAGCAATGGTCCTTCAACAGATAAGTTCGCTGGGGATATCGAGTTACTTGGCTTGCTGTGCTATGTCGATAGCTGAACCTGGTAGGATTCCAGCAAGATTTTTGAGCTTCAATTGCGCTATAATAACAGTGAACAAATATGTGATCGGGGATGTTTGTTGCTTGCCTTAGCCATTCCCACGTTCTATGATTTTCTTAGGGCAGTTTCTTTCTGTACAGAGTGTTGTATCACAGAGACGAGACGGAGCTTTTAGGCTCACCATACTTTTCAGGTTTGGTACGCTAGTAATTTTGTTCAAGAGTTGTTGTTTTGGAGCAGGGGAAGAACACCTGCCAAAAAGTGGAGGCTTAAATATGTAGATGTATTTGAAGCACGTACTCTCTAATCAGTTCTTTGCTGTGCTGTGCCCATCCATCAACCATCATATTCTCCTCCTAAGATGCTTTCGCCTTTGCGCTGCATATGTAGCATGAGCAACGAAAGAATCGATATGTTATGGTTGTTCGCCTGCCTTCTCGGCGCTTTCCTTGTTTCTTTCCCTTTAATATGTCTTCTCCCTTTCACGAAACAAAAATGAAGAAGTAGAGGAAGAAGATTCCGTTGCGTTTCTATCCACCCACCGTTTCTCTCTCCTTTGATCAAGAGTTGAAGGCTAAGTAGTGTTAAATAGTTTTAGAGCTCCAAAGCTTCACACACGCCATTATCGCCGCAAACAAAGCTTCCATGGCCACAGCGACGGAGTTGGCTGACCCGGAGCCCTTCTCCCCGTCCATCTTCCTCAACCTGCCCCCGACGCCCAGCCCCGCCGGCAATGGCGACGCAGACGACTACCTCACCCTCCCCTTCGTCGAGCGCTTACTCATGGAGGAGGACATAGACGACGACAAGTTCTTGTACGGCCAGTGCCCCGACTACCACCACCCGGCGCTCCTCCAAGCCCAGGAACCGTACGCGCAGATCCTCTCCGACGCCGCCACCACGGACGAAAGTACGGCGTCCTCCGAGCACGAGCAATTGGGCAATCCCAACGCGTCCTCCGACGAGGAGGAGACGACGACGAAGAAGAAGAACAACGACGCCGTTGTTGCCGTGGACGGTGGTGAACACGCATTCGTCAGCAGGGCGTTCCTCAAGGGCATGGAGGAGGCCAACAAGTTCCTGCCCACCAACAACAAGACTCTCCTCCTCGAGCCCCTGCCCCTGCCCCTAGTGATGGAGGAGGAGAATGATGGAAGCAGCGGCGGCGACTGCAGGGGCAGAGGCCGCTGCCGCAAGAGCCGGGACCAGGATGCCGAGACGATGGTGGGCAGCAGGAAGAGCAAGATGATGGCTCCCGAGCCAGTGGAAAGAGGCGAGGTGGTGGACGAGATGATCGTCAATGGCTTTCAGCTGTTCCTCCAAGAGCTGAGCTCCCTCCGCATCACCATGGGTGGGAAGAAGAAGAAGAAAGCTGCAGGGACAGGAAGCAGCAGCAACGAGACGACGAGGGTGGACTTGCAGGCCTTGCTCCTCCAGTGCGCGCAGGCGGTGGCGGCGGACAACCGCCGGAGCGCCGCCGAGCTGCTGGCGCACATCAGGCAGCACTCCTCGCCGTGGGGCGACGCCACGCAGCGCCTGGCGCACTGCTTCGCCGAGGGCCTGGAGGCGCGTCTCGCCGGGTCGGGGAGCCCCGCGTACGCGTCGCTCATGGCGAGGCGCACGCGCACGCGCACGCCGACGCCGGTGGTGGACTTGCTCAGGGCCCAGCGGCTGTACGCCGCGGCCTGCTGCTTCAGGGTCATGGCCTTCAAGTTCGCCAACATGACCATCTGCAAGGCCGTCGCGACCGCGGGGATGAAGAGGAAGAAGAATAAGAAGCTGCACATCGTGGACTACGGCGTCCAGTACGGGTCCCAGTGGCCGGGCCTGCTGAAGCTCCTTTCCATGTGGCCGGGCGGGCCGCCGGAGGTGAGGCTTACCGGCATCGACGCCCCACAGCCGGGGTTCCGCCCCGCCGCCCGGGTCCAGGACACGGGGCGCCGGCTCACCGCCTACGCGCGCCGGCTCGGCGTGCCGTTCAGGTTCCGCGCCGTCGCGGCCAAGTGGGAAGCCGTCACCGCCGCCGACCTGGACACGGACCCCGACAACGACGAGGTGCTCGTCGTCAACAGCGTCCTCCAGTTGGAGAGCCTGATGGACGAGGGCGTGGACGCGACGACACCCAGCCCCCGGGACCTTGTCCTGGGCAACATCCGGGGCATGCGGCCGGACGTGTTCGTCCTCTTCGTCAGCAACGGCGCCTACAGCTCGCCCTACTTCGTGCCGCGGTTCCGGGAGGCGATGCTGCACTACGCGGCCATGTTCGACATGCTCGACGCCACGGCGCCGCGGGACAGCGAGCTGCGCGTGCTGGTGGAGCGGGAGCTGCTGGGGCAGGGCGCTCAGAACGCCATCGCGTGCGAGGGCGCCGACAGGGTGGAGCGCCCGCAGACGTACAGGCAGTGGCAGGCGCGGAACCTCCGGGCGGGGCTCAGGCAGCTGCCGCTGCACACGGACGTCGTGGAGGCCGTGAGGGAGAGCGTCAGGGAGAGGTTTCACCAGGACATTGTCACCGATGTGGATCAGCAGTGGCTCCTGGGAGGGTGGAAGGGACGCATACTCTATGCCATGTCCACCTGGGCTGCCGATGAGGATGATCCTGCCTGTCTCTGAATTTTAGGTCCAATTGTTTCTGCTTCCATCCCAAATGGAGTCTTTGTAGTGTGTTGGTGCACAACTTGCATCCTCTTTCAAAAGCGAAAAAAAACATTTTTTTTTTTACGGGCAAGGTAGAGACTGTGTTACCCTGTTTATAAAGTGCCAGCAGGTGTTTGCCCTGCAAACTTTTGTCAAGCACTGCCAGGTTGAATCTGGGTCATGGGAATATATATTGCTTTAGAAGAGTTGCAGTTGCATTTCGACTTTTCATGTGACCATCCACCAATGTTTTTGAGTCTGACAGTCAGATCGAGATGCCTTGGCATGGGCTACATCACTAGATCGGCTAGTAAGTGTTAGTACATGCACTGGGTGTAGCGCTAATAAAAGTTGAACTCTTCAGAGTAAGCAACAGTGTGGCACTAGCAGAGTCTAGCAACAAGCAAATCAAGTGGCAATGTAGAGCACATCATATACAATCAAAAGGTATTGATGAAACTATTGTAGGCTGACACAGATCCGAGTTCCAACTTCCGACTAATTTGTTTACTGAAAACATCGGGAACACAAAGGATATAGCAGTATGCCCAGCCCAGGACAGCAGGCTTGCGAAGAAATAGGTTCTGTAATTTGGGAAGAGCTGATTGATGGCGTCTACTTTTGATGGATGATTGATAGTTGTGATCGTTTCTGAACAAAGATTGATGTGTTATGGGCTTATGGCAGTATAAGTTTGCAATAATATTGTTTTTGATGAAATTTGCAATGATACTTTTATTATCATATGACTTCTGCAGGACCGGGATAAAAAATTCTTTTTTTTTTCAAAAAAAAAATTTTATATGACTTCATCTTCATCACACTGACTTCATCGTCGACGTGGAAGGTCATGAGGTCGAGAAAGAGCAGGATGGACAGGAGGTTGAGGGAGCCACACGCGGTGGTGACTAGTGAGCACGGTTCTCCTTTCCGTCCGAAAGTCCGGTTTTTTAGGTTGGAATTCCGTTTTCGGTCCGAATCGGGAAGGGTATTTTGGTCCGAAAAACAGTGTTTTTCGGTTTCTATTCTTAAGATATGATGGTCAATTTTTTGCTACAGTAGAACGGAAAGGTGAACCCTGCTGGTGAACGCCGACCAAGAGAAGATTGAATTGGATTGGTGAAAGAAAAGTCGCATAGCGCCTTGCCTTCTCGGCAGCTTCCCCTTTCTCTCTCTGCGTGTGGGGAACAGGGGATTGGGCGGAAAAACTTGGAAGATTCCGTTCCGTTTTTATCCATCCACCACAACGGCAAGCTTCAAGCTTGGATTCTTGTCATCCCATTCCCACCACCAACAGAACAGCGTACCCAGCAGCCAGCATCAGCCATGGCCGGCAATGGCGACGAGGTGGCGTGGTCCAACGACGACCTCATCCTCCCCTTCATCGAGCGCATGCTGATGGAGGAGGACATGGACGACAAGTTCTTCTACCAGTACCCCGACCACCCCGCGCTCCTGCAGGCTCAGCAACCCTTCGCCGAGGTCCTCTCCGACGCCACCACGGACGACGACAGTAAGGCGTCGTCCGAGCGCAGTCCGGCGCAATATGGCGATGCTGGCGGCGTGTCATCCGCCGCCGATGCCAGTGACGCCGACGGTGACCACGCCTTCTTCAGCACGGCGTCCCTCAAGGGCATGGAGGACGCACAGAAGTTCCTGCCCACCAACAACAGAGTCGTCGTCCAAGCGAAGGAGGAGGAGGACGGAAGCAGCAACAGCGACTGCAGGGGCCGCCGCAAGAATCGGGATGCCGAGACGGGCAGGGAGAGGAGCAAGCTGATGGTGCCGGAGCCAGAGGAAACAGGCAAGGTGGTGGACGAGATGATCGCCAACGGGTACCAACTCTTCATCCAGGAATTCGAGTCCCTCCGCATCAGCATGGACGCCGCCGGCAAGAAAAGCCAGAAGAAGAAGAAGAAAGCAGCATCTGGAACTGGAAGCACCACCGATATTGGGACGGTGGCGGTGGACCTGCACACCTTGCTCCTCCACTGCGCGCAGGCCGTGGCGGCGGGCAGCCGCCGGAGCGCGGCGGAGCTGCTCGCGCGGATCAAGCAGCACTCCTCGCCGTGGGGCGACGCCACGCAGCGTCTTGCACATTACTTCGCCGAGGGCCTGGAGGCGCGTCTCGCCGGGTCGGGGAGCCCGGAGTACACGTCGCTCATGGCGAGGCGCACCTCCGTGGTGGACTTCCTCCGAGCGCACCGGATGTACGCCGCCGCCTGCTGCTTCCGTATGATGGCCTTCAAGTTCGCCAACATGACCATCTGCAAGGCCATCAACGCGGCAGCGAGGAAGAAGAAGAAGAAGGTGCACATCGTGGACTACGGGTCCCAGTGGCCGGGCCTGCTCAAATTCCTTTCCATCTGGCCTGGCGGGCCGCCGGAGGTGAGGCTCACCGGCGTCGACCTCCCCCAGCCGGGGTTCCGCCCCGCGGCGCGCGTCGAGGCGACAGGCCGCCGCCTCACCGCCTACGCGCGCCGGTTCGGCCTGCCGTTCAGGTTCCGCGCCGTCGCGGCGAAGTGGGAGGCTCGTCGTCAACAGCGTGGTCGTGTTCGGGTGCCTGATGGACGAATGCGGCGTCGGCGACGGCGCGGACGCCGCCGGCGGGCCGAGCCCCCGGGACGCCGTGCTCGGCAACGTGCGGAGGATGCGGCCGGACGTGCTCGTCCTCTTCGTCGGTAACGGCGCCTACAGCTCGCCCTACTTCGTGCCGCGGTTCCGAGAGGCGGTGCTGCACTACGCGGCCATGTTCGACATGATGGACGCGACGGCGCCGCGGGACAGCGAGCTGCGCGTGCTGCTGGAGCGGGAGCTGTTCGGGCAGTTCGCGCGGAACGCCATCGCCTGCGACGGCGCCGACAGGGTGGAGCGGCCGGAGACGTACCGGCAGTGGCAGGCGCGGTGCCGCCGCGCGGGGCTCAGGCAGCTGCCGCTCCATGCCGACGTCGTGGAGGCTGTGAGGGAGAATGTCAGGGAGAAGTATCACGAGCACTTTGTCACCGACGTCGATCTTCAGTGGCTGCTGGGAGGGTGGAAGGGACGCATACTCTATGCAGTCTCCACGTGGGCGGCTGCGCCAGATGATGATCATCTCTCGTCGCAACGTTAGTTTAGTGTTCTTGTTGCTGCTTATAGCTACCGGAGTACGTCCAAATTCGGTCTTGTGCATGATGATTCTCTGTGTGTTGATGGATGGACACAATTGATTCTGGGATCCTGACTCATACAACAAGAGTGGTAAATCACACAAAACAACCGAATATGAGGACACATGAAAATTGAGTGTTTTAGCAACCGAGTGACATATGTGATACAATCACACAAATGACGACTCCAAAAAAAAAAATTCCCCAAATCCAGTATCCCGTTGTAAATCAGTCACCAGAGGCCAGCAATGATCAGTCGTAACTTACTACTAGTGATTGCATGGGCCCAGGTGGCGTGCCATTCGTGGCGCTAGTTGGCGCTCACGATAGCCACCCATTGGAACAAGGTCATTGGGTTGGATATAGTGACTGACCGGGCATAAAAGAAATTAAATTTCAGCGATGACGACTTCCCACGTAACTGATTGCTTCTTGCTGCCTTCTTGGTCTTTATTATTATCATCATCAGTGGATTGGGGAACCACAGCCACAGCACGACGGCGCAGCCGGCATCCCGCAGTCATCACCGTGGTCGACCAGCACCTCCGCCGTCCGCGTGTGCGCGTTGGCGTTGCCAGCCTCCCGCTCCGCCGCTGCCGCTGCAGTCTGCAGCAGCCTGCAGGTATGCCATGTGTCTACGCAGGCTCTTCATTTCTATTGCGCCCACCGTTTCCTATTTTCCATCTCTTATCACTATTTCAACTACTCTCGTCTCTGTCTACGATGCAGAACAGTAGTTTACACTGAAAGCACGGTGAATAGGAGAGGAGGATAGAGGAACCGTTAGCTATAGCTGCCTGCGCGGGGAGACAAACACCGATAAGCTACTGTAACAAGAACTGTTTCCCCTTTTTCTTCTCCTCGTTGTCACAGAGCTGCTCCTACGGGGCAGAACTGTTGGAAAGGAGCTTCTTCGGCTCCGGCACTGTAGCATGGAGGAGCCAGAGCTAGCAGAAGAAGCCCTGCCTAGAACCTCGACTCCACAAAAGCTCCAGAAAAGAGACCCTGTTATTCAAACAATTAGTAAGCTAATATGGTAGTTAGCGCCCCCCCCCCCCACCACCCCTCTAGGTTTCGTTTCTAGCAATATCAGGGGCCACTTATTTTTGGTAGCCACTCTGCTTGCATCTAGATTGCCAGAGGTGCCTAGTCTTCTTTAGTCCAAGTTCCCATTTAAAAATGAAACATTAAGCCATAGGACAGCCATAGGAAATTTCGGTGACAATGATTCAGTATCAGAACAAAAGTTAACGAAAGCATCAGTACTAGAATCATAGTATATCTCTATATGACTGACCACATTCAATCGCTAAGAAGAAATTAAATTCCCAAACAGTTTGAAATGAAGAGTCATTAGGAAATGAGTAAAATGGAGATGATCTAGGACCTTTTCTTGTCCTCTCAATTCCTGTGGGTGGGATGTGCACACCAACAACTCGCCAAGGCATCCCTCTGTCTGCACATTGTGGTGGGACATGCAGGAGCTGTCGCCTGCTGGCAAGTTGATCCCCTGTTCCACTGGCTAAGATTTCTAAAATAATAAACATTTTTCAATAAAGGAAGATTATATTGCTTTCGAGAACAAAACATTGAGCTGATACAAAGTCTTTAAAAACTCTCTTGCAGCCTTTATACAATAAGGTACACACACCTTGAAAAGAAAAAAAAAAAGAAAACACAGACCCTAGTGACAATCCATCCTATGACTATGCCCCTAGGGGGAAAAGGCCTTGGCCACTTCTTCTAATGTATGCGTTGCCTTTATAATTGTGGGCCGTGTCACTTGTTTTTTAGCACCACCCATGTACTCAGCTAGTGGGTAATAACAAAGATAACCTGCAAAGGAAACGAGATAGATTTCCTTTGGAAAACAAAATCATTCCTACTCCATCCATCCTTTAGTATAGTATTTTTCGGGCTTATCTGAAGTCAAACTGCTTCAAATTTGACTAAGTTTATTAAAAATAATAATAATATTTTTGATATCAACTAATCATCATTAGATACATCATGAACTAAATTTTCATAGTTTAATTTTTTTTGTGACAGATGCTAACAATTTTCTCTATAAATTGGTCAAACTTGAGTAAGTTTGAAAACACTATGTTTCTAAATTCTTTGTCAAAACCAGCTAGCCAATTTCCAA
Source organism: Paspalum notatum (assembly GCA_022530915.1). NCBI lineage: Eukaryota > Viridiplantae > Streptophyta > Magnoliopsida > Poales > Poaceae > Paspalum > Paspalum notatum. The sequence goes on along the minus strand of CM039683.1, from coordinate 4,128,680 downwards.
ATATATTGGAAGCACTAGATGGTCTGGGAATTCCCATAGCTAACAGAATTATACTCCAAAGCATCTTACTATTACTAATTGGAGGTTGTAAAAAAAATACTATTTTTAAAGCGCGCTAAAAAATGTAAAGGCAAGAGATCGATGGTTCAAATCTCCACCGGCAACATTTAGCGTATTAATTAAAAAAAGCCAATCACAGCAAATGTAAAGGCAAGAGATCGAAGGTTCAAATCTCCACGCCGGCAACATTTAGCGTATTAATTAAAAAAATAAAGCCTATGGCAGTAGGAGACCACAGTTCAAATCTCCGTGCCGACAACATTCGGCATATTTATTAAAAATATTACTATTATTAATTAGAAAGCTAAAAGATTCGGAATCATTTGAGAGCGATATCTAAATTAATAGATTCATTGGCATATGGCTTCAGGTGAAATGCACAGCCGTATCGTATCTTCCTAAAGGGTTAGATACGTAAATTTTCTAATGTCACGTAAATATGAGTATAGAGCGTATAAGGTATTTTGCCATGTTACAGTAGTAGAAAAAAATTTATGCTATTTTACATAACAAAATAGAAAAATATATACTTCATCTATTACCTTCGAGGAGGTCAAAAGTCATCATATCTATCTATTTTGGATAAATTAAAGCAATGATCTATAGTTATTTCAGAACACTATAGCGATTGTCTAAAGAAAAAATAGATATGTATAAGTTTTGAATTTTTAACTTCCATCGCTACTAAATTTATCTACGAATTGATAACACAAATGTCCCGTATAACAAAAAATCTTACGAAAGCATATTTATGACACTAATGTCTCATGTGATTTTGAATTTTATGAGAACATAGGTTTATAGATAATTTTAATATTACTAATTCAAAGTTCTAAAAGATGTGTTAATTACGAGGAGTTCAATTCAGCGGCATCTACAAGGCAATGGTATCAATGGTATGGCTAACCTAAAATAACTATCATAACAATTGAAAACATCTAACCATTAATTAGATAGATTAAAATATTAATAGTGATTAGATATGATCCTTTCTTAAATAATTACACACATGCATAATTATAAAAATGGTCTAAGTCTTAATTAAATTGCATATGCTATGGTAAAAATAATATAAAATAACCTCCCAAAGTTATATCTAAATTAATCATATTTAATTGTTATGATAACATATCTAAAATAACTATTTAATTTTATACTAAAATTATCCATATTTTGATATACACATAATAATATGTTTGTGCCTTGAGACTAACTCGTGCGACGCACGGGTTGACGGACTAGTACGAGCAAAACTGTAATAAAAGACGAGTGCATAATTATTTCATCTTTGTGACAAAAGAAACATGTTCTACTACCTTGCCAGTTATGTTTAGTTAGATTGTCTTTAGTCAAGACTACTCCCCTTGGAAGATATCCCATTTGGCGAGTCGCTATTTCCTTTTTAGTTTCGTCACCTTGCCAAAAGAACCGAGATCGAAAATAATCTATTATTTTTGGGACACCTTTTGGTATGGTGAAGAAAGACAACATAACATTGGAAGACTACTCAACACTGAATTAATAAGTGTCAGTTTTCCACCCGTTAAAATGTTTTTTTGCTCCTCCAACCACTGAATCTCTTTTCAAACAGTTCCTCAACCTTCCTCCAATCTGAATTTCTCAACTTCCCAGTATAAATGAATAAGAATCCATAAATAACCTTCGATGATTTCCCAAGCCAATGATTGTTGTTGATTGGAGATGTTTGTGGCTTTTGTTGCTTATCCATCTGTATTGGACGCATTGCAGAGACGAGCATGGAGCAGCGGCAGCGGCACTTGGTACTGGTCCACGGCGCTTGCCACGGCGCGTGGCAATGGTACAAGGTGGCCACGATGCTGTCGTCGGCGGGCCACCGCGTGACGGCTCTGGACATGGCGGCGTGCGGCGCCCGCGCCGAGCGCACCGAGGAGGTGCCGTCCTTCGAGGACTACAGCCGCCCGCTCCTCGACGCACTGGCCGTGCTGCCACCCGACGAGAAGGCCATACTCGTCGGCCACAGCTTCGGCGGGCTCAGCCTCGCGCTAGCCATGGAAAGGTTCCCCGACAAGGTCGCCGCCGCTGTCTTCGTCGCCGCCCTCTTGCCCGCCGCCGGGAAGCCCATGGATGTCGTCTTCCAACAGGTAATAACAATCATGCATGGAGAAATGTTTTTTTGCTTCGTCAGCAATTAATCATCATGACATCAATAATCTCCTGGTGGCTGGGTTACGTTGATCGATCTAGGCTTCGCCACAAGAGGGAAGGCCAGAGGGTTACTTCATGGACTGCGAAATAGGAACCAGCGGCGATGCGCAGCGTCCCGTGCAGATGTTCAAGTTCGGGACACAGTTCCTGAAGAAGAATGTGTATCAGCTCAGCCCTCCAGAGGACCTGACCCTAGCAGCGGCGCTGGTGAGGTGGTCACGGGGGTTCCGAGCCGACGCGATGCTGACCCAGGCCGTCCTGACGGCGGAGCGGTACGGCGCGGTGAGCAAGGTGTGCGTCGTCGCTGAGGACGACGCCTTGGCATCGGCAGACTGTCGTCGGCTGATGGCATCGCAGAACCCGGGCACCGAGGTGGTGGTGTTGCAAGGGGCTGATCACATGCCCATGTTCTCAAAGGCGAGGGAGCTGACGGAGCTCCTCATGGAGATAGCGGACAAGTACACTTAATTGACAAGCAGCGTTCCACATTCATATTATGTATGCTCCTGAATCTGATGATAATAGTTTATTACAGCGAATTTCCATTACCATTTCGGTGCTGAGTGCTGACCTGATCGAAGAAAAAACTGGAATTTATAGAGTTGGGATTTTGTATGCTCTAATTGTATACTCTAATTATCGGGAAAAAAAAAATGATCGCGAGCTTCAAAACAACCGGTTGAAGTTTAGCTTACTTTTCTCTGCAATTCTGTATTCTGTCTCAGAGACTCTAGATATGTATTTCTGGTGCATCATGTGTTTAATTTAATTACTTTTCAGTTATCTTTATCTTACTGTTACTAATTAAAAGTAAAAAAACACGGATTACAAAGCGTGATAAGAAAAAATACTAGCGAGAGGAAGAACACTTCTTACATGGACCGCATACGTCGATTTTTATTGAATGGAACCTGTTTAGAGTTTTTTTATCAGGGAACCTGTTTAATATTTTTTATTTTCATTTTTGGAGGGGGCGAAAGAGGAAATGTGCCATGTGTTTGACGCAGTCCTACAGTAGATTCTTGTGGTTTGTTTTCTCAAAAGAAAAAAAAAACAAAAGGGAAAAAAGAGACCCTCCTTAATAAATCTAGGTCATGACTGAGACAGGCGCATTGCTTCTTTGAAATGGCCGAACCAAACCTCACGATTGTGTGTAGTAGACTCATGTGGTTTGGGTACTCGAACAAAAAAAAAAAAGAGGCCCTTGTGTTAATAAATAAAATCTAGGCCCTGACCGAGAGAGGCACATTGCTTCTCTGACTGTGATATTCAGATTTGAATATTCAGATTGGATGGACGACACATTGTCGTTTCGTCATCTCCACTATGGCAGTCACACACATCCCGGATCAGGCCCGGGGGGAGAGTTTCCTCTGCAAAGTTTCCATTTTTCTCGCCGGCCGACAACGAGCCGAGTAGAGCATGTCCGCGGCGCCGGAGGATGGCGCCGGCCTGGAGCCGTTCTCCCCCTCAGTTTTCCTCGACCTGCCACCGACTCCCCGCCCCGATGACGACGACGGGGACGGCGAGGACGACCCGGCGGCCTTGCCGGACGACCTGGTGCTCCCCTTCATCGAGCGCATGCTGATGGAGGAGGACATGGATAACAAGTTCTTCTACCAGTACCCGGACCACCCGGCGCTCCTGCAAGCCCAGCAGCCCTTCGCCGACATCCTCTCCGCCGACGCCTCCTGCTCCCCACCAACGGATTCCTCCTCTTCTGGTGGTGGTGGTGGTGCTACCTTGACCGTCTCGCCATCCTCCTCTGACGACAACGCCGCCTTCTTCTTGCCCGGACATGACGGTGGCGAGGCCAGCCAGCCGCAGCAGAGGCCGGAGACAAATACAGGGGATGATGGCCAGAGCAGAGTGGACATGGAGATGCTCAACCAGGCCTTCCTCAAGGGCATGGAAGAGGCCAACAAGCTGCTACTGCTGCCCACGGCAAGCAGCAGCAGCAGCCTCCTCATCTCCGGCGAAACGAAGAGGACCAAGGTGGAGGAGGCGGCGGATGGAATAATAGAAGAAGCGCTGCCGTTCCAAGGAAGAGGCCGCAAGAACAGCAGGCGTAATTGGGACGACGACGATGGCTCGGCCTCGGAGGGCAGGAGGAGCAGCAAGGTGGTGGTGCCCGAGCAGGAGGAAACCGGTGACACCGTCGACAAGCTGGTCCTCAACGGCTACGCCCTGTGCTTAGACCAGATGGAGAGCCTGCGCATCGCCATGGGAACGGGAGGAACTAGCAGTACTAATGGCAAGGCCAAGAAGAAGACGAGCGCATCATCAGAGGAAGCAGCGGTGGTGGTGGATCTGAGCACGTCGCTCATCCACTGCGCGGACGCGGTGTCCAGGGGCGACCACCGCAGCGCGGCGGAGCTGCTCCGGCAGATCAAGCGGCACGCCTCGCCGATCGGCGACGCGGACCAGAGGCTGGCCTACTGCTTCGCGGAGGGGCTGCAGGCGCGGCTCGCCGGAGCCGGCAGCACGCTGTACAGGTCGCTCATGGTGAAGCGCACCTCCGTGGTCGACTTCCTCAGAGCCTACCACCTCTACCTTGCCGCCACCTGCTTCAAGATGTCGGCTTTCAGTTTCTCCAACATGGCCATCAGGAAGGCCGTCGCCGCCGGGAAGACGAACAAGCTGCACATCGTCGACTACGGCGTGGACTACGGGTGCCAGTGGCCCAACCTGCTCCGCGATCTGGCCAAGCGGCGGCCGCCGCCGGAGGTGAGGATGACCTGCATCGGCGTCCCCGAGCCGGGGTTCCGCCCGGCCGCTCGGATCGAGGAGACGGGGCGCAGGCTGGCAACCTTCGCCCGCCAGTGCGGCCTGCCGTTCACGTTCCGGACTAGCGTCGCCGCGCGGTGGGAGACGGTCCGCGCCGCCGACCTGGACATCCGCGCCAACGAGGTGCTCGTCGTCAACAGCATCGCGCAGTTCCAGAACCTGATGGACGACGACGACGAAGGCGTCGACGACGTGCGCAGCAGCCGGAGCTCCAGCCCACCAAGGGACGCCGTGCTGAACAACATCCGAGAGATGCGGCCGGACGTGTTCGTCCTCGCCGTCGCCAACGCCTCGCACAGCGCGCCCTTCTTCATCTCGCGATTCAGGGACGCGCTCTTCTACTACTCGGCCATGTTCCACATCCTGGACGCCACGGCGCCGAGGGGCGACGAGCGGCGCCTGGTGGTTGAGCGCTACCTCATCGGACGCTGCGCGCTCAACGTCGTCGCCTGCGAGGGCGCCGACAGGGTGGAGCGGCCGGAGACGTACAGGCAGTGGCAGGCGCGGTGCCGCCGCGCGGGGCTGCGGCAGCTGCCGCTGTGTCCCGATGTCGTTAAGGTGCTCACTGACAGGGTGAGGAAGCAGAACCACAGGGACTTCTTCGTCGACGTTGATCGCCAGTGGCTCGTGCAAGGGTGGAAGGGCCGCATACTCTATGCCATGTCCACGTGGGTCGCAGACCATTGATGATGATGCCATTTCAGAATTGTAGCACAAGCTGCATTGCTATTTATGTCACTGAAATGAAATGCAATTTTTAGTGCAGATTACTTGTTCTTTTGTGAAGAGATAATCTTTCTTTTGAAGTTCACTTTCAGTTGTTACATCAGAATTTCGGGAACTTCCATGTCGTCTCTCTCTCTGGAAAGTGCAAGGAAATAACTGACGCATGCATCGGTGGTTATTCAGAGTACCTGGCTTCTGCATTTCTCTTTCATTTTGGCATTCAGACTAGAACAGCTGAAAGAGGCTGCCAGATTAAAGAATATTAACTGATGTATTTTCTGCAATTTGGGATTAATTCACGCAGTTAGCTGTATGAACATTAAGTGTGGAGAAGGCACTCTAATTTTGTCTTCCTGATGGGTAAACGACCATACGTAGGTGTCTGATAGTGCAGGTTCTTGTCCTCAAGATACGAACGGAATAGCAGCCCCCACTGTCCAGATGAAGGCATGTTTGATATCAAAGTATTTTTTCGTATTTTTTTAAAACCATAGTATTGGTTAATACTGTATTATTTTTGGTTGAAAGGTGTTTGGCTAGACCTACAATACTGCAGTTTTCAATACCATAGTATAGGTAAAACTACAGTATTTTTGGAGTATTAGGTTAGACCTTAGTTTTGCTCTATATCGCTTTGTCTCATCCACGCGCGCGTCTTCTCCCCACCCTCACCCTCCTACCGCCGTCCATCCAACGCCGACGACCACAACCTCCCACACCGCCGCGACCTCGAGCTGGCGGCCTCTTCCGCCGTGCCTCCCGCGCCGCCACGATCTCGACCGACGACGCGTCCCCTCTCCCGTTCGGGTCACGGGCGCGCAGCCCCCTCCCGCTCGAACGCGCCGGCACGCGGCCCCTCCTCCTGCTCGGGCTCACCGGCCTTGCCTCCCGCTTGGGCTCGCCGGGCTCACCTCCCAGAATCGACCCCGCCACCCACGTCGTTTGTGCCTCGCGCCGCCGCCCGCGGCTCACGCTGCCGCCACCGGCCTCGCCTCCTCTCGCCGCGGCATCCTCCTGCCATCTGCGCCGTTGAGGCCACGCGTTGACGCGGCAGCCATCCGCGCCGCCGTAGCCATGCCGCCACTCTCCGACCGCCGCCACGCCGGCCCACTCCGCGCTGCCGCGTCCTCGAGCGCCTCCGGCTCGGGCGTCCGCCACCGAGGAGCTGAGGGAGAGAGAGAGAGCGATGGGGAGATGGGAGAGAGAGAGAGCGACGGGATATGGGGGACCGAATCGGGGTGGCGGCGGTGACCCTTAGAGCTGGTAGGGAGAGAAGAAGAGAGGAGGAGAGAATACTTTGCTAGCAAACAATCCACAGTTTTGAGAAATACTGCAGTAAAACTATGGTAAGGCAAAACCATAGTATATCTGTCCCATACAATTGAAAACCATGGTATTTCAATACTACAGTATTAGAAAACTTTGGTATTAAACAGGGCCGAAGTGGGTGGGCAAGTCTTGGTCTTCTCGATCCCCATCCAGTACTCCAGTCCACTGTGTTTTAAGTCTATAGATGATGCAGCAGCCTCTGTTTTGTACCATTGTATACCAATTGCTATCTTACTATTATAAATTTATACAGGTTTTACGGCCGTTGGAAAAAATAGAAACCGCCCATTAAGCGAAATCTAACGGTGAAAAAAATAGACGGTACGTACCAAAGCGAAGGTACTAAACATTGGCCCGATGCCAAAATTAGGTGGGCTTGGTACCTATTTTTTTGATTTTTTTCCTTACTAACATTAATTGTGCAATTTTATCACCCTAGAATACTGGTACCGTCTGGTACTGCCGCAACCACTGCAAAATTGCTCATAAATTTAAGGGCCTCACATATATGACGAGCCATTGTTTGGATCCATACACCAATATATAAAAAATAATAAATATTTTGTCAAGAAATATGTCAACAAAACTTAATTTAACTCATGAAAACATGCTCTAAAACTAATACACCAAAAAAAAGTAAAATCTAGGAAAACAGGACATATAGTTAACCGCACTATTTGCGCAAGCCACCATGCTGGTTGAATTGGTCCAGTTTTAAAGTAACATAGACTTGACAAAACATAACAGATACAATTCTGTGGGAAACTGAATCGTGATGGGAAAATTGAGCAAAGCGCAGATTGAAGCTCTTTTGAGAAGGGCATGCAGAGGGGAAAAAAAAGAAATTCATGCCTCGTCATTTAACACAGAACACACATGTAATATATATATTCCTAATAAACTTACTTGCGGGTATGCCCGAATGTGCTAGGTAGAGCAAAACACAAGAAACTCAGGAACAAGCATGAGCAACATTGTAATATACTCCCTCAATTCCAAAAAATAAGGCATATAATTTTTTAACATGGTCTTTAAAGTGAAACTTTGAGCAGTCTTTCTTTCAAAATATGTTATCAACAATTACAAAATCAGCACTATATTAAAGTGCTATTGAATACGAATCTTACAATATCACATGGATACACTATATATATACTATATACAACATGGATACACTATATATATATTTCTGATGGAACTATTGGTCAAAGATTTAAAATTTTGACTTTCCTGAAAACATATTTTTTTAGGATGGAGAGAGCATATTAAAGGTTTTATAAGCCAACAAGTGCAAGCATGGATGCACGCATGCGCACAGATTCCAAGTAGCCTGAGGCCAGCTGCATGCGCCATAATAATTAGGCAAACCGAGGGACGAACCAACAGAGTACCGTTCAATCGTGCTGAGATCAAGTTGCGCCAGACACTCCTCCCATCGTGGAGGAAGCCATGCTGGATCTGCTCGAGAAATCAAATGTGGTCAAGGAGAATGTAAAATCTTTCAACATGGGGATGCTAGATTTGGGGTAAATTTGCAGGCCCCATGCGAATTGGGCAACAAAACATGCTCGTTAATTAGCTATTAGTAGCAGATTGCCAGTAGACGAACTAACGTCGATGATCATGAAAGGAACGTAAGAAGATACAACAGACAATTAATAATGCAGAAGAAGGGACAGAACGTGGAGAGAATTTGCGTATACGTACATGCGTGCAAACAAATTATCGTCATCTCCATGTGGTGTAGAAACCATCATTTGTTGGCCTGAAATTTGGGAGGGAATTCTGTCATACGTAGTAGTATTAATAGAACGTGTTGGGAAATAATTAACCAAGGAATCCATGTGGGCAGAGCAGCTGGGAGTACCTCTTCGTCGTCTTCGGATCTGCTGGGACGACGCATGTCATATTGTCCCTTCCTTTGGATCTCGAATATGGGCCTGTTGGGATGGAGTTGTGCTGCGTGCCTCAGCTCAGCCTCTGCCTTCTCCACGTCTTCGGCAATGGCACCTTGACAGTCAACATTTACTTTCACTTGGCGAAGCGAAGCAAGGTGCTCCAGGCCGAGATTCGCACAGGAGCTACCGTTTCTTCCATACCTGTATAAAGCCTCGACGGGGACATCAAACTCGAGCTCTTGGAGGTTTGGCATGAAAGCAACGGCCGGTGCTACTACCCTGCTCTGCGTTTCGGAGGAAGAAAAGGCAATATCACCCTTTCCATTCCAGGTAAGAAATGAAACACTGGTCGAGTCCTCGCTGATCACCAACTGAACTATCCAGCCCTCCAAATAGAAGCATCTTAACTTCTTGAAGAAGCCATCAGTGGAGGTAATACCAGCTGCTACTAGTGTTGTCTTGGAATAAGACATCATCAGCGAGAAACATCTCAAGCTGAGGTAACTGAGCTCCGGCAACCCACCCAGCGCTGTGAGACCTGCCTCATCGATACGATCCACAAACAATTCCAAGTGGGAGAGGCTGGTGAGTGTCACCCCCGGTTTTAAAAAGAGTACCGGAAGTAGACCATGTATGCGCCAGGATCGGAATCACATACATTAGAACATAAATGATTCATTGCACAGTGCAAAGAGCGTACATGTATAGCTTATTACAACACGAACGGAATAGCGGAAGTCTTTAACATAAACAAAGTCTAATTATCAGAGTAAACAACGGAAGATGGCCTATCATATCCACAAGCAGCTGCCTGGGGGCCACCAGCCTAGAACTCGTCGTACTCCTGGAAAGTCTGGGTATAATCTTCAGCCTCTCCATCTCCTGATCAGCGGTTGCATTGGTCGCAACGAATTTATTGAAAAAGAAAACAAGGGTGAGTACTTTCGCACTCAGCAAGTGTCCCATTTAGGCTAAGGTGGACTGGCTTTATAGTGGACTGGTTGATTGCAGTAGCTTTTAGTTGGTCAACTTTTATTAAGCACAAGCTAGCAATTATTAACCCCAAAAGTTACCCAACAGAGATAACATTAAGATACGGCATAAAGATTTAAGCGTAAATAAACAAGTAGATAGATATCATTGATCAACATCTCAGCCCAAACCACATGTTTCTCTAATCAATTGAGGGTCCAGGCCGCTCATGACCGTGAGCACGGCTGATGCATCAGTTTGTTAACACTCTCGAGAGGTTGTACACTTTACCCACGGGTCGTGATTTCCCATTGTCCGGGTTTGCAAGACCCTTACACATTACCCTTGATGTGCGACAGGTAGTCTCACTACGAGACCTTTACAAAGGTTCACTAGAGTGTAGCCGCCCGTTACAAGGATTCTCAGTTAGTAAGCATAGAGTTCCCTCCAAGAGGTGACTGACAAAAAGTGCAAACGAATAAACCACTGCACCATCCTTGGCAAAAGAAGGCCTATGCCCTGAGGTACTTCTTACGCCATATTTCAGGGAAGCAACTACAACTCTAGATTCCCTAATTAGTCAGTCAAGGATGCCCCACTCCATCCCACATGGTTGTACTGTTTTCCTGGGTGGTCGCTCGGCGAACCGATCCTTACGGTGAGACACTCGGGTAAACCGACCCAAGCTCCCAAAACAACATATTTCCAACAGTTCCATTAAGTTCCAACAGTTATCAAGATTAAACATTCCCAACCAGAAACATAAGATTCAGAAAGTAAAGTTGAGCGCTAGCAAAAGCTACCACATCACAGCCCAGGGGTATATCAAGATAAAACAACTGGCTAGTCATCCTTAGGTTGCAAGTTGTGCAGGAAAGTAAGTTTCCAATGTAAGGGACAAATAGGTTAAAGAACACTTGCCTTCATCAAAAGTCTGTTCGGGATCTTCCCAAACTAGGTTTTCAGGTTCAGGGACGAACTCCTCGTCTACACGTTACACAAAATGCAATCAAAACATGGACTAAAACGATAAAACAGTATACCAATCAATATGAGCAGAAGATAACAAGCATAAAACGTTATTCTACTTACTGCTACAAGCTCAACGGTTCAAAAAATCATTTTATTTGGACTTAAAACGAGAAAGATACGCATAAAACAAGTTACCAGGGGCATATTTTAAATAAAAACAAAAGTTCCAGGGTTCCAGTGCTAGGATTCATGGGTCTCGGGTTCAAAAACATAGAAACCGAGGGTTTAAAGGGCTAAAAACCCTGACATGGACTGATCTGTGAATAGAATTAAAGAGATAGGGGCTAAAACAGAAATACAGGGGCTCGGTTTTGAACTACATGGACTGCGGGTTGATTAAGAAGAAACCCGGGGTCTCTTTAGCAAAACTGGCGGCGCTGACCGGGGAGCTGACCGGTACGCAGCGGCGGTGGCCGTCGGATCAGGGACGGGCGGTGCGGATTGGATCGGGCGGGGTTTTGGCCGGCGGTGACGGCTCGCGAGCGAGCGGCGGCGGCACATCGCCGGAGCGACGGCGCGCGAGCGCTCTAGAGGGACCGGAGGCACGGGGTTAGGCCGGGGAGCACGAGAGTGGTCCGGCGGAGCCTGTGGTGGCGGTGTGTACGGCGATTGGAGAGTGGGTGGTGGTGCGCGACGGCGAGGCGCGGCGGTCGGCTCGGTACAAACCGCGGCGAGCAATTACCGGCCGAGTGAGAGGGGATTCGGGTCGAGGTTAGGACGGGGGAGTTTCTCACCTCAACGCGGAGGGCCGGGACTTGATATCGTCGGCGGGGAGGCAGCAACGGCGGAGGACGGCGACGGCGGCTCGGGTTCTGCAGGGATGGCGGCGCGGAGCGATTAGAGGCGTGCAACGCGAGATAGAGCCCAAGAGCATGTGCGTTGGGTCCGAGAGAGTGTGGCGAAGCTCACCGAGGTGATCTGGACGGAGGAGATCGGACGGAGACGACGGAACGCGACGGCGACACGGCGGCGTTTGGAGCTCTGCACGGACGGCGGCGCGACGGGTTAGATGCGTTCCATACAGGGAGAGAGGGAACCGAGGAGTGTGCCGGGTGCGCGAGAGCACGGCGGTTCTCACCGTGGTGACTCGGACGGCGGGGAGCGGGCAGCGGGGCCGGCGTACGGTGGCGCACCGGACGAACGGCGTCGGCGTGCGTGCAGCTCTGGAGAGGGCAAAGCGCAAGGTGCGAGCGAGTGGAAAGAACGCGGAACCGACTCCGGGTGCGGGTGCGGGATCTTTGGAGGCCGGGCGGAGAACGTGGGCGCGGGGCGTGGACCCAAGTCGCGGGCGCTCTCGGCTCGAGCTCATCCCGAGCGATGCGGGGCGGTGGTTGGAGGAAGGGAAAAGGGGAACGCCGCCGACGGGCGGGCCCGGGGAGCGGGGGAGGGAGCTGGGTGCGGCTCGGGTGCGTAGGAGCGGACGCGGCGCGGGGCGGCTCCAGCTTGAGCTCGGGCGCGGGCGGCGCGGACGGCGCGCGGGCGCGGACCGAGCGGAGGCGGCGGTTGGAGGTAGGAGGAGGCGCCGACAGGTGGGGCCGGCTGCGCAGTGAGAGGGGGGCGGGGGAGAAAGGCGCACTGCGCTGTTGGGCCGGAAGAGGCAATGGGCCGGTTCGGCCGCTGGGCTTCGGAGGAGGAAAGAAAAGGAAATGGGCCCAAAACCGACCCGAGATGCATAGGAATTCCTGGAGTTTTTAACAAGGTATTTGGGCACTTAAATAAGGGATTTGCAAAAGTAAACCACACAAGAAATTTGTAAACATTTGATCACTCAAATACTAACATCCAGAAAATAAATGCAGAGGCATGGATGCTCAAACAAGTTGATCTTATATTTATTTTAGCACTTGTCTTGGAAAAGAAATTAAATAAACCTCATGACATGATCACTAAACAATCAACTTAAGCATGTTATGATTGAATTTGGCAAAATTTTGGAAGGGCAAATTTTTAGGGTGTCACAAACCTACCCCCCTTAAAAGAATCTCGTCCTCGAGATTCAAGGTTGGTTAGCAAAGAGACTGGGAAACTGTGCCTTTAACTCATCTTCCCTCTCCCAAGTTGCCTCTTCCTCTGTATGGTGACTCCATTTCACCTTGCACATCTTGATCACTTTGTTCCTGGTGACCCTCTCTGCTGTTTCCAAGATCTGAGTTGGATGCTCTGTATAGGTTAGATCTTCCTGCACACTCAATTCCTCCATTGGTAACTGTTCCTCAGGAACTCTCAAACATTTCTTTAGTTGAGACACATGGAAAACATCATGCACAGCTGACAAGTTCTCAGGCAATTCAAGTTGGTATGCTACCTTACCTCTCTTGGCAAGAATTTTAAAAGGTCCAATATACCTGGGTGCTAACTTGCCTTTCACTTTAAATCTGCGAAGCCCTCTCATAGGTGACACTTTTAGATACACATAATCACCCACCTCAAAAGATAGGTCTCTTCTTCTGTGATCTGCATAGCTCTTCTGCCTTGACTGTGCCACTCTCATATTCTCTCGAACAACCTGCATTTGCTCCTCTGCCTCTTTTATAATATCTGGTCCAAACACTTGTTTCTCTCCTGGTTGGTTCCAATGCAAAGGAGTTCTACATCTTCTGCCATACAATGCTTCAAATGGTGCCTTCCCAATACTGGCCTGATAACTGTTGTTATAAGAAAATTCTGCATAAGGTAAACTCTTATCCCAACTAGACCCATACTGTAAAGCACATGCTCTCAACATATCCTCTAAAATTTGATTAGTTCTCTCTGTCTGACCATCGGTTTGTGGATGATAAGCTGAACTGAAGTTTAACTTAGTATCCATAGACTCGTGCAATCTTTGCCAGAAATGAGAAGTGAACTGAGTACCTCTATCAGACACAATCTTTTTAGGAACACCATGTAGGCAAACGATTCTAGAGATATATAACTCAGCCAATCGAGCACCAGAATACGTAGTTTTGACAGGAATAAAATGAGCAACTTTAGTCAGACGATCAACTATTACCCATATAGAGTCATATCCCGCCTGAGTACGGGGCAAACCTGTAATGAAATCCATCCCAACTTCTTCCCATTTCCACTCTGGAATTTTCAATGGTTGTAAAAGTCCAGCTGGTCTCTGATGCTCTGCCTTTACTCTCTGACATATATCACAGACTGCTACAAACTCAGCTATCTCCCGTTTCATACCGTACCACCAGAAAGTCTTCTTCAAATCTTGGTACATCTTATCGCTGCCTGGGTGAATTGAGTAAGCTGTTTCATGTGCTTCCCTAAGAATCAGCTCTCTAATTTCTTTCACTTCGGGCACGCATATGCGGTTCTTGTACCAAACTATCCCATCGGCATCCTCATGAAAATCCTTTCCTTTACCTGCAGAAATCTTTTGCTTGATCTCCTTTATCTTCTCATCATTGAGCTGTCTTTTTCTGATTTCCTGCTCCAGAGTTGGTTCTAGTTCCATAGTTGTTGCACCCAGATTATTCAGAAAACCCAAACTCAACCTGTCAAATTCCTCTCCCAATTCTGGTGGCATTTCTCGAGCTATCAAAAAGTTCACTTGACACTTCCTGCTTAAAGCATCTGCTACAACATTTGCCTTGCCCGGGTGATAGTGAATCTCCAAATCATAGTCACTTACTAGTTCTAACCATCTTCTCTGCCTCATGTTCAGCTCGCTCTGTGTAAAGATGTACTTCAAACTCTTATGATCAGTATAAATATAACACTTCTGTCCAAATAAATAATGCCTCCAAATTTTCAGAGCATGAACAACTGCAGCCAATTCCAAGTCATGAGTCGGGTAATTTTTCTCGCTGTCCTTGAGTTGCCTTGATGCATAAGCTATTACCTTCCCTTCTTGCATAAGAACACATCCCAAACCAAGACGAGAAGCATCACAATACACTGAGAAAGTCTTGTGAAGGTCCGGGAATGTCAACACAGGTGCGGTGGTCAGTCGCTTCTTCAACTCCTCAAATGCAGCTTGACATCCCTTTGTCCATTCAAACTTTACATTCTTCCCCAACAGGGTAGTCATCGGTTTTGCAATCTTGGAGAATCCCTCAATGAACCTCCTATAGTAACCAGCTAAACCAAGAAAACTTCTGATTTCTGTTGCTGTGGTGGGTACCTTCCAGTTCAATACATCCTGTACCTTTCTTGGATCAACTGCAACTCCACCTTTTGATATGACATGACCAAGGAATGGAACCTCATCAATCCAAAATTCACACTTGCTAAACTTGGCGTACAACTGATTATCCCTAAGTTTCTGCAAGACGTGCCTCAAATGGTCTGCATGTTCTCCCTTGTCTTTGGAATACACCAAGATATCATCAATGAATACCACCACAAACTTATCAAGGCAATCCATAAACACACTGTTCATCATGTACATGAAGAAAGCTGGAGCATTGGTCAAACCGAAAGACATGACTGTGTACTCATATAACCCATAGTGAGTAGTGAACGCTGTTTTAGGAATATCTGATGGCCTAATTCTCAACTGATGGTAACCAGACCTCAAATCAATCTTAGAGAACACACAAGCACCTCTCAGTTTGTCAAACAGATCTTCTATTCTGGGCAGAGGATATTTGTTCTTGATTGTTACTGCGTTAAGTCCTCTATAATCCACACACATCCTTTGTGACCCATCTTTCTTTTCCACTAACAGAACAGGAGATGCCCAAGGTGATGTACTAGGTCTAATATAACCCTTTTCTAGCAATTCATCTATTTGTTTCTTAACCTCAACATGTTCACTACCAGATATCCTATAAGGTTTCTTGGCTATTGGGGCAGTACCGGGCAAAAGCTCAATAGAAAACTCAATGCTGCGTTCAGGTGGCATACCTGTCAACTCCTCAGGAAACACATCAGGGAACTCTGAAACCACATGAATAGCTTCTAGCTGTGTCATATCTGTTGCATTGAGTGCCAGGCGACCTCCAGAATCCTTTCCTGACGGCGGTGCAGTTACCATAAATTCCATCTGATCCCCAGCTGTTGTTGTCACTCTCGCCTTTCTTTCAGCACAGTTTAATGAGGCATCATATTTCATTAACCAGTCCATTCCCAGGATAATGTCTATCCCATCTGCTTCCAAAACTTTTAGACTTGTTGGAAAGGCTACCCCCCTTATGTTAATACTAAGGTTCTCACACACCCGGTTGATTTCTAATTTACCCCCAGGTGAATTAACCAACATCGTTTTCTCCATTGAAGTTGTAGGAAAATTATATTTGGCCACAACTTTAGCAGTAACAAAGGAATGTGTAGCACCAGTATCAAACAACACAGAGGCAGGATGGGAGTTGACTAGGAACATACCTAGCAAAATGTTGGGTGCCTCCTGCACAGATTCAGCTGTCACATGATTCAGCTTGCCTCGAGTATAATTCTGTGGTCCTTGGTTCTGGGAGACTGTGTGGGAGGAGCCACTCTTCATCTGCTGGGTTGGATTCTGCCGCGGAACTCCTTGACTGGGCTGTCCCTGTTGCTGCTGCCCAAGCTTCTTTGGGCACTGCCTTGACCAATGTCCTGAATCCCCACAGTGAAAACAACCATTTCCAGTAGGAGCAGTATTGCCTGTCTTCTGTGCACCTGGTGGAGCTGGCGGACGTGGTGTCTGATACCCTTGACGCTGCGCTTGACCCTGCACCTGCTGCTGGTTCTGGTAATTCTGGCGCTGACCCTGGTTATTGTAACGGTGGTTTTGCTGCTGTTGCTGCCCAAAATTACGAATGGGATAGCCTTGCTGTCCCACAGGACGAGGACGATTGTTGCTACTGGAAGATGTGCTGTTGTTGAACTTGCGCTTCCTGTCTTCCATCTCTTTCCTCATGTTCTCAGTCACGATTGCTCTATCCACCAACTTATTGAAATTAGGAAAGGTGTGGTTCATCAGTTGGTACTTCAGAGGGTCTACCAATCCCTTCATGAACCTGCGCTGCCTCTTTGGATCACTATCCACTTCTTCTGGCGCATAACGTGACAGCTGGATAAATTTGTCACGGTACTCACTGACAGTTTTGTTGTTTTGCCTCAATGCCAGAAACTCTTCTTTCTTTAAATCCATTAGACCATCTGGAACATGGTGCATCCTGAAATTGTCCTTGAATTCCTGCCAAGTGATACCGTCTGGGTTTCGGTGGGCAAAACGGTATGCTTCCCACCATTCTTGAGCTGACCCTTGTAGCTGACGAGGACCGTACAACACTTTCTCCCTGTCATTGCATTGCGCAATCTCTAGTTCTCTCTCCACAGTGCGAAGCCAATCCTCTGCATCCATTGGGTTTGCTGAATGGGTAAACACCGGTGGATTTCCTTTGAGCAACGCTGAGCGCTTATCTCGCGGGGGAGCTTGAACTGGCGGTGCCTGTTGTTGCTGCTGTTGTTGGTAGCACATGAAGTTCAGCATCTGGTTGACACTGTTCATCACTTGGGTGTGCATTCCCATCATCTGCTCATATGTTGCCGGTGGTGGCTGCTGTTGGTGGGGGTGTTGTGGTGGAGGAGGTGGAGGTGATTGCTGGGGTGGTGGTGGAGGAGGTGGAGGTGGTGGTGGTGGAGGTGGAGCATGGTGAGGTGGTGGTGGTGCTTGGAATGGTGGTGGTGGTGCATAGAACTGAGGTGCCTGTTGCTGAGGTGGAGGTGGTACGCCGTATCCTCTACCATATGCCTGGTAGCCAGTCCGAGGTCTGCGAGGAACTCCATCACCATTCATCTGATTAAACAAAACCCTTTATGTGAGACACTGATTTCTTTTTTTGCCATAACATTAAGATTGCAGAAATAAAACACCTCATCTGACAGAACATAGCATGGTTGAAACTGAACACTGACATGATTATATTTAACATCTGACATAAAGATCTCGCTTAGAATTTTAATTGAAACGGACATAATGTATCTGTATTTGTTCTGACATAAACTCACTGGCATAACACATATATTTCTGACAGGTCACAGATAAAGAGGAAAGATAGACAGATATAAGATAAGACCACAGAACTCAGGTTTATCAAAACCCCAACTAATCTTCATTAAAACTGTTTAACAATCAGGAAACAAACTGACCAAATTGTGGACAAACTCCCACAACTTGATCTCACACAAGGAAAGAACCAAATCATCCATAGCACATTATTACAAACACACGTTCACAACCAAACGAGTTCATTAAACGTACTAACGAACTAAAACTGCTAAGGTGGGGATCCTATTACAGAAAAAGATCATCTACAGATCCATGCGAGTGCTGGCCTCGCGGGACCCATAGGGAAGCCTGGGACGCTTTGGTGCCTTTGAAGTATCTAGGTGACCATTGAGGGTGACTGGCCCTCCAAGCTGTGCCCGCTGTGCATCACATATCCTCCTAAGACGGGCGTTCTCCTCATAAAGAGCTCTGATGTCCTCCAAGGCATGATCCAGCTCAGTGTGAATAACCGCATTCAGGTTCACTGTTGCATCCATAACAGTGCTCCTCTGATGTAGGGTGGAAGCTATGATGCATCCTTGCTCGCCAGGGATCCTACGAGGGTAGTATCTCTCACGCCTGTTCTCCAGTAGGTGATAGTGTTTACCATTGTATTCCAGAAAGGCCTGGCGCGCTGCATCCTGAATTGCAGCAGCCAAGTCCTCTCTAGGTGCTGCACACCAGTGCTTGGACAGCTCTCTGGCACCCCGTAGCTCTCCATCAGCTACTCTGACTCTGCAGCGGACCTCCCAACGTTCTGCATACCTCTCTGTACTGTAATGGTACCGGTAGCAGACATATTCCACGCCTGCCTGGCGTCTTCCATAAGCTCTCTGAAGTATCTTCATGAGTTCCTTGTGAAAGAAACTGTCACCTGAGTCTCTTGTCATCTTGGTTCTCATCCAACGCTCCTGTGTGGGGTCTTCTTCTGGTTGCTCAACAGTGTTACTGCCATGCCCACTATCATCCCCATCATCATCATCACTGTTGTTGCTACTGTTACTGTCATTGTCACCGCTATCATCTCCAGGATCCCCTGCAGCTGCAGCACCCTGTCCTGCATTCTGTCCTCCTGCTGCTTCTTGCTGTCCTGCTTCTTGTGCATCTTCCTCGTCTTCAGCCTGAAGTTCAGCCAAGGCGGCAGCATTAGCAGCTCCCACAGCTGTTACTGCGGCAGCCAACTCCTCCAGTTCTTCTTCTTCTTGCTCCCTCTTTCTCTTGCGAAGTTCTTGCAGTTGGGAGTCATGCCCTGTCACTGTGAACCTCAAGGTAGGTTCTGGAAGACGGTGTGGGAGGTAAACACAGGTACTCTTGCGTGCGGTCAACTTGTTGCAAGCCATCTATACAAAAAGAAAAGACGAAAGCACAAGTTTAGGAATAGATCCAAAAGGAATAAATATAACAAGAGCAAATGATTTTGGTAAACAAATAAAATTGTTTTAGCAGGGGTATGAACAAGTAACATAAAAGTCAAAATATCTTGTCAAAGTCAGAAATTTTGAAGCCAGCAACTTAGTGAGGTGAGTCAGGACTATAAAAATCCTTAAAACGACCAGTTCTACTCTAGGCTAGCGTCCTACAGTCAGCACGGCTCTGATACCACTTATGTCACCCCCGGTTTTAAAAAGAGTACCGGAAGTAGACCATGTATGCGCCAGGATCGGAATCACATACATTAGAACATAAATGATTCATTGCACAGTGCAAAGAGCGTACATGTATAGCTTATTACAACACGAACGGAATAGCGGAAGTCTTTAACATAAACAAAGTCTAATTATCAGAGTAAACAACGGAAGATGGCCTATCATATCCACAAGCAGCTGCCTGGGGGCCACCAGCCTAGAACTCGTCGTACTCCTGGAAAGTCTGGGTATAATCCTCAGCCTCTCCATCTCCTGATCAGCGGTTGCATTGGTCGCAACGAATTTATTGAAAAAGAAAACAAGGGTGAGTACTTTCGCACTCAGCAAGTGTCCCATTTAGGCTAAGGTGGACTGGCTTTATAGTGGACTGGTTGATTGCAGTAGCTTTTAGTTGGTCAACTTTTATTAAGCACAAGCTAGCAATTATTAACCCCAAAAGTTACCCAACAGAGATAACATTAAGATACGGCATAAAGATTTAAGCGTAAATAAACAAGTAGATAGATATCATTGATCAACATCTCAGCCCAAACCACATGTTTCTCTAATCAATTGAGGGTCCAGGCCGCTCATGACCGTGAGCACGGCTGATGCATCAGTTTGTTAACACTCTCGAGAGGTTGTACACTTTACCCACGGGTCGTGATTTCCCATTGTCCGGGTTTGCAAGACCCTTACACATTACCCTTGATGTGCGACAGGTAGTCTCACTACGAGACCTTTACAAAGGTTCACTAGAGTGTAGCCGCCCGTTACAAGGATTCTCAGTTAGTAAGCATAGAGTTCCCTCCAAGAGGTGACTGACAAAAAGTGCAAACGAATAAACCACTGCACCATCCTTGGCAAAAGAAGGCCTATGCCCTGAGGTACTTCTTACGCCATATTTCAGGGAAGCAACTACAACTCTAGATTCCCTAATTAGTCAGTCAAGGATGCCCCACTCCATCCCACATGGTTGTACTGTTTTCCTGGGTGGTCGCTCGGCGAACCAATCCTTACGGTGAGACACTCGGGTAAACCGACCCAAGCTCCCAAAACAACATATTTCCAACAGTTCCATTAAGTTCCAACAGTTATCAAGATTAAACATTCCCAACCAGAAACATAAGATTCAGAAAGTAAAGTTGAGCGCTAGCAAAAGCTACCACATCACAGCCCAGGGGTATATCAAGATAAAACAACTGGCTAGTCATCCTTAGGTTGCAAGTTGTGCAGGAAAGTAAGTTTCCAATGTAAGGGACAAATAGGTTAAAGAACACTTGCCTTCGTCAAAAGTCTGTTCGGGATCTTCCCAAACTAGGTTTTCAGGTTCAGGGACGAACTCCTCGTCTACACGTTACACAAAATGCAATCAAAACATGGACTAAAACGATAAAACAGTATACCAATCAATATGAGCAGAAGATAACAAGCATAAAACGTTATTCTACTTACTGCTACAAGCTCAACGGTTCAAAAAATCATTTTATTTGGACTTAAAACGAGAAAGATACGCATAAAACAAGTTACCAGGGGCATATTTTAAATAAAAACAAAAGTTCCAGGGTTCCAGTGCTAGGATTCATGGGTCTCGGGTTCAAAAACATAGAAACCGAGGGTTTAAAGGGCTAAAAACCCTGACATGGACTGATCTGTGAATAGAATTAAAGAGATAGGGGCTAAAACAGAAATACAGGGGCTCGGTTTTGAACTACATGGACTGCGGGTTGATTAAGAAGAAACCCGGGGTCTCTTTAGCAAAACTGGCGGCGCTGACCGGGGAGCTGACCGGTACGCAGCGGCGGTGGCCGTCGGATCAGGGACGGGCGGTGCGGATTGGATCGGGCGGGGTTTTGGCCGGCGGTGACGGCTCGCGAGCGAGCGGCGGCGGCACATCGCCGGAGCGACGGCGCGCGAGCGCTCTAGAGGGACCGGAGGCACGGGGTTAGGCCGGGGAGCACGAGAGTGGTCCGGCGGAGCCTGTGGTGGCGGTGTGTACGGCGATTGGAGAGTGGGTGGTGGTGCGCGACGGCGAGGCGCGGCGGTCGGCTCGGTACAAACCGCGGCGAGCAATTACCGGCCGAGTGAGAGGGGATTCGGGTCGAGGTTAGGACGGGGGAGTTTCTCACCTCAACGCGGAGGGCCGGGACTTGATATCGTCGGCGGGGAGGCAGCAACGGCGGAGGACGGCGACGGCGGCTCGGGTTCTGCAGGGATGGCGGCGCGGAGCGATTAGAGGCGTGCAACGCGAGATAGAGCCCAAGAGCATGTGCGTTGGGTCCGAGAGAGTGTGGCGAAGCTCACCGAGGTGATCTGGACGGAGGAGATCGGACGGAGACGACGGAACGCGACGGCGACACGGCGGCGTTTGGAGCTCTGCACGGACGGCGGCGCGACGGGTTAGATGCGTTCCATACAGGGAGAGAGGGAACCGAGGAGTGTGCCGGGTGCGCGAGAGCACGGCGGTTCTCACCGTGGTGACTCGGACGGCGGGGAGCGGGCAGCGGGGCCGGCGTACGGTGGCGCACCGGACGAACGGCGTCGGCGTGCGTGCAGCTCTGGAGAGGGCAAAGCGCAAGGTGCGAGCGAGTGGAAAGAACGCGGAACCGACTCCGGGTGCGGGTGCGGGATCTTTGGAGGCCGGGCGGAGAACGTGGGCGCGGGGCGTGGACCCAAGTCGCGGGCGCTCTCGGCTCGAGCTCATCCCGAGCGATGCGGGGCGGTGGTTGGAGGAAGGGAAAAGGGGAACGCCGCCGACGGGCGGGCCCGGGGAGCGGGGGAGGGAGCTGGGTGCGGCTCGGGTGCGTAGGAGCGGACGCGGCGCGGGGCGGCTCCAGCTTGAGCTCGGGCGCGGGCGGCGCGGACGGCGCGCGGGCGCGGACCGAGCGGAGGCGGCGGTTGGAGGTAGGAGGAGGCGCCGACAGGTGGGGCCGGCTGCGCAGTGAGAGGGGGGCGGGGGAGAAAGGCGCACTGCGCTGTTGGGCCGGAAGAGGCAATGGGCCGGTTCGGCCGCTGGGCTTCGGAGGAGGAAAGAAAAGGAAATGGGCCCAAAACCGACCCGAGATGCATAGGAATTCCTGGAGTTTTTAACAAGGTATTTGGGCACTTAAATAAGGGATTTGCAAAAGTAAACCACACAAGAAATTTGTAAACATTTGATCACTCAAATACTAACATCCAGAAAATAAATGCAGAGGCATGGATGCTCAAACAAGTTGATCTTATATTTATTTTAGCACTTGTCTTGGAAAAGAAATTAAATAAACCTCATGACATGATCACTAAACAATCAACTTAAGCATGTTATGATTGAATTTGGCAAAATTTTGGAAGGGCAAATTTTTAGGGTGTCACAGTGAGATGCGCAGGATTAACCCATGACGGCAGGCAAGGGAACAGGACGATTTGTATAACCAAAAGCCGCAGGTGTCGCGGAAGCACCACCGTGTCCCATTCTCTCGTGGCAGCGGCTTGCTCGAAGGAGCGCAGTGCAAGGTGCCGGAGCTTCTGGAGATTGCCTAGCGACAGCAGTAGATCTGACTGCATGCTTGGACTCAACACTCCGAAAAATAAGACTCTAAGCACTCTGACCTCTCTCAGGTTGCCCAGCTCCTGGATAAATTGCCTCTCGGACCCTTCATCCATATATCCACCAGAACCATTTATTTCCAGCTCCTCCAGTGACGTCACCTTGCGGAGGAACCCATCCGGCACTAACGACAAGCCACTACGTAAGCAGGCCAGCTGCGTTAGCTGGCAAATGCTCCACGGCAGCAGTGGCGTTGTGCTACCTTTCAAGTCTAGTGTCTGTAGATGCTTGAGAGCTCCTATCTCCTCGGGGAGTCTCAGATGCTTCATATTTCGCAGCCCAAGGTACCTCAAATGAAGTAGATTTCCAAGATGCTCGAGACCGTGCCCGCCGTTATTTCGTACTAGTCTACAGCTCTCTAAATCTAGCACGCGTAAGAGCTTAAAGCTCAGATGCAAGCCGACATCACACCCACAGGCAACCAATGACCTCACTTGTGCCACCACGTCATGACGATGAGTATGCTTGACCATTCTTCTCTGCTGAGCTAACCTGCGCACCTTGCCTCCTGATGATATGCCCTCATCATCGTTTGAGACAGTGACAAAGCTCACTTCATCCGACAGGTCACGGATGAGATCAAGCACCATGTCATGAACACGACAGCCGCAGATGCCCCTTTCTTCTTCCTCGACCGCCTGGATCATGCTTCTATTTATGAGCTGATGGAAGTACTCATCTCCTTGCTGTGACAAACTGGTTCCTGCTTTCTGCTCGATAAACCCTTCGGCTATCCACTTCCATATCAAGGAGCTTTTCTCAATCAAATGGTCCTCTGGATACACACTCAGATACAGTAAGCAAGTCTTCAGATAGGAAGGCAGATCATAGTAGCTGAGAGATAGTATCCACACGGTGTCATCTACTTGCTTGTTATCTTTGCCACGATAGAAACCAGGGGAGTTGCACACCTCAAACCAATCTTCTCTTGATTTACCCACCAACAAACTTGCCATTGTGATGATAGCTAATGGTACACCACCACATACCTCATCAGGATGATCGGCGGGACATCGTCCTTCATGACCAAATAGCCTCGTATAAAATAATTTCTTTGAGTTGTCATACGACAGTGGATCTAGCTCGTAAACCTCCTCGCTAGCTATATCTCGATTACGAGTAGTTGTGATTACTCTGCTTCCACTACTGTTCTGATCCAAAGCTGATTTGATAGTCTCCCAAGATGGGATATCCCATACATCATCAATAATAATGAAGTACCTACCCACATGATAGAACGGACTTGTAGAAAGTTAGTAAAAACTTTGAGCATCTATATAAGAAATGAAGAGTGACAAGCTGTACAGTAGTTTTCATGTGCTCCTATATAAAAGACAAAATTTGAGGTCGACTGGTTCCACAAGGAAACAGAATAATTTCAAAAATTATATGGTCGGTAGGTGCATGCTCCAAATTAAATGGTGACCGCAGAGGTACTAACTAAGTCTAATTGCAAGCATACAACACACGAGTGCTGTGAGTTGTGGCAGGCATAGAACAAGATGATGAAGCGGAGAAGCAATTTTCTACATACCTCTTGTTTCGGAGGAATTTTCGGAGTTCATGTCACCCCCGGTTTTAAAAAGAGTACCGGAAGTAGACCATGTATGCGCCAGGATCGGAATCACATACATTAGAACATAAATGATTCATTGCACAGTGCAAAGAGCGTACATGTATAGCTTATTACAACACGAACGGAATAGCGGAAGTCTTTAACATAAACAAAGTCTAATTATCAGAGTAAACAACGGAAGATGGCCTATCATATCCACAAGCAGCTGCCTGGGGGCCACCAGCCTAGAACTCGTCGTACTCCTGGAAAGTCTGGGTATAATCCTCAGCCTCTCCATCTCCTGATCAGCGGTTGCATTGGTCGCAACGAATTTATTGAAAAAGAAAACAAGGGTGAGTACTTTCGCACTCAGCAAGTGTCCCATTTAGGCTAAGGTGGACTGGCTTTATAGTGGACTGGTTGATTGCAGTAGCTTTTAGTTGGTCAACTTTTATTAAGCACAAGCTAGCAATTATTAACCCCAAAAGTTACCCAACAGAGATAACATTAAGATACGGCATAAAGATTTAAGCGTAAATAAACAAGTAGATAGATATCATTGATCAACATCTCAGCCCAAACCACATGTTTCTCTAATCAATTGAGGGTCCAGGCCGCTCATGACCGTGAGCACGGCTGATGCATCAGTTTGTTAACACTCTCGAGAGGTTGTACACTTTACCCACGGGTCGTGATTTCCCATTGTCCGGGTTTGCAAGACCCTTACACATTACCCTTGATGTGCGACAGGTAGTCTCACTACGAGACCTTTACAAAGGTTCACTAGAGTGTAGCCGCCCGTTACAAGGATTCTCAGTTAGTAAGCATAGAGTTCCCTCCAAGAGGTGACTGACAAAAAGTGCAAACGAATAAACCACTGCACCATCCTTGGCAAAAGAAGGCCTATGCCCTGAGGTACTTCTTACGCCATATTTCAGGGAAGCAACTACAACTCTAGATTCCCTAATTAGTCAGTCAAGGATGCCCCACTCCATCCCACATGGTTGTACTGTTTTCCTGGGTGGTCGCTCGGCGAACCGATCCTTACGGTGAGACACTCGGGTAAACCGACCCAAGCTCCCAAAACAACATATTTCCAACAGTTCCATTAAGTTCCAACAGTTATCAAGATTAAACATTCCCAACCAGAAACATAAGATTCAGAAAGTAAAGTTGAGCGCTAGCAAAAGCTACCACATCACAGCCCAGGGGTATATCAAGATAAAACAACTGGCTAGTCATCCTTAGGTTGCAAGTTGTGCAGGAAAGTAAGTTTCCAATGTAAGGGACAAATAGGTTAAAGAACACTTGCCTTCGTCAAAAGTCTGTTCGGGATCTTCCCAAACTAGGTTTTCAGGTTCAGGGACGAACTCCTCGTCTACACGTTACACAAAATGCAATCAAAACATGGACTAAAACGATAAAACAGTATACCAATCAATATGAGCAGAAGATAACAAGCATAAAACGTTATTCTACTTACTGCTACAAGCTCAACGGTTCAAAAAATCATTTTATTTGGACTTAAAACGAGAAAGATACGCATAAAACAAGTTACCAGGGGCATATTTTAAATAAAAACAAAAGTTCCAGGGTTCCAGTGCTAGGATTCATGGGTCTCGGGTTCAAAAACATAGAAACCGAGGGTTTAAAGGGCTAAAAACCCTGACATGGACTGATCTGTGAATAGAATTAAAGAGATAGGGGCTAAAACAGAAATACAGGGGCTCGGTTTTGAACTACATGGACTGCGGGTTGATTAAGAAGAAACCCGGGGTCTCTTTAGCAAAACTGGCGGCGCTGACCGGGGAGCTGACCGGTACGCAGCGGCGGTGGCCGTCGGATCAGGGACGGGCGGTGCGGATTGGATCGGGCGGGGTTTTGGCCGGCGGTGACGGCTCGCGAGCGAGCGGCGGCGGCACATCGCCGGAGCGACGGCGCGCGAGCGCTCTAGAGGGACCGGAGGCACGGGGTTAGGCCGGGGAGCACGAGAGTGGTCCGGCGGAGCCTGTGGTGGCGGTGTGTACGGCGATTGGAGAGTGGGTGGTGGTGCGCGACGGCGAGGCGCGGCGGTCGGCTCGGTACAAACCGCGGCGAGCAATTACCGGCCGAGTGAGAGGGGATTCGGGTCGAGGTTAGGACGGGGGAGTTTCTCACCTCAACGCGGAGGGCCGGGACTTGATATCGTCGGCGGGGAGGCAGCAACGGCGGAGGACGGCGACGGCGGCTCGGGTTCTGCAGGGATGGCGGCGCGGAGCGATTAGAGGCGTGCAACGCGAGATAGAGCCCAAGAGCATGTGCGTTGGGTCCGAGAGAGTGTGGCGAAGCTCACCGAGGTGATCTGGACGGAGGAGATCGGACGGAGACGACGGAACGCGACGGCGACACGGCGGCGTTTGGAGCTCTGCACGGACGGCGGCGCGACGGGTTAGATGCGTTCCATACAGGGAGAGAGGGAACCGAGGAGTGTGCCGGGTGCGCGAGAGCACGGCGGTTCTCACCGTGGTGACTCGGACGGCGGGGAGCGGGCAGCGGGGCCGGCGTACGGTGGCGCACCGGACGAACGGCGTCGGCGTGCGTGCAGCTCTGGAGAGGGCAAAGCGCAAGGTGCGAGCGAGTGGAAAGAACGCGGAACCGACTCCGGGTGCGGGTGCGGGATCTTTGGAGGCCGGGCGGAGAACGTGGGCGCGGGGCGTGGACCCAAGTCGCGGGCGCTCTCGGCTCGAGCTCATCCCGAGCGATGCGGGGCGGTGGTTGGAGGAAGGGAAAAGGGGAACGCCGCCGACGGGCGGGCCCGGGGAGCGGGGGAGGGAGCTGGGTGCGGCTCGGGTGCGTAGGAGCGGACGCGGCGCGGGGCGGCTCCAGCTTGAGCTCGGGCGCGGGCGGCGCGGACGGCGCGCGGGCGCGGACCGAGCGGAGGCGGCGGTTGGAGGTAGGAGGAGGCGCCGACAGGTGGGGCCGGCTGCGCAGTGAGAGGGGGGCGGGGGAGAAAGGCGCACTGCGCTGTTGGGCCGGAAGAGGCAATGGGCCGGTTCGGCCGCTGGGCTTCGGAGGAGGAAAGAAAAGGAAATGGGCCCAAAACCGACCCGAGATGCATAGGAATTCCTGGAGTTTTTAACAAGGTATTTGGGCACTTAAATAAGGGATTTGCAAAAGTAAACCACACAAGAAATTTGTAAACATTTGATCACTCAAATACTAACATCCAGAAAATAAATGCAGAGGCATGGATGCTCAAACAAGTTGATCTTATATTTATTTTAGCACTTGTCTTGGAAAAGAAATTAAATAAACCTCATGACATGATCACTAAACAATCAACTTAAGCATGTTATGATTGAATTTGGCAAAATTTTGGAAGGGCAAATTTTTAGGGTGTCACAAACCTACCCCCCTTAAAAGAATCTCGTCCTCGAGATTCAAGGTTGGTTAGCAAAGAGACTGGGAAACTGTGCCTTTAACTCATCTTCCCTCTCCCAAGTTGCCTCTTCCTCTGTATGGTGACTCCATTTCACCTTGCACATCTTGATCACTTTGTTCCTGGTGACCCTCTCTGCTGTTTCCAAGATCTGAGTTGGATGCTCTGTATAGGTTAGATCTTCCTGCACACTCAATTCCTCCATTGGTAACTGTTCCTCAGGAACTCTCAAACATTTCTTTAGTTGAGACACATGGAAAACATCATGCACAGCTGACAAGTTCTCAGGCAATTCAAGTTGGTATGCTACCTTACCTCTCTTGGCAAGAATTTTAAAAGGTCCAATATACCTGGGTGCTAACTTGCCTTTCACTTTAAATCTGCGAAGCCCTCTCATAGGTGACACTTTTAGATACACATAATCACCCACCTCAAAAGATAGGTCTCTTCTTCTGTGATCTGCATAGCTCTTCTGCCTTGACTGTGCCACTCTCATATTCTCTCGAACAACCTGCATTTGCTCCTCTGCCTCTTTTATAATATCTGGTCCAAACACTTGTTTCTCTCCTGGTTGGTTCCAATGCAAAGGAGTTCTACATCTTCTGCCATACAATGCTTCAAATGGTGCCTTCCCAATACTGGCCTGATAACTGTTGTTATAAGAAAATTCTGCATAAGGTAAACTCTTATCCCAACTAGACCCATACTGTAAAGCACATGCTCTCAACATATCCTCTAAAATTTGATTAGTTCTCTCTGTCTGACCATCGGTTTGTGGATGATAAGCTGAACTGAAGTTTAACTTAGTATCCATAGACTCGTGCAATCTTTGCCAGAAATGAGAAGTGAACTGAGTACCTCTATCAGACACAATCTTTTTAGGAACACCATGTAGGCAAACGATTCTAGAGATATATAACTCAGCCAATCGAGCACCAGAATACGTAGTTTTGACAGGAATAAAATGAGCAACTTTAGTCAGACGATCAACTATTACCCATATAGAGTCATATCCCGCCTGAGTACGGGGCAAACCTGTAATGAAATCCATCCCAACTTCTTCCCATTTCCACTCTGGAATTTTCAATGGTTGTAAAAGTCCAGCTGGTCTCTGATGCTCTGCCTTTACTCTCTGACATATATCACAGACTGCTACAAACTCAGCTATCTCCCGTTTCATACCGTACCACCAGAAAGTCTTCTTCAAATCTTGGTACATCTTATCGCTGCCTGGGTGAATTGAGTAAGCTGTTTCATGTGCTTCCCTAAGAATCAGCTCTCTAATTTCTTTCACTTCGGGCACGCATATGCGGTTCTTGTACCAAACTATCCCATCGGCATCCTCATGAAAATCCTTTCCTTTACCTGCAGAAATCTTTTGCTTGATCTCCTTTATCTTCTCATCATTGAGCTGTCTTTTTCTGATTTCCTGCTCCAGAGTTGGTTCTAGTTCCATAGTTGTTGCACCCAGATTATTCAGAAAACCCAAACTCAACCTGTCAAATTCCTCTCCCAATTCTGGTGGCATTTCTCGAGCTATCAAAAAGTTCACTTGACACTTCCTGCTTAAAGCATCTGCTACAACATTTGCCTTGCCCGGGTGATAGTGAATCTCCAAATCATAGTCACTTACTAGTTCTAACCATCTTCTCTGCCTCATGTTCAGCTCGCTCTGTGTAAAGATGTACTTCAAACTCTTATGATCAGTATAAATATAACACTTCTGTCCAAATAAATAATGCCTCCAAATTTTCAGAGCATGAACAACTGCAGCCAATTCCAAGTCATGAGTCGGGTAATTTTTCTCGCTGTCCTTGAGTTGCCTTGATGCATAAGCTATTACCTTCCCTTCTTGCATAAGAACACATCCCAAACCAAGACGAGAAGCATCACAATACACTGAGAAAGTCTTGTGAAGGTCCGGGAATGTCAACACAGGTGCGGTGGTCAGTCGCTTCTTCAACTCCTCAAATGCAGCTTGACATCCCTTTGTCCATTCAAACTTTACATTCTTCCCCAACAGGGTAGTCATCGGTTTTGCAATCTTGGAGAATCCCTCAATGAACCTCCTATAGTAACCAGCTAAACCAAGAAAACTTCTGATTTCTGTTGCTGTGGTGGGTACCTTCCAGTTCAATACATCCTGTACCTTTCTTGGATCAACTGCAACTCCACCTTTTGATATGACATGACCAAGGAATGGAACCTCATCAATCCAAAATTCACACTTGCTAAACTTGGCGTACAACTGATTATCCCTAAGTTTCTGCAAGACGTGCCTCAAATGGTCTGCATGTTCTCCCTTGTCTTTGGAATACACCAAGATATCATCAATGAATACCACCACAAACTTATCAAGGCAATCCATAAACACACTGTTCATCATGTACATGAAGAAAGCTGGAGCATTGGTCAAACCGAAAGACATGACTGTGTACTCATATAACCCATAGTGAGTAGTGAACGCTGTTTTAGGAATATCTGATGGCCTAATTCTCAACTGATGGTAACCAGACCTCAAATCAATCTTAGAGAACACACAAGCACCTCTCAGTTTGTCAAACAGATCTTCTATTCTGGGCAGAGGATATTTGTTCTTGATTGTTACTGCGTTAAGTCCTCTATAATCCACACACATCCTTTGTGACCCATCTTTCTTTTCCACTAACAGAACAGGAGATGCCCAAGGTGATGTACTAGGTCTAATATAACCCTTTTCTAGCAATT
The DNA here is from genome assembly GCA_022530915.1 of Paspalum notatum. Lineage (NCBI taxonomy): Eukaryota > Viridiplantae > Streptophyta > Magnoliopsida > Poales > Poaceae > Paspalum > Paspalum notatum. The sequence continues at coordinate 4,097,805 of CM039683.1, read as the reverse complement.
CATCTATTTGTTTCTTAACCTCAACATGTTCACTACCAGATATCCTATAAGGTTTCTTGGCTATTGGGGCAGTACCGGGCAAAAGCTCAATAGAAAACTCAATGCTGCGTTCAGGTGGCATACCTGTCAACTCCTCAGGAAACACATCAGGGAACTCTGAAACCACATGAATAGCTTCTAGCTGTGTCATATCTGTTGCATTGAGTGCCAGGCGACCTCCAGAATCCTTTCCTGACGGCGGTGCAGTTACCATAAATTCCATCTGATCCCCAGCTGTTGTTGTCACTCTCGCCTTTCTTTCAGCACAGTTTAATGAGGCATCATATTTCATTAACCAGTCCATTCCCAGGATAATGTCTATCCCATCTGCTTCCAAAACTTTTAGACTTGTTGGAAAGGCTACCCCCCTTATGTTAATACTAAGGTTCTCACACACCCGGTTGATTTCTAATTTACCCCCAGGTGAATTAACCAACATCGTTTTCTCCATTGAAGTTGTAGGAAAATTATATTTGGCCACAACTTTAGCAGTAACAAAGGAATGTGTAGCACCAGTATCAAACAACACAGAGGCAGGATGGGAGTTGACTAGGAACATACCTAGCAAAATGTTGGGTGCCTCCTGCACAGATTCAGCTGTCACATGATTCAGCTTGCCTCGAGTATAATTCTGTGGTCCTTGGTTCTGGGAGACTGTGTGGGAGGAGCCACTCTTCATCTGCTGGGTTGGATTCTGCCGCGGAACTCCTTGACTGGGCTGTCCCTGTTGCTGCTGCCCAAGCTTCTTTGGGCACTGCCTTGACCAATGTCCTGAATCCCCACAGTGAAAACAACCATTTCCAGTAGGAGCAGTATTGCCTGTCTTCTGTGCACCTGGTGGAGCTGGCGGACGTGGTGTCTGATACCCTTGACGCTGCGCTTGACCCTGCACCTGCTGCTGGTTCTGGTAATTCTGGCGCTGACCCTGGTTATTGTAACGGTGGTTTTGCTGCTGTTGCTGCCCAAAATTACGAATGGGATAGCCTTGCTGTCCCACAGGACGAGGACGATTGTTGCTACTGGAAGATGTGCTGTTGTTGAACTTGCGCTTCCTGTCTTCCATCTCTTTCCTCATGTTCTCAGTCACGATTGCTCTATCCACCAACTTATTGAAATTAGGAAAGGTGTGGTTCATCAGTTGGTACTTCAGAGGGTCTACCAATCCCTTCATGAACCTGCGCTGCCTCTTTGGATCACTATCCACTTCTTCTGGCGCATAACGTGACAGCTGGATAAATTTGTCACGGTACTCACTGACAGTTTTGTTGTTTTGCCTCAATGCCAGAAACTCTTCTTTCTTTAAATCCATTAGACCATCTGGAACATGGTGCATCCTGAAATTGTCCTTGAATTCCTGCCAAGTGATACCGTCTGGGTTTCGGTGGGCAAAACGGTATGCTTCCCACCATTCTTGAGCTGACCCTTGTAGCTGACGAGGACCGTACAACACTTTCTCCCTGTCATTGCATTGCGCAATCTCTAGTTCTCTCTCCACAGTGCGAAGCCAATCCTCTGCATCCATTGGGTTTGCTGAATGGGTAAACACCGGTGGATTTCCTTTGAGAAACGCTGAGCGCTTATCTCGCGGGGGAGCTTGAACTGGCGGTGCCTGTTGTTGCTGCTGTTGTTGGTAGCACATGAAGTTCAGCATCTGGTTGACACTGTTCATCACTTGGGTGTGCATTCCCATCATCTGCTCATATGTTGCCGGTGGTGGCTGCTGTTGGTGGGGGTGTTGTGGTGGAGGAGGTGGAGGTGATTGCTGGGGTGGTGGTGGAGGAGGTGGAGGTGGTGGTGGTGGAGGTGGAGCATGGTGAGGTGGTGGTGGTGCTTGGAATGGTGGTGGTGGTGCATAGAACTGAGGTGCCTGTTGCTGAGGTGGAGGTGGTACGCCGTATCCTCTACCATATGCCTGGTAGCCAGTCCGAGGTCTGCGAGGAACTCCATCACCATTCATCTGATTAAACAAAACCCTTTATGTGAGACACTGATTTCTTTTTTTGCCATAACATTAAGATTGCAGAAATAAAACACCTCATCTGACAGAACATAGCATGGTTGAAACTGAACACTGACATGATTATATTTAACATCTGACATAAAGATCTCGCTTAGAATTTTAATTGAAACGGACATAATGTATCTGTATTTGTTCTGACATAAACTCACTGGCATAACACATATATTTCTGACAGGTCACAGATAAAGAGGAAAGATAGACAGATATAAGATAAGACCACAGAACTCAGGTTTATCAAAACCCCAACTAATCTTCATTAAAACTGTTTAACAATCAGGAAACAAACTGACCAAATTGTGGACAAACTCCCACAACTTGATCTCACACAAGGAAAGAACCAAATCATCCATAGCACATTATTACAAACACACGTTCACAACCAAACGAGTTCATTAAACGTACTAACGAACTAAAACTGCTAAGGTGGGGATCCTATTACAGAAAAAGATCATCTACAGATCCATGCGAGTGCTGGCCTCGCGGGACCCATAGGGAAGCCTGGGACGCTTTGGTGCCTTTGAAGTATCTAGGTGACCATTGAGGGTGACTGGCCCTCCAAGCTGTGCCCGCTGTGCATCACATATCCTCCTAAGACGGGCGTTCTCCTCATAAAGAGCTCTGATGTCCTCCAAGGCATGATCCAGCTCAGTGTGAATAACCGCATTCAGGTTCACTGTTGCATCCATAACAGTGCTCCTCTGATGTAGGGTGGAAGCTATGATGCATCCTTGCTCGCCAGGGATCCTACGAGGGTAGTATCTCTCACGCCTGTTCTCCAGTAGGTGATAGTGTTTACCATTGTATTCCAGAAAGGCCTGGCGCGCTGCATCCTGAATTGCAGCAGCCAAGTCCTCTCTAGGTGCTGCACACCAGTGCTTGGACAGCTCTCTGGCACCCCGTAGCTCTCCATCAGCTACTCTGACTCTGCAGCGGACCTCCCAACGTTCTGCATACCTCTCTGTACTGTAATGGTACCGGTAGCAGACATATTCCACGCCTGCCTGGCGTCTTCCATAAGCTCTCTGAAGTATCTTCATGAGTTCCTTGTGAAAGAAACTGTCACCTGAGTCTCTTGTCATCTTGGTTCTCATCCAACGCTCCTGTGTGGGGTCTTCTTCTGGTTGCTCAACAGTGTTACTGCCATGCCCACTATCATCCCCATCATCATCATCACTGTTGTTGCTACTGTTACTGTCATTGTCACCGCTATCATCTCCAGGATCCCCTGCAGCTGCAGCACCCTGTCCTGCATTCTGTCCTCCTGCTGCTTCTTGCTGTCCTGCTTCTTGTGCATCTTCCTCGTCTTCAGCCTGAAGTTCAGCCAAGGCGGCAGCATTAGCAGCTCCCACAGCTGTTACTGCGGCAGCCAACTCCTCCAGTTCTTCTTCTTCTTGCTCCCTCTTTCTCTTGCGAAGTTCTTGCAGTTGGGAGTCATGCCCTGTCACTGTGAACCTCAAGGTAGGTTCTGGAAGACGGTGTGGGAGGTAAACACAGGTACTCTTGCGTGCGGTCAACTTGTTGCAAGCCATCTATACAAAAAGAAAAGACGAAAGCACAAGTTTAGGAATAGATCCAAAAGGAATAAATATAACAAGAGCAAATGATTTTGGTAAACAAATAAAATTGTTTTAGCAGGGGTATGAACAAGTAACATAAAAGTCAAAATATCTTGTCAAAGTCAGAAATTTTGAAGCCAGCAACTTAGTGAGGTGAGTCAGGACTATAAAAATCCTTAAAACGACCAGTTCTACTCTAGGCTAGCGTCCTACAGTCAGCACGGCTCTGATACCACTTATGTCACCCCCGGTTTTAAAAAGAGTACCGGAAGTAGACCATGTATGCGCCAGGATCGGAATCACATACATTAGAACATAAATGATTCATTGCACAGTGCAAAGAGCGTACATGTATAGCTTATTACAACACGAACGGAATAGCGGAAGTCTTTAACATAAACAAAGTCTAATTATCAGAGTAAACAACGGAAGATGGCCTATCATATCCACAAGCAGCTGCCTGGGGGCCACCAGCCTAGAACTCGTCGTACTCCTGGAAAGTCTGGGTATAATCCTCAGCCTCTCCATCTCCTGATCAGCGGTTGCATTGGTCGCAACGAATTTATTGAAAAAGAAAACAAGGGTGAGTACTTTCGCACTCAGCAAGTGTCCCATTTAGGCTAAGGTGGACTGGCTTTATAGTGGACTGGTTGATTGCAGTAGCTTTTAGTTGGTCAACTTTTATTAAGCACAAGCTAGCAATTATTAACCCCAAAAGTTACCCAACAGAGATAACATTAAGATACGGCATAAAGATTTAAGCGTAAATAAACAAGTAGATAGATATCATTGATCAACATCTCAGCCCAAACCACATGTTTCTCTAATCAATTGAGGGTCCAGGCCGCTCATGACCGTGAGCACGGCTGATGCATCAGTTTGTTAACACTCTCGAGAGGTTGTACACTTTACCCACGGGTCGTGATTTCCCATTGTCCGGGTTTGCAAGACCCTTACACATTACCCTTGATGTGCGACAGGTAGTCTCACTACGAGACCTTTACAAAGGTTCACTAGAGTGTAGCCGCCCGTTACAAGGATTCTCAGTTAGTAAGCATAGAGTTCCCTCCAAGAGGTGACTGACAAAAAGTGCAAACGAATAAACCACTGCACCATCCTTGGCAAAAGAAGGCCTATGCCCTGAGGTACTTCTTACGCCATATTTCAGGGAAGCAACTACAACTCTAGATTCCCTAATTAGTCAGTCAAGGATGCCCCACTCCATCCCACATGGTTGTACTGTTTTCCTGGGTGGTCGCTCGGCGAACCGATCCTTACGGTGAGACACTCGGGTAAACCGACCCAAGCTCCCAAAACAACATATTTCCAACAGTTCCATTAAGTTCCAACAGTTATCAAGATTAAACATTCCCAACCAGAAACATAAGATTCAGAAAGTAAAGTTGAGCGCTAGCAAAAGCTACCACATCACAGCCCAGGGGTATATCAAGATAAAACAACTGGCTAGTCATCCTTAGGTTGCAAGTTGTGCAGGAAAGTAAGTTTCCAATGTAAGGGACAAATAGGTTAAAGAACACTTGCCTTCGTCAAAAGTCTGTTCGGGATCTTCCCAAACTAGGTTTTCAGGTTCAGGGACGAACTCCTCGTCTACACGTTACACAAAATGCAATCAAAACATGGACTAAAACGATAAAACAGTATACCAATCAATATGAGCAGAAGATAACAAGCATAAAACGTTATTCTACTTACTGCTACAAGCTCAACGGTTCAAAAAATCATTTTATTTGGACTTAAAACGAGAAAGATACGCATAAAACAAGTTACCAGGGGCATATTTTAAATAAAAACAAAAGTTCCAGGGTTCCAGTGCTAGGATTCATGGGTCTCGGGTTCAAAAACATAGAAACCGAGGGTTTAAAGGGCTAAAAACCCTGACATGGACTGATCTGTGAATAGAATTAAAGAGATAGGGGCTAAAACAGAAATACAGGGGCTCGGTTTTGAACTACATGGACTGCGGGTTGATTAAGAAGAAACCCGGGGTCTCTTTAGCAAAACTGGCGGCGCTGACCGGGGAGCTGACCGGTACGCAGCGGCGGTGGCCGTCGGATCAGGGACGGGCGGTGCGGATTGGATCGGGCGGGGTTTTGGCCGGCGGTGACGGCTCGCGAGCGAGCGGCGGCGGCACATCGCCGGAGCGACGGCGCGCGAGCGCTCTAGAGGGACCGGAGGCACGGGGTTAGGCCGGGGAGCACGAGAGTGGTCCGGCGGAGCCTGTGGTGGCGGTGTGTACGGCGATTGGAGAGTGGGTGGTGGTGCGCGACGGCGAGGCGCGGCGGTCGGCTCGGTACAAACCGCGGCGAGCAATTACCGGCCGAGTGAGAGGGGATTCGGGTCGAGGTTAGGACGGGGGAGTTTCTCACCTCAACGCGGAGGGCCGGGACTTGATATCGTCGGCGGGGAGGCAGCAACGGCGGAGGACGGCGACGGCGGCTCGGGTTCTGCAGGGATGGCGGCGCGGAGCGATTAGAGGCGTGCAACGCGAGATAGAGCCCAAGAGCATGTGCGTTGGGTCCGAGAGAGTGTGGCGAAGCTCACCGAGGTGATCTGGACGGAGGAGATCGGACGGAGACGACGGAACGCGACGGCGACACGGCGGCGTTTGGAGCTCTGCACGGACGGCGGCGCGACGGGTTAGATGCGTTCCATACAGGGAGAGAGGGAACCGAGGAGTGTGCCGGGTGCGCGAGAGCACGGCGGTTCTCACCGTGGTGACTCGGACGGCGGGGAGCGGGCAGCGGGGCCGGCGTACGGTGGCGCACCGGACGAACGGCGTCGGCGTGCGTGCAGCTCTGGAGAGGGCAAAGCGCAAGGTGCGAGCGAGTGGAAAGAACGCGGAACCGACTCCGGGTGCGGGTGCGGGATCTTTGGAGGCCGGGCGGAGAACGTGGGCGCGGGGCGTGGACCCAAGTCGCGGGCGCTCTCGGCTCGAGCTCATCCCGAGCGATGCGGGGCGGTGGTTGGAGGAAGGGAAAAGGGGAACGCCGCCGACGGGCGGGCCCGGGGAGCGGGGGAGGGAGCTGGGTGCGGCTCGGGTGCGTAGGAGCGGACGCGGCGCGGGGCGGCTCCAGCTTGAGCTCGGGCGCGGGCGGCGCGGACGGCGCGCGGGCGCGGACCGAGCGGAGGCGGCGGTTGGAGGTAGGAGGAGGCGCCGACAGGTGGGGCCGGCTGCGCAGTGAGAGGGGGGCGGGGGAGAAAGGCGCACTGCGCTGTTGGGCCGGAAGAGGCAATGGGCCGGTTCGGCCGCTGGGCTTCGGAGGAGGAAAGAAAAGGAAATGGGCCCAAAACCGACCCGAGATGCATAGGAATTCCTGGAGTTTTTAACAAGGTATTTGGGCACTTAAATAAGGGATTTGCAAAAGTAAACCACACAAGAAATTTGTAAACATTTGATCACTCAAATACTAACATCCAGAAAATAAATGCAGAGGCATGGATGCTCAAACAAGTTGATCTTATATTTATTTTAGCACTTGTCTTGGAAAAGAAATTAAATAAACCTCATGACATGATCACTAAACAATCAACTTAAGCATGTTATGATTGAATTTGGCAAAATTTTGGAAGGGCAAATTTTTAGGGTGTCACAGTTCACGAATGAGCAGCTGAAGGCTCTTTACTTCACGGATGGCGTCGTACTCTTCTCTGTCGAGATCGTAGAAGATGCTGCTGAAGACTTGCACCAGATCAGGCTTCCGGCCAATCGAAACAAAGGCTGCACAGTCATACTGCTGTTTAAACTCGTCGTAAACAGCCTTGGCAAGAGTGGTCTTGCCCAGGCCACCAACTCCGACCACAGAAACTATCTTCATCTTGCTGCTGCTGCCGCCGCCGCTGGAAACATGGGCCTCTCCATGTCCATGGCCACCGGACGACGAGTGCTGAAGCATGGCTATGAGGTCAGCCCTCGTCTTGTCGACGCCGATGAGCAGTGTGGCATCTGTGTCCATGTATGCAAGGCGAGGATCCAGCGTCGTCGTCACCGGCGCAGGCAGTGCCACGGGAATGGCGTACCTGTTGCGGCGGTCAGCCACCTCCTGGAGGCGCCTCTTCATCTCCTCGATTGCGCCGGCGATGGTGTGGCGCCCCTTGGCCTTACTGAACAACATGGCCATCTTCTTCTGGAGAAGCTTGCGCAGGCCGTTCTTGCTCCGACCAGGGGCGGCCGCATCAACGACGTGGACGAGGAAGCTGTCCAGGATGTCCTCCATGTCGTACGACGCCTCTCGGACCTCGCTAGCCCACTGCTTGACCAGTGGATCCAGCTGCTCCCGTGGCACCTCGCCCACCATACGCAGCGCCGTGTGCGCTGTCTCGAGCTCGTGTCGCAGAGACTCGATTTCCTCCGGAAGGCCTTTCTGGAGCTTGTACTCCGCCTGGAGCAGAGTCCCGAGCTTGCGGATGATGCTGCACACCGCCCCGGCCACAAGATCCATGGCGATGCCGGAATGATGAGATTCTCAAGCTAGAAAAAAAAAAAAACAAAAAAACAAGGGCGCCAATCCATGGCAGGGCAGCGCACAGGTCTCCTCTGCTTATCTGCTGCTCTGCTCAATGCATCCTTTTCTGTAGACCACGCGGTCCACTCTACCCTTTTCTTTTGGTTGGGCCCTACGCACCTGCACCACGCGTTATTGTATTATTTCCCGGCAGCTTCCGGCTCAAAAGAATCATTGCATCAATCTCTTCCTCCCTTTTGCATTTTACTATATTTTTCTCTCCTTTCGTACGTTAGTACTTTATTTATTGAGATATTTTACAGCGCTCGAAATTAACGATAGCCTGTAGGTCTAAATTAACGGTGGTTTTTTTTTTTTGAAAGGGTATTAACGGTGGCTTGTGCAAGGATGGAAGGGCCGCGTACTCTATGCAATGTCCACCTGGGTCACTAATGATCGATGATACTCTGGCCCCGTTTGGTTTCTGCGGAACAGTGCAAAACGGGCTAAACTTAACTCCAAAACGGGCTAAAGTAGCCAAACACAAGGACTAAACTTGAGCTAAACTGTTCCTTTTTCACTAGTCCACAAAATTGAGCTTCCGTAGGCTAAAAGAGGGGAAAGACACCCCTTACCCCTCCTACCCCGCGGTCCCCCTGCCCGCTCCCACTTGCGCTCTCTCTCCCCTTTCTCTTTCTCCTCTCTTTCTCCCTTCCGCCGCCGCCTCCCCTTCCGCCGGCGCCGTGAGGGACGAAACGACCGCCGCGGCTGCCGGGCCGGCGGAGGCGGCTGCTGCGGCGGCGGCGGCCGCGGTGCGCGGGGAGGAGACGGCGGCGGTCTCCAGCATCGATCGGGCGGCGACGGCGCGGGATCTATCCGCGACGCGCGCACCGGCCGGTGGGTGAGGCGGTCTCGGCTCGGGCACGGGGGCCCATGGGGGAGAAGAGGCAGGCGCGCGCCGGCGGAACGGTGGGCTTGGCAAGCTCGGCGCACGGGCTCGGGCGCGGCGGCGAGTGATGGTGACGACTGATGAGTGGGCTGCTCCTGCTCGCGCCGCGGCCGTGAAGGTGGAGTTGGGGGCAGAACCACAGCCGGCGTACGGAAAAGGCAGAGGGTGTGGTGTGGCGGGGCAGGCGGCGGCGGCCGGCCTGCTGCCGTCGTGTGGTGGAGGGAGGGGGGGTCGCCAAAGCACAGGGATGGGCATTGAGGTCATTTTACATCCTAATAAATGCTTTAGGCTAAGGTTTAGCCTAAAGAACCAAACGGGGTGGGCTAAAGTTTAGCCCTCCAGTTTAGTCCATCTGATTTAGTCCAAGAAAACCAAACAGTGCCTCTATGCCATTTCAGAATTGTTAGTGCATCGCTGTTCTGTCGCTGCAATGAAATGCAATGAACTTTACTGCAGATTACTTGTTCATTTGTTGAGAGATAATCTTTCTTGTGAGTTCAGTTTCAGTTGTTACATCAGAATTTCGGGAACTTCCCTGTCGTCTCTCTCTGGAAAATGCAAGGAAATAACTGATGCATGCATCGGTGAATCGGTGATTATTCAGAGTACCTGGCTTCTGCATTTCTGTTTCATTTTAGCATTCAGACAAGAACAGCTGAAAGAGATGCGTTTTCTGCATTTTGGGATTAATTCACAGTTTCACACAGTTCTTGAACATAGCTGTATGAACATTAAGTGTGGAGAAGGCAGTATTTGTCTTCCTGATGGGTATGCGTACGTAGGTGTCTGATAGTGCAGATTCTTGTCCTCGAGATACGAATACCAGCCCCCACTGTCTAGATGAAGTGGTTGGGCAAGTCTTTGGTCTTCTCGATCCCCATCCAGTACTCCAGTCCACTGTGTTTTAAGTCTATAGATGATGCAGCAGCCTCTGTTTTGTACGTCTGTCCCTCTTCCACAATTGAATTCACACAGCATCAATAATTGCCGTCGAGCCGAGCTGCTGCCAGTGCCATGGCGGACACGCCGGAGCCGTTCTCTCCTTCCATCTTCCTCGACCTCCCTCCGACGCCCCGCGCCGACGACCACGTGCTGCCCTTCATCTCGCGGGTGCTCATGGAGGAGGAGGAGGACACCAACGACGAAGCCTTCTTCTACCCCGCCGACCACCCCGCTCTCCTCCAGGTCCAGCAGCCCTTCGCCGATATCCTCTCCGACGCCACCAACACCGCCGCCGACGATGTCAACAATGGCAGCGTGGAAATGGAAGACAAGAAGGCCACAGCGGCCTTGCCCCCAGCCGACGACGACGTTGACCTGCAGCAGGGCGCCCTGGTGTCGTCCTTGTTCGGTGGCCGTGGCGGACACGATGACATGCTCACCCGAGCGTTCCTCAAGGGCGTGGAGGAGGCCAAGAAGTTCTTGCCCACCACCACCGGCACCAACAGCCTCCTCATCTGTAGCGAAACCGAAACCTCTGGGTCGAGGGAGCACGAGCAAGTGATCAAGAAGGATGGCAATAAGAACAGGCGGCGTACGGATGACTCCGTGGCAGCAGGTGGTGGCAGGAACACCAAGCTGATGGTGCCCGTGCCCGATGAGGAAACCGATGGCGAGACGGTGGACCAGATGATCCTCCACGACTTCAACGTGTGCATCTCCAAACTCACGACGCTGCACATCACTACTACTACTACTACTACAGGTGGCGGCGAGGCTGAGACGACGACGACGCCGCCCACGATGATGAAGAAGAAGAAGAAGATCGCGGCCAACTCCACCGCGGGGGACGACCTGCACACGTTGCTGATCCACTGCGCGCAGGCCGTGGGCAGCAACGACCGGCTGAGCGCCGCCAAGCTGCTGCGGCAGATCAAGGCGCAGTCGTCGCCGCGGGGCGACCCGAACCAGCGCTTGGCGCACTGCTTCGCCGAGGGCCTCGAGGCGCGGCTCGCCGGCACGGGGACCCAGCTGTACAGGTCCCTGGTGTCCAAGCGCACCTCCGCCGTGGAGTACCTCAAGGCGTACCACGTGTACCTCAACTCGTGCTGCTTCAAGAAGGTGTCCTTCACCTTCTCCAACAGGTCCATCCTCAAGGCCATCGACGTCGCAGTCGCAGCTGCAGGGAAGAAGACGACGAAGATGAAGCTGCACATCGTGGACTACGGCATAGACTACGGCATGCAGTGGCCCAACCTGCTGAGACGTCTCTCCACCATGGAGGTGCCGGTGGAGGTGAGGATCAGCGGCATCGACCACCCGCAGCCCGGCTTCCGCCCTTCCTCCCGGCTCGAGGAGACGGGCCGCCGCCTCAGCCAGTGCGCCCGGAACCACGGCCTGCCGTTCAAGTTCAGGAGCATCGCCGTGGCCAAGTGGGAGACGATCCGCACCGGCGACCTCGGCATCGCCGCCGACGAGCTGCTCATCGTCAACAGCCTCGGCCCGTTCACGTACCTGATCAACGAGGGCGTGGTGGAGGACGACGTGGACAGCCCCAGCCCCCGGGACACGGTGCTCGACAACATCCGGCGCCTCCGGCCCGACGTGTTCGTGCTCTGCGTCATGAACGCGTCCTACAGCTCGCCCTTCTTCGTGACGCGCTTCCGCGAGGCGTTGTCCTACTACACGGCGCTGTTCGACATGCTGGACGCGACGCTGCCGCGGGACAGCGAGCAGCGGCTGCTGGTGGAGCGGGAGCTCTACGGCCGGTGCGCCCTCAACGCCGTCGCCTGCGAGGGCTGGGACAGGGTGGAGCGCCCCGAGGCGTACCGGCAGTGGCAGGCGCGGAACCACCGCACCGGGTTCAGGCAGCTGCCGTTGGATCCGGAGACGGTGGAGTTCGTGAGGGACAAGGTGGGCAGCCTGTACCACAAGGATTTTTGTGATCGACACGGATCAGCAGTGGCTGCTCAAGGGCTGGAAGGGACGCATACTCTACGCCATTTCCAACTGGAGGGTTGCAGATCATGCATGACTCTGGTTCTTCATAACTACTAAGGTGCTGTTTGGTTCAACCTTGGGTAGTGGTAACGGTAATGGAACAGTTACCGGCGCTATGTGTTACAGAGCAATGATTAACGCTATTTGTTTGGTTGGGAACAAAGGTAACAGCTCCTAGGAACAACACAACGCAAGCAAAAGCAGTGAACAACAGAGATTGGCAGAAATAAAATCCATCGAACGAATTCTAATCGATTTGGAGATCCAGGCCAAGACTCACATGCGGAGGTCCACGACAGAGATCTTCATCGTCTCGGGGGACATGGAGTCCAGGACTAGCATGAATACGCAGATTCCCATGCATCAGGTGGTTGGGCAGGAGCGCAGTGCGGGCACTGATGGCGCCTGCGGCAAGTGGCGAGCGGAGGCAGGAGGCTTCATGGACTCATGGAGAAGGATGAGGATCCGCGACGATCCGCGCGAAGGCGACGCTAGGAAGACGACGAGAGCTCGGCGGCGGCGCGGTGACGAGATGAGGAGCTATTCGTGAAGAGAACAGATGCGAGAAGAGAAGGGCTACAGGATCTGATAGTGCCGGATAGGTAGCGGTAATGAGATTCTACTGCTCCGTATCTGATCGCGCCGCAATCCGTTGAAGCCTAGGCCAACCAAACGCGATGTGACGACACCAGGTCACGCCGTAAACCGATCACGGGACAAACGAGGCCAACCAAACAGCACCTAACAAAACGTCCTACTCTAGTACTGTACTTGATGAGCTCTATGTTTTTGCGATCGTACATCGAGGACACACAGTTTTGCATGCGATGTGTTTCGCTCCAGGCGTCGCACAGTAAAAAAAAAAAAAAAAAAGAAGTTGAGTGTTGAGTGACCTCAAAACACTCTGATGTACGTGGACTAGGAAGATTCCAAGGTCTAAAGCTCTAGTATAACAAATTTTGGTCTTGGACTCGAGTAAACGTCTCTATAGCGTAACGGAACGGATGCAATGCAATTATGCAAGTGTGTGTGAGGCACTGAGGTCGCAGTCGCATATGCCTGCTGCACGGCTCCTTCCCGGAGCCTTCTCCTTCACCTGTTCCCGTCCTCCCACCCCGGCGGCGGCGGCTGCAGTTTACCGTCCTCATCAAAGCTCTGTTTTTTTTATGCACCAACCACCAATCCCTGCCATGCCTACCAGTGTGAGCAGTCGTGCGATTGCGGCCAACATTTCTACCGCCGGTTGTCCATGGCCGGAACGCCGGAGGATCTAGCTGACCAAATCAGCTTGCGGCACCTAACATAGTCATTTGGCAGGTGCATAACTTCTGAACATATAAGTGTGTTGTATTGATTAAATAAATGCATAACATATATAAATTACAAGTTTTACAATGATTGACCATATCATCTTTTTGTTTCCCCCATTTCAATTTGCATAAGCATGAAAGCATCTCCTTGCACTCATAAATGTGTCATTACATTTCATATAGATGTGGTAGCGAAGTGAGACGTGCACCGGGAGTCAGGTGGCACTTTCCTGTGTGAAGATTATATGCCATTGTCGATAAAATCTATACCTATAGCATAGGTTTCTATGACCTCGGGCCGGTGGGGTGGCGCGCTGGCTGCTTGGCTGCTGGCTGGCTCAGGCTTCCCGTAACTATTGGAAGCCCTGGGTTCCGAATACGTATACATACATACATATATATAATATTTGCCATAGCTGATATTCTTATAAAAATATAAAGTATTAACCGCTCAAGCCTAAATAAAAATATTAATATGGTTTATACCTCTTGCAGGATGTAGAAGATCATTAAATGAATCAATCTAAACTTCTATATATATTTTTATATAGAAATACTAACAGTAGTATATTTAGAAGACATGTGTATTATATATTACAACACATGTCTCATTTCAATTACAACATTAAAAAATAACACACCTAATTTAATATTTATATAATTTAAAAATATAATATAACATCCTTATTATTGTCACGTGTGGTATGTATGTGCATTTTTATTTGTATTATATAATTTAGCTTATTATAAACCACAGTGTGTATGTAATGTGAATAATTAATATTAATAATATGGCTCAAAATATTAAAAACTCAATTTGTCTCTAAGATAAAAAAATAAAATTAATTAGTGCCTCATTATTAGCATAAAGAATTGCCTCCATTCTAAAGTATTTGTCATGTTTCATTTTTCTAGAAAACTTTCATCTTTAACAACACAAAATTTAGAAAAAAACAATAATTTTAAAAAAATTTAAAAAGCAAGCATGAAAACACACATGTAGTAGCAAGCCTGCACCTATAAGATACTACGTAGTTTCATTCATCAATGCGCAGTCCACGTGGACATGGCATAGAGTATGCGTCCCTTCCACCCCTGCAGCAGCCACCGTTGATCTTCATCAATGACGAAGTCCTTGTGGTAGCCATTCTTGACCATGTCATTCAAAAACTTGACCGTACTAGGCAGCAACGGCAGCTGCCTCAGCCCCGCCCTGCTGCACCGCACCTGCCACTGTTTGTACGTCTCCGGGCGCTCCACCCTCTCCGGTCCCTCACAAGCGATGGCGTTCAAAGCGCACCGCCCCAAGATCTCCTCCTCGACCACCATGCGCTCGGCGCTGTCCCGCGGCGCCGGCGCCGTCGCGTCCATCATGTCGAACATGGCCGAGTAGTAGAAGAGCGCCTCCCGGAACCGCGACACGAAGAAGGGCACGCCGTAGGAGCTGTTCTTGACGCAGAGGACGAACAGATCCGGCCGCATCTTCCGGATGTTGGCGAGCACCATGTCCCTGGGGCTTGGGCTCGTTATGTCGCCGTCGATGCCCTCATCCATCAGCATCTCAAAATGGAACATGACATTGACGACGAGCACCTCGTCAGGTCGGATGTCTAGGATGCCCCCTTGATGATCAGCAGAAACCGTCTCCCACTTGGTCGCGACGACGCTGCGGAACTTGAACGGGACGCCGTGCCTGCGGGCGAAGTCGCTGAGGCGGCGCCCGATCTCCTTGATCCGAGCGGCCGGGCGGAACCCGGGCTGGGGGAAGTCGATGCCGGTGATCCTCACCTCCGGCGGGCCGCCCTCAGAAGCAGCCCAAGCGCCCATCAAGAGCAGCCAGTAGAAGCCGCGATGCACGCCATAGTCCACGATGTGCACCTTCTTCCTCCCTGCAACAACATTGACGATGGCCATGTTGGAGAATTTGAACGCCGCGATCCTGAAGCAGCAGACCTGCATGTACAGCAGGTAGGCCTTGAGGAGCTCGACGCCTGATGAGGCAGTTGAGGCGGCGCGCTTTGGCTGTGCAACCACTGCCACTGCGACGCCCGGTGTGCCGCCGGCGAGCCGCAGCTCGAGTCCCTGGGCGAAGCAGTGCGCCAGCCTCTGCGAGGAGTCTCCCGTCGGCGAGGAGCGTTGCTTGATCTGCCGGAGCAGCTCGGTGGCGCTGATGCGGTTGCCTGAGGACACGGCCTCTGCGCAGTGGATGAGCAAGGTGCGCAGGTCCACGGCCTCGTTGCTTCCGCTGCTCCTCCTCTGCCTGGTTCCCTTCCCTGCTTTGTCCTCACCGCCTGGCACGCTGCTGGTACTACCGGCGATGCTCAAGCCGTGCATTTTCTGGAGGGCCACCTCGTACGCTTTGTTATACACACCGTCGGTTACCTCGTCGCTTTCATCAGGCTCAGCCGGCGCCATCAGCTTGCTTCGCCTGCCGGCCTCGGCCTCCAAGTCGTCATCTTCCCAATCCCAGCTGTGCCGGTTCTTGAAGCCCCTGCCTGAGATGCCATTGCCACTGCTCTCTTGGAAGATGATTGGGTGCTGCAGGGTGTTGGTGGGCAAGAACTTGCTGCCCTCTTCCATGCCCTTGAGGAACGCCTGATTGAGCAGGTCCATGGTTATTGCACCAACGTCTCCAGCAGCAGCAGGTGCGGGTACGGTGGCGGCATGTCCCCTTGTCCGCCCCTCCTCCTCGCCTGCATTTCTGCTGGATGACGACAGTAGAAGAAGCTGAGAGAGCTCGTCTGGGTCGTAGGGCCAGGTGGCGTCGGCGAATGCGGCGTTGGTGATGGCCGAGCCGGAAACAGCAGAGGAGTTGGTGGTGATGGCGGCGGCGTTCGAAGAGGAAGTCGCAGTGGAGCCCCACGAGAGGATCTGGGCGAAGGGCTGCTCGGCCTGTAGGAGCACGGGGTGGCCGGGGTAGTAGTACTGGTACAAGATGTCGTCGTCCTCGGTGGCCTCCTCGATGACCATGCGCCTGATGAACGGGAGCACCTGGTCGTCCGCCGCCGCCGGGTCCTCGTCGTCGCCTAGGGGATTTGGTGGCGTCGGTGGTAGGTCAAGGAAGACGGAGGGAGAGAAGGGCTCGTCTGGGTTCTCCGGCAGCGTTGCAGCCATGGCCGGCGGGCTTTGGGCCGGTGAATCAGCTCAGCTACTCTCTGCTGTGTCTCCCTGTCCGTTAACAGGTGCATAAAACTGGAGAGGGAGCCGCCGGGGTGGGATTATGGGAACAGAACTGAACAGAACAGGTGAAGAAAAATGCTCCTCCTGGAAGGCGCGGCGAAGCTGGCAGATGCCATGCGACTGCGCCACCGCGACCGCCACCTCTCTCTCACGCTTTCGTCTGCTGCCCTCAATGTCTTCCGTTACACTTGCTACAGCGGAGGAAGGAAGCAGAAATGCAACTTCGAAACCAAGATTATATTATATCCAGTCGCGTCGCAAGTTGGACTTTCTTTCTAAGGACTGACTAACTAAGGTGTTTCTTGTCCTTGATGGAGGGCGTCGCTTTGAGTCGGAATTCAGGCTGAGTCTAGCAGATCGTCTATCCTGCTCTTTTATCACTACTAGCGAAGTGGACCGCGCAAATAGCGCGATCAGCTAGTTTTCCTATTTTTTTCATTTTTTTTTCTTAAATATTTTCCTAAATATTTTTGTTTAGGGCCTCTAAGCTAATAGTTAGCTGTTAAAAATAGCAGCTAAAGAACTAAATAAAGTTAGCTAATAAATCATCTAAAAATTAGTTGGACTTCATCCCTAACGATTATCTCATTAGCTGGCTCAACTTAGCTAATATGAGTTAATAGTAACTAATAGCATATAAAAACACTCTTATACCTATTAGTTAATATATTAGCTATTGGAACCAAGCGCCATCTAGCAAATAGGTTGATGGCTAGCAATTAGTTAGCTAATTTTATCTAAGAGCAATTAGTCAGCTAATTATTAGCCGTTTAATAAAACCAAACATGACCTTAGCCTTATGTTTGTATTTTTTTTTTTCGAGGATGTTTGTAAATTTTTATACGTTTTAGATAATAAAGGTTTTCCCTCGATTTTTATTATTTTAGAACATGTTCTTAAAAGTTAACGTATTGAATTATGTATCCATATTTAAAAAAATGTATAATGATTCGTAGGATGCAAATATCATTGCTTTGTTCATTTATATTTCAGATGCTAGCTATTATAGACATCATAATTTGTAGTATATCCAAACATGACATATTGCATAGTGTTTTATAATTACATAACCACTTATTAGGTAGTGTGTGATTTTGATACTTGGAAATTGTTTTAATGTAGTTTATCCATTCTAAATATAATGTATTTTAGCTTTGTTCTAAGTTACATTTACTCCACTGTAACTTTTTTATAGTACATTTATTTTTATATTGTAGATGCTACTATTTTGACTTAAAAGGCAAAGACAAATTCATTTAAAATATGGAATAAAGACAATACTGAATGGCCTAAAAAAAATCGTGGTGCATTGCAGGCATGTGTCTGTGTGCAATATGAAAGCAACGTGTTTATGTATTTTGACCTGGTGCGTGTGTGTATGTTAGGCGGGTTGAGTCTATATCTTAGGAAAGTGAACTCGATGGTTTATTAGGTGAGAGAAGTTACGTGGTGTGTTAGGAGAGAAGATATGCCCGCTCTTTTTTTTTACCTGCGAGGAGTCCTAAAAGTTAGAGTCGGGTTAGGATATTGGGTGGAATTATTTTTTCTTGTCTTTATCTAAATTCTAAGTTGAATCTAGACCGTTAAATTTTCATAGAATCCAACGGTGGAGAGCTTTTCTTTTTTCCGATTAACGTGGTAATTTCTTAGCCCTCTCGGCGAATCTGTGACTTCTTTTAACACTAGTATAGTTATATAATAGATTTCAACCACCTCCCACTTTGTGAGCAGTATCGCCAGAATCTTCTATCACTATTTTAACTACCTTTCACTCTGTGAACAGTGTGGCTACAGTACCGTTTTGTACTGTAGACAGCCATTTCACGATCCGCTGGACTCAGTCTCAAGTGTTCTTCCTCATGCTCTGCATTCGCCATCATCCCGGCACCAATGAATGAACGATGTCTTGCTGTTGCTGATGCATATCATATGCGTAGCAGCCCCTCTCAGGGAAGCACTTTCCGTTCGGAAAGTCCGGTTTTGTGAACCGGAATTTTGTTTCCGGTTTTCACCAGGAAGCAAATTTCGGTCTAAAAAGTGGATTTTAGTGGATTTTCTGGTTCCAAATTTGAAAATATATATGAAAGGAACGAAGCTTCAATCTCTACGGCCGCCGCTGCCGGCAATGGCGACCATGGCTCCCGGAAATGCCATGGCCAGTGAAACTGCAGATTCTTGTCAAGATAAGACCTGTCCAGATTCTTGTTGTGATTTCTAGCCCTCTCACAACGAATGTGCTGGCATCTTTAAACACTCACAAAATAAGATAATATATTTCAATTTTCTTTATGTTAATCATTTCTTTTCATATATGCTAGTGTTCATCTACCTTGTGGTTGTGCATGGGCTAGTAATATAAATAGCCTAAATTTGTTTATATGTTACCATTACTAATTAGAGGTTACAAAAGAAGCATGAATTGTCAAGCGCGTTAGAAAAAAAAAAGATAAATTCTAGAAATTCCTACAAAAATCAAAAACATCTGGCATTCCATCAAGTAGTATCCAACATTACGAATCATTGGATCTATTATATTTTCTAAAAAGTACCCACCATGCCATTATGAAAGACTCTTAAAGTAACTCCCTAAATTTTTCATATAAATTACCCACCATACCATTATGAAATATAAATTAAAATAACTCTCTAAATTTACATATAAATTAATCATCGTGCCATTATAAATTAACCATCGTGCCATTATAAATGATGAATTAAAATAACCCTAAAATTACATATAAATTACCCACCATGCCATTATAAAATATGAATTAAATAACTCTCTAAATTTGCATATCCACTATAAAAGATGATTAAATCCACCATGGCATCATAAAAAATGATTTAAAACAATCACCTCTAATATACTACAGATAAAATAAAATCTAAACTCTAAACGACAAAAAATATGTTATTATATTAATTTAAATAACAAAAAAATATGGGCCGCATACTCTATGCTATGTCTACGTGGGTGGCGGATGATCGATGATGATGCCCCCATTTCAGTTGTTACATCAGAATTTCGGGAACTTCCCTGTCGTCTCTCTCGCTCTCTCTCTCTCTGGAAAGTGCAAGGAAATAACAGATGCCTCGTTATATATCGGTGGTTATTCAGAGTACCTGGCTTCTGCATTTCTGTTTCTTCATTTTGGCATTCAGACTTGAACAGCTGAAAGAGATGCGTTTTCTGCATTTTGGGATTAATTCACAGAGTTCTTGAACATAGCTGTATGAACATTAAGTGTGGATCGAGAAGGCACTCAAATTTGTCTTCCAGATGGGTATGCATAGGTGTCTGATAGTGCAGATTCCTGTCGAATAGCAGCCCCCGGTGTCAAGATGAAGTGATCCACATCCATCCATCCAGTACTCCAGTCCACTGTTTCTTAATAGGTTTTTTTTTTTTTTGAGGGTCCCCACCTGATTTTTTATATTTCTTCAGCTGGCCCAGAACGGCCTGATAGTAGTCACAGGGTTACATTTTGGCCCCAAAACATGGTGAGAAAAAACACACCCGACAGGAAACTATATCTTGACGACGACGACGTCGACCTGCAGCAGGGCGCCCTGAACCTGAAGGTGGTGGTGGACGACGCGGACAGCCCCAGCCCCCGTGACACGGTGCTCGACAACATCCGGCTCCTACAGCTCGCCCTTCTTCGTGACGCGCTTCCGCGAGGCGCTGTCCTACTACACGGCGCTGTTCGACATGCTGGACGCGACGATCCCACGGGACAAGGAGCAGCGGCTGCTGGTGGAGCGCGAGCTCTTCGGAAGCTGCGCCATGAACGACGTCGCCTGCGAAGGACCGGAGCGGGTGGAGCGCCCCGAGGCGTACCGGCAGTGGCAGGCGCGGAACCACCGAGCGGGGCTGCGGCAGCTGCCGTTGGATCAGGAGATTGTTCAGTATGTGAGGGACAAGATCAGGACCCTGTTCCACAGAGATTTTGTCATTGACACAGATCAGCAGTGGCTGCTCAAGGGGTGGAAGGGACGCATACTCTACGCCATTTCCAACTGGAGGGTTGCACAGATCATGCATGACTCTGGTTCTTCATAACTACTAACAAGAACGTCCTACTGTAGTACTGTGCTGGATGAGCTCTATGTTTTTGCGATCGTACATCGAGAACACACAGTTTTGCATGCGATGTGTTTCGCTCCAGGCGTCGCACGGCAAAAAAAAAAAAAAAAGAAGAAGAAGTTGAGTGACCTCAAAACACTCCGATGTACGTGGACTAGAAGATTCCAAGGTCTAAAGCTCTAGTATAACAAATTTTGGTCTTGGACTCGAGTAAACGTCTCTATAGCGTAACGGAACAGATGCAATGCAATTATGCAAGTGTGTGTGAGGCAGGCACTGAGGTCGCAGTCGCATATGCCTGCTGCGCGGCTCCTTCCCGGAGCCTTCTCCTTCACCTGTTCCCGTCCTCCCACCCCGGCGGCGGCGGCTGCAGTTTATCGTCCTCATCAAAGCTCTGTTTTTTTTTATGCACCAACCAACAATCCCTGCCATGCCTACCAGTGTGAGCAGTCGTGCGATTGCGGCCAACATTTCTACCGCCGGTTGTCCATGGTCGGAACGCCGGAGGATCTAGCTGACCAAATCAGCTTGCGGCACCTAACATAGTCATTTGGCAGGTGCATAACTTCTGAACATATAAGTGTGTTGTGTTGATTAAATAAATTCATAACATATAAATTACAAGTTTTACAATGATTGACCATATCATCTTTTTGTTTCCCCTATTTCAATTTGCATAAGCATGAAAGCATCTCCTTGCACTCATAAATGTGTCATTACATTTCATATAGATGTGGTAGCGAAGTGAGACGTGCACCGGGAGTCGCAACCGGTGATCCAGGAGTACGACTACTTTGGAGACCTAACTACTGACCTCATCAATCATAGGAGAGGGACAGAGAGAAGGCTCAGCAGAAAGATTTTTTACCATGAGCTCATGATAATAATCGTCTAATAGGAGACCTGGCAATTTCAACCATGACATTGAATTATTAGCTTTGGACCCAAACAACGCATGCCAAACAACCAGGTTTAAATAAAGAAAGAATTCCTATGCCAGCTAGGCATATGAAAACCTCCCAGCAGGAATTTCAAAACACAAAAGAGATAGAATCTCAACGCTTGTACATATATAAAGTGCACCCGTTGATGGTTTTCAGGATATAAAAGTGAGGAAATTCAAGAATTGCCTTTCGCCGGCGCCAGACGGGAGGGAACAGGGGGAGATGACAGCGATGCCTTTCGCTCTCTCAGCTCAAATTATTGCACTGACAGCAATGGAGGAGACATTCAAGAATTTCCTTAGATTTGTTTGTGGAATAAATCGCCGTCGATCGGGAGCAGAATCAGCATCATCTATATTCTATACATCTGCAGCCCATGTTGACATGGCGTAGAGTATGCGCCCCTTCCACCCCTGCAGCAGCCACTGTTGATCTTCATCGATGACGAAGTTGCTGTGGTAACCTTCCTCGACCCTCTTGCTCAAAAACTCGACCGTACTAGGCAGCAACGGCAGCTGCCTCAGCCCCGCCCTGCTGCATCGCACCTGCCACTGCTTGTACGTCTCCGGGCGCTCCACCCTCTCCGGTCCCTCGCAGGCGACGGCGTTCAAAGCGCACCGCCCCAAGACCTCCTCCTCGACCACCGCACGCTCGGCGCTGTCCCGCGGTGCCGTCGCGTCCATCATGTCGAACATGGCGGAGTAGTGGAGGAGCGCCTCCCGGAACCGCGACACGAAGAACGGCGCGCCGTACGAGCTGTTCTCCACGCAGAGGATGAACACGTCCGGCCGCATGTCCCGGATGTTGGCGAGCACCATGTCCCTAGGGCTCGGGCTCTCGATATCGTCCTCGTCCACGCCCTCGTCCATCAGTCGCCCAAAATGGAACAGGCCGTTGACGACGAGCACCTCATCGGGCTGGATGTCCACGTCGGCGGCGCGGACCGTCTCCCACCTCGCCGCGACGATGGCACGGAACTTGAACGGGAGCCCACGCCCGTGGGCGAAGTCGGTGAGCCTGCGCCCGGTCTCGTCGATCCTCGCGGCCGGACGGAACCCGGGCTAGGGGAAGCCGATGGCGGTGATCCTCACCTCCGGCGGGCCACCCTCCCGATCAGCCAAGTGACCCAGCAGAAGCGGCCACTGGAAGCCGTGGTGCTCGCCGTAGTCCACGATGTGCACCTTGTTCCTCCCCGCGGTGGCCTTGCAGACGGCGATGTGGGAGAACTTGAACGCTGCCATCTGGAAGCAGCACACTTGCAGGTACAGCTGGTACGCCTTGAGGAAATCCGCAGCTGAGGTGCTCTTGTTGTTGCAAGGCTTTGCCGCTGCCACCGCGACGCCGCCGGCGAGCCACAGCTCGAGCCCCTGGGCGAAGCAATGCGCCAGCCTCTGCGAGGTGTCTCCCGTCGGCGAGGAGCGCTGCTTGATCTGCCGAAGCAGCTCGGTGGCGCCGACGCGGTTGCCTGAGTTCACGGCCTCTGCGCAGTGGATGAGCAAGGTGCGCAGGTCCACGGCCTCATCACCAGGTCCTCTGCTCCGCCTCTGCCTCCCCTTCCCGTCTTTCTCCTCGTTCTCATCACCAGGCACGCTGATGCTCAGGCCGTGCACTTTCTGGAGGGCCACCTCGTACGCTTTGTTAAACACACCGTCGGCTGCCTCGCCGCTTTCATCAGGCTCAGCTGGCGCCATCAGCTTGCTTCGCCTGCCGGCCTCGGCCTCTAACTCTAAGTCGTTGTCATCTTCCCAGCTGATGTGCCGGTTCTTGCAGCCCCTGGCTCTGGCTGTGCCATTGCCACTGCTCTCTTGGAAGATCATTGGTTGGAGGGTGTTGGTGGGCAAGAACTTGCTGCCCTCTTCCATGCCCTTGAAGAACGCCTGATTGAGCCGGTCCATGGTTATGACACAGTCGTCTCCAGCAGGTACGGCCCTGTCCTCCTCGCCCACACTCAGTTGGAGCCCTGCTCCTGCAGCAGTACTGGATGACAGTAGAAGAAGCTGGGAGGAGAGCTCGTCTGGGTCGTAGGGCCAGGTGGCGTCGGCGAATACAGAGGAGTTGGTTGTGGTGGCGGCGGCGGCAGCAACGGTGTTCGAAGAGGAAGTCGCAGTGGAGCCCGCCGAGAGGATCTGGGCGAAGGGCTGCTCGGCCTGTAGGAGCGCTGGGTGGCCGGGGTAGTAGTGCTGGCCGTACAAGATGTCGTCGTCCTCGGCGGCTTCCTCCATGAGCATGCGCCTGATGAACGGGAGCACCTGGTCGTCCGACGAGGCCGCCGCCGGGTCGTCGGTGTCGCCTAGGCGATTTGGCGGCGTCGGTGGCAGGTCAAGGAAGACGGAGGGAGAGAAGGGCTCATCGGGGTGGTCGGCTGGATTCTCCGGCGGCGTTGCAGGAGCCATGGCCGGCGGGCTTTGGGCTGGTGAATCAGCTCAGCTACTCTCTGTGTCTCACGGGGATAAATGGGTCCGTTGGTACCGGCATAAAAAACTGCAGGGAGCCACCGGGGTGGCAATGGCATTAGGCTATCCGCACTCATTCTACCCTATATCTCTACCCTAAACGGAATATTTCATCCCAGTCAGCAAGATTCTCTATCCTATCTAACAATCTCCCGCAGTCATCTCTACCTTATATCTCTACCCCATATCAACTACCACATTTTTTACCAATTTATCAAACCAACCAACCGCGCGGGCCCCACCACGCCACTTTTCCCCTCCCTCCTCCCTCGTGTGCTTCCGCACGTCTCCCTCTTCCTCCCCTTCCCGTCGGCTTTCTCGGTTCCTCCTCCCTCTTCCTCGCACGCCGCCCCCACCCACCCCACCGCCCACCCCTGCTCCTCTCCCCCGCCCGCCCTCCTCCATCCACGACGGGCCGCTGCTGGCATCTGCGCCCGCCGCCGACCAGCGCCGGGCCTCCTCGCCGCAGCGGACCGCCGCCAGCCCCCCTTCGCGTTCTCCATCCACGGCCGCCGCCGGGCCCCTCCCGCCCATCCCACGGCCACGGGCGCGGCCTCATCCTCCCGCACACCAGCGAGCGGATCTAGCCTCACCACCTCCACCGCGCTCGCCGACGCGCCGATCCGGCGCGGCAGACATCCTCTCCCGTCTCCTTCGCGCCGGCCGGATCTAGCCGCTTCGTCGCCGGCGCCACCACCTCGCTGGATCCTCTCCGCCCAGTCGCCTCCTCCACCGGCGGCCCCTCTGCTCGCGCCGCCTCCTCCCATGTCGACGCCGCCCGTACCCTCTTCCTCCTCCCCGCCACTAGCCATGGTGTCAACCTTGTGTGGGTGGAAGGCTCCGCAAACTGGCGCGAACAGGCTGGTGGCCACGCTGGAAGAGAGAGAGAGGAGATAGGGGGTGCTCCGTACGACGCTGGAAATCGGGTGAGAGAAGGTCGACTGAACGGTAGGGAGAGATTTGCAGTAGACCGCTGCAGCAGTTCAGTAACTCTAAACGTTACTGCATCCAGTTTAGGGTGGCCGACTGCGGATAGCCTTATGGGAACAGAACTGAACAGGTGAAGAAGAGAAAAATGCTGGCTCCTCTCCTCCTGGAAGGCGCGGCGAAGCTGGCAGATGCGATGCGAGTGCGCCACCGCGACCGCCACCTCTCTCACACTTCCATCTGCTGCCCTGCCCTCAATGTCTTCCGTTACACTTGCTACAGCGGAGGAAGGAAGCAGAAATGCAACTTCGAAACCAAGATTATATTATATCCAGTCGCGTCGCAAGTTGGAATTTTGTTCCTAAGCACCAACTAACTGTACAGAGATGTTTCTTGTCCTTGATCATGGAGGCCGTCGCTTTGAGTCAGATTCAAGCGTTAGTTCTTCCTCGTGCTCTGTATTCGCACGGCATCATCTCTGCACCAATGCAATGAATGATGTCTTGCTGTTGCTGATGCATATGCATAGCAGCCACTGTCCAGATGAAATGGTCGGGCAAGTCTATTCTTGCATTGATCTTCTCCGTCCTATTTTTCCAGTCCACTCTAACTGACGTGGCTTCAACTGAACGTACAAGTGGCACATGCATGCGGGGGGCCGCCTGCCTTCCCGCTTCCTTTCACCTCCGTGGCCCGCCTTCTTCTAAAGTGGCCAATCGTGGCGCACGGCGCTAGGAACTATGAAGCACAGCACTGCTAGACCCGATACTATAAGCCACAGTTAGCTAATCGCGCCGTGCCATCACTAGTGTTCGTTTTAGGTCCAACCACATCACTACAGGGCATAGTCATGCCCTACTGGCACTGTAGACGCAATTATCCTATCAGGCATGATCTTTATGAGACATCGAACACCTAGCACTATATTATCATGAGAACTAGCAAGATGGCCCGCGCAAATAGCGCGGGTAGCTAGTTTTTTTAAAACATTTTAGTTTTTCTTCAAATTAATCTTGTATGATTATTTTTATTTAGCATTTTTTTGTTGTTTCTCCTCCGTGTTCCTGAACAATACATATTGTTTCCTTGAATTTCATTTTATTATATTATTTTTACAACATGTTTTTAATGCATTATGATTTGGTACTTGAAAAAGTTTATATACTTGTTCTGTTTATAATATAATTTTTATAACTTTGGTTGTACTTTATTTTTTTTGTAAAGGGCGCCAACATCTATAATAACAAATATATTTATTACTTCTTAACATAAAATATGTTATGGTAGTGCATTTGTTTTTATATCGAAGATATTAACTTTTTTAAAAAAAATGGTTTAGGACAAAACCAAAGTTTATTATAATTTGAAATGACGGGATTATTGAACAACTTAGAAAATTAAATGGTAGGACCATTTAGACCATATTTGTTTCCTTGAGGTTTTGGTGGGTCAATAACTCGAAAAGTATTGTATAGGATAGAAAAAGTCTAGAAAATGAGCTGAAATAAGCATTATTTGGGCTGTTTAGGTATCTTATATCTTATATATCTAATTAGCTAGCCTCCACTATCTAATTCTCTAGGCATGCATGAAGCCACGTCATCTTAGGTTAAGTCCAAAGGCTCTTCTATCCCTCCATCACCTATCACTATTCCAACTACCCCATTCAAATCTACAGTACGTAATAGTGCCGTAACAGTGTATGAACTCCTATTTTGGGGGCACCGCTGGACTTAGCCTTAGGAGTCCACTAAGTCATATGCCACGTCACTCTCCACTAAGACATCTATTTATATCCTTCGTCGATTTTCTGTAGCTTGTTGCATGCGGTTCTTTTCTACACGCGCGCCCATGTTGAAATTAAAGATGCCATGCAATAAGACAAAGTGTTTGTTAACCACTCAAGATTATATTAGCTGAATTATATACTCTAATAGATAAACAAACATGCCCATTAAAGATTGTAATATTATAGTAAATATAACCATGCATGCGATGCAATGGGAGAAAAAGAGTTTGTACATCCCTATAGTTCTCTATAAATATGGTCTAAAACAACGTAGGCTTCATGCGCTCTAGTTTAGCAACATTTCAAAAGATAAATAGATAAAATAATATTATGTTTTTCTACATGTATCTTCTTTTAATTTCCAGCAATTTATGATAAATAAATATTCCCACATATAACTACGGTCTCCTATATTAATTATTTATTATTTTCACTGATTAACATGATGATTTTGAACACTCGATGTAAAATATAGTGCTTCTATAATCAAATGGTGGAGTTTTTCCTTTTTTTTCAAAATCCTACGTTTATATTATTTATATTTGATAAAAAATAGTTGGATATAATCCAAATTATTGGATAATCATAACAACCAAAGGTGTAACTATTTTTTCTTTTAGTTGTATTTGATATAATATCTTTCAGTTAGTGTAGACAATTAGATGTTCATAAAATCTAATATTTGCTTAAGTGGTAATTTCTAGGCCCTCTTAGTGAATATGGTGGATATAATAGATGGTTGAGATCTTTATATTTTTATAAAATAAAAAAACTAATTTGTATTTGATACAAAAAAATTAGAGTAATTGTTGGATGATTTGTAACAACCAATAGTGTAGACCTTTCTCTATATTCGTTAGTGGTATTTGGTACAAATCTTTGATTCAGTATATATGGTTATATGTTTATAGAATCTGATGGTGTAGTTTTTTTTCTTTTTTGTTGTTATCGTAATTTCTAGATGCCATCGTGGTGGCTTATTTAATACCTCATTATTGATATAATAGGAAGATAATGGAGAGATTCATATCTCTCTATAGAAAAAATGGCTTTTCAATTAGTAGTGTATTGGTATAAATTATTTGGATCAATCTACATCACTTAGACTTGTTCAAGCGTTGGGTCGGGTCAGGTCAAGGTCTAGTCGCAGGTTGTATAGGACGGCTCGCACCCGATCCACGCCTAATGTGTGGTCAAGTTGGCCCACGTACTCTCTATGGACGTGTCACTTGGGTTTTTCAAATTGGATCGGGTTTTTTATCTTCGGACAAGTTTTTCGGGTTGGGTTGGGCTTTGAGTCAAAAATCATGGCCCGCACCCCAGTCCATCGATGTTACGGGTCAAAAAATAACAATAAGCTGTGTGGATCTTTCCTTTTTTAGTTTAATTGATATATGATTTAATGTATGGATTGGTAGATGTTTATAAAATATATTTGTTAGGTATTTTTTATTAACATAGTAATTTCTAGACTATGTCGATGAATATGGGGCTTCTTTTAACACTCTTATATAGAAAGAGATGGCAGAGAGTTTTATCCCTCCCGTCTTTCTTTTTACAAAATCTAGCTCTTTTGTCAAACTTAGCCAAAGTAGAAGAAGTAAACTCTCTGTTTCAAATTATGTACTTTGGCTTTATACTAATTTAATTTGTTTATATTATGGTTGTATTTAATATAGATCGCTCAATGATTATAACAACCATGTAAAAAATCCATTTTTTTCATTTGTATTAATTGATTTAATATAAAACAATAGACAAACGATTGGTTGTTTTGTTAGTTGTATTTAGTACAATATATTTAGATTAATGCAAACTATTGGATGATCATATTTTGCAATTGTGCACATTTTTTAGTTGCATTTGATATATGATTTAACGTAGACTGTTAAATGTACTTAAAACCCAACTTTATTGGTTCTTTTCGGTTGACATGCGTATGAATGATGCTTTTTTAACAGTGGGTGGGGTCTTCGATGTGTTTGCACTGGACTGTTGCCGGCCTGGAGATTAATGTAGACTATTGGATGATCATAATATTTAACTATTCACACTTTTTAGTTGCATTTGACATATGATTTAATGTAGACCGTTAAATGTGCTTAAAATCCAACCTTATTTATTGGTTCTTTTGCGGTTGACATGCGTATGAATGATGCTTTTTTAACAGTGGGTATAAAGGATCCAGGGTTCTGCGATGTGTTTGCACTAATGCACTGGACTGTTGCATGGAGTACAGCTACGTATCGGATTATTGACGTGAGTCCGATCCTAATCGACGACCTGATCTTACCTTGGAGGTGTCCAGCTAACGTATATGAGTACTGATCTAATTCCTAATAATCGTAGGATTCAGTAACAATGGAAAGGAAAAAATAGCGGATAGAAATACCTGTATTTATCCTTTTAGACTATATATATACTAATAATCTAAACCGTTGGATGATCATAATATCTAATGGCGTAGATCTTTTTCTTTTTCAGTTATATTTAATATATTATTTAATACAGACCGTTAGATGTTCATAAAATCTAACGGTGGAGGGCTTTTCTTTTTTCCGATTAACGTGGAAATTTCGTGGCCCTTTCGGCGAACGTGGTGGCTTCTTTTAACACTCCCTTATTAATATAATAGATCCTGTTATCTTCACACATAGCACCTGAATTCAAAGTTGGTGTTGACCCTGCCGTTCTATAATCACATTTCTCCCATGTGTTTTTCATTTTGTTTAGAGCTAGTTTGGTAACCTCATTTCCCAAACCAGCCCATAACAGGGAGATTTTACCCTAAAACACTGAGCATTCAAATCCCAAGTATGATGGTTTTTTTTTGGGCAAAAAACTAAATAACAACCGATTATTTACCCCCCCCCCCCCCCCCACACACACATCTACATCATGAATGAACGAAGTTCGTCAAAAAAAAATAAAAATGAATGAACGAAGAAAAACATGCCTGCAGAACAGCTACATCTATGAGCTACGTATATAGGTTGATCATGTATGCTATACATCTGCAGCCCATGTTGACATGGCATAGAGTATGCGTCCCTTCCACCCTTGCAGCAGCCAATTTTGATCTTCGTCAATGACGAAGTTCCTGTGGTAGCCTTCCTCGACCCTCTCGCTCAAACACTGGACCGTGCTAGGGCTCAACGGCAACTGTCTTAGTCCCGCCCTGCTGCACCGCGCCTGCCACTGCTTGTAAGTCTCGGGGCGCTCCACCCTCTCCGACCCCTCGCAGGCGATGGCGTTCACGACGCACCGCCCCAAGAACTCCCGCTCGACCACCACGCGCTCGGTGCAGTCCCGCGGCGCCGTCGCGTCCATCATGTCGAACATGGCGGAGTAGTAGAAGAGCGCCTCCCGGAACCGCGACACGAAGAAGGGCGCACCGTATGAGCTGTTCTTGACGCAGAGGACGAACACATCCGGCCGCATCTTCCGGATGTTGGCGAGGACCATGTCCCTGGGGCTTGGGCTCGTTATGTCGTCGATGCCCTCATCCATGAGCCTCTCAAAATGGAACATGACATTGACGACGAGCACCTCGTCAGGTTGGATGTCTAGGTGCTCAGCAGAAACCGTCTCCCACTTGGTCGCGACGACGCTACGGAACTTGAACGGGACGCCGTGCCTGCGGGCGAAGTCACTGAGGCGGCGCCCGGTCTCCTTGATCCGAGCGGCCGGGCGGAACCCAGGCTGGGGGAAATCGATGCCGGTGATCCTCACCTCCGGCGGCCCACCCTCGGAAGCAGCCCAAGCACCCATGAGGAGCAGCCAGTGGAAGCCGAGATGCACGCCGTAGTCCACGATGTGCACCTTCTTCTTCTTCCTCCTCCCAGTCCCAGCGGTAGCGGCGACGGCCTTGACGATGGCCATGTGGGAGAACTTGAACGCCGCCATCCGGAAGCAGCAGACCTGCATGTACAGCAGGTAGGCCTTGAGGAGGTCGACGTCGGATGATGATGAGGCTGAGGCGCGCTTTGGCTGTGCCAGTACTGCCAATGCGACGCCGGGCGTGCTGCCCGCGAGCCGCAGCTCGAGTCCCTGGGCGAAGCAGTGCGCCAGCCTCTGCGAGGCGTCTCCCGTCGGCGAGGAGCGCTGGTTGATGTGCCGGAGCAGCTCCGTGGCGCTGAGGCGGTTGCCGGCGGACACGGCCTCGGCGCAGTGGATGAGCAGGGTGCGCAGGTCCACGGCCTCGTTGCCGTTGCCGCCGGCTCTGCTCCTCTGCCTCTGCCTCCCCTGCTTCCCGTGTGACGACTTGGCTTTCTCATCCACCACGCGGCCACTACTGATGGTCAGGCCGTGCATCTTCTCCAATGCCACCTCGTAGCCTTTGAGGATTACGCCGTCTGCCACCTCGCCGCTTCCCTCCGGCTCCGGCGCCATCAGCTTGGCGCTTCTCCTGCTACCTGCCGCTGCAGCCTCGTCGCCGTGGTCCCACCAGCTGCCGTCGTCGTCGTCGTGGTGGTGCCGCTTCTTTTTCCTGCTAGTTCTGCGGCCATCACCATCATTGCAGACTCCCTGTTTGGAGGAACGATCTTCAAAGACACTAGGAGACAGCAGGTCGCCGTTGTTTGCTGCTGTGGTGGGCAAGAACTTGCTGCCCTCTTCCATGCCCTTGAGGAAGGCCTGATTGAGCAGGTCCATGGTAACGTGCCCCTGCTCCTCTGCTCCTGCTGCGCAATCCTGCTGGAAGAACTGCTGGCCGATGCAGCACGAGCTGGCCTCCACGCCCACACTCTGTGCTGCGCTGAGCAGCAGCAGCTGGGAGAGCTCGTCAGGGTCGTAGGGCCAGGTGGCGTCGGCGAATGCCGGCGAGGCTAGTGTGGTGGTGTTGGTGGTGGCCGAGCTGGAGAGGATCTGTGCGAAGGGCTGCTCGGCCTGCAGGAGCGCAGGGTGGTCGGGGCAGTACAAGCAGGTGTGGTCGTCGCTATCGTCCATGAGCATCCGACTGATGAAAGCGGGGAGCACCACGTCGTCCGACGAGGCCAGGTCTTCCTCGCCGACGCCGCCTACGGAGTGGGGCGTCGGAGGCAGGTCGAGGAAGACGGAGGGGGAGAAGGGCTCCTCGTTGGGATCCTCCGGCGCTGATGCGGCCGCCATGGATGGCGAATGAGCTCGCGATCAATCCTAGCTGCTAACTGCTGTCTACCGCTGTTCACGAGATGGAGATGCACGGAAGGATGCGATGGCAGGGGAAGAAGAAGAAGGGTCCGGGAAGATGGAGAGCCACGGACGACCTCTCGCTGCCTGACTTCAATCTGTCGTCAATATCTTGCGTTTATATTTACACTAGAGCGGAGAATGGAGGTCGAAGAATGCAACCTCAAAGCCAAAATTGATCGATTGTGTCCAACTCAAATCCAATGACACCATTTGTTGGACAGCGTAAACAAAAAGAAGAGTAAAATACACGGACGGTCCTTGAATTTGGCAACGTATGTCGCTTAGATCCTCAAACTTAGAAAATCAGAATTCCGGCTTCCTAAACTTAGCTAATGTGTCATCTAAATTACAAAACCGTTTTCTAAAACCGCTTTTCGTTCTCCGGTGTTGACGTAGCATACTGACGTACCATCTGGCTCCTTAAACTTGGCTACAGATGTCATCTGGGGTTCCTAAATTTGGCAGGAGTGCCATTTAGATCCCAAAACATTTCATTTTTACACGGCAGAAATAATTTTTTCGGTCGAAAAACAACGAAATCATTGCGAAACATTTCTATATTTTTTTTTCATTTAGAGAAAAAAATCAAAATTTAAGACTAAATAGTCTTTTTCGTACCGAACTGAAAACGAATAAACAATGAAACCAGCGAGATTTCAATTTTGAAAAATTTAACCATGCCGGTCAGTACTCCTCTCACCTCCATTCTTCGCCGTCATCGGGGGGAATATGCTGACAGCGGAAGATGTTGTCCCTCTCGCTGCCATTCTCCACTACTAGCACACTCCTGCCGACGACGGTGAGAGAAGTATTGATGGAGAGCGATTTGAGACTTAGATGATACTCCCAGCTAAGTTTAGAGACCCAGATGACACCTCCAACCAAATTTAAAGATATAGATGGTATGTCAGCGTGCCACGTCAGTACCGAAGAACGAAAAGCGGTTTTGGGACTTAGGGGCCGGATTAGATCAAGGTCTTGAGTGGCCAGACGAAACTTTGGCCACAGTCAAATCTAGTTTGACCATAAATTAAAATTTAGCCAAAGAACAAACTACTTATTTATATGGTTTGGGCATAGCCAAATAAACCATATAGATGAAAATTATGTTGTATAGTGTAATTTTAATTTAAAGTCAAATACAGTCAAAATGTGGCCAAAGTTTGGCCTGGCCACTCAAGGCCTCAATCCAATCAGTCTTTAGATGACACACTAGCCAAGTTTAGAGACCCGAAATTTTGTTTTCTAAATTCGGGGACCTAAGTGACACACGTTGCCAAGTTCGAAGATCGCCCATGTATTTTCCTCCAAAAGAAAAAAGCAAGAATTTTCTTTGCTGTGCACCGACGGTGCTTCCCTCATCATCCGCCATCAGCACAGAAAAACCATTACTGTACAATTTATGCTCGTGTACAAAATAACGCCATTTTTTTTCCTAGGATGTGTACAAACACCGCTCATTGCTGACCCTTGAATGGGTCTTGGACATACACATAGTTTTTTTTTAAGGAAACAGGAGAGGATACCTCGTCAATTTTGGCATTACACTCGTCTCGTGCGTGCGCTGTCTGCCTGCGCGGCTCCTTCCCGGAGGGAACCCTTCTTCTTCACCGTCCCGTACGTCACGGAATCACGCCCCACGTCCACTCCGGCGGCTGCAATGCAGTCCCCATCAAAGCTCTTCACCCACCATTCAGTAGTTGTGCCATCCACGCCATGCCTACCAGTCAGTCACCACAGTGTCAGTAGTTGTGCCATCGATAGCGAACATTTCGACCGCCGGAGGATCCGGCCGCCGACCCCGACGAGGCCTTGTCGCCGTCCGTCTACCTCGACCTGCCTCCGACGCCCCACCCGGACCATGATGGCGACGGCGAGAGCCCGGCCTTGTCCGACAACCTGCTGGAGCTCCCGTCCATCAAGCGCATGCTCGTTCCAGAATTGCCTCAGGTTTCTTCGTGGAATCGCCGTGGGCAGCAGAATCAGCATCATCTATGAGCTATACATCGGCAGCCCATGTTGACATGGCGTAGAGTATGCGTCCCTTCCACCCCTCCAGCAGCCACTGTTGATCCACATCAATGACAAAGTTTCTGTGGTAGCCTTCCTAGACCCTATTCCTCAAACACTGGACCGTGCCAGGATTCAACGGCAGCTGCCTCAGCCCCGCCCTGCTGCACCGGACCTGCCACTGCTTATACGTCTCGGGGCGCTCCACCCTCTCCGACCCCTCGCAGGCGATGGCGTTCACGACGCAGCGCCCCAAGAACTCCCGCACGACCACCACGCGCTCGGCGCAGTCCCGCGGCGCCGTCGCGTCCATCATGTCGAACATGGCGGAGTAGTAGAAGAGCGCCTCCCGGAACCGCGTGACGAAGAAGGGCGTGTTGTAGGAGCTGTTCTCGACGCAGAGGATGAACACATCCGGCTGCATATTCCGGATGTTGACGAGGACCATGTCCCTGGGGCTTGGGCTATTTATGTCGATGACGACGCCCTCGTCCATCAGCTTCCCAAAATGCCTCTCAAAATGGAACATGCCATTGACGACGAGCGCCTCGTCAGGTTGGATGTCTAGGTGCTCAGCAGAAACCGTCTCCCACTTGGTCGCGACGACGCTGCGGAACTTGAACGGGACGCCGTGCCTGCGGGCGAAGTCGCTGAGGCGGCGGCCGGTGTCCTTGATCCGAGCGGCCGGGCGGAACCCGGGCTGGGGGAAGTCGATGCCGGTGATCCTCACCTCCGGCGGCCCACCCTCGGAAGCAGCCCAAGCACCCAGCAAGAGCAGCCAATGGAAGCCGAGATGCACGCCGTAGTCCACGACGTGCACCTTCTTCCTCCCTGCGACGGCCTTGACGATGGCCATATGGGAGAACTTGAACGCTACCAGTCTGAAGCAGCAAACCTGCGAGTAGAGCAGGTAGGCCTTGAAGAAGTCGGCACCTGCTGCTAAGGTGTGCTTTGGCTTTGCCACGCCCGTGCCCGCGCCGGCGAGCCGCAGCTCGAGTCCCTGGGCGAAGCAGTGTGCCAGCCTCTGCGAGGCGTCTCCCGTCGGCGAGGAGCGTTGCTTGATCTGCCGGAGCAGCTCGGTGGCGCGGAGGCTGTTGCCGGCGGACACGGCCTCTGCGCAATAGAGGAGCAGGGTGCGCAGGTCCACGGCCTCGTTGCCGCCTCTGCGAGTAGTTCTCTGCTGCCGGCGGCTCCCCTTCCCCTTCCCGTGTGACTTATTGGCTTTCTCATCCTCCTCGCCGCCGCCGCCGCCGCCGGCACCAGCAGCACCAGGCAGCATACTGATGCTCAGGCCGTGCATCATCTTCTCCACGGCCACCTCGTACCCTTTGAGAATTACGCAGTTTGACACCTCGCCGCTTCCCTCCGGCTCCAGCGCCATCAGCTTGGCGCTTCTCCTACCTGAAGCTTCGTCATCGTCATCCCAGCACCAGCTGTCGTCGTCGTGCCGGCTCTTCCTGCTAGTTCTGCCATCACCATCATCACTGCCCTCCTGGAAGACTCCCTGTTGTTTGGACGAGGATACAAAGACACGCTCGGCGTTGTTTCTTGTGGTGGGCAAGAACTTGCTGCCCTCTTCCATGCCCTTGAGGAACATGTCCATGGTGGTAACGCGCCCCTGCTCCTCTGCTGCGCCATCGCCACCATGGAACTGGTGGCCGATGCAGCACGAGCTCCGGCCATTGAAGAGCGCGCTGGCCTCTTCCTCGCCCACAGTACTCTGTGGTGACAGGAGCATCTGGGAGAGCTCGTCAGGGTCGTAGGGCCAGGTGGCGTCGGCGAATCGTGTGGAGCTGGAGGCCGGTGACACTAGTGTGGTGGTGGTGTTGCTGGTGGCCGAGCTGGAGCCCGTGGTGGCGTGCGAAGAGAAGCTCGAGAGCATCTGTGCCAAGGGCTGCTCGGCAGCCTGCGGGAGCGCAGGGTGGTCGGGGCGGTACAAGATGTCGTCGTCGTTGCGGCTATCCATGTCCATGAGCATGCGACTGATGAAAGGGGGCAGCACCACCATGTCGTCCGACGAGGCCAGGTCGTCGCCGCCGCCGACGTCTATGGAGTGGGGTGTCGGACTCGGAGGCAGGTCGAGGAAGACGGAGGGGGAGAAGGGCTCCTCGTCCGCCATGGACGCCCGTCTCGTCGAGTCTGTCTATTGGTCATCCATGTGTTTGTTTTGCTTTTGACACCCGGTTGTTGGAATTCATTCTGTCACCCGAATTTTCTTTGCATGTCTAACCAGGTGTTGATAAGCAATTTGTCACCTGAATTTGATTAGCTCTCAAACCGGTTGTTGGAACTCCTGTCACCCGAATTTTCTTTATATGTCTGACCAGGTGGTGACAAGCAATTTGTCACCTGAAAAAAATTGAAAAGCTCTCATCCGGCTGTCAGTTGCCTTCCCCCTGGTACGCACACAGACTCATACACACGCTGATACAGGCACTTGTCATACTGACTCATACATACACTCCATACAGGGACATGTCCAAACACACGCTGACTCAATACATACACTGATACAAGCACATTTGAAAAAAGAGAACACAGTTGCTGTACCAGCAACTTTTGTAGCCCATTCTCAAAAAAGTGGCACATCCAAAAGATTTAAAATAAACACATCTCAGAATGGATATAACATTAAAAAAAAGAAAAAAAGACATGAAAACACAAATGCGATGAAGAGCAATATAGATGGAGTTATATTCACATTGTCATATATATATATATATAGAGAGAGAGAAGGGGTGAATTTTGCAATGGGCAAAAAAAGCACAAAACACTACCTAGGTCTTACATATTCCTAACAAAGCTACTACCTACCTACATGTCCCTTACTTTCACTAGCAAAAGAAAAAAGGCACTCCAAATTCCATCACCTACTGGTGCACCCTGGGGGATATACATAGTAAGTTTGAACTACCACTTACATAGGTTAATAAACATATATGGCTACTTATATGCTTCAAGGTTTTCATATAGAAACCACACATGGTTAAAAGCCACAAAATGAAAAGGCCTTTAGTCACCTCCGTCACTCACCTTGCCGGATTTAACTATCAAACCCATCTCTTAACCCTAGCATGTCTGCCCAGGTCTTGGCTGAAAAGGGATAACTTCAACTGAATGCACATAGTCAAAGAAAACTTTGTCTTTGCCCACAACAACAACCTTGTAAGACATGAATTTGCCAAATCCTCATTGGGAGAAAAGGATGTAAGCACTCCTGCGAGTAGAGTCAACAGCAATATGACACAGAGGGACCTTTTCAGGTCCAATAAGCCTTTCAACAGATCTGACAGCAATCAGGAACATACATCTTCAAAGTTAGTGCTGCATCAAGCAACTGATAAAACAAGTCTGAGGGCCCTCCTTGATCCCAAGATAAAGGCACACATTGTAAGGGATCAAAGCCCGCTCTCTTACAAAGTGGCGCTTTTCTTCATCCATCTAAAAAATGAAATAAACATGAATATGGACTGAACAAAATATAAAACACACCATAAAAAGAATATTAGATACAAAAAGCGAGATACAGGAATTCAAAGCTGCAACACTAACTTTGAAGAAGTTACTGCATTTTAATTTAGTAATTACATTGTAACTCTAAAAAATATAACACTGTAACACTGTAAAAATACACTGTAACTCTGAAAAAACCTGTAACTCTAAAAAAAATTACATTGTAACACTTGCAGTCAAAAAAGAATATAGCGTTTTCTTAAAAAAAATTACAATATAAGTAGTAAGTAATTACTGCGTTTTAATTTAGTGAAGTTCCTCTACACATAACTGTAGAAATTCAAAGCCGCAACACTAACTTTGAAGTAATTACTGCATTTTAATTTAGTAATTACATTGTAACTCTAAAAATATAACACTGTAACACTGTGAAAATACATTTTAACTCTGAAAAAACCTGTAACTCTAAAAAATTACACTGTAACACTTGCAGTCAAACAGAAAGATAGCGTTTTCTTAAAAAAATGACAATATAAGAGTAAGTAGTTACTGCGTTTTAATTTAGTGAAGTTCCTCTACACATAACTGTAGTGTATTCTATATATAACATATATAATCTAAAACTTACACTATAATATACATGTACATTTTGATTGGAAAAGAAATACGCTAAAAACTGCACTTACATAAATAGATAGCACGTTTACACTCAAAATTCAGAAATTTTACAATGTATAGTTATTTTTACATTGTAACTACACTTACAGTAAAAAAAGATAGCGTATTCTAATTCTTTTATAATTGCATTTCTAAAAATGACACTATAAAATACACTGTAAAAAATACACTGTGACTGCAACTAACTGTAATTTTTTTATATTTACTGCGGTGATATAAAAAGTTTGCTCTATAACTACAATTACAGTAAAAAAACAAAATACTATAAATACGTTTCTAAAAAAATAACACTATAAATACACTGTAAAAAGTACACTGCAAATGCACTCAAAAAAAAGAAAAAAAATGCAGGTAGAAATTTACACTATAACTACACTTATAGTAAAAGAAGATAGTGTATTGCCACTAACAAAATTTTACACTGTAAACATATAGGCAGAAATGGCGCTCTAGGTTTATAATAATTGCAATTTGACAGTCACTACACTTGCACTGAAGATAAAAAAGATATCATACCAAAAATTACCATCACTGTAAAAAAAAAAAACATTCTAACTGAAATACACTATTTCTACACCTAACTGTAAATTTTTTCATATTTGACACTCTAAAAAAAAGCTTAACTAGCTTATTTTACATCTTAAAAAAAAGTTAAACTTACAAAAAATTACACTGTAAAAATACAAAAAAGTACAGTTATAAAAAATTATACTGTAACTACACTTACAGTTAGTGGAACCCACAACACTTACATTTCTAAAAAATGACACTGTAACTACTGGGTTTAAGTTACATATTCAAAATATATGTACACGTATAAAAAGATTTTGCTGTAACTAAACTTACACTAAAAAAGAACCCACATTATGATGATGCTTACATTTCCCAAAAAAAAAAACAAATATACATAGTAACTAATAACTGCATTTTTACTTTAGTTGAGTTGGCAATCATAGTAAATAAAAAAAAAGGATAGCATGGGGTGCACATATACTTTGTGATGGGTAGTGATTATTATGCAGAAAGTCTTTTATAGTACTATACTATAAAAATTGAAAAAGTCAAAATTAGCATATCAAATTACCCTATGAATCACACTGTAAAACAACACTGTAACTGTAAATAGGGTTATAACTCTATAACACTGTAACTACACTTACAGTCAGCAGACCTCTCACACACTGTAACCTTGTATTTACATTTCCATCCAAGGGGTAAAAATATAGTTTAGTAAAAATACATTATTTCTACACCTAGCTGTAATTCTTTCATATTTGACACTCTAAAAAGCTTAACTGCTTATTTTACATCTCTAAAAGTTAAACTTACAAAAAATTATACTGTAAAAAAAAATACAAAAAGTACAGTTATAAAACATTACACTGTAACTACACTTACAGTTAGTGGAACCCACAACACTTACATTTTTAAAAAATGACACTGTAACTACTGGGTTTCTGTAAGTTACATATACAGAATTTACAATTTAAAAAAAAAGCATTTAGACTGTAATTGCACTGTAAAAAATCACACTACGCAGGAGGAAAACTTTACCTCAGTACGTCCAGAAAAGAAAAAAAAATGGAGCCGAGCAGTTTAGATGTAGAACCTGTAGAAAAATTTGGCACTATTACACTGTTACACTGCAGAAAATAAGATCTACTTATACTTAGACAGAAAAAAAAGATGTTCAATAAAAAAAGAAAAAAAGAGAAATTATAGAAAAGATTGGAACATCTGAAAAAAGAAAATGATACAAAGCAAACATCACTATCACCAATTTGCTACTGGTTTTAGTGGGCGACCATGCGCGGAAAATGTCTTCCTGGTAAGATGAGAAAAGATTGGTTTGGTGGATTTGAAAAAGAAAATGAGACAAACCAAAACACCCACATTGCTACTGGTTTTAGTGGGGGGGGGGGGGCATGGGAGAAAAAATCTATTCCAGATCTGGTAAGATGGGGGTCCAGATCTTGGAAAAATAGAAAAAGAAAAAAAATGAAAAGGACGAATCTGTTCCAACACGTGCATCTCAGATCTAGCAACGTGGGAGGTGTGTGAGTTGCATGGGAGGGGTCCAGATCTAGCAAAAAAGAGAAAAGACAGAAATGCAAAAAAGACAAAAAACAACTTTCACCAGGTGCCCCTACAGCAAAAAAAAAAAATGGCATGAGATTTGGGGAGGAGTGAGTCTGAATCATGTAAAGAAACAAAACTAATGAACATTCCAATGTAGAATCCAAAATAATAGTTGAAGATCCCGACATACCCCCGGAGAGGAAAAAAGTGAACCGCACAAAAATGTATCATAGTAGCAGAACCCCCACCCAAAAAAAATCTCAAAATAGGCAGAACGTGGGTAGTGGAACGCAGATCCAAAAGAGAGACAAAGGAAGAAGGTGAAGAGAGCCAAAAGCAACTCACCAGTCACCGAGCGATGTGAGAGATGAGAGAAGTGAACACTCCTCAACTTGTTGGCAGTGATATATGCCTCCCCCGATGCCCCCAGTCCAACTCCCGTCTTCACACAGAAAAAGGAAATGGGCCAGCCCTCTTCACTTCATCTGAATAAAAAAAGATGGGCCTTAGTATCAAATGTGTAAAGCCCGTATAGATAGTAAAAAGAAAAAGCCCAATAACGTATAGCAATGGAAGTGGGCAACGCATCAGAAAAAAGAGGAAAGAAGCCCAATAAAAGATAACAACAATATTTCTTCTCTTGCAAGCAAAAACCTCACCCCTGTTCTGATCGGCACCAACCCTGGCGCAGCCATCTCTTCTTGGATCCCTCTCTAGTTCACCAATCCTCCATCCCACATCAAACACATGAAACCATGGACCCTGATGAAATTGGAGAGGGCACAACTCATCAGCT
Source organism: Paspalum notatum (assembly GCA_022530915.1). NCBI lineage: Eukaryota > Viridiplantae > Streptophyta > Magnoliopsida > Poales > Poaceae > Paspalum > Paspalum notatum. The sequence goes on along the minus strand of CM039683.1, from coordinate 4,056,960 downwards.
CCCCCTACCCCCATCCTTCATAATCGAAGGAAAAACTGACTACAGACAGGATGTATGCAGACACTATGCCTCTGATCATATCCAGGAGCATCTAAACACAAAAAGCAGGTGAGCCATTTCTCTCTCTAATGTGCACTTGTAATGATACTTCAAAAAAAAATTGCCATAGACGGGAGCATTTTTCAAAACAGGGCAAACTAATCTCCTTCTGGATCTGGGAAAATCTTAAAAATGCAATCTACTTTTTGTGTCTGATGAAGAACACATGTTGACTGCTAATGGTTTTAGGCCCAAGGATCAGCAGCCTATGATGCACAGTACTGTGTTTGGCTCAGGAGATCAGCTGGCTAGGGATGAGTGTGATCAAATGGGGTGTGATGATCTAAACTATATACAGGTAAGAAATGTTTGAGCCCCATGACCCCTCTAATCTGCAAAAAAATATCCAATCATAAAACTTGGATTTCATGCTGCACGCACTGCATTTACAAAATACTCATACACTGAACTTGCAAAAAAAAAAATCGGTCAGGGTGCATTGCTCTAGCATTTACACTGTACTTGCACTATTCTTAGAAATGCTCAAACACTGTGAAAAAGTTCATTAAAAGTATACAGTAGAATTACAATGTACATGCAAAAAAAAAGATGTAAAATTCCAAGTAATCCATACAATGTAATGACATACCTCTTTTTTTCTGTGTTTCATAGGGAGGGTACACTGGTCTCATCTTTGAGCAGATTAGAAACTCTCAAGAGAAAACTGAAACTGGGATGGGAGTACAGGTAATCTGAGAATAGAAAAAAGACGAAATTCAATAAATATATGGGCTGTATATACATATGAAAGCCACATGCACAGACAAATTCAGTAAAAACACACATTCATGTCCAGCAGGCTCATTAAAATGAACTTTTGCTGTATTGCAGATTTCTGATAAGATGTATAGTTCTTACACAAGCATGCTATTGGATGGCGACATAGCTAAGGTGTGATGCAAAAAAAGCACTAGAAACATAAAAATTATCTTTCTTGGTTACAAATAGATAGCATAAAATATTTACTATTTCCTCTATTATGGGAGCACAAACATTGCAGGGTCATACTTCAGATTTGATTGGCTTTGAGGATTTATTTCAGAACGCCCCATTACCATTCGTATACAATGCACAGGTATGGATATAGAAAAAAACACACACATGCAGATTTTTGCAGCACTAAAAACACAAGTCTATATATATATATATATATATATATATATATATATATATATATATATATATATATATATATATATATATATATATATATATATATATATATATATATATATATATATATATATATATATATATATATATATATACTTATCTGAATATCTTCGACTGTGACCTTTAAATATGTGTGCAGAAACAGCACCATACCTATGCAAGCACAAGCACTCTGCAAGGATCAGATGCATACTCAGAGGTGATGCATATACTTATTTATGCATAAAAAAGAGCATGAAAACAATCTATATATACTTATCTGAATATCTTGAACTGTGAACTTTGGATATGCATGCAGAAACAACACCATACCTATGCAAGCGCAAGCACTACATATGGATCAAATGCATACTCAGAGGTAATGCACCCCCCTGCTAGCCCATAATTATTAAACATATTAGTCATACCTAACTTCTTGGTGATCCTTAAATCAGGAAATATCGACTTCAGCTTGGATAAATGATGAAGCTTCTGGATATGATGAGCCCCAGACTCAATTTGATATTTTTGACAACATGGACCTACAAGAGGTGAGTAACTAACATAAGTTACAATAAAAAGAATGAATATCTAACAAATTCAGTATAGCATGATGAAAAAATGAAATACATAAGAGATTGATCTGTAATAAACTTACATGTGCAGGATGAACCCCAGCTAGACCATCATGAAGACCATATGGCAGTTGATGTCAGTTTGCATACAAATCCTTCAGAAATGCTATTGATGGAAAAAGACAAAGAATTACCTTCAGCGCCCTATGATTCTACTGCAGAATCCAATGGTAGTCAAGAGCTGACAGAGAAAGAAATAGAAGATTTCATAGAAAATGAGCAGAAAGCAGCTTCTGAAGGCAATAATGCTGATATTGCAAGTGTCTACACACCTCAGGTTGGCATGGAGTTCAAGGACAGATACGATGCACATTACTTCTTTGCCTTCTATGGGTTCTTAGCTGGCTTTGTGCCGATCGTAACACATGTGTCAAGAACTAGTGCAAGAAGCAGAAAAGGCGAAGTAATTAAGATTACCATGAAATGCCACTGCTATGGTAAACCAACTACCGAAAAGACTGTGGAAGAACAAGAAGCTGCGACCCAAGCTAACATAGGCAAAAAGAAAGGTCGAAAAAGAAAAACAAATGTTCAGGTTAGAACAGACTGTCCTGTGGTGATGGTTGTTAGGGAGTGCAATGGCATCTGTAAAGTTGCAAGACTTGAGCTGGACCATAACCATCCGCTTAGACCTGAGGACAAGGATTTGTTGTTCAGTGGTCAAAAATACATGACTGATATGGAAAGAGCAATGATCAGAACCCTCACCCATAACAACATTCCAACTAGAAAGATGATAGCTATCCTTTCCCATCTAAGAGGCGGAATTACAGCATTACCGTACAAGAAGAAGGACGTGAGTAATTATAGAACCAAGATCAACAGCTGGTACAGATATGACTCAAGTGCTGAGCTACTTCATGCAAAGGAAAAGTGAAGATCCAACATTTTTCTACAAGTTTGATCTTGATGAAGATAAAAGGCTGAAAAACCTATTCTGGTGTGATGGTTCAGCTTTGAAATACTATGCAGAATATGGTGATTTCGTTAGTTTCGACACAACACACATGACTAATCGGTACAATTTGCCATTCGCACCGTTTGTTGGTGTTACTGGACATGCTCAAACATGCATCTTTGGGTGCGCGTTCTTGCATGATCAAACAGTGGGCACATTCAAGTGGGTTTTTGAAGCCTTCCTAGAGGCAATGAGTGGCAAACATCCAAAAACAATCATTACTGATCAGGATAATGCAATGAGGACATCAATTAAAATGGTGTTTCCTGACACAATACATAGAAACTGCTTCTTTCACATAAAGAACAAGTGCTATAGTAAAAATGGGAAGGTGTTTGCAAGTAATGAAGGCTTGATGGAAGAGTTTGAAGACACAGTCAATAACAGCCTCACAAAAGTAGAGTTTGAATGCCTGTGGACCAAGATGATTGCAGACTATGGTCTAGAGAACAACAACTACTTCACCAGGATGTGGGAAACAAGAGAAAGATTCGTCCCTGTATACTACAAGAATGACTTTTTCCCATTTCTACATACAACAACAAGGAGTGAGACTACAAATGCAAGGTTTAAAGACAATGTCGGTCCCACATACAGCATGATAAGTTTCATGAAAGAGTACCAAAGAATTATAGACACTATTGACAGAACAGAGGCTGAGGAAGATGCTAAGAGCAGGCAAAAAGAGTGCAAGGATCTGCTATTTGGCTACCAGATAGAGCAGCAAGCACAACAGATGTACAATAGAAACATTTTTAAGAAATTTCAAGTGCAGCTGCAGCATACAGCAACATTGGCTTGTTATGAAACGGTTCCAAACAAGGAATTTGAGGTCTGGCCAAGGAAAAACCAAGTGCGTAAGGTGTACAGGATGTGCTATTATATGGTGTCAACTGACCTGACAGAAGGGAGGGAGGAATTCACCTGCGCATGTGGAAAGTTCAGCAAGGATGGGATATTGTGCTCTCATATACTGAAAGTAATGGTTGAAAAAGATATCAGTAAAATCCCAGAAAAGTACATAATAGATAGATGGAGAAAGAGAGAGATGAAAACTCAGGTGCCGTCAAAGCAAATTCCTGAAGCAGCAGGTGCCTCTTTACTGCGATTCAACATGCTATCTAGAGAATCTACACCTCTTAACTCTAAAGCAGCAGCAACAGAGGAGACAATGCTTTACCTTCTGTCAAAGTTTAAGGAGCTGAACATCCAAGTTGACAGCATGTTGTCCGGGCAAGGGATGAGCAGCACCCAGGAAGCAAACCGTCATGGCCATGATAGTGGTTGTATCCCTGCAAATACCTTACAAACTGTTGGAGATCAAGTGGAGGTAAATGATCCAATTAAACTCCAGCAAACTGGCAGACCACGAAAAGCAAAAAGGCTGAAAACAATGATTGAGCAGATAAGGGAACAGACTGCAAAGAAGAAGAAGAAGACTGCAAACAAGAAAGCAACAGAAGGTATGATTTATGGAACTCATTGCTAACCACGAAAAAAATAACACAACTCTGCTGCACATAAAAAAGCATGAGTGTTTACGAAAAAAAGAAATGCATTTGAAAAAGAAATTAAATATTTGCAGGCACTGGTCCAAGTCCAGCTAAAGGAAAGAGAACAACTTGAACATCAAAGTGGGCTGAAAAAAGAGTAGCAGGAGGAATGTCGCGATGAAGTGGTTCAAAAGGGCATGCCATTAAAAATAAAAGCAGAGATATCCATATAAAACTGTATTCATATGGAGATATGTTTATGTATCAATGACTGTAATATGGAGATGTATGTCTTTCATACGCGTGCCACGCAAAAACAGAAAGAGTTCAGCACATTCTAGAAAAACCAGAAAATATCACTATCCCTATTACAGATTGTTTTCTTTGTGGTGTATGTCTTTCATATGCGTGCCTTGCAAAAAGAGATAACAATTCAACACATTTCTATCACTATCCCTATTACAGAATTATTTTCTGTGGTAAATGTGAACAACTGTCGTCTCCTTTGCTTTCCTCAGCTTGTAACATGAGTATTATTCTAGCTGTGAAAAATAGACATAGAAAGCAAAACAATTAATCATACTAAAAAGAATATAAATAAAACGGAAAAATGGACTCATGTATAATATAACACAACAGACTTACTTGCATATGGTATGAAGTGATCAGATCCTTTCTCCCAGTGTTTCTAGGCGTGAAAACCAGATCATTTGCAATCTTGGCTCTGATTTTAAGTGCATCTTTTGGCTCGAAAACGGTTGATAGCATAGAGCGTGGGGAAGTCCAATACTGGAGAGCCATCATAGCATATATACCTGAGTCATACCTACGCAAAGAATGCAATGTGATTTCAAAAGTCGAGTTTAAAAAATATAAAACCCCAAGAAAAAATATGTCAATGAAAGAGCAAAAAATATGGAATCCATGCACGATGCTAACATCTTATCTGGACCATGCTTGGGCATATGAGGATACAAAATCTCAAACTGATCAAATGGCTTCTCTGCTTTAATATACTTGTTCCAGTGAAACGCAAAAGATGGTACCTGTACAAGACATGAGATACAGATGAAAAATAAAGATGGAATGAAGAAATAGATGCTAAATATAATGTGTGAAAAACCTTACCATCATTGCCCTCACATGTGCATGAAACTCATCTTTTGAACTGTAGTGAGAGTCCAAAAAAACAAAACACTGATCCTTAATGTCAACGACAAAAACAAACCCATGGCTTTGATAGCAGGTCGGGAAGAAAAGCTGTAAATTTGATCACAGGACAAAAAAAAAACACTCAATAAAAAGATAAGGTCTATCTTGCCCAGTAAAAACTTATAACTGTGATCATCAAAACAGAGTAAATTAATTTGATTTGATGTACCAAATTCGAAGATGGAAGTGGTCTTGCTTTCGTCGACTTGGTAAATGCATTCATTAACACTTTTTCATCAGCTTCTTCAATATCTTTTAATAAGTTGTCCTGACAAAAAGAGGCAAGGCCCCCGGAAAACGCAAAAAAAAAGTGCCTTAGAAAACACTTGCGCTTGAATCTAATATTAAAACACAGAAAAATTAGAAAAAGTATTCATACAGATATACTCGGAAAGAAGTAAAGTATTCATACAGATATACTCGGAAAGAAGAAATGGTTCTTTGATACACCCGGATGCCCATCTGGTTTCAGAAAAAGATGGCGACAGAAAGCTGCTACTACAAAATTATTAACAAAACCTCGAGGCATCAGTGATTGCCCAAGAGACCAGAAGGTGCAGTGCACTCCCCCGAGGTCGACAGCATTCTCACTTGATCCACGCAACATTAAAAAAAAGAAAGAAAAAATTTCATCAGCATCATATATGCAGAGCAGAAAAATGGAGTTTCAGTATATGTGGATTGAAAAAAGAAAGATATTTACTTGCTAAAGTTGGATGAAGCAAGATTGCATATAGCTTCATAGTTATCATACTCAGAAGATGAGACATTCCATAAAGTCCTCATATTTTCATATGAATTCCCCATAATTACAGTTGGTTTCAACATCCTCCTTGGACCATAATGTCCTAGCTTTCCACCGGATGAAGAATTTTGTCTCCTAGCATCATTCACCTTCATATTGATTTACGGCTTGAGGGGAAACATGAGTATATGCAGTCCCTTGGGGCAGATCACTGTCAGGGTTCTTACTTCTTGTTTCATTAGCAATCATGTTTGAGTTGTACACCATGTCAAGTTTCTTTGTGATGTCAAGGATTCTTGAATACATGCTCTTTTCACCAATAATTTTAACTTCAGCGGAATGCTGAGAATATTAAGAAAGTAGATTTACAGTGAAATGATAATATAAAAAAGAAAAAATGAAAAACATACAAAACGCATGTAATGTAAAAGTCGCAAAAAAGAACAAAGCAAAAAACAATACTTGATCTCTTGTAGGCGTGAAATTGTCATCATTACTGAAGCGTTTCCTGGGCAAACTGTTGGTAGACTTGGTCAGTCTTGGGGTGATTCTTTGGGAACCTTCACTAGATACTTCTAGATTATCCAACTGAATTGGAGTCTGGACAGAAAAAAAAACAATATCATATAAACAAAAAGAAAAACGGATTTACCAAAAGAAAAAGCATTTGTAGACACTGCAAGACATAGTATAAAGTATTCAAAATGTTTTAAAAAATTACCAAAGGGTTACGAACAGAATGTCGAGCTGATTCTTCATCCTTCCGTGCATAGTATGAATAAAACTAATCAAAAATTGCAAAAAAAAAAAGAATGGGTACTAATTAGAACCTACGTATTAAAAAATGCCATGCTTAAGAAATGAAAAAACAAACAGTTACCTTTTGAGAGCAATATCTGGGCATACTTTGTTCAACAGACGGTGTAACTGAATCAGGTACAGAACTGTTTTCATTATCAAGATATATGATATCACTAGATGTGCCTGCCCTTTTTGTTGGAGTGGAGGACCTATACTTCTTGGATGGTCGACTACCTTCATCATCACTAATAATGGTGCATCTGGGATCCCTCAAAGATGCAATATGTGTTTCAGTAGCATAATTACGGCAAAGTTCAGATCTTGCCTTCATCTGTTCAAGTGCAGTTACTGAGGGTCCTGGTAAAAATGAAGTTTAATAATTTATAAGACTTACAAAAAACATACAAAAAAATGCACATGCAGAAACTGAAGAATATAAGAGCCAATTTTCATGGGAACTGTAGTATGGAAAAATATAACACAATTGTGAAGATCTGAATGTATTTTAGCTCACCACAATTTGGCAGTCTAGATGAAAATGTGTGAACAGGTTGCGGAGTCACAAATGTTGCAAGGCTTGGAGCTAGAAAAAAAAAAACCGGTGGCACTATATTAGCAACAGAATTAAAAAAGGCACAAAAACACAAGACTTGCAGGGATGATGCCAGTTTAAAAAAAAAGAAAATTCACACCGTCTCTTGTTAGATTATTCTGACTGTGCCTCCTATTTATAGTGCCTTCAGTGAAATAGTCCTGCACAAACAAAAATATAGATATAATAGCTTAATGAGGGGAGCACAGTCTATGCAAGCATGAAAAACTATATACTGATTCAAAAATACATGTAAAAAATGGATGAGCACATGAACGCTAACCTCATGAACAAGTGTGTTTGCTTGTTGCTCATGAGCAGAAGTATTTTTTGTACCTATCACCCAAATTGGTTCATCATTACCAACACACTTGTTGAATCCATAAACTAGCTCCAACACTTGTAGCACCAAAACCTGAACAACGCTATCAACATTTCGTAACTGGTTCAGAATTCTTGATATGGTGGATTTGATTTCATCATCCACATCACCTATGGAGCTAACATCCAAATTCGCACAATCTCTTGATGTCTCTGTGAAATTGTTAATCAACTTCCATATGTCATTTTTCAGGCATTCTGGCAGCTGGCCCCCGCAGCATTCATCAAGCTTCAGCTTGAATTGAGAATTAACTATAGGAGATGATGCACAATTTCTTGTTTCCGTTACCTGCTTTCCATTAAAAGCAAAAAATAAAAAATAAAAAAACAGATAACACTGTGAGAAAAAAAGATAATGCATGATGTAACAAAAAAAACAAGTTTATAATAGATAAAAAATACCTTAGCATAACATGTTTTTGTAGGGCAAAGGAGCTGCCTATGTCCATATTGCCGTGGTCCTGTGCTATCAAGTTCAGAATAAGTTTTGATCATATCATCCTTCCAAACTGCAATCCTTGGCATCCCGCCAAGCACTTGCCGCTTCCCAAAGTCAATAGAATCAAGATAAACTACCTGTAAAAAAGTAATAAAGAAGAAGCATTAGAACACCTAAATAAAGTACACACATATATAAAATGCATATGGGGGAGCAGGCACCACAGATTTGGTGTGGACTAATATAAACAACAACATATGGATATAACATGAGTTACTTACAGAAAGATAGTATAAGCAACCGCCAAGAGTCTTTGAACCCTTGGTAATTCTGGTGAAATCTTTAATTTTATCTAGCAACCAATCCAACAGAAGCTTTGACCAATTAAAATCCTTCACTTTTTCAATGTCACCCAAAACTCCTATATAACTTGAGCTTGGTATAAGAGATGAATTAGGACAGAGAAAACTATTCAAAGCAACAAGCATGAAACATATGAATGTCTCCTCATCAGACATGGGGTCCTTGTTTATCAGTTTGTTGGCAAAGAAGTGCACTTGAGGCATAGAACTCTTGCCAAACATTGATAGAATCTTGGACTTGACAACATTAGAAGTGGAAATGGATGTGAATGCATTGCCACCAATCGGCAAACCCAAAACAAGATGTACTGATTCAGGGGTGAGCGGTACAGCATTTCCATTAACAATAATCTGGGACAGCTTGCAATCGACATGGCGTGCAAGCCACTTTGCGAATTTGTTAGGCACAATGCATTTGTGGAATAGTAGCAAAAATCCAAATCCATATTTTGAGATAACTGACTTCTGATATTCATCAAGGGCAGCGAGGACAGAAGAGTACAGCTTAACAGAGAATCTTGTGAAAGCATCTTTTGAGTACATTGCAACATTCTCATGACGAGGCTGTTATAATACAAATATTTCAGTGAGAGAAACAATGCAAAAATCTGTAATGTTGCACAGAAACTAAACCAACTGAAAGACCTTACATTGGTTTTAAGTGACTTTTTGATCTTGCGCTTTAGAGCCTTCAGTTTAGCACACTGAAAAATAGACATATATGAAAAGTATGAAGAAAATACACATAACACCATGGTTTCAACGCAGGAATTATACTGAGCATATGAGATTTGGTCATCCTTTTCATACCTCGCGAGCATACACCTCCTGCATATCTGTGTCCCCATTGTCAGTGCTACTAGACATTGGGATTGCAAATTTGTGGGGTATGGCAAAAACGAACAAATGAATCACGTTCAGATACTCATCAGAAAAAAAATGCAACTCAGATCAGCGATATCTAATTTCTCTACTCTCCTCTCCCTGACATTTTTCCCCAACAAATCACCAGTGTAATCGACACTTAATTTTCAAATTCATGGATGAGCATAACCAATCTGCGCTAAATCATGTTGCACTCTATGAGTTACTACTCGATGCAACTCACATCTACGCTCTGCAATTTCTCCAGTGTGCTCTCACTGCCATATATTCCCATCATAAATTTCAAAAATCAGCAGAGGTCATCGCACAAAATCTTCGATTCTACATCTATTGTGAGCTCATCTCACTGAAAAATCATGCAACCATATCCCCCCAACCCCAAATCCCAAAAAACGACGACAGCAGATGAGAAAAATCGGCAGAAATACACCATTTGCCCCCCCCCCCCCCCCCAAAAAAAAAAACTTTTCCCCAACCCCTAAAATCCCAACTGAAACGCACGGGATGCACACCCTGAGAGTGACGCCACCGAAAAGCACTAAAATCTCAATTGAAAACAACAGCGAATACCCCTATTGAACTCAAGCTAAATCCTATTGGACTCAAAAGCAGAGGCTAATCCGAGCAAAATCGCATCTACGCTCTGCAATTTGTCCACTGTGCTTTCGATGCCATGTACCCCATTAAATTTCAAAAGTCACCCCGAGCTCACACACATAGAACTCGATTGTACATGTTCTGAGCTCGTATCGCCAAAATCGTACAATCCCTCGGCAAGAAAACCAAAAAACGCCGACGAACATCGGAGAAAACTACAGCGAACACACCTTTGCTCCCCCCAAAACTTCCCACCAAACCCTAAAATCTCAACTCAAAAAAGCAGATGCACACACTGACCATGCAGCAGCCAAAAAATCCCAACGCAAACAACCCCTGTGGCCGACGTACCTCCAGCGCCTGGATCTCGTTCCCTCGTCGCCGTTCTCTTGGAGAAAACGAACGGCTCCAGACTCAGTAAATGACGTGAAGCTTCTGGCGCCGACTTGACAAGTCAAAAAAAATCCGAAATATAGACACTGACAAATTGAGGCCCACTTGATAAACAACACATATCCCTGGGTTTCGCTGGCTCGCATCCGACGACAGGCCCGTGAGATCGAACGGTCACACAGCCGCGTGACAGAACAGCTCCAATCACGCGGTTGTCTTTTAGCTTTTTTCTAATTTAATTTGGCTGGCCAAGGAGCTCACAATCAATCCTAATTCCTAACTGCTGTCTACTTACCTGTCTAAAAACCAAAAGAGCTTTATTTAGTGGAGGCTAATTGGCGAACGCTCGCTAGATTCCAGCGCAGCGAGCGACGCCACCGCTTCCCAAATCTCCGAATCCCCCACGTGCGGACGCCCCACCCATTCCTGCATGCACATGCATAAAAAGATTTAAAATGTTGATGGCAGGGTTCGAAACCCCCAAACTCAGCCAATGAAACGTCATTGCTTACCAATACATCATTACATTTCGTGTGTCTATGACGTTAAACGTTTCTATATTTGAACGGTTTTTAACCGATGGTCTGACCGGTTAAACCAATCAAATCGTGAAATGAAAGTATGATCATAATTTTTTGATATAATTTTTTTCCTTTTTTTTATTAGTTTCAGGCCAACTATGTTTTTCTAAAGTATGTCATAAAATTATGTCATCATAATTTTTCGTGAATAAAATTGTTTCAGCATAATTTTTTGTGAATAAAATTACGTCATAAAATTTTTCGTGAATAAAATCATGTCAGCGTAATTTTTCATGAATAAAAATTATGTCAGCATAATTTTTCGTGAATAAAATTATGTCCAGTATGTGAATAAAATTATGTCAGCATAATTTTCCGTGAATAAAATTATGTCAGCGTGTAAATAAAACCGTAAATAAAATTATATCAGCATAATTTTCCGTGAATAAGATTATGTTGGCATGATTTTCTGTGAATAAAGTTATGTCAGCATATGAATAAATTATGCCATCATCATTTTTCTTGCATAAAATTATATCAGCATGTAAATAAAATTATGTCAGTATAATTTTTCGTGAATAAGATTATATCAGCATAATCTCCCATGGATAAATTATGTCAGTATAATTTTCTATAAATAAGATTATGTCAGCATAATTTTCCGTGAATAGATATATACAGAATGAAATTTAGTATCAAGAGAATATGGATAAATATAAAAAGAAGAGAGAAAAAATAAGAAAGATATAACACAAGAAAATAAAACAGTAAACGAAAAAGGAAAAAAATATGCCCACGCCATCTAACATGTGGCCCACTTCTCCTGTGCGCGGGAGCGCTCCGCCGCCGGCCGAATCGCTCATCGGTCTATTGGGAGCGAGCGATAGCCATAAAGACATTCCGCCGCGGGCTCTCATCACGGAATTCCTGACTTGAATCTGTCGCCAATACAATACCTTCCGTTTATTTAGTATTTACACTAGTTCAATCCAATACCATCGTCATTAGCATGCTGAGCCATGCTATAATATAGCTCGAGGACAGTGTAAACAAAGAAAAAAGCTGGGATTTTTCTTTGCTGTGTCCGACTGTGCTTCCTTCATCAGCCATCAGCACAGAAAAAATGTACAGGTTATTAGACTTTTTCTTTCTGAGCCCTAACAGCAGTAGGTTAAAAGGAATTTTATGTCAACAGCTCGTGTACCAACACCACTTTTTTTTCGAGGATTGCCTTGTGGCAGACCCTACTGGTTGTTCTAAGGTCCAAAGTAAAAATTCTGGCATTGGACTTGAGTACTCGTGCGCTCCTTCCCGGAGCCTTCTTCTTCTTCACCTGTTCTGTTCCCGTCTCACCCCGGCATAATGCACCAAACCAACCAACCCATCCATGTCATTGCCATGCCTACCTACCACCAGTCACACAGTGTCACTAGTTGTGCGATTGCCAACATTTCTACCGCCGGTCCGCCATGGCCGGAACGCCGGAGGATCCCGACGAGCCCTTCTCGCCGTCCGTCTTCCTCGACCTGCCTCCGACGCCCCACCCGGACGATGATGGCGGCGGCGAGAGCCCGGCCTCCTCGTCCGACAACCTGCCGGTGCTCCCGTTCGTCAGGCGCATGCTCATGGAGGAGGACGCCGACGACAGCGTCTTGTACCAGCAGTACGCCGACGACCACCCTGCGCTCCTACTACAGGCCGAGCAGACGTTCTCCCACATCCTGTCGTCTTCCGCTGCGTCGACATCCTCTTCGGACGCCGCCACAGCCACGGACTCCTCTGTTTCCGCCGCCGGATCGGCCACCACCACCACCACCAACGCCGGCGTCTTCAGCCTCTCGCCGGCCTCCGGCGACGTCGACGTCGACGTGTCCGCATTCGCCGATGCTACTTGGCGGCCCTACGACGACCAAGACGAGCTGCTGCTCTCCCAGAGACAGGCACACGCAGACACGGGATCCCATTTCCATCAGAGTGCAAGCCCTGCCCCTGCTGGAGGAGAAAGGGTAACCATGGACATGCTCAACCTGGCGTTCCTCAAGGGCATGCAAGAGGCCAACAAGTTCTTGCCCACCACAGCCAACAACAACCTAGCCGTCCTGCCTAGGGACAACAGGGAAGAGGAAGACGACGGCATGGAGGCCATGGCCGGCAGGAGAAGTGCCAAGCTGATGATGGCGCCTCAGCCGGAGGAAAGCGGCGAGGTGGCCGAGGACGTCTTTCTCAAGGCCTATGAGGTCGCCCTGCAGAAAATGCAAGGCCTGAGCGTCGGTAGCAGCGTACCCCCTTCAGGGAAAGAGGAGGAGGAGAAAGCCAAGTCAGAGTCACAGCAGGGGAGGCCGAGGCGGCGCCGGCGGCAGAGCAGCAGCAGCGGCAACGAGGCGGCGGTGGACCTGCGCACCTTGCTCACCCACTGCGCAGAGGCCGTGTCCACGGGCAACCGCGTCGGCGCCACCGAGCTGCTCCGCCGGATCAACCAGCGCGCCTCGCCGACGGGAGACGCCTGGCAGAGGCTGGCGCATTGCTTCGCGCAGGGACTCCAGCTGCGGCTCGCCGGCGGCACGGGCGTGCGCGTGGCAGCGGCCTCGGCTGCGGCACGGGCGTGCTCAGGGCGCACCAGATGTGCACGCAGGTCTGCTGCTTCCAGATGGCAACCTTCAGCTTCTCCCACATGGCCATCTGCAAGGCCGCCGCAGGGAGGAGCAAGCTGCACATCGTGGACTACGGCGTGCACCACGGCTTCCAGTGGCCGCTTCTGCTGGGCCAGTTGGCTGCTAGGGAGGGCGGGCCGCCGGCGGTGAGGATCACCACCGTCGGCGTCCCCCAGCCCGGGTTCCGTCCGGCCGCTCAGATCGACGAGATCGGGCGCCGGCTCACCGCCTTCGCCCGCCGGTGTGGGCTCCCGTCGTTCAGGTTCCGCGGCGTCGTCGCGGCGAGGTGGGAGACGGTCCGCGCCGCCGACGTGGGCGTCGAGCCCGACGAGGTGCTCGTCGTCAACGGCCTAAACCACTTCGGGCGACTGATGGACGAGGGCGGCGTCGACGACGGCATCGAGGAGGGCCCATGCCCCAGGGACATGGTGCTCGCCAACATCCGGGAGATGCGGCCGGACGTGTTCGTGCTCTGCGTCGAGAATGTTAGGAACTAAGCTTGACATTGTGAGGTTAGTGCGTGCGTGTGTGAGTTGTGTTTGTGTGTGCACGCTCGGTGCGCGCCATGGGCGCAGACATGACGCGGCTGGCGAGCTCGGGGCAGACGGACTGCAGGCTCGGGCCGGCTCGGGCGGCGCGGTAGGACGAGCGAGCGTGTGTTAGGGGGTGCGATCGGTGTTGGTTGGAGTGGTGGCGGGAATATCGCCGGCCGTTGGACGTGGCTGCGGGTTGTGCGAGCGGGCGAACCGCGCGGGCACGACGCAGAGCATGGACGCGGTCATGGCGAAGGAGCCGGAGCATGGAGCGGTGGAGGAGAGCTCCAATGCGGCTATAAATAGCGCCACTCGCCATTGTAATCGTTGCCCGGTCTAGTGTGAATAAAGTGCCAACATACAGGCGGGAGGAAGCTCGCCGGGGCGTTCCTCGCCATAGACACTGTTCATCTTCTTCCTCCCGACGCCGCGCGTTCTTGAGTGTGTGAGCAACGGCCGGCGTCCGCGAGCGGGTGAGGGAGCTAGAGAGGTTACTAGGGGCCCAACAATTGGTATCAGAGCCGGAGAGGGGTAAGATGTCGTCGCCATCGGAGACCTCCGCCGCGGGACGCACTGCTGGGACCAACGGCGCCATCGAGCTGCCCATGCTCACCAGGGCCAACTACCATGAGTGGTCTCTGGTGATGCAGGTCAGTTTGGAGGCGCTCGGGTTGTGGAAGGCGGTGCAAAGCGAGAAGGTCGAGCGGCAGGATGACAGGCTGGCGCTCGCCGCGATCCTGCGCGGCGTTCCCTCGGAGCTGAAGGCCACGCTAGCGGTGAAGGAGACGGCGAAGGAGGCGTGGGCGGCTGTTGTGATGCTCCAGCATCTCAAGTACCTAAATTAAGAAATTTGTACACTATCATGCATCATAAGCATCATGGCATAATCATGGTTGGAGGGGTTTGGTCATAAGGTGGGTTTTTGTTTCTTTTTTTAGTAAGCATGGACAATGCCAGGCTTGTAGTTTGAATTCTGTTGGGTTGTGGGGGAAACTCATATTACCAAAGTTGGAGATAAGGATCTAATGAAACACTTTGTCAATTTGAGTTTGGGCAAAAGATAAATTCAAATTGGTGTTTTGAACCTTTTTCTGTCAGCCCAAACAACCAACCCAAACCAGGCTGGTTTTGAAAACCCAAGTTTGAGCAAACCTACAGCCACTTTCATGAGATACTCCCATTGAACCAAATGTAGACCATAAAATTCTACACAACTTTTCCAAAAGGCCCATAAGGTGCAAATGGCTGGAAAAAGGATTTTTAGAATTTCTAAGAGGAAGCATCCTGCTGGTCAAACCTGAGGCTGCAACTTAAATTCAAATTTAGGCCAATTTTGACCATAGAACTGGGGGGTCAAAGTTTATAACAAAGTTGTAGTTTACAAAATTGTGAACACTTCTTGTAATTTGAGTTTCATCTAAATCGGCCTCTAAGATGCTCAAAAACGCAATTAGAAAAGAGATGTCTCAGCAGTCAAAGGGGATTTTTCCATTTTTCGGAATTTCCCTTTTCCCCTCTCTATGACAGGTGGGCCCCGCTGTCGGGTTCCCGCCCGCGGCGCCCAAATTGGGCCGGCCCGCGCCGAGTCGGCCGCGCCCCGTAGACTCGGTCCACTGCGCCGTTCTCTCCGTTCCGCACCCCGGCCCCACCCGTCAGCGAGTCGCGGTCCACGGACGCGGTCCGCGCCGCGCGGCGCGTCGTCCTCCCCGGTACGACGGCGCCCACGCGGCCGACGGGCACCGCCGCGCCGTCCGGCCTCCGCCCGCGCTCCCTCCGGCCTGCCCGCGCTGCCCGACGCCCGGGACTCTAAAAGAGGAAGCGCCCCGCGCCCGAAACCCTACCTCCCGCTCCCTCCCCGCGCCGCCCCGAGCCGTTTTCCGCCCGCCGCCATTGGAGCCGGCCGAGCTCGGGACCGAGCCGCGCCGCCGCCTCCCGGCCTCCCCGAGCCCAACCAACCACACCACCGCAACCGCCGCTCCACGCCGCCCCTCCCCCGCTAGCTCTCGTCGTCGGACTCCCCTCCACCGCGGAGATCAAGCCGGCCCGACGTCGCGGCCGCGCCACCGACGCCGTCGCCCACGCTCGGTGCGCCGCCTCCCACGTCGCCGTCCGGCCTTCCCCGTCACCGCCGTCTACCTAGCGGTGAGCGCCTCCCTCGCCCGCCCCTTCCGCGCCCCGCGTCGCGGCCCCGGCGGCGCCAGACGGGCCGGTGCGCACGCACCGCGCCGCGCCGCGTCGCGCCGGAGCGCGCGGCGGGAGGTAGAAGAAGGGGGGCCGGAAATTTTCAGATCCGGCCCCTCGGTTTCTTTGATATTACATCCCGGTCCTCGCGCGTTTCGGCTGAGTCTTGCAGATCTTGCAAGCTAGCCCCTGGAGGCTACGGTTAATTGTGCAGAGGTCCTTGGACCCGGGTTTTTCTTTTTCTTTTTCCCTTTTCCTCGGTTTGAACTTTGAAAAATCATATAAATTCAAATAAAAATCCAAAATGGACAAACTCAGAACCTATGAACTCCTTATAAATAGATCTATGCAATGGACATGATGTGGAGATGAGCATTGACCATTTTGCCCCTGATTTTGTGTATGCATGTTAAATAGGCATAAAATGGAAAAGATGGCCTAAATGGTTTCCTAAATTTGTGAAGTCTTGGTGTTGGCTTTCATGTGATGTCTTGGCACTGTGTGAAGGATTGTGGGCTGTAGTGTGAGTAGTTTCACCTTGTATTCACCATGTCATGCTCATTTTGTGTATTTATGCAAATAGGAAAATGGTGTATATGCATTGTATGTTCAAAATGGCATACCTACATTTTTCTTGTGCCACACATAGTATGGGAAGCTCACTGGTGAAATTAGAGAGTGTGCATGTATGGTTTAGTCCTTGTTTTGAAAATGACAAAAGTTGCTAGCTAGGAGAAGAAAATAGGGAAAAGGGGTCTTAAATGGCTAGCAAATTTCCGGGAAAAATATGGTACCTTGTTGGTGAGGTAGGGAACCCAAAAAGTATATATGTTCATACTAAGACCACTGTTTTGTATGAGATGGATTATTATGGCAAATAGAGGTGTGGAAAATAGATGTCCTACGAATAATTAGATTCTAGGCTTGGTAATTTTTGTACACACTCTAAATATTCATACTAGGCCACTGGTAAAATTCCAGGACCAGCAACCCTCCCAATAAAATAGGAAAATTCTGACAAGGTCTAGGGCTGCTAAATTGTTAGATTTTTAATAAATTCACTGTAACTCTTTTTGGGCTAAATTTTTGGCAGCGGCTTATTGTGTATAAGATCTGCATACTGGAAAATTTTGAAGTCATTTAGAGCAGTGTAGCTATCCAAACTCAATGGCATGTTTAATTAGTAAAATGAGTATTTCTTTATATGAATAAATGGTTGAAGGAGTGGTCGTGTTGTATCATACAAGTGCACGTTCCTGAGGTGCTCATTTCTAGTAACATTTACATGACTAATTGTTTTGGTGCATGTCCTACATGATGAATTCCATGTTGAGTGATGGTCTGTACAATTTCTTAGTGCCATACAATTTAATGCATTGCATTTCGTTGCACTCACGTGCACTCTCATGGCATACATATAGATCACGTGAACGAAGAGCAGACGCAGGAGCAGCCACTGGTCGAGGAGCCCGAGGACCCGGAGCCGTACCCGCAGCAGGAGGATCTCCAGCAGGCCGCCGACTCCGCTCCCGACGACACTAACCCTAGCGGGGAAGGTAGGCAGGCCCTACATTCTCCCAGCAAAAATATGTTTTTGGTTACGCATATGCATTAGGAGTTGATTGATACCTTACTGCATTAGATTCCTTGGCCGCCCTGGCCTAGCACCAATCATAGGTCCGTAGGACGAGTTGCATAGAAATGATAGGGCCGAGTAGACACGAGTGAATGGTCACTCGTCACGTAGGTTGACTTTGAAAAGAAAATGATACACTGGAAACTGCCTTGATGGCTTCACTGTTGATGATTAAAAGGAGACCGGGCGGAGATTAAGCTTTACTTTTCGAGGTGTGTGTTGTTGCGGTGTAATGGCTCCGCCCGAGTCGTTTAAGGCCCGTCCGCTGTTCGCCTGCTGGTTGGCATACCATTGCTAAAGTGCTTACCCGGTTAATGGGGCCGGTGAAACCTTACTTGTGCCATCCGGAGTACAGAAACACGTTCCTACCCACTGGTTGAGAGGAAGGTGGCCCGGGGGAGCTTGGTGCTCATGACGGGGAGACCGAGATGTCGGCAGGCTCGTCATGGGGGCACAACCCGGGAGTCAGGTGGGAGTGAATCGAACTTGGGATGGGACAGGTGGAGGAGGGGGACTATATGTGGGAAAGCCGTCGTGTGAGTAAGCATATGGGCTCCTGGCATTTTTAGTTATTCCCGGGAATTAAAATCGATTCGAATCGCTGATGCTCACCAGGTGTGAGAATGCCAAATATCACTGACGGGCAACGTAGTAATAACCTTAATATTCTATAAATATGATTCATGATTTGGATATCAAGTGGTTGATTATTATTTGAGACTCTGATATTTCATAATGATGACAGCTATGTACTTGCAAGGTTTATCTCTTTCTTTCACAAGGATAGTGGCTGTTAAATCCCACTATCCGTAAATAAACTTTTGAGATAAGAATCAAAGGCTAAGGATCCAATGATAGTAAGCAAGCGTTGCGTCAGCCGTAAGCCTTGCCATTAAGTCCTCTGAGTAATTAGTACTCAGGGTTTGCCCCCACCATTTGGATTTCAGGTATGGAGTTCCTTTTCTGCGCCTGTGTTGGCGGGGGAGCCTGTTATCATCAGGAGTGACAGGAGTCATGTCATGGCACGGGGGTGACATCAGTGGGCGTGATGTCACTCATCTACTGCATTTCTTTTGGTTTAAGCATGACCTATGGTCTTAGACTTCCGCTGTGAGACATTATTTCGAAATTTGGCCGATGTTGGTCCTATGTTGAACTTATTTTATTCAGAACCTGGTTTGTAACTTAAAGTCTTATTACTATCTATTCAAATGCCTGTGATGATGTAACTGTTGTGGCTCCATCGTGAGTCGGATGTGTGTGATGTCGGTTCATCTGGGATTTGGTGTAAATCGAGAGCCGAGGGCTTCTCGACGGACGACCGGGTTTAGTACGGTCTAAGTACATTGTAAGCTAATGGTGGCAGGTGTACTTAGCCCGTATTAAATCGGCGGTTCCGCCACAGCTGGTATCAGAGCCGATCATACACAGACAACAGTTATATCATCAAGTTTAGTTTACAAAACTATTTTTGAAAGCCCTTTTCAAGTAATTCGAAAATGAGAGTATACGATATGCCCATATTAAGGATGTTAGTGTTATCCAGGTGACATCACTAACATTTGACCTAGATAGAACTCATATGCATATTCGGTGCTTTGAGAAACAACTTTTCGGCCATTAGCCCTCCCCAGTACTGGTGGAAGCTATTGGAAGTGTTGCGATTAGTTGTGAACTCTGCATTCATGCTGGTAGGATAGAAATTTTAAGGGGGGTGGTCACCTTTGCGGTGTTTGTGACCACTCTTCTGTTGTGACGCAGCAAGAATTCAATTTGCTTGCGTGGGTGCCAGCCCGGTCTAGCAGAGGACCGTACAGATGCGTTGTCCACGCGGCGCAAATTGTGTGGATGCCACTTCTAGGTTTAGAGTGGTAATGTTGAAAGCATGCATTTTTCTGCAGGTACACTGACTACGTGCGATATTAAGAACGATAGTGTACGCCTAGTTGCATTAAAGAGAGCCGTGCATATATGTCACCGAAGTATCGCTAGTAATACTAAATAGGGTGTGCGACGTGAGATCGATAGGGACGAATCATGCATCATGATTTTCTTTTCTGTCAAATGGGATTTGCTGCTAAAATAGGAGTATAGCATGAACTCAAAATTTTAAGACACCACTCTACGCGTTTCCTCCGATCTGTTTTGATCATGATTTTAGAGTCCACTCCCTTATAAAACTAAAACATCTCCTTTTTATGCCAAACAGATGGTGAGGACGAGGCAGACCGCGCGCAAGGCCACCGGAGGGCGTCCTTTGCCCCCTATGACCCACACCCCGCCGGTTGCCGAGGGTGGATGGGTCCATGAGCGTTGCCGGGAGGACTGTCCCATGTCCATGATCCTGTGCAGGGCCATGCGCGAGTTGGGACGTCGCCCCTGCCCGTTCATCTCCACGCAGCTGATCCACGAGCCGGGAGTCTGTGAGGCCAAGGTGGTTCTCACCACGGCAAACGGTAGTTTCCGTACGATCGTTTCCCGCGGAGTCAGTGGGGAGGACGCTCGCAAGGGTGCTCTCATGACAACCCTTGCCGTACTAAGCTCTGAGGAGGAGGCGGGTGACACGGTGCTGCGTTTCCTCCCTACCCTCGGACAGGACGACGACCCGTGGCAGGACCGTCGCGACGACCTTCGGGCACGAGGTGCCTCGCGCCCCCAGATCGCGTGCATGGACTACGCCCGCGAGGTGTACGGGCTGTACATTCAGGAGAAGGACCGCAGCCAGTTCTTCGCCGCCAGGCACAGGGACGCTCAGGCTCGCCGTGAGGAGTTGGAGGCGCAGGTGACGGTGCTCCAGCAGCGCCTCGCGCAGTATGAGGGATCCCAGGACGGGGAGTCCTCAGAGCCTCAGGAGATGGAGCAGGACGAGGACGCCGCGACTACCGGTCACTCTGAGGCTTAGAGGATGTCTTAGTAAGAGTGGTAGTATGTGGCGCGTAGCTAGCACGTTGATAGCGATATTTTTGTTTCACCACGCTCCGTGCTTACTTATGGTTGTACCTAAACATTTGTGAGGTGAGAGCTCATACGGGTACCCCATTTATGTAATATTGGACGCCACTCGGGGTGTGATTCGATGGTTGGTCGATGTAACCACCATCCTATGATGTAATGGCTAGACCTTAAGCCTTATTTTGGATCGTTTTAATTAAATCCGGAATTCGGTTTCCTGCACTACCTGTTTGCATTGCACACAAGATATGTGCATGTCATGATTTCTGAGCCTATACCTTCTATGCACGAGAATCTCATGTGAACCACGTTGGCATCCTCCTTGCAGATGGTGAACACTCGCAATGGGCAACACTCGGGTTCGGAGCAGCAAGCGAACGGCGCCCCACCTCCGCCGGAGTTGGCCACCCTGATCGTGCAACAGGGCGAGCTGATCCGACTGCTAGCGGAAGAGCGCCAAGGCCGCGGAAATGGGCAGCGGGAGCCTAGGAACCGGGGTATCTCATACCGGGACTTTGAGGATTTGCGCCCTCCCATCTTCAGCAAGTGCCCTGAACCGCTGGATGCTGATGACTGGCTCCGCACCATCAGGTCCAAGTTTACTCTCCTCCCAGAGTTGACCGAGCAACAGAAAGCGCGCTTTGCCGGGCAGCTGCTACAGGGACCTGCGGGAGCATGGCATGCCACGTTCCTCGAGATGCAGCGGGCTGGGCATGAGCGCACCTGGGAGGAGTTCACTGAGGCTTTCCGGGCCCACTATATCCCGGATAGCTTGGTGGAACAGAAGAAGCGAGAATTTCGAGAGCTCCGGCAAGGGAACAAGACGGTGATGCAGTACGTACAGGCGTTCATTCACCTGTCACAGTATGCACCGGAGGATGTGCGAGATGACCCCTCTCGTGCCGCTAGGCTGCTAAGCGGCTTTGACCCCACTCTCCAGACACACTTGGGGCGTCGCTACCAGAGCTTCACTGACTTGGTGGACACCGCGTTGGATATGGAGAATCGCCTGCGGGTCGCTAATGAAGACCAGAGGCGCAAGCGTCAGGCTAACACTTCTGCGGCTGGATCCTCCCAGAAGCAGAAAGCGGCATATAGACCTCCACAGCAGCACTACCAGCAGTCACGCTTCGTGGTCAGGCCAAGTCAGTCGGGATGGGTCCATAGGGCGCCACAGCAGCAGCACCGCCTTACCCCGGGCACACAAGCTCAACTCCCTGCACCCCGTGTCCCCGCCATTCCAGGACCCGGAAATCCCTGCTTCAACTGTGGCAAGACAGGACACTTCAGCAGAGACTGCAGGGCACCCCGTAGGATCCAAGGCCCGAACCCTGCGGGTGGCAGTCAGCAAGGCAAGCAGAAGGGGCCCGCACAGAAGACTGGCCGGGTGCACTACATCCACCTGGAACAGATCCCCGCCGGTGTGCCGGTGCTCGCTGGTACGTTCATGATCAACGGTCGTTCGACCGTCGTGCTATTTGATTCGGGGGCTACGCATACCTTTATTAGCAAAGCATACGCACAGAAGCATGACATAAAATTGCACAAATTGAGGGAAAACTACCACATCACTGCCCCAGGGTCTCCGATTGATACCAGTCTAGGGGTCAGGCACTTAAAGCTGGAAATAGGAGCCGAGACATTCATCATCAACCCCGTGGTGCTGCCACACCAGGGGATTGATATTATTTTGGGAATGAACTGGATGACGGAAAACAACGCCGTCCTGGATATTGGCAGTAGGACAATACAGTTAAAGTCTAGGGTCAGTGGCAAGGTCATACGTGTGCATATGCCAGACATGAAACACATGGTGGCCACAGTAAATGCAACCGAGGTTGAGGAAATTAGAAAGATCCCAGTAGTGTGTGACTTTCCGGACGTGTTTCCGGAGGAGCTTCCGGGTCTACCCCCGGACAGGGATGTGGAATTCCGCATAGATCTTGTCCCTGGCACAGCTCCTGTCTCTAAGAGGCCATACAGAATGGCACCAGATGAATTGAAAGAGTTAAAAATACAACTCCAAGAGCAGTTAGACAAGGGTTTCATCCGACCTAGTTCGTCGCCTTGGGGTTGTCCAGCCCTCTTCGTAGAGAAGAAAGATCAGGGAGGTAAAAGGCTCTGTGTGGACTACAGGCCGCTAAATGCAGTCACAGTCAAGAATAAATATCCAATTCCACACATTGACATCCTATTCGATCAGTTAGCTGGGGCCAAAGTCTTCTCAAAAATTGACTTAAGATCGGGCTATTACCAGATAAAAATCAGAGAAGAAGACATACCAAAAACTGCTTTCTCGACCAGATATGGCTTGTATGAATATCTGGTTATGTCCTTTGGGTTAACCAACGCACCAGCCTTCTTCATGTACATGATGAACTCGGTGTTCATGAACGAGCTCGACAAGTTCGTCGTGGTATTCATTGATGATATATTAATCTACTCCAAAAATGAAAAAGAACACGAAGAACATTTGAGGATAGTACTTACCCGGCTAAGAGAACATAAGCTCTATGCCAAGTTCAGCAAGTGTGCGTTCTGGCTTAAGGAAGTAGGTTTTCTGGGGCATGTCTTATCAGAGAAAGGGGTAGCAGTTGATCCTAGCAAAGTAAAGGATGTTCTGAACTGGAAGCAGCCGGAAACCGTAACCGAGATCAGGAGTTTCCTCGGTTTAGCGGGCTACTACCGCCGCTTCATCAAGGACTTCTCCAAAATTGCTAAGCCAATGACCTCCCTAACGAAGAAAAATGCAAGTTTCACATGGGGTCCGAAGTGTGAGGAGGGGTTCCGAGAATTGAAGAAGCTGTTAACAACTGCACCAGTACTAGCCCAACCGGACGTCACCAAGCCCTTTGATGTGTATTGTGACGCCTCCGGTCAGGGCCTCGGTTGTGTCCTAATGCAAGAAGGGAGAGTAATTGCGTACGCCTCCCGCCAACTAAGAAAACATGAAGCCAACTACCCGACTCACGATCTGGAACTTGCAGCAGTCGTGCACGCCCTGAAGATATGGAGACACTATCTGCTGGGCAATACCTGTCATATCTACACTGACCACAAGAGCCTCAAATATATCTTCACACAGCCCGAACTAAACATGAGGCAGCGTCGGTGGTTAGAATTGATAAAAGATTATGACCTAGAGATTCATTACCACCCGGGGAAAGCGAATGTAGTGGCGGATGCACTAAGCCGTCGGGCTCATTGCAATGTGATTGAGGTCCGACCCACGGCTCGGGTGATATGTTGGGAGATGAACGAGATTGAGATGCCGGTTGAATTCTTAGTCGAACTATATAACATCAGCATTGAGCCAACACTAAGAGATCTGATCATTGAAGCACAAAAACACGACCCGGGCATGGCTCACATACGTGAGGGTATTGCTGAGGCAAAGAGGGATTGCTTCACCTTAGATAACCAAGGGGTCCTATGGTTCAAGAACCGCTTAGTAGTCCCTAAAGATATGGAGCTGAGGAAGAAAATATTAGAAGAAGCTCACGAGTCCGTACTGGCCATGCATCCAGGCAGCAATAAAATGTACCAGGACTTGAAACAAAGGTTTTGGTGGACCCGCATGAAGCGGGAAATCGCCAAATATGTATCAGAATGTCACGTGTGCAAGAGAGTAAAAGCAGATCACCTAAAGCCAGCCGGTATGCTTCACCCCTTAAACATCCCGGCTTGGAAGTGGGAAGACATACACATGGATTTTGTGGTAGGGTTGCCACGCACTCAGAAAGGGTACGACTCCATATGGGTGATCATTGACCGTTTCACTAAGTCAGCGCACTTCATACCGGTCAAGACCTCCTACACTGCAGCCACCTATGCTGAGTTATACATTGCACGAATAGTATCCCTACACGGTGTTCCTGTGACCATTACCTCGGATCGAGGCTCAGTCTTTGTATCTCGTTTCTGGGAGCAGCTACAGAAGTCTCTAGGCACAAAGTTGATCCACAGCTCAGCGTACCACCCTCAGACTAGTGGACAAGTAGAAAGAGTAAATCAAATCCTAGAAGACATGCTTCGGGCCTGTGTCTTAACCTATTCCACCAAGTGGGATGAGTGTTTGCCCCTAGCAGAGTTTGCATATAACAACAGCTACCAAAAGAGCTTGGAGATGGCTCCTTTCGAGGCTCTGTATGGGAGGAGGTGCAGAACACCTCTGAACTGGTCAGAACCTGGAGAGCGAGTCACCTTCGGGCCCGATTTGGTAACACAAGCCGAAGAGCAAGTGAGGTTCATACAGGAAAACCTAAAAAGGGCACAGTCAAGGCAGAAAAGTTACTCAGATAGAAGGAGGAGACCGCTAGTGTTTAAAGAGGGTGATCACGTGTATCTTCGGGTATCGCCGATGAAAGGTGTGCACCGGTTTGGGGTAAAAGGGAAGCTAGCACCACGGTACGTTGGGCCATTCAAGATTTCCGAGAAATGTGGACCCGTGGCTTACCGGCTAGAGCTACCACCACGCCTCGCGGCAGTCCATGATATCTTTCACGTGTCACAACTTAAGAAGTGCCTGAGGGTGCCAGAGGAAGAGATTGACACATCCCAAGTTCAGATTGAACCGGACCTCACTTATGAGGCCAGACCGGTGAAAGTCCTGGACCGAAAGCAACGATCGACTCGACGTAGCACAGTCACCATGTATAAGGTGCAATGGAGTGAGCACACCGAAGAAGAAGCCACGTGGGAGACGGAGGAGTACCTGCGAACCAAGTATCCGGGTTTCCTTCCGTCCACCTCGAACGAGTATGTTTCGACTTGCTTAAAACCTTTAAATACCCGTCGCACTGCACTTTCTCATCTCTATAAACTCTCCACCACAACACATCAAAATCTCGGGACGAGATTTCCTTAAGGGGGGTGGGTTGTGATGCTCCAGCATCTCAAGTACCTAAATTAAGAAATTTGTACACTATCATGCATCATAAGCATCATGGCATAATCATGGTTGGAGGGGTTTGGTCATAAGGTGGGTTTTTGTTTCTTTTTTTAGTAAGCATGGACAATGTCAGGCTTGTAGTTTGAATTCTGTTGGGTTGTGGGGGAAACTCATATTACCAAAGTTGGAGATAAGGATCTAATGAAACACTTTGTCAATTTGAGTTTGGGCAAAAGATAAATTCAAATTGGTGTTTTGAACCTTTTTCTGTCAGCCCAAACAACCAACCCAAACCAGGCTGGTTTTGAAAACCCAAGTTTGAGCAAACCTACAGCCACTTTCATGAGATACTCCCATTGAACCAAATGTAGACCATAAAATTCTACACAACTTTTCCAAAAGGCCCATAAGGTGCAAATGGCTGGAAAAAGGATTTTTAGAATTTCTAAGAGGAAGCATCCTGCTGGTCAAACCTGAGGCTGCAACTTAAATTCAAATTTAGGCCAATTTTGACCATAGAACTGGGGGTCAAAGTTTATAACAAAGTTGTAGTTTACAAAATTGTGAACACTTCTTGTAATTTGAGTTTCATCTAAATCGGCCTCTAAGATGCTCAAAAACGCAATTAGAAAAGAGATGTCTCAGCAGTCAAAGGGGATTTTTCCATTTTTCGGAATTTCCCTTTTCCCCTCTCTATGACAGGTGGGCCCCGCTGTCGGGTTCCCGCCCGCGGCGCCCAAATTGGGCCGGCCCGCGCCGAGTCGGCCGCGCCCCGTAGACTCGGTCCACTGCGCCGTTCTCTCCGTTCCGCACCCCGGCCCCACCCGTCAGCGAGTCGCGGTCCACGGACGCGGTCCGCGCCGCGCGGCGCGTCGTCCTCCCCGGTACGACGGCGCCCACGCGGCCGACGGGCACCGCCGCGCCGTCCGGCCTCCGCCCGCGCTCCCTCCGGCCTGCCCGCGCTGCCCGACGCCCGGGACTCTAAAAGAGGAAGCGCCCCGCGCCCGAAACCCTACCTCCCGCTCCCTCCCCGCGCCGCCCCGAGCCGTTTTCCGCCCGCCGCCATTGGAGCCGGCCGAGCTCGGGACCGAGCCGCGCCGCCGCCTCCCGGCCTCCCCGAGCCCAACCAACCACACCACCGCAACCGCCGCTCCACGCCGCCCCTCCCCCGCTAGCTCTCGTCGTCGGACTCCCCTCCACCGCGGAGATCAAGCCGGCCCGACGTCGCGGCCGCGCCACCGACGCCGTCGCCCACGCTCGGTGCGCCGCCTCCCACGTCGCCGTCCGGCCTTCCCCGTCACCGCCGTCTACCTAGCGGTGAGCGCCTCCCTCGCCCGCCCCTTCCGCGCCCCGCGTCGCGGCCCCGGCGGCGCCAGACGGGCCGGTGCGCACGCACCGCGCCGCGCCGCGTCGCGCCGGAGCGCGCGGCGGGAGGTAGAAGAAGGGGGGCCGGAAATTTTCAGATCCGGCCCCTCGGTTTCTTTGATATTACATCCCGGTCCTCGCGCGTTTCGGCTGAGTCTTGCAGATCTTGCAAGCTAGCCCCTGGAGGCTACGGTTAATTGTGCAGAGGTCCTTGGACCCGGGTTTTTCTTTTTCTTTTTCCCTTTTCCTCGGTTTGAACTTTGAAAAATCATATAAATTCAAATAAAAATCCAAAATGGACAAACTCAGAACCTATGAACTCCTTATAAATAGATCTATGCAATGGACATGATGTGGAGATGAGCATTGACCATTTTGCCCCTGATTTTGTGTATGCATGTTAAATAGGCATAAAATGGAAAAGATGGCCTAAATGGTTTCCTAAATTTGTGAAGTCTTGGTGTTGGCTTTCATGTGATGTCTTGGCACTGTGTGAAGGATTGTGGGCTGTAGTGTGAGTAGTTTCACCTTGTATTCACCATGTCATGCTCATTTTGTGTATTTATGCAAATAGGAAAATGGTGTATATGCATTGTATGTTCAAAATGGCATACCTACATTTTTCTTGTGCCACACATAGTATGGGAAGCTCACTGGTGAAATTAGAGAGTGTGCATGTATGGTTTAGTCCTTGTTTTGAAAATGACAAAAGTTGCTAGCTAGGAGAAGAAAATAGGGAAAAGGGGTCTTAAATGGCTAGCAAATTTCCGGGAAAAATATGGTACCTTGTTGGTGAGGTAGGGAACCCAAAAAGTATATATGTTCATACTAAGACCACTGTTTTGTATGAGATGGATTATTATGGCAAATAGAGGTGTGGAAAATAGATGTCCTACGAATAATTAGATTCTAGGCTTGGTAATTTTTGTACACACTCTAAATATTCATACTAGGCCACTGGTAAAATTCCAGGACCAGAAACCCTCCCAATAAAATAGGAAAATTCTGACAAGGTCTAGGGCTGCTAAATTGTTAGATTTTTAATAAATTCACTGTAACTCTTTTTGGGCTAAATTTTTGGCAGCGGCTTATTGTGTATAAGATCTGCATACTGGAAAATTTTGAAGTCATTTAGAGCAGTGTAGCTATCCAAACTCAATGGCATGTTTAATTAGTAAAATGAGTATTTCTTTATATGAATAAATGGTTGAAGGAGTGGTCGTGTTGTATCATACAAGTGCACGTTCCTGAGGTGCTCATTTCTAGTAACATTTACATGACTAATTGTTTTGGTGCATGTCCTACATGATGAATTCCATGTTGAGTGATGGTCTGTACAATTTCTTAGTGCCATACAATTTAATGCATTGCATTTCGTTGCACTCACGTGCACTCTCATGGCATACATATAGATCACGTGAACGAAGAGCAGACGCAGGAGCAGCCACTGGTCGAGGAGCCCGAGGACCCGGAGCCGTACCCGCAGCAGGAGGATCTCCAGCAGGCCGCCGACTCCGCTCCCGACGACACTAACCCTAGCGGGGAAGGTAGGCAGGCCCTACATTCTCCCAGCAAAAATATGTTTTTGGTTACGCATATGCATTAGGAGTTGATTGATACCTTACTGCATTAGATTCCTTGGCCGCCCTGGCCTAGCACCAATCATAGGTCCGTAGGACGAGTTGCATAGAAATGATAGGGCCGAGTAGACACGAGTGAATGGTCACTCGTCACGTAGGTTGACTTTGAAAAGAAAATGATACACTGGAAACTGCCTTGATGGCTTCACTGTTGATGATTAAAAGGAGACCGGGCGGAGATTAAGCTTTACTTTTCGAGGTGTGTGTTGTTGCGGTGTAATGGCTCCGCCCGAGTCGTTTAAGGCCCGTCCGCTGTTCGCCTGCTGGTTGGCATACCATTGCTAAAGTGCTTACCCGGTTAATGGGGCCGGTGAAACCTTACTTGTGCCATCCGGAGTACAGAAACACGTTCCTACCCACTGGTTGAGAGGAAGGTGGCCCGGGGGAGCTTGGTGCTCATGACGGGGAGACCGAGATGTCGGCAGGCTCGTCATGGGGGCACAACCCGGGAGTCAGGTGGGAGTGAATCGAACTTGGGATGGGACAGGTGGAGGAGGGGGACTATATGTGGGAAAGCCGTCGTGTGAGTAAGCATATGGGCTCCTGGCATTTTTAGTTATTCCCGGGAATTAAAATCGATTCGAATCGCTGATGCTCACCAGGTGTGAGAATGCCAAATATCACTGACGGGCAACGTAGTAATAACCTTAATATTCTATAAATATGATTCATGATTTGGATATCAAGTGGTTGATTATTATTTGAGACTCTGATATTTCATAATGATGACAGCTATGTACTTGCAAGGTTTATCTCTTTCTTTCACAAGGATAGTGGCTGTTAAATCCCACTATCCGTAAATAAACTTTTGAGATAAGAATCAAAGGCTAAGGATCCAATGATAGTAAGCAAGCGTTGCGTCAGCCGTAAGCCTTGCCATTAAGTCCTCTGAGTAATTAGTACTCAGGGTTTGCCCCCACCATTTGGATTTCAGGTATGGAGTTCCTTTTCTGCGCCTGTGTTGGCGGGGGAGCCTGTTATCATCAGGAGTGACAGGAGTCATGTCATGGCACGGGGGTGACATCAGTGGGCGTGATGTCACTCATCTACTGCATTTCTTTTGGTTTAAGCATGACCTATGGTCTTAGACTTCCGCTGTGAGACATTATTTCGAAATTTGGCCGATGTTGGTCCTATGTTGAACTTATTTTATTCAGAACCTGGTTTGTAACTTAAAGTCTTATTACTATCTATTCAAATGCCTGTGATGATGTAACTGTTGTGGCTCCATCGTGAGTCGGATGTGTGTGATGTCGGTTCATCTGGGATTTGGTGTAAATCGAGAGCCGAGGGCTTCTCGACGGACGACCGGGTTTAGTACGGTCTAAGTACATTGTAAGCTAATGGTGGCAGGTGTACTTAGCCCGTATTAAATCGGCGGTTCCGCCACAGCTGTGAAGACGATGCGCGTCGGGGTGGACCGTGTCAAGAACGCCTCCAAGCAGCGCCTCACGAAGGAGTTCGAGAATCTCCAGTGGAAGGACGGCGAGTCTGTCGACGATTTCGCCGTGCGCGTGAACACCCTCGTCAGCGGTCTACGCGAGCTAGGCGAGGAGGTGAAGGACGGGCGCGTGGTGCGGAAGGTGCTGCGTGTGGTACCGAAGAAGTGGAAGCAAGTAGCGGTGTCGATCGAGATGCTCCTCGACCTCGACACCATGACTATGGAGGAGCTGATCGGGAGGCTGCGCGTCGCGGAGGACGCCGACGCGGAGGACGCCAAGGAGCAGGAGGTCGGCGTGGAGCGCGCTGGACAGCTGTACCTCACGGAGGCACAGTGGGAGGCACGCCGACGGGAGCGGAACAGGCAGCGCCGACATGGAGGTGTGAGGCGCGGCAACGGCGGCGACAAGCGACGTAGCGGCGGCAACGACGGCGATGGGGACGATGAACGCAGCGACGGTGACGACGACGCGAGCAGCATGGCGTCGGGTTCAAGCCGGCGTGGATGGAGCCGCAACAAGGGGCAGTGCTTCGAGTGCGGCGGATTTGGGCACATCGCCAAGTGGTGCCGCGAAAAGAAGAAGAAGGAGAAGGCTCTCCTCGCCGACGTCGAGGAGGCGACGCTGCTGTAGGTCTAGGGTTCACCGTGTCAAGCTTAGGGGGTGATTGTTAGGAACTAAGCTTGACATTGTGAGGTTAGTGCGTGCGTGTATGAGTTGTGTTTGTGTGTGCACGCTCGGTGCGCGCCATGGGCGCAGACATGACGCGGCTGGCGAGCTCGGGGCAGACGGACTGCAGGCTCGGGCCGGCTCGGGCGGCGCGGTAGGACGAGCGAGCGCGTGTTAGGGGGTGCGATCGGTGTTGGTTGGAGTGGTGGCGGGAATATCGCCGGCCGTTGGACGTGGCTGCGGGTTGTGCGAGCGGGCGAACCGCGCGGGCACGACGCAGAGCATGGACGCGGTCATGGCGAAGGAGCCGGAGCATGGAGCGGTGGAGGAGAGCTCCAATGCGGCTATAAATAGCGCCACTCGCCATTGTAATCGTTGCCTGGTCTAGTGTGAATAAAGTGCCAACATACAGGCGGGAGGAAGCTCGCCGGGGCGTTCCTCGCCATAGACACTGTTCATCTTCTTCCTCCCGACGCCGCGCGTTCTTGAGTGTGTGAGCAACGGCCGGCGTCCGCGAGCGGGTGAGGGAGCTAGAGAGGTTACTAGGGGCCCAACAGAGAACAGCTCCTGCGGCGCGCCCTTCTTCGTTACACGCTTCAGGGAGGCGCTCTTCTACTACTCCGCCATGTTCGACATGATGGAGGCGACGGCGCCGCGGGACAGCGCCGGACGCGCGGTGCTCGAGCAGCACGTCCTGGGGCCGTGCGCGCTGAACGCCATCGCCTGCGAGGGGTCGGAGAGGGTGGAGCGCCCCGAGACGTACAAGCAGTGGCAGGTGCGGTGCAGCAGGGCGGGGCTGAGGCAGCTGCCGCTGAATCCAAGCGCGGTGAAGCGGTTGAGCGAGGAGGTCAGGAATGGCTACCACGAGGAGTTCGTCATCGATGTGGATCAACAGTGGCTGCTGCAGGGGTGGAAGGGACGCATACTCTATGCCATTTCCACCTGGACTGCACAGCGATGAAGCTATCTATTTCATAGATAGATGCAGCTACATGGGTGTTTAATGTTCTTGCTTTTTTAACTTTTTAAATTAATTTAAAAATATAAGTTCTTCCTATAATATTTGGAAACTACTGATATTACACTGATGTTATATAACTTAAAATATCTATCGATAGACAGATAAGATAAGAGAGTATTTACATGAACATTATATTAGAGTATGAACAAATGGAACAGCGCAAAAGAAACAATTTTAATTAGCTGTGGATCTCATATTTATCTATACATTTCTAACATTTGTTTATATTACTAGCCCATGCACAACCACAAGGTTGATGGACTAGTATACATGGAAAGAAACATATATATGAAAAGAAACGATTAACAGAAAAGAAATTGAAATATATTATCTTATTTGGTGAGTGTTTAAAGAAGCCAGAAATCACCACAATGATCCAAAAATAAACAATTGAATTTTATGAATATCTAATGTTCATATTAAATCAAGGATTTTTTGTATGAAATACAACTTAGAAAGGGAGAGTTCTACACCCTTGTTGTTATTATCATCAAATCTAGAGCAATCCAAATATTCAGACAAGTATAAGTAACAAAAAAGGGCCAAGTTTGCAAAAGTTTATTTAACTAGGTGATACCCCATGCGTTGCTGCATTCATAACTAATTTTTACAGTTGAATTTGAATGTAGAAATATTAGTGCAATTGTAAATATTAATGTTCTTGCTTTTTTAACTTTTTAAATTAATTTAAAAATATAAGTTCTTCCTATAATATTTGGAAATTACTGATATTACACTGATATTATCTATACCCGTCGTGACACGCGGAGCCCACCTATCAATCTATTCTTTCCCTGATATGTCATGACAGGTGGGTCCACCCAGCCCTGTTCTACCAATCCCAAGTCACCGTATACGGTAAGAACACAACAACAAAGAAACTGAATCGAAGACGGAACACACGGCGGGAAGAGGATTGAGATAAATAAATCAGATCACAGAGCGAATCTTTTTCCATGGAAACAAAAATCCAAGTCACAGGTACAAAGATATTCTCAAATAAAATAGTCCAATCCGTGATAAAAAAAAATGACCCGTCGCCGGCGCACGTTCTTGGGCGGTGTCGAAAGAACGGCGAAGGAGGCGGACCCCTCGGCCAGCGTGTCCCTGACTGTGACGATGTCTAACCAGCTTTGGCGCATGGCGCTGCCGGCGAGCCCTCACAAGTCACGCCCTCACAGGAGCAACTGAGCAGCAAGCAGGCTGCAGGCAGCTGCTGGCCGCCTGGTTCCTGTACGGCGCCGCACGCGACAGCAACACAGCTACACAGGGCCGCAGCCCGCAGGCCCGAGGCGGCCGGTCGAACCTCCCTGCCGTGGTCGGCACAGGACAGACTCTCGCGCTCGGCTGCTCGGTGCCCAATGGATGCGCGATGACGCCGGCGCGCCGCGCCGCCGATGCGCCTACCGCTCCCGGCTCCTAACTTCTGCCTGTGCACACTCG
Source organism: Paspalum notatum (assembly GCA_022530915.1). Taxonomy (NCBI): domain Eukaryota; kingdom Viridiplantae; phylum Streptophyta; class Magnoliopsida; order Poales; family Poaceae; genus Paspalum; species Paspalum notatum. The sequence goes on along the minus strand of CM039683.1, from coordinate 4,023,274 downwards.
CGACCTCGCGCTCCACTGCTACCGCAATCCGCTAGCCGCCGGGCGCCACACAATCTCGAGAGGATTGGGGATTTAGGGATTGTATTCTGATGAGTCCTGACCGATGCCGCATTTCTCACGAGTCACGACGTGTGACACCGCCTGTTTTGCCGACGTGTGGCACAGTAACCCCACAGCTGCAGGCGCGTGACGAGCTGACCAGAGCCCCAGAGCCGAAGCCCGAAGCCTGCAAGCTCGCAATCCCGCAACCAGAGCCAAACGCGGTACGGGCTGTTGAGTCTGCAGAGCTCTAGCAACCGAGCAGAACCGGCTCTCCAAGAAATAGATCGAGCCGTGGCCATCGTCCTCACGCATTCATCGCCAATGGCTCTCCAAGGAATAGATGGAGCCGTGGCCACCGTGGCTTAGCCGCTCGGCTTCGGCTCTTGTCCCTTGCTTGCGGCTGGTGGGGCTGCCGTGCCACGTGTCGGCAAGACGGGAGGTGTCGCATGTCGTAAGGAGCGGCACCGCCCCACGGCCCACCAGCCGCCTGATTTGCCTTATTTGGGATGATTTGGTTTGGTGGGGCTGGAGTCGCCTGATTTGGGATGAGGGAAGGTCGCGCTAGGTTTCAAACGGATTAAGAGCTTTATATACATAGGTGTTGTGTGTTATTTGGGCTAGGTCGATTGTAGGAATAATTCGTCCGAATAATTAACTGATGCTTATTAACTATAGAAACGCAAGACATGTCTACGCACCATGATAAATTTATCTATACCTAATGATATAATTGTATCTATATCTATATATATCCAATAATAAAAGAGAGAATAATAGGGGGAAAAAGTTTTTTTCTGCCAAAATTCCGTCCACTCAACCCAAATTGATCAAACAAGTATAATTTGAATATAAAGAATCATCAAAACAAAGATAACATCAATAAAGATACCATAACAGAGGACGCACAAAAACAAGCGTCTGAGTCAACATTACCTCTGTTTTAGCCATTATACTTTCTACATATTGACATAACATCAACAAGATAAACTTTCTAACTCAAATGATACCACCTGAAAGTAGCTTGGAGTCATCATAACTTGATAAAATAAGATGCCGTCAAAGGAAAGGAATGGATTTTTTCGCTAAATAATATTTGGTATGCCACCCTATTATGATTTCTTTTTGATACATTATAAACCAAAATCAGAAGCGCAGTACAACGCATTCACACCAAGTACTGTGATTAAATTATATCCGTAGCAATGCACGGGCACTCTTGCTTGCTAGTATAACTTAAAATATCTATCGATAGCTAAATTCTATTTAAAATATCTATCGATAGCTAAATTCTATTATAGACAGATAAGATAAGAGAGTATTTACGTGAACATTATATTAGAGTATGAACAAATGGAACAGCGCAAAAGAAACAATTTTAATTAGCTGTGGATCTCATATTTATCTATACATTTCTAACATTTGTTTATATTACTAGCCCATGCACAACCACAAGGTTGATGGACTAGTATATATGAAAAGAAACATATATATGAAAAGAAACGATTAACAGAAAAGAAATTGAAATATATTATCTTGTTTGGTGAGTGTTTGAAGAAGCCAGAAATCACCACAATGATCCAAAAATAAACAATTGAATTTTATGAATATCTAATGTCCTTATTAAATCAAGGATTTTTTGTATGAAATACAACTTAAAAAGGGAGAGTTCTACACCCTTGTTGTTATTATCATCAAATCTAGAGCAATCCAAATATTCAGACAAATATAAGTAACAAAAAAGGGCCAAGTTTGCAAAAGTTTATTTAACTAGGTGATACCCCATGCGTTGCTGCATTCTTAACTAATTTTTACAGTTGAATTTGAATGTAGAAATATTAGTGCAATTGTAAATATTAGGGTCAGCCGTACACAGGATGTAGGATATCATGTTACCTAACATCTTGGATCTGTCTAAAATCGAGTTTTCTAAGTGATCCCGTGTAACCATTGCGCTTCGCCACAATAGCTCCACGCAATTAATCCACCCAGGTATCCCTTGGTTGATGTACACAGCAATGACAATACCAACATCTATGTATGACACCAAACAAATGTAGTAAATATACTTCATGATATATTTGTTATCATAAATATTGGTGCTCTTTTCTATAAACATAGTCAAATTTAAAGATGGATTAACTTAGAACCACTCTAGAAAATAATTTATTTTGATGGACTTGCCATCGCATTGGATTCATGCTGACCTTTTAGTTCCATTACCATTCAAATCAGGTCATACATGATTAATCATTCCCTCAAGCATTGGAAGAGAACGGAGAGGATTGAGAAAAAAAAAATATTTTCATTCCCTACCATATTGATCCCCTCCAATCCCGTGTATCCAACATGGGCCCAAATTATTTTTGGTTGACAATCCCTATCCGCACCGTTAATTTTAGGCTCTAATCCTTAAAAACGGTAAAAAAAAAAGTTTGTTCAGATCTAGGGACAGTAGATCTTCTTATAGCATCTCCAACATAAAACAAATCTTCCCACAATTATTGGGATAAAATACTCCCTCCACCAACGGCTCCCAAAATAAAGTGCAAAAAAATACCTATTGGGAAAGCAGATAGAGACACAAATTTAATGAAAAATGCTAATTGTGTTTTGCCAAAAAAAAAAAAAAAATCGGTGCTCATTTTGAAAACTTTGGGGTCCTCAATTTATTGATCACGCTCAAAACAGATTTTGGAAATATATTTTAGGCACTATTGGAGATGATTTGCATTAGATTGGATGGTATGAGGCAAGAATCGTGCCCACTCAAAAATGGGTACACATTATGATCATCACCTCAGCTTACTTAACTATAACTAATTATTGTCAGAAGACATCAAACCAACTATCAATTAGAAATTGTAGCATTGTAATGATGTTAATCAAATCACTAGTAGAAACCTACTGGATTTAAAGGATCCTTCATGTCAACTTGGTGTTGTCAGAATAAGACAACTTTAGATAATATATTTCAAGATCATTAAATAATGATATTAAATTTGGAGCTTTTACTAGTCCAACCAAACATTTCATTAGAATGCAACAGCTAATCTGATTATTGGGATTGATAGCATTCATCAATACATAAAAAATAAAATCATTTCTTACGAATAAACTTTTAGGACAAGGATAGAGTTAGCATACATTGTATATAGAACAACTTTGCATGATCCAAGGTTCTCTTTCCATCTGGTTTTTGTTTGAAAAATAGAGTTCTGCATACTCTTTTACCATCATTGTCTTGTATAGCACCTTATCTTTTGCAATATGCGTAACTGGTGAATTAATCCCATCGAATACTGGGATATGGAATGCAGATATTGATAAACGCTCCTGAGTGGCATTTATTTTGACCCTATGCTCGATACTTTTATATGTTCCATTCGACATAATCTGTAGACATCAAATTGCTGATATAAGATAATATGGCAGAAATTGCCACTCATCTAAAACAAAAAGGGTGTAATAAAATACGTTTGAGGTGGGGATTTATATATGCTAGAAGAAGTTCAAATTATTCCTTGTATAGAAACCCAATGCATTAATAGTGCACATCCGTGTAGGTAGAAGGCATGGTTTCATTAAGCACATATACAAAGGGGTTTTACTACAATTCAATTTGTTGAGCTTGGAAAAAAACTCAACCAACCTAGGAGTACCTTAGTGGTATTGTAAATATATAAAAAATAACCATCCAAATTCGAGTGGAAAATGACTCAAACCAACATGGTTGCAAGGTGTTTGCCTGCAGCTTCGATGAACTATACTCACTTCCTAACTTGGTCGTGGATATTTTGTATTTAACTAATTAACCATGAGTTTAAAAATGTTCATGAACAACTTATTATATCTAGGGAGATTTCATACCTCAAGGAAGTCTCCTACATTCACTAATAATGCTTTTGGATGTGGTTTCACAGGGATCCATGCTCCATGCCTTCCATCACGGATTAACTTGTAAAAGCAGAGTTAAAAAAGATCCATCTGAATGTGGTGAGAAGCCCAAAACTTTTTCGGCCATTGACATGCACGGATGGTAGTAATTCATCTTCAAAACTCGAGATACATACCTGTCTTCCATCAGCTTAGTATCAATATGTAGTGTCTTTGCTACGAAGGTTACAACAGAACGGGTTACTTGCATCAACTCTGAAGAGTAATCTTCAAAAGATTTCCTGATGGATGCCACAAAAATAACAATATGTGTCTTACTGCTACATAAGGATAGACATTCAAAGTGGGTAGAGTTTTGCAATATATACCACATGCAGAGTCCACTTGAATTTTACAGCTATGTAGATTTTTTTTAGAAATATGTCTATGCCTGTAGATTTCTGCAGAATCACATGCTGACCTGAAAGTATGAGGATGAGTAGGCCAATAACTCAGATGCCGAGCCTCAGGTGGCTGAGCCCGGATGGCAAACGAGTCTGACCAATCAAGCTTCTGATCCTCCGACACAACAAACGCTTTTCCATAGCCCTGGAGATCACCAGGACGCTGTGCATAGGCGTTTTTCACCTCGAGGGCCTATAGTATCAGGGTCTTGTAGTGATGTGCTTCATAGTTGCTAGCGCCGTGCGGCATCGATTGACCACTACTCCATAGAAGAAGGCAGGCCACGTCGGAGCCACGGAGGTGAAAGGAAGCAGGAAGGCAGGCGACCCGCGCATGCATATGCATATGCCACTTGTACGTTCAGTTGAAGTCACGTCAGTTAGAGTGGACTGGAAATAGAGTGGACTGGAAAAATGGGACGGAGAATATCAATGCGATACAAGACTTGCCCGACCATTTCATCTGGACAGTGGCTGCTATGCATACGTATGCATCAGCAACAGCAAGACATCATTCATTCATTGGTGCCGGGATGATAATGTTGAAAGTTTCTGTTCTAGGCTTCTAGCAACGCAGAGCGCTCTTCCCTTTTCCTGTCCTTGTGAATAGGAACGGCAACGTAGACAGTTGCACTATCCACGGGATGAGGATGATGGCGAACACAGAGCACGAGGAAGAACGTTTGAATAATCCGACTCAAAGCGACGCCCTCCGATCCATCAAGGACAAGAAACATCTCAGTGCTTTTTCTTTCCAACTTGCATGCGACGCGACTGGATATAATCTTGGTTTCGAATGAAGTTGCATTTCTGCTTCCTTCCGGAGTCCGCTGTAGCAAGTGAGAGAGAGGTGGCCGGTCGCGGTGGCGCACTCGCATCGCCTCTGCCAGCTTCGCCGCGCCTTCCAGCCTTGAGGAGCGAGCATTTTTCTCTTCTTCACCTGTTCTGTTCTGTTCCCAATTTCCCAAAATCCTACCCGGCGGCTCCCTGTCCTTGCTCCCGCTCCAGTTTTATTTTATTTTTATATATGCACCAACGGACAGGGAGATCGACACAAGAGAGTAGCTGAGGCCGAGCTGATTCACCAGCCCAAAGCCCGCCGGCCATGGCAAGTTCTGCAACGCCGCCGGAGAGCCCCCCGGACGAGCCCTTCTCTCCCTCCGTCTTCCTTGACCTGCCACCGACGCCAAATCCAAATCCCCTAGGCGACGCCGACGACGAGGACCCGGCGGCCTCGTCGGACGACCAGGTGCTCCCGTTCATCAGGCGCATGCTCATGGAGGGCGAGGCCACCGAGGACGACGACATCTTGAACCAGCAGTACTACCCCGGCCATCCTGCGCTCCTACAGGCCGAGCAGCCCTTCGCCCAGATCCTCTCGTGGGGCTCCACTGCGACTTCCTCTTCCAACGCCGCCGCCTTCACCACCAACTCTGCTGTTTCCGGCTCGGCCACCACCAACGCCGCATTCGCCGACGCCACCTGGCCCTACGACCCAGACGAGCTCTCCTCTCAGCTTCTACTCTCAGCCAGTGCTGCAGGCGAGGAGGATGACCCAGGAGCAGAACAGGGACGTACCACCACCGTACCAGCACCTGCTGCTGGAGACGGTGGTGCAATAACCATGGACCTGCTCAATGAGGCGTTCCTCAAGGGCATGGAAGAGGGCAGCAAGTTCTTGCCCACCAACACCCTCCAGCCAATAATGATCTCCCAAGGGAGCAGTCGCACTGGCTGCAAGAATAAGAACCGGCACAGCTGGGATTGGGAAGATGACGACTTGGAGGCCGGCAGCAGGCGAAGCAAGCTGATGGCGCCATCTGAGCCTGATGAAAGCGGCGAGGTAGCCGACGGTGTGTTCCAAAAAGCGTACGAGGTGACCGTCCAGAAAATACACGGCCTGAGCATCGCCGGCGGCAGCAGCGTGCCTGGTCCTGGTGAGGACGACGACGAGAAAGCAGGGAAGGGGATCTGGCAGAGGAGCAGAGCCGGCAACGAGGCTGTGGACCTGCGCACCTTGCTCATCCACTGCGCAGAGGCCGTGAACTCAGGCAACCGCACCAGCGCCGCCGAGCTGCTCCGGCAGATCAAGCAACGCTCCTCGCCGACGGGAGACGCCTCGCAGAGGCTGGCACACTGCTTCGCCCAGGGGCTCGAGCTGCGGCTCGCCGGCGGCCGCACCGACGTCTCTGCGGCAAAGCGCCCCAACATCAAGCGCACCTCGGCCGCTGATCTCCTCAAGGCCTCCCCGCTGTACCTGCAAGTCTGCTGCTTCCAGATGACAGCGTTCAAGTTCTCCCAGACGGCCATCTGGAAGGCCACCGCGGGGAGGAGCAAGGTCCACATCGTGGACTACGGCGAGCACCACGGCTTCCAGTGGCCGCTTCTGCTGCGTCACATGGCGGCTCGGGAGGGCGGCCCGCCGGAGGTGAGGATCACCGGCGTCGGCTTCCCCCAGCCCGGGTTCCGTCCGGCCGCCAGGATCGACGAGACCGGGCGCCGCCTCACCGACTTCGCCCGCGGGTGTGGGCTCCCGTTCAAGTTCCGTGCCATCGTCGCGGCGAGGTGGGAGACCGTCCGCGCCGCCGACCTGGACATCCAGCCCGACGAGGTGCTCGTCGTCAATGGCCTGTTCCATTTTGGTCGGCTGATGGACGAGGGCGTCGACGACATCGAGAGCCCGAGCCCTAGGGACATGGTGCTCGCCAACATCAGGGACATGCGGCCGGATGTGTTCGTCCTCTGCGTCGAGAACAGCTCCTACGGCGCGCCCTTCTTCGTCATGCGGTTCAAGGAGGCGCTCCTCCACTACTCCGCCATGTTCGACATGATGGATGCCACGGCGCCGCGGGACAGCGCCGAGCGCGCCGTGGTCGAGGAGGAGGTCTTGGGGCGGTCGCCATAAACGCCATCGCCTGCGAGGGACCGGAGAGGGTGGAGCGCCCGGAGACGTACAAACAGTGGCAGGTGCGATGCAGCAGGGCGGGGCTAAGGCAGCTGCCGTTGCTGCCTAGTACGGTCAAGTTTTTGAGTGACATGGTCAAGAATGGCTACCACAAGGACTTTGTCGTTGATGAAGATCAACGGTGGCTGCTGCAGGGGTGGAAGGGACGCATACTCTATGCCATGTCCACCTGGACTCATGCACATAGATGAATGAAGCTACGTAGTATCTCGTAGGTGCATGGGTGTTTTCTTGCTTTTTAAACATTTTTAATTAATATAACGGGAAAGTATAAAGCCTCCCTATAATATTTGGAAATTACTGATATTTGACATTGATATTATTATTATTATCTTAATATTTACGCTCCTTTTGGAGCCTTCACATTCTCACAAGACGCTCTAAAAAAATAAAAAAATCCTATAAATTCTAAAAAAACAAAACATCACGCCGTACCATTGCCACTGGATTAACCCTCCCATCCAACCTACGTAAGCAATCGCAACCCTAACCTCCTCCTACGTACAATAGCAGCCCCCAATCTGCAGGTTCGGGAATCACAATATAGGAGAGAGGGATCGACGTTTTCCTACAAGGCATCAACTGCGATCTCCATCCATGGGAAGCGATACGGGTGGGCGAGATGGCGACCGACAAGACGGTGGCCGACATCGACGCCGCCTAACTCTCACCCCATGCCCCGTTCCCTTCCGCGGCCCTTGCGCTGCTGTGCTCGGGCCCTTGCCGGATTCCTTTAGCGAGGCTGAGGCAGAAGCCGAATCGGAAGAAGATGAAGCCACGGCAACGACTTACGTGCTTGATGTGGAGATGGCACTTCTAGTGGGCTATGACATCCACGATGCCTATACGTATGCTGATGAGAGACAGCATCCGCAACATGCTATCAGAACTGAGGTATATATGTGCATCAATTTCGATCGACTCCGAGCTCATGTTTCAAGACCATGCCATGGAGGAAGACAGACAAGGTCTGAACTTTGAATCCATCTTCATGCCATACTTCTAAAGAGGCCTTGCGTGAGGACTCTAGGAATCACTAGGATATCCAAAAGGGCAGAGGTGGTGGGAACAAGATGATAGTTCTTCATTAGTGATACCGACGTGTTCTTCGTCTTGCCCCAGCAATACTTTGGACTTGGTGGACAAGCCTCAAGTTGTCGAGTACTGTCAGCCCTTACATAAACGGCCATAGGGACGCGAGTTCCGCCTGCGTGGTCGCGCTATCAAACCTTGGAGAGGACAGCTGCCGCAACCGCGCCTAGCTACGCCTGTCGTTCTCTCAGAGTTCTTGACGGCAACGTTTAGGAACAGCGGATCGGTGGGTGACAATATCGCGCGTGATGATCGCTCCATGCAAGAGACTTTTTTTTAAGCCTCCACGTTAATCGTCACGACACGCACTAGAAAAAAATAAATTTTCACAAAAATAAAAAACAACCAGCCATCCATCAAGTGGCTCTAATAATAGTAGCAATTAGATCTAAAAAAATTACCCACCATGCTATTATAAAATATGAATTAAAATAACCTTATAAATTTGCATATAGACTACCCACCAAGCCATTATAATGACAAATAAATTAAAATGATCATCACATTGCTCTTTTTAAATATTATATAGGCAATACTATACCTGAAGAACCCTAGCCGCCATCATACAATTGATAGCGTCAAGCGATGATGGAGCATTGTAACCTAGCAGCCGACAACATGACACGCATGCATACAGCCATGGACTACGACGTCGACACACGCTTGCAGGAGCATGTAGGCGGGCATAAACACATATGGCGGCAGCTGGCAGCAGGTCAAGGCAGCTCTACAAGCCTAGATGCCACGTGGCTCTCGATCTCAGCGTTTGAACCAGTCTAAGCTCGATCTGTTAAATAATCTCACGAGTCACGATTCCCAGCACCTGGCCATTTGCATGCCCCTCCACACTCCACAGCAATTTTGCTTGGCCCCTATGAATGCAAATCCAAGTGTGCATGCATGCAGATCGACAATCGTCACCAGGTTGACCAGATTAAGCAATGTGGCGATCGTGTTGTTTTAGAAAGAAGTAGTATCTGTTCTGAATTTTATTTCTTTGTTCAGCAGCTTGCAAGGTACATTATTGGGTGCTAAGTCAGAGGTGAACTAACAAACGTGCAGATTGACTCAGTTCCGGAGGTGGTCAAACAGTACAGGGTACGATACTACGATGGGCCTAGAAAGTAGAAGCAGCAATGTTCAAGCAATTAGAAGGATAAGTAAGCTATGAAATGAAAGCATGTCTTTTTTTAGAATAGAACACGCTGCATTGGTATTTCTCTTTGGCCATAGATTTATCATTATAATATGTAGTACTAGAGGAAGATTTAAAGAAGCGTCGCTCCCAGGGGCGACTCGGGCGGCGACGCCGCGCCGCCCCCACCCTCCCCGTCGGCCCCTCCCCACCTCGCCGCCGCCTGAGCGCTCGGCCGGGAAGCCCGCGCCGGTGCAAGGACGGCGGCGGCGGGGCTCTCTTCTCTCGGCTTCCGCGCTTCTCCAAGGGCTCCTCTCGTCCTCAACCGCCGTGTCACCGATTTGGGTCTCCGGTAGCCAAATCCGGCGAGCTCAAGGCCGATCCAGCGTCCCCAAGGCCGGATCCGGCGCCCATGGTGGTGTTCGGCCAAGCAGGGCGCGGGTCGAGGGCGAGGGCCGCGCGCGAGGGCTGCGCGCCTCTGTGGAGGGGGTCGGCGCCCCTCTGGGGATGCGTCGGCTCCGGGGCCGGGGCAAAACCGGGTCGCGCGCAGGGGCCGTGTCCCTCCGTGGGGGCAGCTCTCTTTGCGTGCGGGAGGCGGCGCGACTGCGGCTCCAGCGGCGGCTCCGGCGCTGCGTGGCGCGATGGCGAGGCTCGGCGTGTAGGCGGCGGCGCGGCATGGCAGCGGATCTACCGTGGAGTGACGCGACGACGTCCCTGGCGCGGCACGACGCGTCGGTGGCTCCGGCAGGCTGATGGCGGCGCCGGCGGGCCACTGACTGTGTGCCTCCGTGTCTTCGCGTGTGGGCGACGGCGCGGCGTTCCTGCGGCTCTGGAGGGGCATGGCGCGCTCTGGTGGCTCGGTGCCTCGGTTGCGACGACTCGTTTGCGGCGGCGCGAGTTCTGTGCCGCGGGAGCGCGCACCTCCAGCTGTCGTTGCGGCGGCGCGGTGGCCGGGCTCGGCCTTGGCGACGCCGGCAGGCCGTTGGCTTGGGCAGTGGCGTGGGGTCTTCCCTGCTCGGGCCGAGGGGCTGCATCTCTCCGGGCTCGACGGCCGGTGGCTGGATAGGGACGAGGCAAGGCGGCTGCGACAGGGTGGTGGCATTGGCGGTTGACATCAAGGTCGTTGCATGCTCGTCGCGGTGTCTGCTCGCAGCGGACCTCGGCGACTTGCCCTGCTTGGCAGTTGTTTGTGCGGTGAGGGACTGCGTCGGAAGACGGCGCTTGCAGCGGCGACAAGTGTGGCAGCTTTACTTGCAGCGGACTGCGGCGGTTAGCCCTGCTTAGCAGTAGCCTTTCCGGTGTAGGACATCGTCGGAAGATGGCGCAAGTGGCTTTGATGTCGGCGGTCGTGTTTGGGTGACCTTCGGGTGGCTGCATTGTAGTGGTTCGGAGTTCCGGTGGCAGTTTGGTTGTGCGGTGTTCGTAGGGGCAGGGCGGCCTTGCTTTTCTTTCTGACGACAATTCGAGAAACAGATCCTCTTCCTGATGGCCTGAGACGGATGTGGCAAGGCCCCCGTGAGAGTGTGGAGACCAGTTGCAAATGCGGTGAGGCCCCTGCGTGTGGTGGAGCGGCCTCGATGGATCCGTGATTTGGTGTGTTTACTTCGTCGGTTTCAGTGCAAGGCTGCAGCGGTTCTGCGGCAGGAGGTCTCGCATGGCGATGGCTTTCTTGGTGTAGTGCGGTCTGCGCCTCTTGTTTCGCTAGCAGTTGAGATGCGGCGGGAGCTTCTTCTTCTGCAGTGCAGGACCTGGGGTTTGTTCGCAACTTTCGAAGTGCAGTGGGATTGGTGGTGGTGGCGAAAGCCTTGCCCGTCCTCGGGCTGACGATGGCGACGCCTCCGGACGCCGCTTACTTCCTTAGAAGCATCGTCGTTCCACCCCTTTTCCCTTTGTGCATCGTGTTCCGGGGTGAAAACCCTGACCGTAGGGTCAGGCGGCGGCGGCGCCTATGGCGTCGCGCTCCTCGTTGGAGGCGCCGCTTTAGAAGCTAGCGTCTCGTCTAGGTTGGGTCAGTGTTTGTCTTGGTGGTGAGTGTTGTGCCGTGTTGAAGTCCTAATCCAACCGGCCAGTTGAGTTGAGTGTTGTGCCGTGTTGAAGTCCCAATCCAACCGGCCAGTTGAATTTGAGTGTTGTGCCGTGTTGAAGTCCCAATCCAACCGGCCAGTTGAGTTAAGTGGCGCGTTGAGTTTGATCGGTGCGTTGTTTGTTTGTTGTCCAGTCTGGGCTTTTTTCTTCTATATCAATATAATCGACAGCTCTCCTGCCTGGTTCGTTTCAAAAATATATATATAGTACTAGAGTTTTCTCTAAGTTTTCATTTAATTGCCCACATACCTTTGTGAAAGATGATTTAAAATAACCCCTAAAATTATATTTAAATAAATTATCCACTATACTATTACAAAATATAATTTAAATAACCCCCTAAATTTGTATGTGAATTACCCATAGTGTCATCACTAAAGTTGGTTTAAATCTTATTATTCATAATTGGAGACTCCTTTTGTAGTCTATACATTAATCTACCCATATCTGCCATTTATGCGTAGTGTAACTCCACTAATTCGACCTATGAATTATCCACATCTATCATTATAAAAGATAATATGAAATACAACCTAAATTTGTTGTGAATTACTCCAATTAGTGATAATATGATAGTCTGAAATAATACTATAAATTTATATCTAAAATACCACCTTTATTCAAATCATAGATAACAAAAACATCATCTTAATTTTATACCTAATACACCAAATCTGCCACTACTAAAGATAAAGTAATACAAACAATCCTATTTCTACATTACCAACATATGCAACTATCACAAATCAAATAGTAAAAGTGGACATATATTTATTTGTAAATTATCCACTTAGTACTGTCAATTTTATGTATAAAGTTTAACACACATGCCTTTTAAGATCATAACCCGTGTGAGAGTACGGGTTGACGGACTGGTATAACTTAAAATAGTAATCGTTAGCTAGATTCTATTACAGGCGCGTAAGATAAGAAAGTATCTACATGAACATTGTATTAGAGGATGAACAGACGGAATAGGGCCGAAATAGCAATTTAATTAGCTGTGGATCTCATATTTATCCATATATTTCTAACATCTATGTCTGCTTATATATTACTATCCCATGCAGAACCACAAGTTTTATGCACTAGTCTATCTATATATTAATAAGAGAGTGTTAAAAGAAACCACCACATTCGCCGAGAGGACCAAAAAATTCCCACGTTAATCGAAAAAAAAAACCCTCTACCGTTGGATTTTATGAAGATCTAACGGTCTACGTTTAACTAAAATATATAGCAAATCTGTATACTTTAAGGACATCGAATAAACAATAAATTATAATACATAGATCGATCTATGTAACGTAAAGAAAGAATCTTAGTACGGGAACAGTGGTCATGTAACCTAAAGTAATTTTCGGGTGCATCGTGAAACATGGATTGGGATGCGGAGTGGATCAACATGGAATTTGCCCCTCCTAGGTAACGGAAGAGATTGCCTCTAGGCCCCTCAAGGTGGCTGGATTAGAAAATGCATAGCAGTGCTATGTGATTAATGGTTAATCACATTCGGACTAACAGTTAGTCTAGTAATCCACCATTGACGAGTGAAATTAGTCAGATTATTAAATAAGGGTGGCACAAATCTCGCCTTGGGTCAGACTGGCGTCGCGTAGCTAAAGGATATGGAACGAGTTGTATATCAAGGTTCGGTTGATATGATTATTGTGCTTTCGGGGGTCAACATGTGCTGCTAGGCACTGTTGTTGATCGATTTGCTTGAGAAAGAGTTTTTCGCTATGGCCGACTGCATGAGAACAGGGTCACACACTTAAGGGATTGGGACACCAGGATATTGCCCCTTGGGCAAGTGAGAATTTGATGAAAATGTGCCCGACGTGGCATTTTCTGGTCTAACTCCAAGTCGTATCGGCTTTGGCAAGAGTCGATGTTGAGTCCGACTCCTTGCGGGTTTGAGTCAGAATCTCGCATATGGTATGAGCAATTAGATTTCTATCGGACTCATATACTTGATCCGCAAGCAATAGAATCCTAATGGGTCTTTGCTTGGTTAAAATCCATTAGTGGAGACTATATATATGCATGAGGGGGCACGGCTTCGGTAGACCTAATTGGTGCGCGAGAGAGCCATCGCAGAAAAGGTTTCTGCGAAAACGCTAGCCGTGCTCCAGTCCAATCTCTCAAGATCCTTCGCCAAGTTCGTGGTGCTAGCACGTGAAAACTCGGCGTCGCCTTCCCGCATGTGTCGATACCGTAAAGGCGTTGCTGCTACTGCTGCGCTCATCAGCCGACTGGTTTCCGATTGACTGTGAGGTCGGCCGACTGGTTCTTGATCGAGGTTGGCTAGACAAGTCGGCATCGGCTCTTCTTCACCACATCGATTCGGCGCGCTTTACTCGGCACTCAGCTGTGTTAATTCGGCACCCGGCTGTTTTGATTCGTTTTCCGCTGCACTACGCGTCAAGTGGTAACGATATATAATCCCTCGCTTGTACGAGTTTCTGTGTTTACGCGCTAGAAAAAAAACGTTTTCATGCTCCGATACATTACCCCGTAACCCTACGACATCGTGTTTTCAGAGTCGTTTGTGACTCTGCCTGAATATCTCGAGTGATCCTAAATGCTTCGGCATGCTCGTTTTCTAACACACCCCTCCGTTTCGTTAAAAAAAACTCAAAGCGACACCTTTATCGAGGACAACAAACATTATGTCGCTCGCCCAAAACAAGCAGCAGAGTTTCCTCCTGAGCAACCCACAAGCTGTTTCCTTCCCTCCCGTACAGTTGGTTAGTGCTTAATTAGAAAGAAAATTCCAACGTGCCACTGGATACAATTAATCTTGTTGATGGTTTCGAAGTTGCATTTCTGCTTTCCGCTGTAGTGTAACTGTGTATATGGAAGACATTGATTGAGGGCCGATGAAGTCGCATCACATCTGCCTTCGCCGCAACTTCCTGCAGGAAGATCGATCGATGCATTTTTCTTCACCTGCTCCGTCCCTCTCCAGTTTACAGTAGTCTCCAACTCTCCATCAAAGCTCTGGTTGTTTCTGCACCAACCAACGGACCCATCCCCGGCCGTGAGGCACCGCCATCGCGAGCTAGCTAGCTGATTCACAAGGCCAGTCCAAAGCTTCAATCCTTTGGCCATGGCTGCAACGCCCCCGGAGAATCCAGCCGACACCCCTGATGACGAGCCCTTCTCTCCCTCCGTCTTCCTTGACCTGCCACCGACGCCAAATCCAAATCCCCTAGGCGACGCCGACGACGAGGACCCGGCGGCCTCATCGGACGACCAGGTGCTCCCGTTCATCAGGCGTATGCTCATGGAGGACGAGGCCGCCGAGGACGACGACATCTTGAACCAGCAGTACTACCCCGGCCATCCTGCGCTCCTACAGGCCGAGCAGCCCTTCGCCCAGATCCTCTCGTGGGGCTCCACTGCGACTTCCTCTTCCAACGCCGCCGCCATCACCACCAACGCCGCATTCGCCGACGCCACCTGGCCCTACGACCCAGACGAGCTCTCCTCCCAGCTTCTACTCTCAGCCAGTGCTGCAGGCGAGGAGGACGACCCAGGAGCAGAACAGGGACGTACCACCACCGTACCAGCACCTGCTGCTGGAGACGGTGGTGCAATAACCATGGACCTGCTCAATCAGGCGTTCCTCAAGGGCATGGAAGAGGGCAGCAAGTTCTTGCCCACCAACACCCTCCAGCCAATAATGATCTCCCAAGGGAGCAGTGGCACTGGCTGCAAGAACAAGAACCGGCACAGCTCGGATTGGGAAGATGACGACTTGGAGGCCGGCAGCAGGCGAAGCAAGCTGATGGCGCCAGCTGAGCCTGATGAAAGCGGCGAGGTAGCCGACGGTGTGTTCCAAAAAGCGTACGAGGTGACCCTCCAGAAAATACACGGCCTGAGCATCGCCGGCGGCAGCAGCGTGCCTGGTCCTGGTGAGGACGACGACGAGAAAGCAGGGAAGGGGATCAGGCAGAGGAGCAGAGCCGGCAACGAGGCTGTGGACCTGCGCACCTTGCTCATCCACTGCGCAGAGGCCGTGAACTCAGGCAACCGCACCAGCGCCGCCGAGCTGCTCCGGCAGATCAAGCAACGCTCCTCGCCGACGGGCGATGCCTCGCAGAGGCTGGCACACTGCTTCGCCCAGGGGCTCGAGCTGCGGCTCGCCGGCGGCCGTACCGACGTCGCTGCGGCAAAGCGCCCCAACATCAAGCGCACCTCGGCCGCCGATCTCCTCAAGGCCTCCCCGCTGTACCTGCAAGTCTGCTGCTTCCAGATGACAGCGTTCAAGTTCTCCCAGACGGCCATCTGGAAGGCCACCGCGGGGAGGAGCAAGGTCCACATCGTGGACTACGGCGAGCACCACGGCTTCCAGTGGCCGCTTCTGCTGCGTCACATGGCGGCTCGGGAGGGCGGCCCGCCGGAGGTGAGGATCACCGGCGTCGGCTTCCCCCAGCCCGGGTTCCGTCCGGCCGCCAGGATCGACGAGACCGGGCGCCGCCTCACCGACTTCGCCCGCGGGTGTGGGCTCCCGTTCAAGTTCCGTGCCATCGTCGCGGCGAGGTGGGAGACCGTCCGCGCCGCCGACCT
Source organism: Paspalum notatum (assembly GCA_022530915.1). Lineage (NCBI taxonomy): Eukaryota > Viridiplantae > Streptophyta > Magnoliopsida > Poales > Poaceae > Paspalum > Paspalum notatum. Next base: position 4,007,043 of record CM039683.1, on the reverse strand, counting down.
GGACATCCAGCCCGACGAGGTGCTCGTCGTCAATGGCCTGTTCCATTTTGGCCGGCTGATGGACGAGGGCGTCGACGACATCGAGAGCCCGAGCCCTAGGGACATGGTGCTCGCCAACATCAGGGACATGCGGCCGGATGTGTTCGTCCTCTGCGTCGAGAACAGCTCCTACGGCGCACCCTTCTTCGTCATGCGGTTCAGGGAGGCGCTCCTCCACTATTCCGCCATGTTCGACATGATGGATGCGACGGCGCCGCGGGACAGCGCCGAGCGCGCCGTGGTCGAGGAGGAGATCTTGGGGCGGTGCGCCATGAACGCCATCGCCTGCGAGGGACCGGAGAGGGTGGAGCGCCCGGAGACGTACAAACAGTGGCAGGTGCGATGCAGCAGGGCGGGGCTAAGGCAGCTGCCGTTGCTGTCCAGTACGGTCAAGTTTCTGAGTGACATGGTCAGGAATGGCTACCACAAGGACTTTGTCGTTGATGAAGATCAACAGTGGCTGCTGCAGGGGTGGAAGGGACGCATACTCTATGCCATGTCCACCTGGACTCATGCACATAGATGAATGAAGCTACGTAGTATCTCGTAGGTGCATGGGTGTTTTCTTGTTTTTTAAACATTTTTAATCTATTATATTAATAAGGGAGTGTTAAAAGAAGTCACCACATTCGCCGAGAGGGTCAAGAAATTTCCACGTTAATTAGAAAAAAGAAAAGCCCTCAACCGTCGGATTTTATGAAGATCTAACGATCTATATCAAATCATATATTAAATATATATCTTAAAAAAAGGAAAATATCTATGCCATTGCACCAATATGAATCGGATCAGTACTCCAATATTCCTATACGTTAGCTGGACTCCATGATAAAGATCAAATCGTCGATTAGGAACCAGGTTAATAATTTAATCATATATATTAGGTGGACTTCTAAGTAAATGTGGACAAATAGTTTTATATGTTATATAGAGAGAAAGTTGTAGCCAATGCACGCGCGTTTGGAGCTCTCGGTTTAACTGGTTAAGAGCGCTCGGTTTAAAACATCCCTTCTTGATCGGAGTATATCTGCAATGCTGCAATAGGATAACGCCGCTAGCTGTTTGCACCAGGCCAAACAACGTCTTGCTATCCCGCACGTTGAATCATGCGTTCCACTATGGACGTCGTATCTACGGCGTGCCTGTAAAAATCCAGTACTGCAGTGCAAACACCACATGCTCCTAGATCCATTATACCCGCGGTTCAAAATGTATATCATTCACAAGCATGTCACCCAAAAAAGAACCAATACAGTTGATTTTAAGCACATTTAATAGTCTACGATAAATCATATATCAAATGCCATAAAAAAAGATGGTGTGTGCAATTGGATATTATGATCATCCAAGGATCTAATTAATCTAAATATATTGTATTAAATACAACTAATAAAACAACCAACCATTGAATTTTATGAACGGCTAAAGGTTTTATATTGAATCAAATATTTTATATCAATACAAGTGAAAATCGATTTTTTACATCATTGGTTAGTATAATCATCGAACGGTCTAAATTAAATACAACCATAATAAAAAATAAATTAGTATAAAGCAAATTCGAATGGAGAGTATAATCTATATTTTATTAATATCTAATGGTGTCACTGTTCGCCTAAACGGTCATTTAGCCCGTTTAAACGGTGTTTAAACGCTAAACAGTGGCGTACTGTTTCCATTTAGTTGGCCATTTACACTGTTTAAATAGCCGTTTAGCACTGAATAATGGCTAAACAGTGTTTAGCGTTTAGGCTAATACTGCACATTAAATCAACTAAAAATGGATTTTTTACATCATTGGTTGTTATAATCATCGAACGGTTCAGAATAAATACAATCATAATAAAAAAAAAATTAGTATAAAGCTGATGTACCCTATATAAAAGGCTTCCACCATCTCTTTATATATAAAACTGTTGATAGAAGCCCCATATTCATTGAGATAATTTAGAAATTACCATGTTAATTAAAAATATCTAAACAATTAGATTTTATGAACAATCTAACGATCTACATATTAAATCATATCAATTAAACTAAAAAATGAAATACATACAGAACTAATTCTTATGATTATCCAGTGACCTAGATTGATCCAAATATTTTATATCAATAAAACAACTAATTAAAAGTCAATTCTTTATAGCGAGACAGAAATGAATCTCCCCACTATTATCTCAATAATGAGGTATTAAATTAGCCACCACAATGGTGTCTTAGAAATTACGCTATCAAGAAAATAAAAAAAACTAAACCATTAGATTCTATAAACATCTAACCATCTATATTTAACCAAAAGTTTATACCAAATACCACTAACAAAACAAAGAGAAGATCTACGCTATTGGTAGTTACCATCATCGAACAATCTAAATTATTCTGAATGCTTTGTATCAAATACCAATTAGTTTTTTTAATTTGATAAAAATACAAAGATCTCCACCATCTATTATCTTAATAAGGATTGTTAAAAACAAGGTGCTATATTCAATAAGCGGCCTAGAAATTACCACCTTAAGCAAAAAGACAAAGAAAGAAAAGAGCCTAAAAAATAGATTTTATGAACATCTAATTGTCTACATTCACCCAAACATATTATACCAAATACTATTTTATATCAAATATAAATAATAGAAACACTTGGACTTTGCAAACAAAAAGGGAAGACTCCACCATTTGATTTTAAAAGCACCATGTTTTACATCAAGGGTTTAGAATGGTCATGTTAATCAGTGAAAATCAGAAATGAACTATTAATATATGACACCTAAGTTATATATGGGAAGATTTAGTATCATAAATTGCTAGCAAAGTAAAATAACATACATGTAAAAAATATAATATAATTATTTATTATCTTATATAATTTAAAAACAAAGTTCCTCACAAAACCCAAGTCAATAATATATACCTATACCTTGCAACTAAACAAAACAAAGCAACAATACATAAAGGAAAGAAAAGGACAATCTTTGTGTATAGGAGCTAGCTGATCCATTATCTTATAAGGGGGAGTTAAAAGAATACATGATATTAACCAAGAGAGCTAAGAAATTACAACATCAAGGAAAAGGAAAATAAACTGAACCATTGGATTTTATGAACATCGAGCTATGTAGAATCAACTAAAACTCTATGCTAGATACAACTTTGCATTTGTTGTTCATTAAAAAAAAGTAGAATATTCTTGCAGAAGAAGTTAACCAACCATGTGTTCACACATCATATAGATAATTTTAAATAAGGCGAGGTCACAACCACAATTCTTCCTATAAATGCTCCTCGATTACAAAATATAGATACGTTTAGGTTTGTCCTAAGTCAAACAATCTCAAATTAAACCAAGTTTATAGAAAATATATTCACATCTATAACATCAAATAAATACACTATGAATATATATTTCGTGATGATTGATTCAATGATACCAATTTGGGTTATATAGATTGATGTGCTATTGTACACATTTGGTCAAACTATGATACTTTGACTTAATACAAACTTAAAAGTAGCTATATTTACGGACAAAGGAAGCAGGAGATAGAATGTCCATGCATTTTGTTCAATAAACTCGATCTCCTATATATATTTTTTTCCTTGACATTGCCCTCCATTCAAGCTTTGTTCTACACTACATGAAGCTCATTAATATCAGCAAGAGCAACACATAATCCAGCAGCTGTGGAGCCTAACCTTTGCCTAGACATATCAACTAGCAAATTTGCCAATGTTGTGCACGAATATTGAACTGACCATCTTGGAAACCAACCTTGCAATTATAATAGTTGTCAATCTTATAACCTTTAGCTTGATTCATGGATGCAGTATAAAACCAAGTTACTAAATAGATAAGATAGAGGTGTAACATAGTTGTAATGATCATGTCATCTCTTTCCTTTGTGGAAGGTCATGGCTCACCAGTCCATGATATCGTTGACCCATGGAAGGTACTCAAGTCAATGGAAAATATGGACATGCATAGTTGATGAAGCTTGAAATAAACAAAAAAAAAAGTAGAACTGGTGACCAAAGGGATAAATCATGAACCGTCTAGAATAGCACAAGAGAATGTTAAAGGGTTGTGTTTGTGGGGGGCATTAGTTATCGACTTTATCAAGTATTCTTTTGGCACAATTTTATGCACTTGCACACCTATGTTTCTGCTCATACATTACAAATACATCCATTGAGGAGCAAAAATAATTTGGTAAGTGTAATAATATGTATAACATAAGTTGTAGAGTAAACTTAAAAAAGGAACCATCAACATATCAATGTTATGATCCGATATTGCCAAGCTAAAGAAAATATAGTACATGTGATCTCGAGATTGATGACCGTCGATTGACCAATGACCAAGTATGAACGCATCATGATAAGATAAAATCCATACAACTATACCCGTTAGAGACGCCAAACTAGAGCGTGTAGGGCCAGTGGGGTGTTTTAGACCATATTTATTGAGGACCAGGGGATGCGCAAAGTCCTTTTCTCCCATTGTATCATATGGTCATCTTTACTATAATAATTTAATCCTTGAAGAGCATGTATGTTTACCTCTTAGAGTCTACAACTCAACTTATATAATGAGTAAAATGTACAAGCGGTCCTCGAACTTAGAAAAACAGGATTTCGAGTCCCTAAACTTGGCTAAAGTGTCATCTAGGTCCCAAAAGCGCCTTCTAAAACCGCCTTCCTCTCCTCGGATGCTATCTAGGTCCCAAAAGCGCCTTCTAAAACCGCCTTCCTCTCCTCGGATGCTGACGTGGCACGATAACGTAGAATCAAGGTCCCTAAACTTGGCAAAACGTGTCATCGGGGTCCCTAAATTTGGTTGGGGGTGTGGTTGGGGGTGTCATTTAGGCCTCAAAATCGCTATTCCGCCTTAAATGTTGGAATTTTTGTCTCTAAACTTAAAAAATCCATAGAAACTTTTTGCAAGGATTTCTGTGCTTTTCGACCAAGAAGATTGTTTTGGCCATGTAAAAATGAAATGTTTTGAGACTTACATAACACCCTCAATAAATTTTAGGGACCCAAATGACACCTTTAGCCAAGTTTAAGGATCTAGATTCTATGTTAGCGTGCCACCTCAGCACCAGAGAGAGGAAAGCGGGTTTTAGAAGGCGGTTTTGGGACCTATATGTCGCCTTAGCTAAGTTTAGGGACTCGAAACCTTGGTTTTCTAAGTTCGGGGACCTAAGTGACACACGCTGCCAAGTTCGAGAACCGCTGGTGCATTTTACTCTTATATAATCTTAAGTAGTCAAAAAACACTCTACCTTATTGTGCACAATATTTAATTCTGACGAGGGAGGAATAATTATAATATGTACGCAGCCCAAAAGATGTTTATTTTACCTCATTTTATGGACTTTTACTATAAAATACACACCTTTTCGATCATTGACCCATCAAAATCTCAAGGAAATAAATACGGTCTAAGTGAGCCTACCATTTTTTTTTTAAAGTTGTTCAATCATCCCTTCATTCCAAATTATAACACACTTTGATTTTGTCCTAAATCATTTTTTTCAAAAAAAGTTAACGCCTTCAATATAAAACAAATACACCATTAAAACATATTTTTATGTTAGAACTAATATATCTAATTTGATACTATATATGTTGGTACCCTTTCCAAAAAAAGAAACTATATACGAACAAAGTTATAAAGTTATATTTTAAACAGAACAATTATAAAAAGTATTTTCCAGTACAAAGTCATAATACTTCCGTGGTTACACAATTATAGTAACTCATAAAAATATGTTGTAGAAATAATTCAAGAAAAATGAAATTCGATAAAAATATGTATTGTTCAGGACCAATGAAGAAAACACAACAAAAAGAATGTTAAATAAAATACTCAAAAGCAATTAATTTAAAGGAAAATATAAAATGTACAGAAAAACTAGCTACCCGCGCCATTTGCGCGGGCCATATTGCTAGTTAATATAATGGGAAAGTATAAAGCCTCCGTATAATATTTCAAAATTACTGATATTTGACATTGATATTATTATCTTAATATTTACGCTCTTTTTGGAGCCTTCATATTCTCACGAGACGCTCTAGAAAAATAAAAAATCCTATAAATTCTAAAAAAACAAAACATCCCGCCGTACCATTGCCACTGGATTAACCCTCCCATCCAACCTACGTAAGCAATCGCAACCCTAACCGCCTCCTACGTACAATAGCAGCCCCCAATCTGCAGGTTCGGGAATCACAATATAGGAGAGAGGGATCGACGTTTTCCTACAAGGCATCAACTGCGATCTACATCCATGGGAAGCGATATGGGTGGGCGAGATGGCGACCGACAAGACGGTGGCCGACATCGACGCCGCCTAACTCTCACCCCATGCCCCGTTCCCTTCAGCGGCCCTTGCGCTGCTGGGCTCGGGCCCTTGCCGGATTCCTTTAGCAAGGCTGAGGCAGAAGCCGAATCGGAAGAAGATGAAGCCACGGCAATGACTTACGTGCTTGATGTGGAGATGGCACTTCTAGTGGGCTATGACATCCACGATGCCTATACGTATGCTGATGAGAGACAGCATCCGCAACATGCTATCAGAACTGAGGTATATATGTGCATCAATTTCGATCGACTCCGAGCTCATGTTTCAAGACCATGCCATGGAGGAAGACAGACAAGGTCTGAACTTTGGATCCATCTTCATGCCATACTTCTAAAGAGGCCTTGCGTGAGGACTCTAGGAATCACTAGGATATCCAAAAGGGCAGAGGTGGTGGGAACAAGATGATAGTTCTTCATTAGTGATACCGACGTGTTCTTTGTCTTGCCCCAGCAATACTTTGGACTTAGTGGACAAGCCTCAAGTCGTCGAGTACTGTCAGCCCTTACATAAACGGCCATAGGGACGCGAGTTCCGCCTGCGTGGCCACGCTATCAAACCTTGGAGAGGACAGCTGCTGCAACTGCGTCTAGCTACGCCTGTCGTTCTCTCAGAGTTCTTGACAGCAACGTTTAGGAACAGCGGATCGGTGGGTGACAATATCGCGCGTGATGATCGCTCCATGCAAGAGACTTTTTTTTAAGCCTCCACGTTAATCCTCACGACACGCGCTAAAAAAAAATAAATTTTCACAAAAATCAGAAACAACTGGCCATCCATCAAGTGGCTCTAATAATAATAGCCATTAGATCTATTATTATGTTTTATAAAAAATTACCCACCATGCTATTATAAAATATGAATTAAAATAACTTTATAAATTTGCATATAGACTACCCACCAAACCATTATTATGACAAATAAATTAAAATGATCATCCCATTGCTCTTTTTAAATATTATATAGGCAATACTATACCTGAAGAACCCTAGCCGCCATCCTACAATTGATAGCGTCAAGCGATGATGGAGCATTGTAACCTAGCAGCCGACAACATGACACGCATGCATACAGCCATGGACTACGACGTCGACACACGCTTGCAGGAGCATGTAGGCGGGCATAAACACATATGGCGGCAGCTGGCAGCAGGTCAAGGCAGCGCTACAAGCCTAGATGCCACGTGGCTCTCGATCTCAGCGTTTGAACCAGTCTAAGCTCGATCTGTTAAATAATCCCACGAGTCACGAATCACGATTCCCCGCACCTGGCCATTTGCATGCCCCTCCACACTCCACAGCAATTTTGCTTGGCCCCTATGAATGCAAATCCAAGTGTGCATGCATGCAGATCGACAATCGTCACCAGGTTGACCAGATTAAGCAATGTGGCGATCGTGTTGTTTTAGAAAGAAGTAGTATCTGTTCTGAATTTTATTTCTTTGTTCAGCAGCTTGCAAGGTACATTATTGGGTGCTAAGTCAGAGGTGAACTAACAAACGTGCAGATTGACTCAGTTCCGGAGGTGGTCAAACAGTACAGGGTACGATGGGCCTAGAAAGTAGAAGCAGAAATGTTCAAGCAATTAGAAGGATAGGTAAGCTATGAAATGAAAGCATGTCTTTTTTTAGAATAGAACACGCTGCATTGGTATTTCTCTTTGGCCATAGATTATATCATTATAATATGTAGTACTAGAGTACACGAGAGTAGCTTTGCATATTTATTATATCTTTAAATAGAAGTATTATTTGTCATAGACATGGGAAAGCACATACAAATTAAATAGAAGTATTTTTGTTAATTAATTAAATATATGCTCCATAACTCGGAGACTGACAGTTTTTTTAATTTTTTTTTTAAAAAAATTAGAACACTTAGCCATCCACCCCGTACCATTTAACTATAATTACAATTTGATCTACTCTATTTGGTAAGATATTAACCCCAACCCTTATGAAATATGATTTCTCTAAGTTTTCATTTAATTGCCCACATACCTTTGTGAAAGATGATTTAAAATAACCCCTAAAATTATATTTAAATAAATTATCCACTATACTATTACAAAATATAATTTAAATAATCCTCTAAATTTGTATGTGAATTACCCGTAGTGTCATCACTAAAGTTGGTTTAAATCTTATTATTCATAACTGGAGACTCCTTTTGTAGTCTATAAACATTAATCTACCCATATCTGCCATTTATGCGTAGTGTAACTCCACTAAATCGACCTATGAATTATCCACATCTATCATTATAAAAGATAATATGAAATACAACCTAAATTTGTTGTGAATTACTCCAATTAGTGATAATATGATAGTCTGAAATAATACTATAAATTTATATCTAAAATACCACCTTTATTCAAATCATAGATAACAAAAACATCATCTTAATTTTATACCTAAACCACCAAATCTGCCACTACTAAAGATAAAGTAATACAAACAATCCTATTTCTACATTACCAACATATGCAACTATCACAAATCAAATAGTAAAAAGTGGACATATATTTATTTGTAAATTATCCACTTAGTACTGTCAATTTTATGTATAAAGTTTAACACATATGCCTTTTAAGATCATAACCCGTGTGAGAGTACGGGTTGACGGACTAGTATAACTTAAAATAGTAATCGATAGCTAGATTCTATTATAGGCGCGTAAGATAATAAGAAAGTATCTACATGAACATTGTATTAGAGGATGAACAGATGGAATAGGGCCAAAATAGCAATTTAATTAGCTGTGGATCTCATATTTATCCATATATTTCTAACATCTATGTCTGTTTATATATTACTATCCCATCCAGAACCACAAGGTTTATGGACTAGTCTATCTATATATATTAATAAGAGAGTGTTAAAAGCAACCACCACATTCGCCGAGAGGGCCAAGAAATTCCCACGTTAATCGAAAAAAAGAAAAACCCTCTACCGTTAGATTTTATGAAGATCTAACGGTCTACGTTTAACTAAAATATATATAGTAAATCTGTATACTTTAAGGACATCGAATAAACAATAAATTATAATACATAGATCGATCTATGTAACGTAAAGAAAGAATCTTAGTACGGGAATACTGGTCATGTAACCTACTGCAAAGAAGATTCCAATACTATGTAACTAGGTAGTTATAAAAGTAACTTTCGGATGCATTGTGAAACATGGATTGGGATGCGGAGTGGATCAAGATGGAATTTGTCCCTCCTACGTAACGGAAGAGATTGCCTCTAGGCCCCTCAAGGTGGCTGGATTAGAAAATGCATAGCCGTACTATGTGATTAATAGTTAATCACATTCGGACTAATGGTTAGTCCAGTAATCCACCATTGACGAGTGAAATTAATCAGATTATTAAATAAGGGTGGTACAAATCTCGCCTTGTGTCGGACTGGCGTCGCGTAGCTAAAGGATATGGAACGAGTTGTATATTAAGGTTCGGTTGATATGATCATTGTGCTTTCAGGGGTCAACATGTGCTGCTAGGCACCGTTGTTGATCGATTTGCTTGAGAAAGGGTTTTTCGCTATGGCCGACTGCATGAGAACCTACAGGGTCACACACTTAAGGGATTGGGACACTAAGATATTGCCCCTTCGGCAAGTGGGAGATTGATGGAGATATGCCCGGCGTGGCATTTCCTGGTCAAACTCCAAGTCGTATCGGCTTTGGCAAGAGTCGACGTTGAGTCCAACTGGGACTCAACCTTGCGGGTTTGAGTCAGAAGCTCGCATATGGTATGCGCAATTGGACTTTTATTGGGACTCATATACTTGATCCGCAAGCAATAGAATCTTAATGGGCCTTTGCTTGGTTAAAGTCCATTAGTGGATACTATATATATATGCATGAGGGGGCACGGCTTCGGTAGACCTAATTGGTGCGCGAGAGAGCCATCGCAGAAAAGGTTTCTGCGAAAACCCTAGTCGTGCTCCAGTCCAATCTCTCAAGATCCTTCGCCAAGTTCGTGGTGCTAGCACGCGAGAACTCAGCGTCGCTTTCCCGCATGTGTCGATACCGTAGAGGCGTTGCTGCTACTGTTGCGCTCATCAGCCGACTGGTTCTCGATTGACTGTGAGGTCGGCCGACTGGTTCTTGATCGAGGTTGGCTGGACAAGTCGGCATCGGCTCTTCTTCACCACATCGACTCGGCGCGTTTTACTCGGCACTCAGCTGTGTTAATTCGGCACCCGGCTGTTTTGACTCGTCTTCCGCTGCACTACGCGTCTAGTGGTAACGATGTATGATCCCTCGATTGTACAAGTTTCTATGTTTACGCGGTAGAAAAAAAAAACGTTTTCATGCTATGGTAAATTACTCCATAACCCTACAACATCGTGTTTTCGGAGCCGTTTGTGACTCTGCATGCTCGAGTGATCCTAAATGCTTCGGCATGCTCGTTTTCTAGCACACCCCTCCGTTTCGTTAAAAAAAACTCAAAGCGACACCTCCATCGAGGACAACAAACATCTATGTCGCTCGCCCAAAACAAGCAGCAGAGTTTCCTCCTGAGCAACCCACAAGCTGTTTCCTTCCCTCCCGTACAGTTGGTTAGTGCTTAATTAGAAAGAAAATTCCAACGTGCCACTGGATACAATTAATCTTGTTGATGGTTTCGAAGTTGCATTTCTGCTTTCCGCCGTAGTGTAACTGTGTATATGGAAGACATTGACTGAGGGCCGATGAAGTCGCATCGCATCTGCCTTCGCCGCAACTTCCTGCAGGAAGATCGATCGATGCATTTTTCTTCACCTGCTCCGTCCCTCTCCAGTTTACAGTAGTCTCCAACTCTCCATCAAAGCTCTGGTTGTTTCTGTACCAACCAACGGACCCATCCCCGGCCGTGAGGCACTGCCATCGCGAGCTAGCTAGCTGATTCACAAGGCCAGTCCAAAGCTTCAATCCTTTGGCCATGGCTGCAACGCCGCCGGAGAATCCAGCCGACCCCCCTGATGACGAGCCCTTCTCTCCCTCTGTCTTCCTTGACCTGCCACTGACGCCAAATCCAAATCCCCTAGGCGACGCCGACGACGAGGACCCGGCGGCCTCGTCGGACGACCAGGTGCTCCCGTTCATCAGGCGCATGCTCATGGAGGACGAGGCCGCCGAGGACGACGACATCTTGTACCAGCAGTACTACCCCGGCCATCCTGCGCTCCTACAGGCCGAGCAGCCCTTCGCCCAGATCCTCTCGTGGGGCTCCACGGCGACTTCCTCTTCGAACGCCGTCGCCATCACCACCAACTCATCTGCTGTTTCCGGCTCGGCCATCACCAACGCCGCATTCGCCGACGCCACCTGGCCCTACGACCCAGACGAGCTCTCCTCCCAGCTTCTACTGTCATCCAGTACTGCTGCAGGAGCAGGGGTCCAACTGAGTGTGGGCGAGGACAGGGCCGTACCTGCTGGAGACGACTGTGTAATAACCATGGACCTGCTCAATCAAGCGTTCCTCAAGGGCATGGAAGAGGGCAGCAAGTTCTTGCCCACCAACACCCTCCAGCCACGGGTCTTTGACTCTAACAAACAGAGAGTGGCCGTGGATGGAATGCCAATAATCTTCCAAGAGAGCAGCAGTGGCAATAATGGCACTGGCAGGGGCGGAGGCTGCAAGAACCGGCACAGCTGGAGCTGGGAAGATGATGACATTTTGGAGGCCGAGGCCGGCAGGCGAAGCAAGCTGATGGCGCCTGCTGAGCCAGATGAAAGCGGCGAGGTGGCCGACGGTGTGTTTAACAAAGCGTATGAGGCGGCCATCGAGAAAATGCACAACCTGAGCACCAGCGTGCCTGGTGGTGAGAACGAGGAGAAAGCTGGGAAGGGGAGGGGGAGGCGGAGGCGGAGGCGGAGCAGAGGCGGCAACGAGGCCGTGGACCTGCGCACCTTGCTCATCCACTGCGCAGAGGCCGTGTCCTCAGGTAACCACATCGGCACCACCGAGCTGCTCCGGCAGATCAAGCAGCGCTCCTCGCCGACGGGAGACGCCTCGCAGAGGCTGGCACATTGCTTCGCCCATGGACTCGAGCTGCGGCTCGCCGGCACGCCAGTGGCACAGCCCACAACCAAGGGCACCTCGGTTGCGGATTTCCTCAAGGCCTACCAGTTGTACCTGCACGTCTGCTGCTTCCAGATGGTAGCGTTCAAGTTCTCCCGCATAGCCATCTGCAAGGCCACCGTCGGGAGGAACAAGGTGCACATCGTCGACTACGGCGGGCACCAAGGTTCCCAATGGCCGTTTCTGCTGGGTTACTTGGCGGCTCGGGAGGGTGGGCCGCCGGAGGTGAGGATCACCGGCATCGCCTTCCCCCAACCCGGGTTCCGTCCGGCTGCGAGGATTGACGAGACCGGGCGCCGGCTCACCGACTTTGCCCGCCGGTGTGAACTTCCGTTCAGGTTCCGCAGCATCGTCGCGGCGAGGTGGGAGACGGTCTGCGCCGACGACGTGGACATCCAGCCCGACGAGGTGCTCGTCGTCAATGGCCTGTTCCATTTTGGGCGACTGATGGATGAGGACGACGTCGAGAACCCGAGCCCTAGGGACATGGTCCTCGCCAACATCCGGGACATGCGACCGGACGTGTTCATCCTCTGCGTCGAGAACAGCTCCTACGGCGCGCCCTTCTTCGTGATGCGGTTCCGGGAGGCGCTCTTCTACTACTCCGCCATGTTCGACATGATGGACGCCACGGCGCCGCGGGACAGCGCCGAGCGCGTGGTGGTCGAGGAGGAGGTCTTGGGGCGGTGCGCCATAAACGCCATCGCCTGCGAGGGACCAGAGAGGGTGGAGCGCCCGGAGACGTACAAGCAGTGGCAGGTGCGATGCCGCAGGGCGGGACTGAGGCAGCTGCCGTTGCTGCCTAGTACGGTCAAGTTTTTGAGTGACATGGTCAAAAATGGCTACCACAAGGACTTCGTCATCGAGGAAGATCAACCGTGGCTGCTGCAGGGGTGGAAGGGACGCATACTCTTTGCCATATCCACGTGGACTGCACACCGATGAAGCTACGTATCTCATACTCTAGGTACAGGCTGCTACTATATGGGTGTTTTCTTGCTTTTTAAACATTTTTCAATTAATATAATGGGAAAGTATAAGGCCTCCCTATAATATTGGGAAATTACTGATATTTGACACTGATATTATTAATTTAACTAGCATGTGGCCCGCGCAAATAGCGCGGGTACCTAGTTTTTAATTTTTTTTATTTTTACTTTATTTGTCTTAAATAAAGCATTAGAAAATAACTTTTCACGTCAATACTCAATAATATGGTCTAAGACCTAGGTCTTAGCTATGATGTGTGGAAGGTATGTTTCGAAGGCCTAGCTCACCTGTATGATTAACAAATCAGCACAGCGAAGTTGTGATCTTGCTGGTTCATAAAATTGACGGGTGTTTTGTGAAAGTGGTGACAACGTTGATCTCCAAGTAGAAATACGGTAATGGCTTAGTATTTTGGTGATGGTAAATACAAAATCGATTGTTCTTTTATTTTTAGTTGTAATCTTCAGATCATTTTCTTTTTCTTTCATGACATCTCATTTTATTTTTATAGTAAGGTAAATGTACGTAATATTACTTTTAGTTTTTGAAAAATCATAACAAATAGATCTTCTTAGATACAACTTGAAGCAATTATATGAATAATGCATATATTTATTTTTTCGTTGATTAATAAGGTAATTTTGAAGTCTTAAAAGTAGGAATGGTGCCCTTTTATAATTAACAATGGATTTTTTTGTTCTTTTCGCAAAATACATGCTTTTCTATCATTTGCATTTGATATAAAATAACCTAGCTGTTGGAAACTTAGAAGACCATGACAACTAATATTTAAATATTTCTCTTCTTTGGACACTTTTATATATTTTTTCCATTAACATATAATTTCTAGGACCTCTTGATGTATGTAGTAGTTTATTTGAACAATTCGGTGTTAATATAAATTTTTTTGATATATTTGTCCATCTTGAAATTCAAATGTTTATTATTTGCATGTGATAAAAAATATTTAACTTAATTTAGACGATTGGATGATTAATAACTAATCGCATCAATCCCATATTTTTTGGTACATTCTAGTACCATCCCCTTGGTACCACTTAGTACCATCAATTTTTAAATATTTAGATTTTGCTCCATGGATGGGTCTTATTTTCCCAACATTGTAAACTTATATTAATATAGATGGTTAGATGTTCATAAAATTTGGTGGTGTAGGTTTTTCATCGGTTAACATGGTACTTTTTAGGCCATGGTGGTTTATTTTAATAATCAAAATAATAGATAGACGGTGAAAAACTCGTCAAATGTTTCTCAGACGGCGCTCAATTTCTCAAAGAAAGGAAGACGGTTGCTGCCATCATGGAAAAAATATTTTTATAAATTTAATCGAAGTTAGAAAAATAAAGACTAAAATACGTTGGATTTTACCCATAATCAATTATCCAATCTTAAATAGGCTAGGTAACATCCAACATGTATGGATAATTCAATGGGTATAACTTTATTACATTTAGGGAGCCAAGAGCCTAGCACACCTAGAGTATTTGGACTTTATGATGGATGCAATGGACACCTTTGCACGTCCAAAGTCTGCCTTGTATGTTCCTAGCGATTGACTTGCCATCTTGCTTGCATGTCCCCATGTCCCATCTCCCATGAGACAATTGCAGCTACATACATTTGACGCATCTTGAGACGACCACACGACCCACACGAAGTAAGGATATGGCATGCGCACGCGGCATGGTCGGAGAGGAGGAACACATGCAGCTGCTACAGTCATGTTTGGGCGCGGCAACGACACCAAAAGACATCATGAAAAATGTACCCGCCATGGCAATCTCGAGTCACTGATGCATGGGCCTGGCCCAACAACAGTCTGATGGCACCCATGGGAAAAACCATGGGTCTGTTTGGTACTCCTTCCAGGCGTAGCCCGCCAGACCTGCCCTAGCTGCGGCTGGACCTGAGCTCTTGTTTGGTTAGCTTCTTCCGGTGGCCCGTCCAGCAGTAGAGTTTGTTTGGTATGCCACGCCTCGCCGCCGTCACCGCGCCTGCTCGCCGCGCCTCGCCGCACCGTGGCCACGCTTGCTCGCCGCGCCTCGCCGCACCGTGGCCGCGCTTGCTCGCTGCTGTCGCTGTGCCGTCGCCACGCCTGCTCGCCGCACCTGCACGCCGTGCCGTCGTCAGGAGCGGATCTCCGCTGCGGGAGAGGGGAAGGAGATGGGCGGTGGGAGCGGAGCTCCTCAGCGGCGGGGCGAGCTCCGGCCGGACGGGAGAGGGAAGGAGAGGGGCGGCGACGATGGGGAGGGGAACGATGGCGGGTGAGCTCGGGCGAGCAGGCGACGACGGGGAGGGTGATGACGGGGAAGGGAGTGCCGGCGGGCAAGCTCGGGCAGAGAAGAAGGGGAGGCGGGTGGCCACACAACGCTCTCCGCGGAGCGCACGCAGGGTGGCCACACAGGGATCCTAGCGGAGCCGGCCTCCAGAGCTCGCGAGGGCCTTGTAGAGACGGGCTATGTGAACGGATATCGCGACCAAACACGGATGAGGGCCTCGCGGGGACGGGCTGGAGGCGGGGCGCAGCTGCCAAACACCCCCTCCCCCCCCCCCCCCCCCACCTTCCCCCCCCCCCCAACCTGTCACTGGACTGGCAGCCGAAGTTGATGCCCCACGGCACTGTGGCGGCATTTGCTTAATTGATAATTTTCTCTAATATCCTAACGGTACGACCACACCCACAGTTAAATGGATAACCCACGTGCTACTCAATAATCTTGGTATAGGTTTCGATACAAACATTGGGTACCTAGCGGCATCATGATCAATATCTATCTTTAAATTTTTTGACTATTTTATTAATTATATTGGTACAAATTATTTAGATTAATACACCTGATGGTCTAAATATTTGTTTACTTATATTTCATTTAATTGATTTAATATAGATCTATACAGCTTTATAAAATCCAACTATGGAGGACTTTTCTTTTTTATTAATGTCGTAATTTTTAAGCCGTATTAGCGATTGACTTAATATAGATAATCAAATCTTTCTAAAATCCAAAGGCGGAGGGATTTTATTTTTCGTATTAATGTGGTAATTTCTATGGCCTCTCATTGATTGACTTAATATAGACCTTCACATCTTCATCAAATCCAGTAGTAGAGGATTTATCTTTTTCTTTCAAATAATATGGTAATTTCTAGACCTTTCGGTAAATACAGCGGTTTAGTTTTTATACTCCCGTATTCTGGATGATCATAACATATCAATGATATGGATCTTCTTTTTAGTTATATTTGATTAATTGATTTAATATAGATTGTCACACCTTTTATAATCTAATAGTGGAGGCTTTTTTTTCTGATTAATGCGCCAATTTCTAGGCCCTCTTGGCAATTGATTTTATATACGTTGTTAGATCTTCATAGAATCCAACGCCTGGGGCTTTTATTTGCTTCGATTAACGTGGCAATTCTAAGGCCCTCTTAGCAGTTTATTTAATGTCACATCTTCATAAACTTCGACGAAGGAGGTCTTTCTTTCAATTTATGCGGTAATTTCTAGGCTTTTTGGTGATTTATTTAATATAGAGCATTAAATCTTCATAAAATATAATGGTGCATTGTTTTTATTGATTAATGTGGTAATTTGTATGATAACTTGGCAATTGATTTAATACAGATTGTCAGGTCTTTATAAAAATTGACCATGGAGGGATTTTTCTTTTTTTCTAATTAATGTTGTAATTTCTCGGCTCTCTGTGCAATGGATTTAATATATACCATCAGATATTCAGAAAATTTGAAGGTGTGGAGCATTTTATTTTATATTTTAATTAATGTGGTAGTTTCCATACCCTCTTGACGAATGATTTAACATGGATCGTCAGATATAAATAAAGTCTAAGATGGAATGCTTTTCCCTTTTTCGATTAACGTCATAATTTCTATACCTTTTTAGTGATTATTTAATATAAACCGTTAAATTTCATATAATCCGACGGGCGGAGGGCTTTTTTTCGATTAACGTGGTCATTTTATAGGCCGTTTCCAATTAATGTGGTAATTTTTTGGCTCTCGATCTTAACAAACATTACATCTTTTTAATACTAATTTTAGTATTTTTATACGCACCTTGTGGAGGAACGTTAGCTTCTTTTATTTAATATTAATCTTGTGGTATATATTACGCTTAGCGGACGTGGTAGCTTAGCTGTTAGTATGAAAAATATCACTTTTTGTGTGGCGTCTTGAACGCATAACAAAAACATATGTAAGCTTTTGAAGAAAACAATCCGTCTAGCCGTATTGAACTTGATTAAGTCGGTCTCATTTATTAAAACCTAACGTATGAAGGATTTTGGAAGCAACCATGTTGTAATTTCTCGGCTCTCTGTGCAATGGATTTAATATATACCATCAGATATTCAGAAAATTTGAAGGTGTGGAGCATTTTATTTTATTTTTTAATTAATGTGGTAGTTTCCATACCCTCTTGACGAATGATTTAACATGGATCGTCAGATATAAATAAAGTCTAAGATGGAATGCTTTTCCCTTTTTCGATTAACGTCATAATTTCTATACCTTTTTAGTGATTATTTAATATAAACCGTTAAATTTCATATAATCCGACGGGCGGAGGGCTTTTTTTAGATTAACGTGGTCATTTTATAGGCCGTTTCCAATTAATGTGGTAATTTTTTGGCTCTCGATCTTAACAAACATTACATCTTCTTTTTAATACTAATTTTGGTATTTTTATACGCACCTTGTGGAGGAACGTTAGCTTCTTTTATTTAATATTAATCTTGTGGTATATATTACGCTTAGCGGACGTGGTGGCTTAGCTGTTAGTATGAAAAATATCACTTTTTGTGTGGCGTCTTGAACGCATAACAAAAACATATGTAAGCTTTTGAAGAAAACAATCCGTCTAGCCGTATTGAACTTGATTAAGTCGGTCTCATTTATTAAAACCTAACGTATGAAGGATTTTGGAAGCAACCAATTGATTCGTATACGGTTAGGTCTCTTTTCTGAATCGACAGGTATGTGATTTGGTGTATGGACTCTTAGTTGAATATTGACCATTAGATCTTCATAAAATCCAACAGTGGAGGGCTTTTCTTTTTTTTCAATTAATGTGGAAATTTTTTGGCCCTCTCGGCGAAAGTGGCTTCTTTTAACACTCTCTTATTAATATAATAGATAATGGCATGTTGGTATATTTATATGCCAATGTTTTTAACATCTAATTACAAATAGTAAGGTAAGATACGAAATTATATAAAATTAGCTGCTTCGTTGTGGTTTTAGCTGCTTGAGACGGGCCTTTTAGTTGGATGTCGTCGTCCCAATTTTTTCCACGGTCTTACTCACTGAGTCACTGTTGTGTGGTCAGTGCAATAGTTGGGAGCTGAGAGAGCGAAAGGCATCGCTGTCGATCATCCATTCGGATCCGGTCACGGGTCACCGATCGAGGTCGTCGTCATCGCATGAATTTGGCTGCTTTGCTTCCTTCCCGGAAGCTGCAGCTGCTTCCCCTGTTCCCCTCCCGTCCCGCCCCGGCGTCCTCAGCTCCAGCTTAGTAAATAAATAAGAGCTGCATGCGTCAATTTATGCATCTCGTCCCGTTGATCCGCTCTAATCAATGTTTTGTTTCCCTCCTGCCTCACAAAAGAGATTAAGAGAACACCATCGCCAGTAGTCTGAGTAGTTAGTTGTGCGCAATCTCTCCAGCATCCCGACGATTTACTTTTTATTGCCCGCCGGCCGGCCATGGCCACCGCGCCGGAGGACCTCGGCGACCCTGAGGCTGAGGAGCCCTTCTCCCCATCCGACTTTCTGAACCTGGCCGCGTCGCCCCACGCCGACGGCGACGGCCCTGCCGCGCAAGACGGTGACCAAGTGCTCCCCTTCATCGCGCGCATGCTCATGGAGGAGGACGACAACAACCTGTACGAGTACCCTGACCACACAGCGCTCCTCCAAGCCCAGCAGACCTTTGCGGACATCCTGTCGTCCGACGCCTCCACCAGCACATCCACCACCAACACCTTCACCCTATCGCCGCCCTCCTCCTCCGACGCCTTCGCCGGCGCCGCCTGGCCCTACGATCCAGTCCAGCTCTCCCAGCAGCTCCTTTCTAGGACGACGACGACGACGACGACACACATCCATAACAAGGCGGCAGAAAATGCAACGATCACAACCATGCCTGCAGCAGCAGCTGCTGCCGCCGACGAGGAACACGACCTGCAGAACAGAGTAAGCATGGACATGCTCAACCAGGCGTTCCTCAAGGGCTTGGAAGAAGCCAACAAGTTCCTGCCCACCACCAACGGCCTCCTCCTCGACCTCGATGTCTCCAGAAAGGGCAAGGGGTGGACGCCAAGCATGTTCCAGCAAGAAAACGCAGAGCAGGGGAGGGACCGCAACCGCAAGAGCAGGGACGACCGCTTTGAGGCAGAGGAGCCGGGCAGAAGCAGCAAGCTGATGGCGCTGGAGCCAGAGGAAGACGGAGAAGATGCCCACGAGATCGTTCAGGACGTGTACCAGTCGATCGTCGACGAAATGGAGGCCATGGGCATCACCAGCCGGCCACCGGATTCAGAGAAGAAGAGCAGCAGGAAGGGGAGCGGCACCGAGGCCGTGGACCTGCGCACTCTGCTCATCCACTGCGCACAGGCCATGGCCACAGGCCGCGACCACCTCCTCGCCACGGAGCTGCTCGCCACCATCAAGCAGCGCTCCTCGCCGACGGGAGACGCCACGCAGCGCCTGGCGCACTGCTTCGCCAGGGGACTGGAGGCGCGGCTGGCGGGCGGCGCGCCGGCAACCGCAACCGCAAAGCGCGCGTCGGCGGCGGACCTCCTCAGGGCCTACGTGCTGTACATGGAAGTCTGCTGCTTCGAGATCATGGCATTCAAGTTCTCCAGCATGGTCATCTGCAGGGCGCTCGCCGCCGGGATCAAGAGCGGGACGAGGAAGAAGAAGGTGCACGTCGTGGACTACGGCTACAGCTACGGGTTCCAGTGGCCAGCTCTGCTGAGCTCCTGGTCCCTGCAGGAGGGCGGGCCACCGGAGATGCGGATCACCGCCATCGACCTGCCCCAGCCGGGGTTCCGTCCGGCCGCCCGGATCGACGCCACGGGGCGCTGCCTCACCGACTTCGCCGGCCGCCACGGCGTCCCGTTCAGGTTCCGCGGCATCGCGGCGAGGTGGGAGACGGTGCGCGCCGAGGACCTCGACCTCGACCCCGACGAGGTGCTCGTCGTGAACGGCCTCCTCCGCCTCGAGAGCCTGACGGACGAGGGCGCCGACGGCATCGACAGCCCGAGCCCCAGGGACACGGTGCTCGCCAACATCCGGGCCATGCGGCCGGACGCGTTCGTCCTCTGCGTCGAGAACAGCTCCTACGGCGCGCCCTTCTTCGCCACGCGGTTCCGGGAGGCGCTCTTCTACCACGCGGCCATGTTCGACATGATGGACGCGGTGGCGGGTGCAAAGCGGCACGACGAGAGCGCCGCGGCGGCGCGCGTGCTGGTGGAGCAGGAGCTCTTCGGGCGGCGCGCCGTGAACGTGGTGGCCTGCGAGGGCGCGGAGCGGGTGGAGCGGCCGGAGGCGTACAGGCAGTGGCAGGTGCGGTGCGGGCGGGCGGGGCTGCGGCAGGCGGCGCTGGACCCGGAGATGGTGAGCTTGGTGAGGAAGATGGTGGAGCAAATGTACCACAGGGATTTCTTCGTGGACGTGGACGACCAGTGGCTGCTGCTGGGGTGGAAGGGCCGCGCGCTCTGCGCCATGTCCACGTGGCTGGCTTGCGAATGACGACGCTGCTGCCACCTCAGCACGTACCATAGTTTAGATTACTGTTTGGATGGCTTGTTTGACTGCTGCTGTGCTGCCAATGTCGTCAGACCATCCCAATGGACAGTGCCCATAGTACTAGTACTCTCTATACATTGTTTGACACTGTATATTGTTTGACACTGTAGCGCTACTGTAGACAGAGAGAAGAGTAGTTAAAATAATTGATGAATAGTGGATAGACAATTATTTTAGGTAATGGGTTGGAAATGGTCTCACTGCCTACATTTGGGTAGTATATGAATCGGCACTTTTGTTGCGTCTACAGACAAGTAAACGAGTGCCTGAAAACTTCTTTAGCGGATGTTTTCAATGGCGAAGAGCTTCTCCGGTGTGTGCATACATAAGCATGAGCCGTGGGGCGTATAAATGCTCATTTTTTTTACTCATACGGATGATTTTGAAAAAAATATGTATTCCATCCGTCTCAATTTACAGGTCGTTTGATTTTTTTTAATATCCGATCAAACCAGCTCGTTTTATTCAAAGTATTTGCAAAAATGAAAAAAAATTTAATTCGTAGTTAAAATATATTATATGCTAAACTAAATCATAATAAAAATAAATTATGATTTCTTCGTCGACGTGGACGACCAGTGGCTGCTGCAGGGGTGGAAGGTGTTGTGAAACAGTTACTTATAGGTGATCTCATCCTAAAGACACCTATTGGGGAAGAGACATGACGGTTGATGAACAGACACCTCTACGGCGTACGGACGGCGGTTTACCGGCGTACGGACGCGATGATTCAAGATTAGATAGACAGTTTCTCTTTCCTCTCTCGTTGTGTAACGCCCAATCAAACGAACGGACACAAAGCCATCCGTTCACCATGTATATATGTTTATAGACATCAATAGAATACAATCACTGGGTTCATTCTCAGTTTTCATTCTCAATCTATTTTAACACGTTATCATGGACTGCCTCTGCACTGAGTAGTAGAAGAAGAAGGAAGGAAACTCGACGAACAGAGAACAAGAAGGTGAGTTCTACAATGCCAGTACTTACCATTCGTCGGGTGGTTCCGGCCATCTTCCGTGCCGTGCTTCGCGAGTTCAACCACACCATCGACGATGGTGTCCTGGACCACGCGAGGCTCCGCGCCGCCATCTACGGCTCCATCTCGCGCTTGAACGGCACGGGGATTTGGCTTCCCCGAGGCCGTGGCTTCCCTCACCGCTTCCCACGCCGTGGCCCTCTGCGTCGAGGACCACCCCGCCGTCGCCCTGCTCGCCATGCTCTTCCTCGCCGACTTGTACCAGCGGCGCCGGTCGTCGTCAACGCGCAGCCAGCGACGCCGCCGGCCCCAGCCCCGGCGTCCACACCAGTGCAAGCGCCGGCACCAGGACCTGCAGCGGCGACGGGCTTCCCTCCGGGCTACTGCCCCTTCCACGGTTTTGGCCCGTGCTCCCTCCGCGACGTCGGCCTTCTTGATGCCACCATGGAGGCAGGCGCCGTCCACTTGTCCACGGAGGAGATGATGGCCACTCGCGCTGCTTCCAACCTCCCGGCCTCGACGGAGGAGACCGCGCCGAGCCGCTGGAGGCCCCCGACCCCAGCACCACAGAGTTTCGGCCCGCCTCCCACCAGGGCGGCACGCAGCGGCGCCGTCCCCTTCTACAACGACGAGGTCGTCGTGGCCCCACCTCCGGAAGCACTGCCGTCTCCAACCTCGGTGCTTCCTACCCCACGCCGTCACGCCGGAGCGGTGGCCGCTCGTCGCCCCGGACTTCGCCTTGCCGTCCGTGACGCGGAATCTTCCACCAACGGCGGCAGCCGCGACCTCCCCAACGGCGTCGGCGACCGTGGGCTCCCGAACGGCTTCGCCGGTGGTGCTGGCGGCTCTAGCTCACCGACGTCGTCCTCCTCTTCCACCGAGGAGGACTTCATCTTCGTCTGAGCGGTGAAGGATGCGGGAAAGGGGGGAGCAAGGGGCCAAGGACGCGCAGGAGGCCATGGTGGCGGCGGATCTAGTCCAGGAGGGACTGGATCTGGCGGCGAACGGTGGCAGAGCAAGGCCAGAACACTGGATCGGCGGCGGCGGCGGAGCAAGCGGTGTGGCGGCAGCTGGGAGACGGGCGCCTCCCTCGGCTCTTATACGGCACAAGCAGGCCGATCTTCATGGGCCGGCCGGCAGCCCGTTCACCCGCTGCCCCCCACACTCCTGCCACTGGATCGCCCTAGGCCGAAAGCTGGCAGCGAGGCTATCAAACCCCCCCCCCCCCCGACCCATTTTATGTGTTATTAATTATTAGTAATGAATAATTTCTGTAGCGTTTGAACTTTATAATAGTCTGCTGCAGAACATCAGTAGCCCATTGTTGACACTGACGTAATATTAGACTTGATAATATATGTGATGTATATAGTGTTTTATATATTCCTATGTGCAATTTTATGTATGTATTTTTATTTTTACATACTTGCTATTTTATTTTTGCAATTTTATACTTGCAATCGAATATTTTTATATACCCTTGCGATTCTCAAACTTAGTTATCTTAGAGTTATTTATGCCTTTAAAACTCATAATTAAGTTAAGGGTAAATAATACACATAGGACATACAATCTATATTAATGAAAGTATGTTATTTCACATATACTTGCATTATTTAAAAAAATAAAACATAGGGTGAGGGAGACTAGAGCATTGGCTGCGCTTATTCAAAATTAATTGAATATTTCTGCCCAGAGACCATGCTTTTTAAGCAGCAATTTAATTGCCCATCACTAAGAGGTCTACATCATACATTATGATGATTACCTATACGTGTTTATCTTTAAATAATGTGTTGGAATGCTTGGTCTACTCCACTTCATGGAGATTACCTTGATTATAAATTTACTTATAATTTTGAAGGATGTAACTCCTTCAAACATCCAATTAAGTCATATGTCTAATCAAACATATTACAACACTACCATTAAGGTTTAAATTTACCAAAGTGGTAAATTAACAAATCGATGGTATAACTTATAGGAGACATGCAAGGCGTTAAAGAGTTCGAAGAACTAGTCCTAGATGGGACAAACTATCCCGACTGGGCTTCTGATATCAAAATTAGCTTTGCATCTTGTGGACTTTTAAGTACTATTGACTCACCTGTTGAAAATGGTTCTGCAATCACTGATGTAATGAAGTATACTGCTTTACTCTTGTTGTGCACATCTATCCATAAAGATCTCAAACGGGAGTACCTTTTGGAGAAGAACCCTAGAACTTTATGGCTAGCACTTAAAGAACGCTATGAACAGTAGAAGGAAATAATTTATCCTGATGCTCAGCATGAATGGAATCACTTAAGACTACAAGATTTTAAATCTGTAGAAGATTACAATCATGCAGTTCATAACGTATGCACACGGTTGAAATTTTGTGAAAAAGAACCACCGGATGCAGAAAAAATACAAAAGACTTTGGCAACTATACATCCGGCGGACAGGGTATTGTGTAATCAATACCGCAATACAACTTATTCACTCTTTGACTCAGTTAGAGAGACATGATGAACTTCAATTAAAGAATCATCACTTGCGCCCTATTGTTTCTGCACCTTTACCTAAAGTTCATAATGTTCAAAATAATGTTGGGGATAAAAGGAAATCAAATGGACCCTCACGAGGTTCCCAAAAGAATTCCAATGGTCGTCGTGGTCGAAATTTCAATAAAAACCGTAGACATAAAGCAAACAAGAGAGCACGTGGGAATGACCACTCTCCCCGCAACAAAGCAAGAATGTGCCATAAATGTGGTGATAATACCCATCTTTCGGCAACATGTCGTATTCCTAAACATAATTGATTTGTACTTAAAGTCCATCAGGGATAGCAAACAGAAGGACTCAAGATTTGAAGCTCACTTCAACCAGTCTACTGAGGCTGCACAGCAGGCCAGTTCGTCCAAGGTTCTTATTGAATCGCCGATCAACAAAGATCTTACACCTGCAGCAGATGATATGATCATCCAGTACAACTCGGATGACATATATGGAGATTTAATTTAGATCTTCACATAGATATTTGATATCAGACATTATATGTGTTGTAATAATTTGAATTAAAGACTCATTTATAGAACAATTATTCATTGTAAATAAATAAGAGTTCATGTAACTCATTGGTGATGTAATAATGTGTTATAAACACAGAATTTATTTTATGTATGTGACTCTATATGTATTGAATAAAGTTATTTATTAAACCTCAATTTTTACTATAGATGTCTAATAATAACAATCCATCCGAGGAGGAATTATGCCTCGTGGACAGTTGCACCACCAATACTATACTCACAGAAATAAAATATTTTCAAACTCTTAAGAAAAGAGAAGGAAATGTTTTAACTATTGCCGGAAGAGATGATTTGATTGTTGGTTCTGGAAAGACTATAATCACTCTTTCCATGGATACTTAAATCGTAATTGATGATGCTTTATTGTATCCTGGCTTATCTAGAATGTAATGTATGGATGAAGAAAAAGATGCAGCTATACATCGTCTACTCCGTATGAGATAGCATCAAAATCATCATCTAGGTGCAGTCCACGTGGACATGGCATAGAGTATGCGTCCCTTCCACCCCTGCAGCAGCCACTGTTGATCTTCATCGATGACGAAGTGCTTGTGGTAGCCATTCTTGACCATGTCACTCAAAAACTTGACCGTACTAGGCGGCAGCGGCAGCTGCCTCAGTCCCGCCCTGCTGCATCGCATCTGCCACTGCTTGTACGTCTCTGGGCGCTCCACCCTCTCCGATCCCTCGCAGGCGATGGCGTTCAAGGCGCACCGCCCCAAGAACTCCTGCTCAACCACCACGCGCTCGGCGCTGTCCCGCGGCGCCGTCGCGTCCATCATGTCGAACATGGCGGAGTAGTGGAGGAGCGCCTCCCTGAACCGTATGACGAAGAAGGGCGCGCCGTAGGAGCTGTTCTCGACGCAGAGGATGAACACGTCCGGCTGCATGTTCCGGATGTTGATGAGGACCATGTCCCTGGGGCTTGGGCTATTTATGTCGATGGCGACGCCCTCGTCCATCAGCTTCCCGAAATGCTTCCCGAAATGGAACATGCCAGTGACGACGAGCACCTCATCATCAGGTGCTAGGTTTAGGTCCTCCGCAGAAACCGTTTCCCATTTGGTCGTGACGATGCTGCGGAACTTGAACGGAACGCCCCGCTCGCGGGCGAAGTCGTCGAGCCGGCACCCGGTCTCGTTGATCCGAGCATCAGCCGGACAGGAGCCAGCATGCTGGGGGAAGTCGATGGCGGTGATCCGAGCATCTGCGAGGCGTCTCCCGTCGGCGAGGAGCGTTGCTTGATCAGCCGGAGCAGCTCGGTGGCTCTGAGGCGGTTGCCGGCGGACATGACCTCGGCGCAGTGGATGAGCAGGGTGCGCAGGTCCACGGCCTCGTTGCCGCCAGCTCTGCTCCTCCTCCTCTGCCTCCCCTTCCCCCCGTGTGACTTATTGGCTTTCTCATCCTCCTCGCCGACGCCACCAGCACCAGGCGTCACGCTGCCACTACTGATGCTGAGGCCGTGCATCTTCTCCACGGCCACCTCGTACCCTTTGAGGATTACGCCATCTGCCACCTCGCCGCTTCCCTCCGGCTCCGGCGCCATCAGCTTGGCGCTTCTCCTAGTACCTGCAGCTGCAGCCTCGTCGTCGTCGTCGTGGTGGTGCCGCTTCTTCTTTTTCCTGCTAGTTCTGCCATCGCCGTCACTGCCCCCCTCCTGGGAGACTCGCTGTTTGGACGATACAAAGACACGAGGAGGAGACACCAGCTCGCCGTTGTTTGTGCTGTGGTGGGCAAGAACTTGCTGCCCTCTTGCATGCCCTTGAGGAAGGCGAGGTTGAGCATGTCCATGGTAACGCGCCCCTGCTCCTCTGCTCCTGTTGCGCCATCCTGCTGGAACTGCTGGCCGACGATGCAGCACGATGCAACACGGCCATTGAATACCGCGCTGGCCTTCTCGCCCCCACTATGTGCTGCACTGAATGACGAGAGGAGCAGCTGATGGGACAGCTCGTCAGGGTCGTAGGGCCAGGTGGCGTCGGCGAATGCCGTCGAGACTTGTGTGGTGAAGGCGCCGCCGCTTCCAGTGGTGGTGTTGGTGGCGCCCGAGCTGGAGACATAGCAGGAGCTCGAGAGGATCTGTGCGAAGGGCTGCTCGGCCTGCAGGAGCGCAGGGTGGTCGTCGGGGTAGCACCACCGGCCGTACAAGACGTCGTCGTCGTTGTCGCTATCCATGAGCATGCGACTGATGAAAGGGGGGAGCACCACGTCGTCCGACGAGGCCTGCAGGTCCTCGCCGACGCCTACGGAGCGGGGTGTCGGAGGCAGGTCGAGGAAGACGGAGGGGGAGAAGGGCTCCTCGTTGGGATCCTCCGGCGCTGCGGCCGCCGTGGACGGGGGACGGCCGGCCGTCGGTAAAAAAAAAAAAAAAGACGATTGTTGAAGAAGCTTTAATTTGGCTGGCGAATGAATGAGCTCGCAATTAATCCTAAAAACTGCTGTCTAAAAACGGGAGCTTTATTAGTGGAGATGCACGGAAGGAAGCTGGACGCCATGCCATGCGATGCGATGGCAGAGCAGAGGGGAAGGAAGGAGGCGGCTCCGGGAGGAAGAGACGGGCGACTGCGACCTCTCACTTCCTGACTTTCAATCCGTCGCCAATATCTTGCGAAAAGCTAAATCACAGCCGCGTGTTTTAAGGGCTCCGAACACACGATCTTATGGCCGTCTGATCTATTTGCTGTTTGATCCTGATACGTCTAATCCATGAGGAAGCGAACTGCTGTACGTACGTCTACTACTGGTCGTACTGGTCGGAGGGCCATACTACACATGCTAGCGTGTACTGTTTGATTTTTTTTTTTTCATTGCGTGTGTTTGATTTTCATTTCGCAAGCATTTGAGTCACTTCGTCTTCATTCTGATACGGCGACAGGTTATTTCGCTCATTCTAGTATTTGGACTATTGCTTCGTTTTTTAATTAGACCATGATGACGGAGAAGACACATGCAATTTCGCAAGGGTTATGAATATTATATCTATTTTTCCTCACTCTTTCTCATTTCGATACGTTCATGAGCACAATGTAATTATAGTATATAATCACTGTATAGTTGAACCATGTTAGTGTTCTAGTTACAGTGTATCATAACTGTACTTACACCATCTTAGCGGTTTAGTTACAGTGTAACACCCACTGTAATCACAATGTGTCATCTGTTATAATTACACTGTAATTACTGTACATATCAACTGTAATTACTGTGCAGATTAACTGTAATTATAGGATTTTACCACTATTTATGAATTCAGCACGTGTTTGTTGGTACTCTGAATTTTGTTGGTCATTGGTTCTAAAGTTGATGTGCACATATTTCGATGTGTGACAAACTAGATTTCATGTGCTACAACATCTGAAACACTCGAATTTGTACCCAAAAAAAAAATCGTGTGTTTTGACACATACAAACAACCGGGTGTCAGAAACTATCAAAACACACGACAGCTGGGCAGACATACTCTTTATTTACACTGCAGCGGAGAAAAGATGCAACCTCGTCAAAGCCAAAATTGTATCCAACTTGCAATCCAATAGCATCATTGACAGGTTGAGGCATATAATATAGCTCGAGGACAGTACTGTGAACAAAAAAAAAGCTGGAATTTTCTGTCCTGACTGTGCTTCCCTCGTCAGCCATCAGCACAGAAAAAAAATACAGGTTAGACTTTTCTTTCTAAGACGGTTTCCAGCGAATTGTTTAAATGGGTTGCTTAGAGTAAAAACGACAATGTAGCGTTAACGTAGACAAAGTAGTAGGTGATTGAAATGGTGACACACAAGATAGATAGATATTCTGCTGAGAAGATGGTTTAGGCTCTACCAAAGTAGTAGGTAAAATGACATTTTCCGTCAACAACTCGCGTACGAACACCACCTTTTTTTTTTCAGAAAAGCTACACGACAACCAAGTGTTTCAAGCCCCTGAGGCCTGAGCACCCGAATTTGTGGCCGCCCAATGTGACGATCTGACGGACAGGCTACATGATGGCAAGCTGACTATATGTGGAGAGGTTTTTTTTTTTTTTTTTGTTTCAGCGCCGTTTCCTTTCCCCATTCTTTCATTTTTTAGAAATTTGGCAGCACATTATGCACGATTAACAAAAAGGAGATTGAAATATATTATGTTATTTAGTGAGTGTTAAAAGAAGCCAGTACATTCGTCGTGCGAGGGCTACAGATCACCACAATAATCCAAAAATAAACAATGCAATTTTATGAATATCTAATGTCCATATTAAATCAAAGATTTTTTATACTAAATACAACTTAAAAAAGGGAGAGTTCTACACCATTGGTGTTATTACCATCCAATCTAGAGCAATCCAAATATTTATACAAATATAAGTGACAAAAAGGGGCGAGTTTGCAAAGAGGGA
Organism: Paspalum notatum; assembly: GCA_022530915.1. Lineage (NCBI taxonomy): Eukaryota > Viridiplantae > Streptophyta > Magnoliopsida > Poales > Poaceae > Paspalum > Paspalum notatum. The sequence goes on along the minus strand of CM039683.1, from coordinate 3,977,288 downwards.
GACAAAAGAAAGTCTTAGCCATTTATTGAACTAGGTGATACCATGTTGCTGCATTCTTAAACTAATTTTTAAAGTGAAAATTGAACATGGAAATATTAATGTAATTTGTAAGGAGTTTTTTTTAATAAATACAATATGCTTAATATCATATTCATCTTGGTTGAGATAGATCGATTATTAGATTATTGATCTTTCATGTGTTTGTATCTTGGCTATAGAAATTTATTATAGAAATTTGTAGCGTGGTACTCGTATGGACTAATATTATACTCCGTATCAAATAGACTAAAAAGAAAAAAATGCACACCATTTGTTGTTGTGATCTGGAGACTCCCAAGGAAGACGATGCACTAAAATGCAACTACTTCAAAGCGAAACGTCCACATGTTTGGCCAGGTGCAATCTGGGTACCAAGGAAAGGAATACGATGGTTTGCGTATTCGAGTGACTGCTTTTAACTTCTCCGTCAACAGTAATACTATGTATACCTGCAGTGCCTACTGTCATCTTAATATTACTGTTAGCGACTCCTTTTGGAGCCTCCACGTTAATCCTCACGAGACGCGCTAAGAAAAAGATAAAATCCTAGAAATTCTCACAATAATCAGAAACATCCGACCATCAATTAGCAGATCGAAATATTAATAGCCATTAGATCTGTTTTCTAAGAAATTACCCACCTCTGCCATTATGAAAGATTTTGAGTTCAATTCTCAACGAAAACAAATTTCTTCTTTTTTTTCAGATTTTTCTCATTTTTAAATGTGCCCTCTATTTTTTTCATATTTTTTTTCCATTTACAAATTTATCCTACTAAATGATTCCGTAAATTTTTTCATAAAGATATAAGAAACATTTCTATGAAATAGATATTTTGTGCCTAATCTTACTATTACTAATTAAAGACTCCTTTTGAAGCCTCCTATTAATCCTAACAAGCTGCGCTAAAAAAGAAAAATATATATAATGCTCACATTTGCTATTAGGATGGATAATACCAAATAGCCCTCTAATTTATATCTAAATCGTTCACGTTTGATATTATGACCAATAGTATACTAAAAATAGAACCTCAAATTTATATTAAAATATCTACTTTTGCCATCGTATCAAAGATTACATAATCAATAATTAAGCATATATCTAAAGTAGCAAGATATGCTATTATAAAATCTAAGTATACAAATAGATCTGTATATGTTGCACTATCTTACTATTACTAAGTGGAGGCTTCTTTTGAAGCCTCCACGTTAATTCTGACTAGACGCGCTAAGAAAAAAAAATAAATCGTAGAAATTCTCACAAAAATCAGAAATATCCGGCCGTCCATCATGTATATATAATAATAATAGTCATTAGATCTATTATATTTTCTAAAAAATTACCCACTATTGCCCTTATGAAAGATGAAATATAATAACCTCTAAATTTATATAAAAATTACACACATGTCATTATTAAATATGAATTGAAATAATCTTCTAAATTTGCATAAAAATTACCCATCATGCCATTATAAAAATATAAATTAAATAATCCCTTAATTCGTATATAAATTACTTACCATGCCATTATAAAAGATGAACTAAAATAAGCACTAAATCTATCTATAAATTACCCAATATGTCATCGTGAGAGATAATTAGATAAATTAAAATAATTTTTAAGTTTGCATATAAATTATCTATAATGCCATTGCGAAAGATAAATTAAAATAATCACATCTAATATTACTATGAATTAAATATATAATGTCTAAAATACTAACACGTTACTAAAGATTAAATCTATATCATCTAAAACTCCAATCCATGCGCGAGTATGGGTTGATGGACTAGTGTCCAAAATTTAGAACGAGAAACAGAGTATGAAGCATATTTGTCTTGAATATATTAAGGGGTGAGTGTCTACAATGACTAGCTATTTATGCTCTCTGCATAACCACCGCAGTTGTTTATGTTCTGAATGCAACTCATGCTTGTACAAAATCCACATATCTAGCTCTTCTTCTTCTTCTTCTTATTAACAGTGTGTGTTTCCCATGGGTGATACTAATTAATAAGATCACTAGATCTAATTAATTAATAAATGAAGAGAAGCAGCTACAATAATAATCCTGCAGAAACATCATCGACCATCTGCGACCCAGGTGGACATGGCATAGAATATGCGCCCTTTCCAGCCTTGCAGAATCCAGTGGCCATCAACGTCGACGACGAAGTCCCTGTGGTAGTACTTGCTCACCCTCTCACTCAGGACCTGAACAGCATCTGGACACGGCGGCAGCTGCCGTAGTCCTTCGCGGCGGCACCGCGCCTGCCACTGCCTGTACGTCTCCGGCCGCTCCACCCTGTCGGCGCCCTCGCAGGCGACGACGTTGAGCGCGCACCGGCCGATGAGGTCACGCTCCACCACCAGTCGCTGCTCGTCGTCCCTGGGAGCCGTAGCATCGAGGATGTCGAACATGGCCGAGTAGTAGAAGAGCGCCTCCCTGAACCGTGGCAAGAAGAAGGGTGAGTTGTAGGAGCCGTTGACGACGGAGAGGATGAACACGTCGGGCTTCATCCTCCGGATGTTGCCGAGCACCGCGTCACGAGGGCTGGGGCTGTAGATGTCGCCGTCGGTGGCTTCGTCCGTCAGGTTGTGGAACCGGGTGGTGCTGTTGACGACGAGCACCTCGTCGTCAGGGCGGATGTCGAGGTCCTCGGCACGGACCGTCTCCCACCTCGCGGCGACGACGCTGCGGAACGTGAACGGCAGGCCGCACCGGGCGGCGAAGTCGCTGAGTCGGCGGCCGGTCTCCTGGATCCGCGCTACCGGGCGGAACCCGGGCTCGGGGAGGTCGATGCAGGTCATCCTCACCTCCGGCGGCCCGCCCTCGCGCTTAGACAGAGCGTCGAGCAGGCTTGGCCACTGGCACCCGTACTGCACGCCGTAATCGACGATGTGCAGCTTCTTCTTCGACTTCTTCCCGGTGGCGACGGCGATCTCGATGTCATCGATGGCCTTGGTGATGGCCATGTGGGAGAAGAAGAATGCCACCATGTTGAAGCAGGTGGTGGCCAGGTACAGGTGGTAGGCTCTGAGGAAGTCCACGACGGAGGTGCGCCGCGCCATGAGCGACCTGTACAGGTGGCTCCCTGTTCCCGCGAGCCGCGCCTCCAGCCCCTCGGCGAAACAGGAGGCCAGCCTCTGGTTGGCGTCGCCCCTCGGCGAGGAGTGGCGCTTGATGTGCCGGAGCAGCTCGGTGGCGCCGCGGCGGTCGTCCATGGACACGGCCTGCGCGCAGTGGAGAAGCGATGTGCGCAGGTCCACCGTCACAGCCTGTTCATCATCATTTGCCGACTTCCTGGTCCTGGTCCTGGAGCTGCTCTTCTTACTGTTAGCCGCCGATCCGCCATCAGCAGTTGTTGCCATAGTGATGCTCAGCCTCTTCAACTGGTCTAAGCACAGAGCACGTCCTTGTGTGATCATTTGGTCCACAACCTCACCAGTCTCCTCCGGCTCGGGCACCAGGAGCTTGCTGCTCCTGACCGTCTCGCCGCCGTCCCAATCATCGTGCTTGTTCTTGCGGCCCCTGCTGCTTGCGTTGAAGACATGCAGCTGCTCCGTGTCTCTGTCCCTGCTATAACCTGTAGCATCTCCTGTGTCTCTTGGCAAGCTGCTGCTGCTTGTGGTGGGCAACAGCTTGCTGGCCTCCTCCAAGCCCTTGAGGAAGGCCTGGTTCAGCATCTCCATGCTCACTCTGTTCTTCTTCTTCGTCTGGGCGGCACTCTGTTCTTCCTGTCCGCCGGGCAATAACGATAACGGCAAGGCTGCGGCTGCGTTGGTGTCAGCGGCACCGGCCGTGAGCAGATGGGTGAGCTCCACCGGGTCGTGCGGCCAGCAGGCGGCGTCGGCGAAGGCGGCAGGGTCGTCGGAGGAGGATGGCGAGAGGGTGAAGGAGGAGATACCGCTTCCGCTGGTGTCGGTCGTGGCGGCGCCGCCATCCGACGAAGAGAAATCCGTTGTTGGGGAGCAGGAGGCGTCGGAGAGGATGTCGGCGAAGGGCTGCTGGGCCTGCAGGAGCGCCGGGTGGTCGGGGTACTGGTAGAAGAACTTGTCGTCCATGTCCTCCTCCATCAGAATGCGCGAGATGTAGGGGAGCACCAGGTCGTCCGGCAAGGCCACCGCCGCCGGGTCCTCATGATCGCCGTCCTCGTCGCCATCGGAGCGGGGAGTCGGTGACAGGTCCAGGAACACAGACGGGGAGAACGGATCCAGGTCGCCGCCGTCCTCCGGCGCGGCGGCCATGCTAAGCGGAATCTTTGGGGAAGTAGACACGGGATGAAGCTTCTGGGATGGGGGCTCGCCGCTCATCCTCCTCGTCGTGTCGACACCTTTGTTCAGAATTATCTGCACTTCTGTCTTTTCTCGTCGATTCCATTTGGTCACTGGCGGGCTCCAGCAGATTCATTTACTAATAATTTGGAGTGTAGGAAGTTGAAGTCAACTAATAGAGGACTATTAGACATAACTAGTCCACCAACCCGGTTTTTAGGATATGCATATTTATATGGCTATGTTTTTTTACTTTGTTGTAGCGAATTAGGAGATAAATACAATACAGATAATATGATATAGAACTTGTTTATGACCTACATGTAATTTGATATAAATTTAAGATCTGCGTATATGGCATTGGCGAGCTTGCAAGGAGTCATGTTGACCATAATTATTTTATGAACATTAGATGAAAGTAAATTCCTGGTCTAATTTGCTTAAACATTTGCAACTTGTCGGCTGAAAACATAGTTGTAATGACAATATACAACTTGGTTATTTTTTTTATATACATAAGTTTACTATGTGCAAATGTGGGTTTTCACAATTATTCAAGAGAAAAGAACAACACGTGAGGACATATGTAACTTCTCCCCTCGTGGTCTCTCACGCATAGCATGAGGAAATTGGGAACAATAACCATCGACGACCATACCTGAACGACAAAGTTGCTGACGACACATGCTTCGTACGCCGTGATGCACACGTTGGGGCCATAGGCAATTAGGCATTGAGGATCGTTGCTCTTGCCCTAGCCCCTCATTGTAGCAGTTGCGGAAACGCTGACGTCGAGGTTTGTTTTTTTTTCCGAAAGACCCAGAAAATTTCGGCATATATTAATAAGGAGAGAGAAAGAAAGAGCCAGAGGCGCCAAAGTATAAAAGTCCAAAAAGGCAGGATATAGAAGTACGGTGAACTCCCAAAATAACAAAACAAAAAATAACTGACTACTCGCGATACATAGGAGCAACTAAAGACGCCAAATGCTTCGCGCCTGCCACACTCCAGAGCCTGACTTCCTCCTTGATCTCTACAATTAGTGTAGCTATAGTCTTGTGCTCATCCTTAAAAATCCTAGCATTACTTTCACTCCAAACAGACCAAACCACGAGGATTGCGAGAGACCGCAAACCCTATGCCGAAGAGGAGCTAGAGCTTCCAGCCAAGCTATGACACCAATCCCCTAGGCTCCCATCTGCATCCCAGCTGTTTGGGTGTATGCTTTGGCACCCTAACCAACTGCTCATGGCTGTCCAGATCTTGCAAGTTTCCGGGCAGACAAAGAACAAATGCCGAGCAGTTTCTAGATTGCGGTAGCACATCGGGCAAAAATAAGAATTGGGCCACTGTCTGGTGAGCAGCCTATCAGCTGTCCAGACCATGTTCTGTAGAAGTAACCAAAGGAAAAACTTGCATTTTGCAGGCGCCCAAACTAGCCAAACTGTCCGCGGGAAATCAGAATTCAAACCTCCCTCAAACTGCATTTTGTAAGCGGAACTCGCTGAATATTCAGTGCAGTTCTTGTCCAAGTAATTGTATCTTCTACTGCACTTTCGTGGTTGAAATGCACAAACTCAACAAGGTTTGTGCTATGGTGGTAATCCATGATGAGCATACGCCTCGCCGTTTATTTGTCCTAGCTCAGCGTAGCAGCTAAGGAGGCTGATGGGGTTGACGTTGCCCCAGTTGGCCTCATTAGCTGAATCCAGCAGCACCTTTATCTTTCCATTCTCTATTCCTATTTTAACTATCTTTCTCTCTATCTACAGTACTATAACAGTACCGCATTAAATTTTACAGCCACCATATGCGGTCATTGCTAGATTCAGCCTTAATCTGTCTATGGGTTGCCATACACCTCACCGGCCGGTGGTCGTGAGCAGGAATCGCGCGCCAACACGCTTGAAGAGGCCGATCATGCATGTTGAGCGTGCCTAGGCCACCACGTTGGTCTTGGGGTTATGCTTGAGTGCACGAATAACATATGTATATTTTGTAATGGTGTAGTGGTAATTTATATAGTATAAATTTAGGGGTTGTGTTAAATTATCTTTCACATTAGCACAATAGGTAATTTATATGTTTATTCATATAATGGCATGAAAAGGTAACTTATGCACAAAGTTAGAGTTACTTTAATTTATCTTTCACGCTATTGTATGGTGGCTAATTTATATGCAAAATATAGGGATGGTCTAAATGTAAATTTAGGGTTATTTTAATTAGTTATTCACTAGTGAATTAACCCGTGAGAAGCACGGGTTAGAGTCTTAAATATATTATGCGTAACCGTACAATAAATATAGATATATTTTTATACTTAGGTTTTTATAATAGCATATCTTGCTACTTTATATGTATGCTTAATTGATTTAGATCATCTTTGATCGATTGCCAAAATAGGTGTTTTTAATATAATTTTGAGAGGTTACTTTCATCATATTACCAGTCATAATAATTAAGGTGAACAATTCAAATATAAATTAAAAGGGATATTTGGTATTATTCTATCAAAATAGCAAATGTGAGCAATTATATATAAATTTAGGGTGATATTTTATTTTTTTCTTTTATATTGGCAGAGTGGGTAATTAATATGTAGTTTTAGGGGTTATTTAATATTATTTTGATAATGGCAAAGGTGGGTGATTACCTAATTAGAAAACAGATCTAATGGCTATTAAGATTCCAACTTGTCAATTGATGTTAGGGTATTTTTTTTATTATTATGAGAATTTCTATGATTTTATTTTTTTCAAGCGCATCTGGTGAGGATTGACGCGAAAATTTCAAAAAAAATCTATAAAATATCTATTTTATGGAAAGGTTTATAGCATCTTTAATGTAAAAAAGAACAAAAACTGAAAGTAAATTTAAAAATGAAAAAAATCTAAAAAAAAGATATTTACTTTCGTTGAGAATTGAACTCAAGATCTTTCGTAATGGCAAAGGTGGATAATTACATAGAAAAAATATATAATGAAAAAAAAGAGGATATTTGCTTTTGTTGAGAGCTGAACTCAAAACCTTTCATAATACCAGAGGTGGGTAATTACTTAGAAAACAGATCTAATGGCTATTAATATTCCAATCTACGGTCGGATGTTTCTAATTATTGTTAGAATTTCTGGGATTTATCTTTTTTTCTAACACGCTTTGAAATTGGTGTAACTTTTAGAACCTCTAATCAGTAATAGTAAGATAAGATAATGGGATGTTCATATATTTATATGCAAATATTTTTAACATCTATATGACATTATAAAAAATAGCTTCATGAGAGGGGCCTTGGTTGGATGTCATCGACCCAATTTTTTCCACGGTCTGACTCATTCACTACTGTTTTCAGTGCAATATAGTTGGAGCTGAGAGAGCGAGAGGCATCGCTGTTGATCATCCTCCATTCGCCTCCGGTCACGGTCACCGAGGCCGTCGTCATGACGATGAATTTGGCTGCTTTGCTTCCTTCCCGGAAGCTGCCGCTGCTTCCCCTGTTTCCCTCCCGTCCCGCCCCGGCGACCTCACCTCCAGCTTATAAACAAATAAATAAGAGCTCTCCTTCGATTTAAGCATCTCGTCAATCTGAGTAGTTATTTAGTTGCGCGCAATCTCTCCAGCATCCCAAAGATTTTATTTTTTATTGCCCGCCGGCCGGCCATGGCCGCCGCGGCGGAGGACGTCGCCGGCCCTGAGGCCGAGGAGCCCTTCTCCCCATCCGACTTCCTGAACCTGGCGGCGTCGCCCCCCGCGCAGGACGGTGACCTGCAGGTGCTCCCCTTCATCTCGCGCATGCTCATGGAGGAGGACGACAACAACCTGTACGAGTACCCTGACCACACAGCGCTACTCCAAGCCCAGCAGACCTTTGCGGACATACTGTCCGACGCCTCCAGCAGCACATCCACCACCACCAACACCTTCACCCTGTCGCCGCCGTCGTCCCACGACGCCCCTGCCGCCTTCGCCGGCGCCACCTGGCCCTACGATCCAGTACAGCTCTCCATGGAGCTCCTTTCTAGGACGACGTCGACGACGACACACATCCATAACAAGACGGCAGAAAATGGAACGACCATACCCATGCCTCCTGCTGCTGCTGCTGCATCAGCCGACGAGGAAGAGGAACAACAGGACCTCCAGAACAGAGTAAACATGGACATGCTCAACCGGGCGTTCCTCAAGGGCTTGGAAGAAGCCAACAAGTTCCTGCCTGTCTCCAGCAATGGCAAGGGGTGGATGTTCCAGCAAGAAAACACAGAAGAGCAGGGGAGGGGCCGCAGCCGCAAGAGCAGGGACGAGGCCGACAATGTTGAGGCAGAGGAATCGGGCAGAAGCCGCAAGCTGATGGCGCTGGAGCCAGAGGAAGCCGGAGAAGATGCCCACGAGATCACTCAGGGCGTGTACCAGTCGCTCGTCAACGGACTGCAGGCCATGGGCATCACCACCGAGAAGAAGACGAAGAGCAGCCGGAAGGCTGGGAGCGGCACCGAGTCCGTGGACCTTCGCACTCTGCTCATCCACTGCGCACAAGCCATGGCCACCGGCCGCGACCGCCTCCGCGCCACCGAGCTGCTCAGCACCATCAAGCAGCGCGCCTCGCCGACGGGGGACGCCACGCAGCGCCTGGCGCACTGCTTCGCCAGGGGACTTGAGGCGCGGCTGGCGGGCGCGCCGGCAACCGCAGAGCGCGCGTCGGCGGCGGACCTCCTCAGGGCCTACGTGCTGTACCTGGAAGTGTGCTGCTTCGAGACCATGGCCTTGAAGTTCTCCAACATGGTCATCTGCAGGGCGCTCGCCGCCGGGATCGAGAGCAAGAAGAAGAAGAAGAAGGTGCACGTCGTGGACTACGGCTACAGCTACGGGTTCCAGTGGCCGGCTCTGCTGGCCTTCTGGTCCCGGCAGGAGGGCGGCCCACCGGAGATGCGGATCACCGCCATAGACCTGCCCCAGCCGGGGTTCCGTCCGGCCGCCCGGATCAACGCCACCGGGCGCTGCCTCACCGACTTCGCCCGCAGCCACGGCGTCCCGTTCGAGTTCCGCGGCATCGCGGCGGGGTGGGAGACGGTGCGCGCCGAGGACCTCGACATCGACCCCGACGAGGTGCTCGTCGTCAACGCCCTCCTCCGCCTCGAGAGCCTTTCGGACGAGGGCGCCGACGGCATCGACAGCCCGAGCCCCAGGGACACGGTGCTCGCCAACATCCGGGCCATGCGGCCGGACGCGTTCGTGCTCTGCGTCGAGAACAGCTCCTACGGCGCGCCCTTCTTCGCCACGCGGTTCCGGGAGGCGCTCTTCTACCACGCGGCCATGTTCGACATGATGGACGCGGTGGCGGGTGCAAAGCGGCACGACGAGAGCGCCGCGGCGGCGCGCGTGCTGGTGGAGCAGGAGCTCTTCGGGCGGCGCGCCATGAACGTGGTGGCCTGCGAGGGCGCGGAGCGGGTGGAGCGGCCGGAGGCGTACAGGCAGTGGCAGGTGCGGTGCGGGAGGGCGGGGCTGAGGCAGGCGGCGCTGGACCCGGAGATGGTGAGCTTGGTGAGGAAGAAGGTGGAGCAAATGTACCACAGGGATTTCTTCGTGGACGTGGACGACCGGTGGCTGCTGCAGGGGTGGAAGGGCCGCGCACTCTGCGCCGTGTCCACGTGGCTGCCTTAATTGCAAATGACGACGAACGACGCTGCTGCCACCTCAGCACGTACCGTGGTTTGGATGGCTTGTTTGACTGTATATCAGTGCTGTGCTGCCAAGGTCGTCAATACCTACATGTTGTATGAATCGGCACTTTCCTTGCGTCTACAGACGAGTAAACGAGTGCCCGAAAACTACTTGAACTATTGGTGGACGTGAGAGTCTGTATTTTGGGGGAGAAAACGGTATTCACATCTTCAATTCCTCAGTTGGTGGACGACATATATTCCCTCCGTCCCAATTTACAGGTCGTTTGATTTTTATTTTTTTTACATTAAATTTGATCAGTTCGTTTTATTCAAAAAAAAATTATAATTATAATTTATTTTCATTGTGATTTAGTTTATTGTATAATATACTTTGACTATGAATTAAATTTCTACATTTTCACAAATATTTTGAATAAAAAGAACCGGTCAAACTTAGTGCTAAAAAGTCAAACGACCTGTAAATCGAGACAAAAGGAGTAGTTAAATCAATCGGTAATGCAGTGTGTGCACGCGCACTTCCAAAGCAGAGGTGCATATTAAGTCAGCTTGGCTCGGCTAAAGTCTGGATCAGATCGACTAGCGAAGCTAAAGACAAGCAAGGAGCCAAATGATGATCATTTCGATCACCAAACTTACAAGCCATTTGAGATTGTGAATTGTGATTCGTAGTGTAAGCTGAGAGGCTCATTATATTGGGTAGGCTACAAACTATTGCCTGTATAGGTTATGCTTGTGCCCTAATGCTGTCACATTTATGCTACTCTATTTCTCTACTCTAAAGAAATATTGCGTCCCGATAATCAATATTTTGAAAATAGGCAATTTTCCACACTCGTATTACTCAATACCTCACACTCTATACCAACTATCTATATTTTTTATTATTTTCTCTACCACCCCACCTCACCCGGTCATTCCCCATTGACAGTTCCCCGCACGCCTCCTCCTCGTCTACTCGGAAGCATGAGTTGTTGCCTGTCTTCGGTGAAGACCGCCACCTCTCCGGTCCACCATCTCGCTCCTCCCGTTCGCCTTGCCTCTTCTCCCTCCAGCCAATTCCGTCGCCGGTGGCCTCGACAGCGCGCACGCACCAGCCACCACCTCTAGCCGGCCCGCTCTCTCCCCACGTTGCTCGCCCGCAGCAGCGGCCCGCTAGCTCCTCCCAACCCAGCCGCTTGTCAATTGGGCGGATCCGACAGCCAAGGGTAGCTGTGTAGACCGAGCTTCAAGGCGGAGAGCCCTGCTCCTCCGCCGCGCATCACCGCCGCCGACTCTTCTCCTGGGCCCGGCTATGCAACCACCATTGTGGTGCGCGGATCCGTCTTCGCCCTTCTCCTTCCCTAACGCCGGCCTGCGCCATACCTCCTCCACTCCGCTTGCCGGCCACCATAGGGATCCATTGGCGCATGCGATCTGCAGATCGTTGCCCACGTGGCGGAGGAGAGAGAGGAGGTGGCGTGGGACGGCAAGGACGCGATGGCGCACCCACAAGATCGTTCAGTAAGTTTTACAACACTTTGGTGGAGAGGATTTATACGCAATATGTTACTAGAGCGCCCTTTGGAGTGTCTCATTGTGGACAACCTAAATGTATAGCTTTTGCTTGGCTCGCAAGCCAGCTCGTGTTAAAATCCTAACTCGGCTCGTTAGACCATCCCCAATGGAGATGTCCATACCCATTGCCTATCCCTATTCATTTACTATTCCAACCACCTCTCTCTCTGTCTACGGTAGCGCTACAATATTAAACAATGCGCATCATTTTTACACATTTTCAATGGGGATAGCCTTAGAAATAGCGTACAAGTGAGCCAGGGAGTGCCATCGAGCCACGTGTTTTTTCATTTGGCCCTACTCCCAAGCGGAGACAAAGTATGAATTGTAATTCCCATCCTTAGCTTGTAGACCAAGTATATAATCCCCTAGTGCTTGGCTGCTTGACCACGGCCCAGCCTTTGGTCAACGTAACGGTTGCATGCATTGTATTATTGCCGTGGGAACAAGATGTGCCAAATCTTCTCGATCGGCTGAGGTACACGGTAGGTGAGGAACTGACGATCAGGCGGCGCACCGCGCACCTGCTCCCCCGCGCCTACGTGTTGCCTGGTTTCATTTCTTGCGTTAAACTAGTAATAGGCTGAAACCAACAGCCGCCTCTATCTCCTTTCTCCATCTTCTCTCTCGTCACTGTTTCAACTACCCATATTTACAGCTACAGTGCGTAACAGTACCACATTTAATTTTGCAGTCGTCATATGCAGTTACCGCTAGATTCAGTCTTAGTGCTGCTTAACTAATAAAATCTAGATCTTTATGTGTAGCTGGCCAGGTCGAATGAATATATGAATCAGCCACTTTGGTAGCTTGTTCGACCGATCATGCATCACCTCGTCCTTGCCTTGGTCCAAAAGTCTGTCCTGCCAGTTAGGGGCCGCAAAGCGGTGAGCTCAGCGGACAGCAGCTAGGATGGGGAAGAAACAAGTTTGTTTGTTGAAGCCTATGCCACGTCTCTTTTGTATTCTTGGAATCGAAGTTCCCACGGGACCCATCTCAAAGAAGCTTGTGGGGCATGCAACATTGTATTTAGGCGCCTGACTAGGTGGTGTGCAAACTTCATAATGAAATGAAATTGATTCATATTGTAGTTTTACCTTTTAGTTAATCATTTATTGTAGGGATCAAAGGTGACTGATGACTATCACCTGCCCCTGTTCACTTTTCACTGTGTACTTACCAAAAAGTGTTTTATTGGGGAAAAAAACAAGACAACTTTTCAGCTCTACATTTTAAGATAACTTCTCAGCATAGTACAAGTTTGCTGCACAAGTTTTTGTGATAAAAAAGTATGATGATAACTTCTCAGCATAGTACAAGTTTTTTTAAGAATAACTTATACAAGGAAAAAAGGAGAACGTTAGAAAAATAAAGGAAAAGGAAAGGGCCTGTCTGTAAAAAGCCGAATTAAAAAAGTAGAGTCCAGAGCGGACGCACACCAACCTAGTTTCAATCCATAATAATTTATGTCTATGTAAAATACTCCAGTAGTGTGGTAGTCCAGGTTATTATAGTTAAATAAAAAAGAAGAAGGAGCAAAACCTAGTAGTCCAGTCCTCCCAACATGTATGGCATGATGATGATTATATATAAATAAAAAAAAAACAGGTAGTGTGGCATGCCAATCGCAGTGGTGCTTTTCGCTGTGTTTAGATCCAAAAAGTGGAGGCGAAAAGCAGACGAAATCTGCCAAAATTTGGTCAAAAACATCATATCCGACACTGTAGCGCATTGTAGCACTTTTCGTTTGTTTGTGGTAAATATTGTCCTACCATGGCCTAACTAGGCTCAAAAGATTCGTCTCGCAAAGTACATCTAAACTGTACAATTATTTTTTGATTTCATCTACGTTTAGTACTCCATGCATGTGTCGGCATTTTTGATGTGATGGGAAATCTTATTTTTGCATAGTAGAATTTGGAGGAAAGTTTGGATCTAAACACAGCCAATAATGCAATGCAAAGCTGATCGAGTACTGACTGACTCACATAAAACAAATTTACAGTCTACCTACGGCGCTGTTAATTAATAATCCGTCACGAATTGAACATGCACCACTGATAACAATTGCAAACTAGGAGTAATTAATAAGCACAATAAATATTGTTTTAGCATTCAAAATTTGTTTCACAACAAATGTTGTTTTGAGAGTTTAGTTGTCTTTAAAAAAAATAAATTAATCTGCATGTTTGTATGGAGACACCACAAAAAGGAAGGATTATGCGTCATATTCCACTCTCGTCCTAAAAATCCTAAAACAACACTTATTATAAAAAAGAAAGAGTACATACAAATAATAATAATAATAATAATATAAAAACGAGACAAGAAACAGCATTCACCGCATACACAAGATCGGAACGGCACAACTGATCGATCGATGACAGCGATTATTGTGTGTACGTACGTGCCGAGATGACGCCATTGCAGGGGCATATATCCTGACAATTAACTAGAAATTAATTAATGGTTGTACTCTACTTATTATAAGTAGGAAGGCATGTATGTCAGAACGAATTCAGCTACTAGTTAGTCACATGCATGTGGCCGGATGCGTGCAGCAGGACAAAGTGACAAACACACATCTCACAAGCATCAGCTTTATTATGAACCCACCCACTAGCACTCCATCAAGCATGCATGCACACGAATAATTACGCATCTAGTCAGGATACATGTGCAATATCAATAAATAAGAGTGCGCCAAGAGACAAAAGCTAGCCGTCTTTTTTTGAAGAAACAAACATTCACAGGATACAATGCCTATTAATTAGATGTATCATCTCAGTGTAAAAATTGTCGAGGTACATCAACTTTAGAGACAATCCAGGTGTACAAGTTGTCTCCATTATATATACTAGTCAATCAACCCGTGCTTTCACACAGATTCGAGTCTTAAATGTATTATGCGTAACCGTTCAACAAATATAGATCTATTTTTATACTTAGGTTTTTATAATAGCATATCTTGCTACTTTATATGTATGTTTAATTGATTTAGATAATCTTTGATCGATTGCAAAAATAGATGTTTGTAATATAATTTTGAGGGGTTATTTTCATCATATTATCAGTCATAATAACTAAGGTGAACAATTCAAATATAAATTAAAAGAGATATTTGGTATTATCATATCAAAATAGCAAATATGAGCAATTAGATATAAATTTAGGGTGTTATTTCATATTTTCTTTTATATTGACAGAGTGGGTAATTAATACGTAGTTCGGAGGAAAGTTTGGATCTAAACACAGCCAGTTGTTTCCTTTCCTCTGACTTTTCAAATGGCAGCTCCAGGGTGGGTCAGGTCAGGGGCCAGGCGCCGCCTCCGGTCACCGGCAGCGGCTGAGCCAGACATTGCCTGGAAACTCCGGTCAGCCCCACCCGGCACCGTAATGCCGATGAGCCGTAGTATACTATTATATCTGGATCATGATGGATGCTGCTGCGCTGTGCTCAGGAACTCCACTGGCTCACTGCTATCTAGCTCAAGCTCTCAAGCTCTGCCTGAGAAATGGACGCCGCACCGCCGGAGCAGTTATACTTCTATCCCAACCCGCCGTCCCCCTCCGTCTTCCTCGACCTCCCGCCCACGCCGCCTCCTCCTCCCGCTCACCACCATGACGGCGACTTCGACGACATGGTGCTCCCCTACGTCGCCCGCCTCCTCATGGAAGAGGACGACGATAGCTTCTTTTACCAGTACCCGGACCACCCCGCGGTGCTCCAGGCGCAGATGCCCTTCGCCCAGATCCTCGCCGGCGCCGCCTCCACCACCAGCACCAGCAGCAGCGGCAGCGGCGCATCCTCCGACTCCTCATCATCGCCGTCGTGGTCCTGCTCCGCAGACACGGACTCTGACCGCTCGCCTACGCTCGCCTCCCCTTCTCCAGACGCAGCAGCAGCGGACATGGTCACCTCCGCCTTCCTCAAGGGCATGGAGGAGGCCACCAAGTTCCTGCCCACCACCACCAACAACGCCCTCCTCCCCCTCAATCGCAGGCGCGCTGCTGCCGCAGCCGGGGACGCGCGCAGGGCCACCAAGCTCATGCTGCTGCAGGACCCGGACGCCGCCGCCGACGAGGCCAGCCAGATGTTCGACGACATGATGCTCCACGACGACCGCGACATCTGCATGAAGGGAGTGCAGGTGCAGGTGCAGAGCCTCGCCACCAAACAGAAGAGTGAGAAGACGCCGAGCCGGCGTGGGAGGCGGCGCAGCAACCCCACCACCACCGCCGAGGCCGTGGACCTGCACGCGCTGCTGCTCCGCTGCGCGCAGGCCGTGGCCACGGACGACCGCGGCACGTCGCAGGACCTGCTGGCGCAGATCCGCCGCCACGCCTCCGCCACGGGCGACGCCGCGCAGCGGCTGGCGCACTGCTTCGCCGAGGGCCTGGAGGCGCGCCTCGCCGGCACGGGCAGCCGCCTCTACCGCTCCCTCATGGTGCGCCGCACCTCCGCCGTCGACTTCCTCAAGGCGTACCAGCTCTTCATGGCCGCCTGCTGCTGCAAGAAGGTGGCCTTCGCCTTCTCCAACAAGACCATCCACGACGCCGTGGCGGGCCGCCGCCGCCTCCACATCGTCGACTACGGCCTCGGCTACGGGTTCCAGTGGCCGGGGCTGCTGCGCGGCCTGGCGGCCAGGGACGGCGGCCCGCCCGAGGTCAGGATCACCGGCATCGACCTCCCGCAGCCCGGCTTCCGCCCGGCGCACCAGATCCAGGAGACGGGCCGCCGCCTCAGCCGCTGCGCCCGTGAGTTCGGCGTGCCCTTCCGCTTCCGTGGCATCGCCGCCAAGCGGGAGACCGTCTCTCCCGAGGACCTGCTGGACATTGATGTCGACGACGACGACACAGCAGAGAAGGAGGTGCTCGTCGTCAGCAGCCTCTGCCATTTCCGGCACCTCATGGACGAGAGCACCGTGGTCGGGCGCGGCAGCCCGCGGGACGAGGTGCTGGACAACATCCGCCGGATGCGCCCCGACGTGTTCATCCACGGCGTCATGAACGGCGGCTACGGCACCACCTACTTCCCCACCAGGTTCCGGGAGGCGCTCTTCCACTACTCGGCGCAGTTCGACCTGCTGGACGCCACCGTGCCCCGGGACAGCCAGGAGAGGATGCTCGTCGAGAGGGACATCTTCGGCCGCGCCGCCCTGAACGTCATCGCCTGCGAGGGCGCCGACAGGGTGGAGCGCCCGGAGACGTACAGGCAGTGGCAGGCCAGGAACCAGCGCGCCGGCCTCAGGCAGCTGCCGTTGAAGCCGGAGGTTGTCAAGGTGGTGCTGGACAAGGTCAGGGACAACTACCACCGCGACTTCGTGGTGGACGAGGATCAGGGGTGGTTGGTGCACAGGTGGAAGGGCCGTGTGCTCTATGGATTATCCACATGGATTAGTTGCAGATAGATGGTGATCCTGTCCTGTGTGTACATAGCGGGCTGATGATACGACTTCCATTTGATGGCAAGTATGTATGTATGTGCATTCAGAGACTGCCATGGCAGTATGAATGATGGAGCTATAGGAAGGATCCAGAGTTTAGTGTTACATTTGTATCAGTTCACAAATTAAAATGCTGGTTATGGATCCGGAGATAGTTCAGCTTAGGAGTGAAATTTTCCAGTTAGAGCTTAGAGGTATAATATATGCAGAATACTACAACGCACGCAGGAAACTTGCAACATTTGTAGGATGGCGGCCGCGCCCCCTTCCCCGACCCCGCCGCCGCCCCCAACCCCACCGCCACCGACCCCAACCCCGCTGCCGCCGCCGCCGCCGCCGCCGGGCCTCCCTGACCCGTCGGCATGCCAACCCCAGCGAGCGTCGCCGACCCTCTTCCACCAGCTGTTCCCGTTCCTTGCCTTCCCCGGGGACGCCTCCGCTTCAACAGCTGCTGTGCCGTCGCCTAGATCTTCCCCGCCGCCGGTCAACGCCGGCCATGCCTGTCCGGGCCATGGCCCCCCTGCAGCAGATCCACACCTGGGCAGGGGCCTTGGTCCGTGGCGTGCTGGCTCGTTCGTGGAAGCTGTCCGCGGGTGGCCAACTGCAGTTATTCGTCCCCAACCACCTCGTCCTGTGCCGCGTCCCCAACCACCTCGCTCTGAGCTGCGTCCCGGCATTGATGCCGCGCGTCGCCCCTCGGGCAGTGCAGCGCCGCGCGCATCTAATTCTCCCCCAGCAGTGAATCCAGGGGAGGATTCAGGCTGGCGCTCGGTGAAGGCAAAATACTGGTGGAGACGCCGGCCAAATTCAACTCGACAGGACGGGCGGCAGGCGTCAAAGCCCAACCAGACCTCAATTCTTCCAAAGCGACCTCCATCTGCTGCACTGCGGTTCTTCAACAGCTCCACACAGGGCCGCTGTTTCAAGTGCCTCGCCTCGGACCACCGCTCATCCACCTGCCGCAACTCTGTTCGTTGCTTCGGCTGCCGGCGCTACGGCCACCGACTGCGAGACTGCAAGCACCCCTGCGGCGACCGTGTGGCGCCCGCGTCGTCGGCTACCAACCAGCACGTGGTCCAGCCGGCCTCGGTGACCATGGTCGTTCTGGGGGACCCCTGCACGCGCCTGGACGAAAACAGCTGCGTCGTCCCCACCTCCTTCGACATCGAGCGTGAGGCCAAGGAATGGGAGTCCACCGCACTCATCCCCTGGGCTTTCAGCCTGCCCCAGGGGGCCGGAGCTCGGGAGATCGAGCTCACCATCCTCAATGAGCTGCGTCTGAAACTCGGCGAGGTCGCCGTCTCCGTGCATTCTCCAGAGGCTTTCTTGATCAAGTTCGAGAACAAGAAGCACTGCGAGGCGGCATACAGGAGGCGCCGCATCGAGAGGAACGGCGTCGTGCTCTGTCTCCGGCACTACCGCAGCCTGGAGCATGCCCTCGGTGCACGCTTCTTCTTCCGTGTGCGCATCTGCCTGGAGGAGGTGCCGCGACATGCGTGGATTCTTGACGTTGTGGAGAGGCTGCTGGGCCGGTCGTGCTCGGTGCAATACATTGAGACTGACCTGCTGCATCCTACAGATACCCGTAGTATCTGTTTGTGGGCTTGGTCACAGAATCCGAGCAAAATTTCCAAGAAGATTTGGCTTACTTTCACTAATCGTGCAATGGGAGATGCTTCAGCTTCCTGGCAGGTCACGGAGGAGTACCCAGAGAAGTGGCAGTTCGGCGCTCGGTTCCAGGTCCTTGCGCACCTGGACTCGATGGAGGATTACGCAGCAGCCCCAACTCCTCTCCCAGGCATAGCCATGCCACCGTTCACGCCGGCACGACACCCCTTCGTATGGCACTGGGGCAAGACGGACGGCGAACCCGGCCCGGACTGGGTCTACGAGCACCCCTCTCCCCCACGCGTGGAGCCCTCCAACGGCAAGCGTGGGCGTGGGAGTGGGCGCGGAGCTGGTGTGGAGGACGGGCGCCGGCAGGAACGCTCTCGTGCTCGCCCGGGCGAGTTGGACGACCATCCTGAGTTCCACCTGTTCCGCCGCTACGACGGGCCAGACGACGACGAAGACGATGGTCCTGGCCGCCACGGCCATTGGCGCGCGGACGGCCGGACGCTTGGTTCGGCTTGGTTGCGGGGACTTGGTGGCTCCAGGGCGCGTTCCAGGTCCCCAAGGCGCAGGGACCACGGCCGCACCAGCCGCGACGGCCGCGTCGACCATCGACGCCGGCAGCCGCACGTTCCAGCCGGCCCTGAGTTCAAGCTCCCATCCTCGGATGAGCTCAGGACTTGGGACAAAGAGGGGCTCCAGAAGATGTTCGCCATTCAAGCTGCTGCCTTGCGCGCCGACCTCGGTCATCTTCTAGAAGCTCCAGTCCAGCGGACTGTTGATGACTCCATGGCTCCTGTGCGTGCATGGCTGCAGGTGGCGTCAGCCAAGTAGTAGCAGTGGCTCCAGCAAGCTGACAACTACATCGCCAAGGCCTGCCAACTTGCGGACAGGCTCAACATCGCAGCGGAGCCATTGCTTCCGGGGGATCAAGCCTGGTCCGGAGCTGCCACCGTCCCTGTCAGCAGGGCCTTGGGGCGTATCCTGAGCGCCTTACCAGCACACAGCAATGCTGGAGAAGGCGTTCCGGAGATGGAGGTTGCGGCGGGTGTCAGCGAGTCCCTCGCTGCTGACAGCGTGGTGGCTGGGCTGCCACCCGTCGCTGCGGACAGGGAGACGCCGAGGCTGGTGGAGGCTACTGGTCCAGGCAGCGAATCGACGGGGCTGCCATGTCCTGAGCCTGGTACCTTCGAGCCGGTGCCTGGTGGTACGCTGGGACCCGAAGGAGGCTGTACGTTACTGCCTGCCCCTCCAACGCAGGAGATCTAGAGGCATTTCTTCTCCACGCCAGCTGCGCCGCTGCTGCAGGAGGCACCGCGCCCTCATCAGCCAAGGCGCCGGAAGACGTACGACATGGCGAACGTCCGTCGCAGTGCGCGCATTGCCAATCGCCCGGCAATGCCTGCTCTGAGAAAGGCGCAAGTCAACCTCTGCCGCCGGCTCGGGCTTCCTACAGAGGAAGAGGCCCACGACACGGTGAAGCATGCGCTGAAAGAGTACGTAGCCATGTTTGACACCGCGTTGCCGGACTTTGCAATTGCTGCTCTCACAAGTCTGTTGGGCGTCGACGATGAGTATACTGAGCAGCTCGATGAGGCGCTGATCGGCATGGTGGAGCAGGGAATCGATGGCCTCACAGTCGGGGAAGGCGCCCCAGCTGCTGGTGATGCTGTGGACGGGTGAATCCCACAGCAAACTCCTTGAGTCTCCATGTTTCGATGTATCAAGCTATCTACATGTGTATTGTTGTCGTCAGTTTATTCAGAGTCGAACTCCGTTGTGTACCGTTCATGTTTGTGCTACTAAGAGGTGACTTCCTCCTGTGTTGTTATGTTTCTGCCAGCTACTGCATGTTTGGCTGTCAGTTTGTTGTTGAGCATGTTACTGTTTTCAATGAATCAAAACTTTGATGCAATCTGCTGGAATGTGTGGGGCTTGAATTCAGCGGCAAGATGTGTCACGGTGCATGAGTTTCTGTCCGCCACTACCAGTCAGTTGGCTTGCCTCCAAGAAACTAAACTCGCAAATATTGATGGTTCACTAGCTGCCTTTCTGGGAGGTTACCGGCTTAATAATTTTGTCTTCAAGCCGGCCAACGGTACTAAGGGTGGCATCTTGCTACTCTGGAATGATGCTTCTATTGAGCTCACTGACATCAGCATTAAGCTATTTTTGGTCTCTGCGACCTTAACAGTAAAGAGCTCCAATACTTCCTTCTTGATCACCGTGGTGTACGGGCCAATGCGTGACAACAGAAAACCAACCTTCCTCCGTGAGTTGCGTCGAATTAGGCCAAGCTTTGGCCAGAAATGGCTAGTTCTCGGCGATTTTAATCTTATATACCGAGCGCGTGATAAGAATAACCGCAACTTGAACCTCCGTCGTATGAGGCTCTTCCGGGCAACGCTAAATTTTTGCGAACTACGCGAGATCCCCCTACAGAACCAAAAATTCACGTGGAGTAATGAATGTCGCCGGCCCACTTTGGTCAAGTTAGACAGAGTTTTCTGTAATGAGAGCTGGGATCTCTCATTCGACTCGCATGGGCTGCAAGCGCTAGCCACCTCAATCTCTGACCACTGCCCGCTGCTCCTCTCTAGCCTAGCCGAGCCGCGACAGCCATGCCCGTTTCGGTTCGAGAATTTCTGGACCAGAATTCCCGGGTTCCAGGATGAGGTTAAGAAAGCTTGGGTCACGCCTACGCATCAAGCCCACCCCGTGCAGGCGCTGCATCTCAAGCTCGCGGCTACTGCTAGGCACTTGAGATCTTGGAGCCGCTCGCTAATCTCGGACGCGAAATTAAAATTCCTAATGGCTTTGGATGTGATCCACCGTCTTGATGTAGCACAAGAGTCCAGAGAGCTCTCTGGTGCCGAACATCACTTGAGATCCGGCCTTAAACGTTGAGTGTCTGCGCTAGCCGTTCTGGAGCGGGCCCGCAAGAGGCAGGCCTCCAGAATTACAAACCTAAAGTTGGGAGATGCTAACACTAAGTTCTTCCACTCGAAGATAAATGCAAGAAGAAGGAAAAACTTCATCCAAAGGTTAAGCAAAGACGGTGCTTGGGCAACCTCTCATGAGGACAAGGAGAAGTTTGTGTTTGATCATTTCAATGCTATGCTGGGGGTCCCGGGTCCAAGGGGTTTGACCTTAATTGGGGTGCCCCAAACTTCCCACATTTTGAGTTGAACCACTTGGAGGCCCCTTTCACTGAAGAAGAGCTGCTCGAGGCAGTTAGGCAATCTCCCCCAGACAAGGCGCCCGGCCCGGATGGGTTCACGGGCGCTTTTTACAGATCCTGTTGGTCACTCATCAAGGCGGATCTTATGGCAGTCATGAATTCTCTGCATAGCCAACGCTTCCAAAATTTTGACCTCCTAAATAGGGCCAACATCGTCCTTCTGCCTAAGCATGACGGTGTAGAAAATCTTGCAAGCTACAGGCCTATCAGCCTCATCCATAGTGTCGCCAAGCTCTTTGCAAAGCTCCTCTCCTTGAGGCTCGCGTCATCTATGAGGGACATTATTTCCAAATGTCAGACCACGTTCATCAAAGGCCGGAGCATACATGACAACTTCCTCTACGTTCGCAGCCTGGCTAGGCGGTACCATCGCAACAGAACACCCATGCTCCTTGTCAAGCTCGACATCTCAAAGGCCTTTGACTCAGTTAGATGGGACTACCTCCTCGCTCTCATGGAACAGCTAGGTTTCCCCGCCAGATGGCGAAATTGGGTGGCATCTACGCTAGCGACTTCCACTTCTCAAGTTCTACTAAACGGAATTCCTGGCCAGCCCATCACCCATGGTAGAGGGCTAAGACAAGGAGACCCCCTCTCCCCTCTTCTGTTCGTGCTCGCCATTGACCCGCTGCAGCACCTCCTTCATCGGGCCACTGAGGCTGGCTTTCTTTCCAGAGTTGCAAAGGCTAGAACGAGACTCCGGACCTCTTTGTATGCGGATGATCCCATCATTTTCATCAAGCCAGAAAAAAAAGAGCTGGACACGCTTGCAGGCCTGCTACACCTTTTTGGGGAAGCAACAGGGTTGCGAACTAACATTCAGAAGTCCTCCATCATTCCCATCAATTGCGCCGCCTTTAATTTAGATGAGATCTTGGCCGGGTTCCCTGCAACAAAAACTAGTTTTCCCATCAAATATCTTGGGATCCCGCTGACAGTTGCAAGACTCAAAAAGGCGGACTTTCAGTTTTTGCTGGACAAGGCCCGCGGCAAGCTGACAAGTTGGAATGGTCGTAACCTCACACTTGCAGGAAGGATCACCTTAGTTAAATCCGTTCTATCTTCGCAGCCCGTGCACACTCTTGCAGCTGTTGTTGTGCCTAAAGAGGTGCTCGAAGAGCTTGATAAAATCAGGAAACGCTTCCTTTGGGCAAGAAATGAGAACCTCACTGGAGGCAAGTGCAAGGTTAATTGGCCAACGGTGTCGAGGCCTCAAGATCTCGGGGGGTTAGGCGTCCTTGACATCCACAGATTCGCAAGGGCTCTGCGGCTGCGTTGGCTGTGGCGGCAATGGGAGGACCCCAACGCACCTTGGGCGGGGCTGGAAATCCCCTGCAACGACACTGACAGACTCCTATTTGCGGCTGCGACGACAATTGTAATTGGTGACGGCGCCAAAACCTCCTTCTGGCATTGCGCTTGGGCCAAGGGTCGACGCCCTAAGGACATTGCGCCCGACATCTTCGCCGCATCTCGTGGGCGCAAACTATCAATTAGGGAGGCCTTGGCTGAACATGCTTGGGTGCGTTGCATCGACCTTCAAGCGATCGTATCTTTTGGAACTGCAATGCTTCTGGAACTTACTCGGAACACCTAAAACAATTTGTGGATTTATGGTCCCTCGCACAATCAGTTTCGCTTACACAGGCCGCTGAAGATCGTATCTTTTGGAACTGCAATGCTTCTGGAACTTACTCGGCGGCCTCAGCTTACCGGGTCCAGTTCTTGGGTCATACGAGTACGAGTCCCAACCTTAAAACCCTGATCTGGAAACCGTGGGGCCCTTCCAAGTGTAAGGTTTTTGCGTGGCTTATCATTCGCAACCGGGTTTGGACATCGGATAGGCTCGCGGCTCGTGGTTGGCCTCACAACCCTGCTTGCCCACTCTGCAGGCGACACCCAGAGACAGCTCATCATTTATTTATTGACTGTCGCTATTCGAGGAGAATTTGGGAGGCCTTAGCGTCTTGGCTCTCCATCGCCCCACTAGCTCCAGCTTCGTGGCCGAACTCTGTTTCAGTCAAGCAATGGCGGTGCGCGTTAGGCTCTGCTGCAGTTCCAAAGGGAGGGACACGCTCCCTTCTACTACTCGTCGTTTGGCAAATTTGGTTGGAGAGGAACGCTCGTACTTTTCAAAGGAGAGAGAAGTCGGTGCCACACCTGCTTGCAGCCGTCAAGGCGGAGGCACGGCTTTGGGGCCTTGCAGGCGCCAAGCACCTTTTCGCGCTCTTACCTTCCTTGTAATTTTTGCTCTCGTTGTAACTTTGCTTGACTCTCTTCTTTATCAATAGAAACGGGCACAGTCTCGTGCCGTTCGTTCAAAAAAAAATATATATATGCAGACATGTCTTTGCTTCATGATGCATAATACAAAGTTTGAACTGGTGATGAAGATTACTGTATGCAGACAATTTAATGCAGTGATCCCTCAAAGTCAATGGTCACGTAACTTGGAAAAATGTCTCCTGTGATTATGTTTCAGAAGGTTTCACACTCTGAACATCTGCACTAGATGCCACTGCTAAACCTGTTTCATCTATAATGCTTTTGCTTTTCTTATCTTGGTGGTTTACCTTTTTCTTATGTAGAGGATTTGAACTGTTATGATGGAAGTTGTGTGAATATCTGTAATTTTTTTTAACAAGAGATCTATTCTATTTGTTTTGTTTGTTTGCTTCCGTCGCATGCTTGATCAAGGTGCTAGGAATATCCTTGTCATTTTGCAGAGCAGGTAAGAAATTAACGCACGATAGGATCATATGGAGGAATGATGTTGCATAAGCGCATAACTGAGATGATCACAAATTCACAAGCGAAAACAAACGCTCAAGATTTGGAGCAGGTTCGTTCGTTTGGTGGTACTGACACTTGTCCATCTTAGCGTAGCCGTAGCCGTAGGGACTAAATTCGAAAAGGAAACCAATTACTAATAAGTACGTAGAGTACTATCTATCTTGTCGCATGCCTGGATATCTGCACAAAAATGTTGTTCGTCTATTGTAATAGTAGATTAGTAGTCTCGTGATGTCAGGATGAACAGTGTCTGAAATCATCCATCTCCTTGTCTGCATCATTCCACCATGCATCCACCGATATATAACTCCAGAACAAAGACCTTGTTGTGAAAAAGGTCAAATGGGACAGACAAAAAGGGATCGGAACAAGAGGATGACTTTGTGATGAAGCTGTTGCTGTCCCTGTATTGGAGAGGAAATGAACAAGGGTAGGGAATCTCTTTCAGAAACCGGCTGAAACGAAACAAGAAGAGCAGGCCATAATTCCATAAAAACGGATTCGCATTGGCTGTGGAAGGTAGGCCCTCTTCTTGTTTACACTGCCGAGCTGAGAGATAAACCGCAACAAGACAGCACGATTGGATTCCATTGCTGCCATGCTGTGATGCTCCCTTCCCATCCATTGGAGACTGGAGTGGGTTGGAATCATCAATTCGAGCTCCACGAGGAGTCTTCTTCCTTTTTAAGTACAGACCGTAGTACTACGTGTTAATTGTTATGGGGGGAGCAGACAGCAGAGCACTGCGGCCATTGCCCCATTGCAGTTGCTGCTAGCTTGGCTTGGAGACCGTAGTACACTGATGAGTCACTGACTACGGAGTTCGTAGGAAGCTATGGCCCCCCGCGTCGACGCCGACGGGGTCTCCTCTTCCTCCTCCTACCTCTCCCACATTTCTCTTCTCATGGAGGAGGAGGTGGAAGAGGAGGACGTCGCCGGCCTGGGCCCCGACCACCCCGCGCTGCTCCAAGCCCAGCAGCCCTTCGCCCAGATCCTCTCCGGCTCCGGCGCCTCATTCTTGCCGGACCAAGCCCCCATCATCTTCGCCGGTTCGCCCAAGGACAAGGAGTACAGCACCGACATGTTCACCGCTGCATTCTTCAGGGGCGTAGAAGAGGCCAGCAAGTTCCTGCCCGCGGACGCTTCTCACAACCTGGAGACAGGCGGCGGAAGGGGGCGCAGGGGCAGGCAAATCGCGGCGACGATCTGGAGCTGGAGGCCGATGCTGGCAGGAGGACCAGCAAGCTGGCCGCGGCCGAGTCGGAGGAAGCGGGCGCCCGCGAGATGTTCGACGAAATGATGCTCCGGGGATTCGACGCCTGCTCCGAGGGGATGGAGGGCCTGGCCATTACGACGCAGAACGACCCCGCCACCGCCACCGCCACCGCCAAGGACGACGAGATGGAGAAGCCGCGGAGGAGGAGCAGGGCGCGGGGCAAGCGCCGCGCGGCCAAGGTGGTCGACCTGCACACCTTGCTCATCCACTGCGCCAAGGCGGTGATCGACGACCGCCAGAGCGCGCACGAGCTGCTCAGGCAGATCAAGGAGCACGCCTCGCCCACCGGGGACGCCACGCAGCGCCTCGCCTACTGCTTCGCGCAGGGCCTGGAGGCGCGCCTCGCCGGCACGGGCGGCCAAGTGTACAGGTCGCTCACCGTGAACCGCGCCTCGTCGGTGGTGGAGTTCCTCAAGGCCTACCAGCTCTTCATGTCCACCTGCTGCCTCAGGAAGGTGGCCTTCACCTTCGCCAACAAGGCCATCTTCGACGCTGCGGCGGGGAGGAGCAAGCTGCACATCGTGGACTACGGTCTCCATTCAGGATTTCAGTGGCCGGAGCTGCTGCGCTTGTTGGCGGCTAGGGACGGCGGGCCGCCGGAGGTGAGGATCACCAACGTTGACCTCCCACAGCCGGGGTTCCGACCAGAAAACCACATGGCGGAGATGGGCCATCGCCTGAGCAGCTGCGCCCGGCAGCTCCGCGTGCCGCTCAAGTTCCGTGCCGTGGTGGGAGAGTGGCACACCGTCTGCATCGACCATCTGAATGTGGAGCCGGATGAGGTCCTTGTCGTGAACGACCTGTTCAATTTCAGGACCTTGATGGACGAGAGCGTCGTGACAGACAGCCCCAGCCCCAGGGATGTTGTCCTCAGTAACATCAGCAAGATGAAGCCTGACGTGTTCATTCAGGCCATCGTCAATGGTTCATATGGCACCTTCTTCCTGTCGCGGTTCCGGGAGGCCCTCTTTTACCACTCTGCGCTGTTCGACATGTTCGACGTGACCATGCCACGCGACAGCCAGCTGCGCCTGGTGCTTGAGCGTGATATCATTGGCTGGGTTGCCTTGAATGTCATTGCTTGTGAGGGCGAGGACCGGGTGGAGCGTGGTGAGACGTATAAGCAGTGGCAGGTCAGAAACCAACGAGCTGGCCTGAGGCAACTGCCGTTGAACGCAGAGACTGTTAAGATGCTGAGAAGCATGGTCAGGGATAACTACCACAAGGATTTTGTTATCGAGGAGGGTCAGCAATGGCTGCTGCAGGGGTGGAAGGGTCGAATCCTCTTGGCACATTCAATGTGGGTGTCGGATGATGCTGGTTTTGATTTGCACTTCTCCAACGCTGAAAAATAAACTGATATGGATGTTAATAGCAGATACAGTACATGTGTGGATAGAACTATTATGTGAACTTGTGGAGAACTGAAGATATTTATAGATTTGGATTAGTGGCATGTTTCTTTATAGCTTCAGGTAGGCAGCACCATTACATCAACTCTTGATCTTTTGCCTTCTTTTCACTTATGTCCTCTGGTTTGCTCACACTACATATAGGAAATTCTGAAGATGGTCAGGCCACTGAAGTCAAAGACTAGAAGAGATAAGGAAAGGACAAGAAGAATGCAGTGGCCTCACTGGATGCATTTGTAAATTTGAAATCTGAAATTTTTGGCACATGCCAATAAAAAGAATGCAATAGGTTTGTTGCTAATTAGAGTTTCCATAATCTTCTTTATTTGCCTGAAAATGATTTAGCAGATGACATGCTCTGCTTAACAATCTTTTTTATGGTAAATGTACATATTTGAGACTTTGAGTAGGATAAGTTAAATTAAATGTAACATCGAACTTTCAACTGCCACCTACTGTGTAGAGTCGGATCTGTCGGTGCTTCTTTTCCTCTAGAGACTAGATGCATATTAAGTAGTGATTTTGGTTTGCACATTCTTTTGTTGCGATCATGTTGATGGTTTCTCTCTTGTCAATCAGGCCTGAACCTATTTCTGTACTCTGAAATAAAACGTTCCAATTAAATCAGTCTTCATTTGGTGAGGTGCTTATGGCTTGCATTGAATTGCCTCTTTTTTTTCTTTTATGAGTTGCTGTTATGTTCAATATATTTCAGGTCATGGATCCATAATGCTGTGGATTCATCTTCTTGAAATTAAGAGGTCAACTGGATTCGTGTGCGGGATTAATCTGCAGCTGAATTTAAAGGTACGAAATGACTTATATAGTATATAATGATGATTGCAAACTAACCAAAGAATCTAGCCTTATGTATAGCAACTGGACTTTAACTTCGTATGTAACGTCATTTTTCCGTTAGTAGGCCTTTTGAGGTAATTACATTTTCACACAAATATTTTCTTAAGAGAACAGTACCATACTCATGCAATTTCTATACAGCCAACATGAATACTTAATACAGTGTAAATCTTATATTAATATGCTTTGCGTTGCACAGTCGTATCTTTCATTTATTTTGAGACCAACCCACTTCCTATCTAGAATTTTTTTTATTCCAGTGCCAGTAAGGATTCACTCTTGGCTGATGACATGTTGCTCTCCTACACCCCAGGCATGCTCATGGAGGAAAACAGTGGAGACAAACTCCTATCCAACACTTATCACTTTGCAAGGCTGCAGTACAGGTGCAGAAGGCCTTTGCCCAGATCCTCCTCCCCTTCCTTCAGCGCAAACAGTGTCAACACCATCAACAGGGACAACATGGAGGGGGCAAAGAATTTGTTACTGGGTTGCATTAGCGACCAATACACACACAGCTCAGCCTTCATCAAGAGTGCTGATGCAGTGGTGTTCTTGAAGAGCATGGAAGAGGGAAGCAGATTCTTGCAAAGAGGCAGCGGCTTCAGAAAGGACCTGCAGGTGAACCAAGTCTTGAAACTCTGTTGTGCATTTCTGATCATCAGCACTTTATGTTAGCCTGTAAAGTTTTCTTAAATATGTTGCATACAGAACAATTCTTATTCCTTTGTCGTTTTCAATAGGTACAAGAATGGGGTTTGTTTCAATGTTCTTCTTTACAAAATATTATTTTTGTGTGCGCAGTTACTTTTGCAACCATTGTACGAGAGGAACATTGGGAATATGGCCAGCCATTGTCTCCATTATGAAAGTAGCATTGGAGTTATAGGTAGACACCATCTCTTTAATCATGTCGCGCGTGCACACACTTTTTATAAGGAGACACTTGCATACACCCTGGCAAGGTCTGTTCTGTTCATTATGATATATTAACCAAAAGCTACGGCATTGTACCAATACCATTGATCGAGATGACCACCACCCCAGAGGAATTCTTGGTGAAGGGTCTCACGGAGCAGTCACCTCCATCCCCATCTGTCATTGATGAATTTTCCCCAAAGCCAGATGGTGCAAGTGAGGGCTGCCACCATGTCCCTAGTGGTATGATGTTCCCTTACCTCTCACGCATGCTCATGGAGGACGACATTGATGGTAGGCTCTCTGATCACCCTGCACTACTCCAGGTGCAGCAGCCCTTTGCTCAAATCATTTCCTCCCATTCCTTTGGCGTCAACAATGGTGACGGAGAGGGGGCCAAGGATTTGTTGCAAGTTGGCGACAGTGATGAAACTGCACTCAACCTTTCCTCATCCAATGGCGCAGATGCCTTGGGGGTGTTGTTCAAGGGCATGGAACAGGCCAACATGGTCTTGCCCAGAGATAACATCTTCAGAAGGGATGAGCTGGTGAACCAAACGGTCAGGGAAAGCAGCAATCATAGTGGGCTCAAGAAGAGGTACAATAGAGATGATAATCTAGACGTGGAGGTAAGAAGGACCAGAAAAGCTGCGATGACGTTCAAGGCGCCAGAGGACATTTGTGCCCATGAGATGTTAGATGATATGATGTTACGTGGCCATGAGACATGCATCGAAGACATGGAGAGGCTGCACGTTGCCATGGCCAATGAGATGGAGAAGAACAGAAGAAAGGGCGGCAGAAAGGCTGTGAGTAATGTGGTAGACATACGCACATTGTTGATCTTTTGTGCAGAGGCTGTGGCAGCAAATGATCACGTGAGAGCGGGTGAGTTACTGAAGCAGATCAAGCAACATGCATCAGAAACAGGGGATGTCACACAGAGGTTAGCTCAATGTTTTGTCAAGGGGCTGGAGGCACGGCTAGTAGGCATGGGGAGCCAGCTTTGGCAGCTGCTGAAGGCAGAAAGCCTCTCAATCACAGAGTTCCTAAAAGCACAGAAGCTCTACATGGCAGCCTGCTGCTTGAACAAGGTGGTGTTCAATTTTTCCACAATGACCATAGTGCAGGCCTTGGTGGGTAAAAGAAGACTGCACATTCTCGACTATGGCATGAGCTATGGGTTCCAGTGGGCAGCGTTGCTCCGCTTGCTGGCACTCAGGGAAGGTGGTCCGCCAGAGGTGAAGATCACAGCCATAGCCTGCCAGCATCTACGGTCGTGTCCAGCTAAGCAGATTGAGGATACTGGGTGCCGGCTCAGCAAGTGTGCCCATGTGTTTGGCGTGCCATTCAGTTTCCATGCCATGACGAAGAAGTGGGAGGAGGTTTGCATCGAAGACCTTGACACAGATGCCGAAGAGGTGTTCGTCGTGAATGACCACTTTAATCTCAACACCTTGATGGATGAGAGCATATTTTTTGATGGCCCAAACCCAAAGGATACCGTCCTGCGTAACATCAGGAAGATGAGGCCAGATGTCTTCATCCAGAGCATTTTGAACAATTCATATGGTTCCTCCTACTTGTCGCGGTTTCGAGAGGCATTGCTTTATTACACGGCAATTTTTGACATGTTTGATGCAACCATCCCACGGGAGAGTAGGTCGAGAGTGGTGCTGGAGCAGGACTTGTTTGGACGTTCTGCACTGAATGTCATTGCCTGTGAGGGTATGGACCTGGAGGAGCGCCCTGAGAAGTATCGGCAGTGGCAGGCGAGAAACCAGCGGGCAGGCCTGAGGCAGCTGCCACTAGAGCCAACAATTGTTGAGGTACTCAAGGACGAGGTCAGGAGATGCCAACACAAGGACTTTTTTATTTACCAAGACGGCCAATGGCTGCTGCAAGGGTGGATGGGGCGTATCCTCTTTGCCCAGTCAACATGGGTTGCAGAGGACGCCTCTTCTGAATAAAGCTTTTTTTTTAACTAGTTCATCGTCCAGTGTTCTCGCACAGCTTAAAGTTTTATTAAGAGATATAGATTTAATCTATTACATTAATAAAAAAAATGTTAAAAAAAACCACCACGTTCGCCGAGAGGGTCAAGAAATTTCCACGTTAATCGGAGAAAAAAAAGCCCTACACCGTTAGATTTTATGAAGATCTAACGGTCCATATTAAATCATAAATTAAATATTTTTCTTTGGAGTGTTAAAAGAAACCACCACGTTCGTCCAGAGGGTCAAAAAATTCGCACGTTAATCGGAAAAAAGAAAAACCCTCCACCGTTGGATTTTATGAAGATCTAACGGTCCATATTAAATCATAAATTAAATATTTTTCTTTATTACCTAATAATATATAGACTCCGTCGTCTGTCTCCCTCGGTTCTTTTTGTCCGTGGAAGAGTCCAAGTAAACCACGGTAAAAGAAAACAAGAAACAGAAACGGAAAGCAAAAATCCTTATTGAGCACGCTAAACCATCGCTCAAACTCCCTTGGCCCAACAATATACAGGGACAAATACACATTACGTTCCTAGATATGACCCACCAGCAAGAAAATACGACAAATACTCCATACAACATAAGTCGCAAACATCGCCAAGTTAATTATAATACCACATCGCTTACAAATATGCAGATATGTCTACTAATAATACGTAGATGACAAGCCCATAACCGAAGGCAAATCTAAGGATAAAAAAGACAGAGAGCTTGGGCAAGCGGTACTTAAGGCTCTGGCTACCCGTGTGCGCTAGGAAACAAAATCAAGAGAGTCAGCCCTGCCATATCCGCTCAGATTCAGTAAATACACAATATTAGAGAGCCAAATCACGAACATGAATGCAAAACCGAAATAAAAAAGGATCCGGTCCCTCGGCCTTGAGAGAAGGAGGTTTCTCATGCATACGCACACGTCCCTCCATTAGCAATCACCATGGTCATGTGCGACGTGATCAAACTTAATAACCAAGAGGCATAGTGACCATAAAAACAACCAAATTTTATATTACCTTCGTCCTGAAATATTTATCGCAATCTACCTTTTTCTATAACTTTAATCATTTGTCTTATTAAAAAATAAAATGCACCATTAATCCATTAATTTTTTGGACTATGTCGGTTAGAATTTTAATACAAAATTACTTTAAGATTATGATATTATGATATTTGTTGATGCTATATTTAAAAAATAAATGGCCAAACTTCTGCTTTAAAGACCGTGTAAATACATGCGTGGCTTATTTCATAGGATGAAGTATGTAAATGAATGTGGGATATGCGATGCATTCAACACCTATCTATTATATTAATACAACAGTGTTAAATGAAGCCATTATGTTTGTCGAGAGTGACATAGAAATTATCACGTTAATCCGAAGAAAACCTCTAGATTCAAATTTTATGAAGATCTAATGGTCCATATTCAACTAAAAGAAAAAGTTTGGACCATTGGATTTTTATGACAATGCTAGAGAAATGGCTTTCTGTTCCTGCGATTGGTCTCGAAACAAGTTCGAACTGGTACAGATGATAGATTCAGTACTGATGAGATCTACACGTTGGAACTAACATTAACCACTTTGCCTCTATTTAAGTGGTAAATAAATTTAAATGTTAAAACTTATTTTAATTTATTTTGATCCCAAAATAGAAAGTGTTGTTCATGAAGTGTTTACATATACATATACTGACTAACATACAAACAACATGATTTTTGTGTCATTATGTACTACAACAAGCCATACATTTCTTTTCATTTAAAAAACCATGATCCATAAAGACATCCTTTCTTTAAGAAAATAGCAACCACTAATCATGATAAATGTATACCTGTATACATAGAGCATAACAAGCACAATGGTATTTTCGATCCAAGGTTTTTAGATGTACTAAACAACAGAAATGATTAAAAAATAACAATACTTTTATTTACCATAAATAGAGGTAACATGATCATTTTGCATGTGAAATTATTTCTACTGTGTAGATTTCATCAGTACAAAGTTAGAAAATAATGTTTTTTTACAATTTTTAGATATGTATATTATTTGATATGTAATTTTTCGTCAATGTAAGGTGTGGTATGGACCTATATGTAAAAATTTAATGGACCCAAAAATACACATCGATAGTTGATGGGTCTAACCGGCACTTTCCAAAAACTTAATGAACTAATGGTGCATTGTACTCTTTAAAAAATTTGCACAAGTCATGCTCAAACTTTGTTTTGTGATAAAGACAAACCACAATAAAAGAAATGGTATTTTTTTATTTTTTGAATAAGATGAGTAATTAAAATTTTGAAAAAAATCAACCACATGAAATAAAAAAGATGGAGGGAGTAGTTTGGTACGTATTTTCCAGACATATACCTTTGCCCACACAACAAAATGCG
The DNA here is from genome assembly GCA_022530915.1 of Paspalum notatum. Classification (NCBI taxonomy): domain Eukaryota; kingdom Viridiplantae; phylum Streptophyta; class Magnoliopsida; order Poales; family Poaceae; genus Paspalum; species Paspalum notatum. The sequence goes on along the minus strand of CM039683.1, from coordinate 3,943,779 downwards.
CGAACCGTTCGGGGAATGAAAACGGTGCTAGAGGTGGTTTTGTTTTATTTTACAAGTAGCAAAAGCACTATATGATGTAACAATTAAAAGGATTCTTATACTTAGCTTAAAACTGCTCTTAACTATTTAATCCGAATAAAAAAAGTCATGGTTTGTTAACCTTCTTGGCATGATTTTTAAAACAAATTAAGTAAAGAACCTAACCAAAAATGTTAAACAAAGAAATTTATTGTCCATTTTACATAAATTACAACGTTGTGGGTTTGTAGATTCAATACAAGAGTCAGAATTTGGCCACGCATCTGGAGGTTTTAGGATGCAATGACGTCGGCAAGTGTTTATATGTCTGATTTAACAAACCTATATGATCATCTTCATTTGAATTTGTTAGAAAAATAGTATACGGAAGTGCTAAAGGACACCGCCACGTTTGCTAAGAGAGCATAGAAATTATCACATTAATTAGAAAAAAAAAACCCTATTGAATTTTGTCAAGGTCTAATGGTCCAAATTGAATATAGAGCCCATGCCATATACACATATTGAATCTTATATCGAGCGGATCTTTTGTAAAAAAAATATTATTATAAGAAAGGTGTACTATTCTGACTTTGGAGAATCATGAGCAATATGTTGCCAAATTCCTACTCCTCTGCTCCCTCCGTTCTCAAATACCGTGTATCTGATTTTATCCTAAGTCAAACAATCTTAAGTTTGTCCAAATTTATAGAGAAAAATAATAACATCTACCACACCAAATGAGTAAATTATATCTAATAATGATCATTTTATATTAAAAGCATTATTGTTCTTTTCTATAAACTTGATCAAACCTAGAATAGTTTAATTTAGAAAAAAAAAATCCAAAAAAACCACTGTGTATTTCAGGATGGAAGAGCACGTAAAGAGCTTGATGTCTAAGAAACAACATGATACACTATTACGATTTAAAAGAGGCGAGAGTAGTTTGCCATGCTCCAACTCAAAAAGCAAAGAGTCTATATATAATACATAATATATGTAATTAGATTGATGATTCTTAGTGTTTCCATTAATGGCCTCCTAGAAAAATAAAACGTATTATGTCGATCTGAAGAGATAGAAATTACCATGTCAATAAAAATACCCGTGCCATTAGGTTTTATTCATATCTAACTCTCTTCATTAAACAAAAATATCTTATACCAAATACGACTAATAAAAAGAGAAATATCCAATTTTTATGCAAGTGAAAAATATGGGAATTGAAAATTTTTTGGTCAAACAAGCCCTCCATAAAACAGGGGCTTTGGATTCAAAAAGAACGGGCAACCATGTAAAGTCCAGAAAAAAAGGCAAACACATGCCCTAATAATAATATAATAAAAAAACATGTGGTACTAAAAAAAAACATAATGCTAAAACATTTTTTTAAAATATTAAATTTAAGTAAACTCAAACTAAAAAAAAACTAGCTACACGCGCTATTTGCGCGGGCCATCTTACTAGTTCTTAGTAATATTAGAGTTGATAATTTTAATTCATCTTTTGTAATGACCTTGGGTGAACGTGCAAATTTAGAAATCACTTTAATTTAACTTTTATGATTACATATTGGGTAGCTTATAAGCAGATTTAAGGCTTACTTTATTTCATTTTTTATAATAGCATGGTGAGTAATTTATATGCAAATTTAGGATGTTATTTAATCCATATTTTATAATGGCATGGTGGGTAATTTTTATGCAAATTTAGAGGGTTATTTTAATCTAGATTTTATAATGGCACATGGTGGGCAATTTTTATATAAATTTAGGAGGTTATTTTATTTCATCTTTCATAATGGCATGGTGAGTATCTTTTAAAATACATAATAGATCTAATGGCTACTATTATTAGAGCTATACTAGTCCATCAACACGTGCTCTCGCATGGGCTAAAGTTTTATTAGGATATAAATTTAATCTTAGTATAAGTTTAGAGGTGGTTATTTTAATTCACCTTTCGTAATGGCGTAGTGGGTGACTTACGTGCAAATATAGAAATTATTTTAATTTATCTCTTAGGATAGCATATAGGTTAATTTATATGCACATTTAGGGTTGATTTTAATTTATCTTTTATAATGGTATGGTGGATAAATTTTATGCAAATTTAGGGGGTTATTTTAATTTGTATTCTATAATGACGCGGTGGGTAATGTTTATATATATTTAGGGGGTTATTTGATTTCATCTTTATAATGTCATGGTGTGTAATTTTTAGAAAATATAATAGATGTAATGATTACTATTATTAGAGCTATATGATGGACAGTTGGATGTTTTAAATTTTTGTGAGAATTTTTAGGATTTATTTTTTTTCTAACGCCTATGGTGAGGATTAACGCAGTGGCTTCAAAAAAAACCTCCAATTAGCAAGATTAAAAAAGTTTAAAAATTATTTTTATTTATCTTCATGATGGTATATTGTGCAATTTATATGCAGATTAAAGGATTATTTTAATTCACATTTTATAATGACATGGTGAGTAACTTATATGCAAATTTAGATAGTTATTTAATTCATATTTTACAATGATATGGCAGGTAATTTTTATGTAAATTTAAAAGGTTATTTATTCATATTTCATAACGGTATGATGGCCAATTTTTATATATACAAATCTAGGAGATTATTTTATTTCATCTTTAATAATTTCACAGTGGATAATTTTTTAGAAATTATAATATATATAATGACTATTATTATTAGAGCTACATGACGGATGACAGATCTATAATTATAGCTGCATGATGGATGGTGGGATGTTATTATGTTAATTACATAGAAAACATATGTAATGGCTATTAAGATTCAATCTGCAATAGATGATAGGATGTTTGTGATTGTTGTGAGAATTTCTACGATTTTATCTTTTATTTAGCGCATCTTGTGACGATTAATAAAAAGGTTTCAATAGGATTTTTTTCCAATGTAACAGCGAGATTAGGCACAAAATATCTGTTTCGTATAAAGATTTCTAGCGTATTTTTGAAAAATGTTACCGGATCATTTAGTAGCGTAAATTTGCAAATGGGAAAAATTGAAAAAAAACTGAGAGTAAATTGAAAATGGAAGAAATATGCCTAGAAAAAAAAAGTTCGCTTCCGTTAAGAGTTGAACTCATAACCTTTCGTAATGGAAAAAGTAGGTAATTACTTAAAAATAAATTGAAATAGGAAAAATATGCAAAAAAAATTGTTTTCGTTGAGAATTGAACACAAAACCTTTCATAATGGCAGAGGTGGGTAATTACTTAGAAAACAGATTTAATGGCTATTAGTATTCCAATCTGCCAATTGATGGTCGGATGTTTCTAGCGTGCTTTGAAATTAGTGCAACTTTTGCTTTGAAATTAGTGAAGCTTTTGAAACCTTCAATCAGTAATAGTAAGATAAGATGATGGATGGCCGGATGTTTTTTATTTTTGTGAAAATTTCTAAAATTTATTTTATTTTCTGTCATGTCTGATAAAGATTAACGGGAAACCTCTAATTGGTAATACTAAGATTAAGATGGTACCATGACCCTCAACTCTTGACTGGCTCCCTCCGAAGTCAGAAGTGATGCAGTGTCCCTTCTGATGTAGTATTTTTCAACTCATTGTAAAGGAGCACGATAAAGACCGATAGGAAAAACAGTTCAACTCGCAGTAACAGGTTGATTTCTAAAATTTGGTTTGGTTCATACTCCCTCCGTCTCACAATAAATATTGTTTTAGAAATTTTAGAACAGATTAATGAAGATAGGATATGACGCATGTGCCCTGGTTAATAGATTATTCTTTTTCTTTTAAGGTGTTTGCATGCATGCATGAAGATTAGTTTTTTTTAAAAAGGCAACTGATATTTAAAACAATCTTACTGTGAGGACAATTCTAAAACATCACTTATTATGGGACGGAGAGAGAATTTATTTTTTAAAAATTTATTTTATTTTTCTGTTTTCACCGTAGTTCTGTATTGGCTGGCCAGTCTTGGCCCAAAGGCTGCCCTGCAGATACTCAAAATCGCACATGTGACCTCTTCAGAAATATTGGAACTGAGGCTATCTGCACTCGTCCAATTTTAAATTTCTACCCTAAAAGAAATATTCTTTCCACGTCAGCGAGATTCTCTACTCTATACTACAATCATCTGTACTCATATCAACCCTATATCTTCACCCTATAACAACTACCGCATATTATATTATTTTTTCCTCTCCTATCCCTGCCCACCGGCGAGCACCGCTCTCTTCTCCAATCCTCCCTCTCCCTCTTCGCTTCTCCACCCGCCGCCGTAGCGCGCCAAGCCTCCCCGGCCTGCTGCCGCGCCCCTCGCCTCCTCAGCCGGACGGCCACGCCCCGCGCCTCCCTTCCCCTACTGCCTTCTCCTCTGCCCTGCCGCGCCTCCTCCTCTCCTGCCACCTCCTCCACGCGCCGCCGGCGGGGGATCCGGCACGACGGACCTTCTACTCCGCGCCTGCCACCGCGACGGCCCTTCTCGTCCTCGAGACGGCGCCAGCACACGACGACGCCAGTCCTCGTCTCCGCCCGGCACCTCCTCTCTTTCTCTCCGCCCGCGCACTGCCCCTCCGCCTGACACCTTTCCTTCTCCCCACCAGGGCTACCCGCTTCCTCCGCCCTGCCATGGCGCTCGCTTCCTGCGCCGGCCATGGCGGTCTCCGCGTCTGCTCGAGATGGATCCGGGGCCGAGGAGTGGGGGAGCAGGCGTGCCCGTCGGATCCGCGCCGCCTCGTCCTCCCGTGACGGCTGCCGGCCTGCGCGTCGCCTCCCCGCGCCCGCATCGTCGTCCTCCGCGCGCCGGCTTCCCCGGGTTGGATCCCGCCGCCATGGGCGGCTCTCCTCCACCGGCGCCACCACATCCTCCACCGACGCGCCTCGTCTCCCGCGCTGCCCCACCTCTCCTGCTCTGCCCGGATCTGCTCCTTGCCTCCTCCTTGGGGCACCCATGGAGAAGGCGTCGACGGCCTCTGCTCGGGCACGCGCGCGAGAGGAACGGCCAGTGCCACTGTGGATGAGAGAGAAGCTGTAGGGGAGCGACGCTATCCACCCCACATGTGGGGTGAGAGAAGGCTCACCCTATCACAGGGTGACCTTTCCAGTCGCCCGCTACAGCTATCGGGTTGGCTGTAAAAATTTAGGGAGAAATTTAGCACTGCCCACTGCGGATAGCCTAAAGTAGATATCACTGTGGCTGAAGAACAAAACAAAACATGGAAGTGCAGCCTTGGCAGCACACGATTATTTTGTTCCATAAAAGTACATGTCACGAGACCTATCTCAGTTTGATCGACTTTATTATCAGATAATAACCAGCAGATCTATCTTCTGTCAAATTTCTTATCACAGCAAGCCCCCGCCTGCGCAACTTACGGCAGGACTCTGGTTACAGCATGACCTGATGCCAGAGGGAAGACATGCATTATGGTTAATCCATTCATCACCTATGCTCTGTGCATATATATATAAACAATTAATCAGTATATTTACCTATTTAGTAGCAGGATGTGGATGTGGGCATCTGTCTTTAAGCTCCAGGATCTTGTCTGTGTTGTGGTGATGCTTCTCTTCATCTGTAAGAAGACGGACGATGCAGTGCATCATCTCTGGGTCCATGCCCTGCAACAGTCTCACCAGCTGACAGCAGGGGCCTCGTTCCGGTGGGGGCGGAGGATTGCCCGGCTTCACGATGTTTAGCTTACAATGTAACAGCACATCCTTCTTCTGTTGCTCGGTGCATACCACCTTACCATTCAGAGAGTCCAAGCAAACTACTGCAAACACTACCAGTACCAGGAGGAGGAATGCTGCTGCTTTCGCGTTCCCAGCAGGTACCATCTTGCTTGCTGCTAGTTATATTAGTTTCAGAGACCAACTACCGGTTGAATGGACCAGCAATAAGGCCCAAGTTGATGTTCTATATATCCCCAACTTGACTATGCATATATATACAAATGGAAGGAAATCGTTCAGAACATACGGACTTCAATGCTTGGGATGTTTGAAATCATATGTGGGAACAAAATGAGATATGGATACTCAAATATATGGGGTAGGATATCCTATCATTTATAAAGGATTGATTCCATTGTGGTATCGAGGTCTATTTATACTCAAGATTTCCTATTTTAGCTTAGTGGAATCTTTGATCTTTCCTCCACAATTAATATTTACGCTATACATCTACAAATTTGTGGAGCTAGAAGTGCTTATTGATTGTCATTAGTCACTACTCACTGCATCATTAATCGATGTGATTCACATGTGGGAGGATGGATTATTGATGGAAGTTGCATCCAATTTGTGGTTAACTCAACCAGGCTGCTTTCACTCAAGTTAGAGAGCCAAACAATTTCATTAAGCACTATTAATTTATGAGTGCTCGCTACATACACAATGATGCTCCTCCACTGAGCATTTGGTTTGGAGGGAGCAGCAGCGCAGGGGCGGGCGGGGAGACGGCGGCGGCGCGTGTGTGGGGTGCGGTCACAGGCGTGGCCATTTCGAACCAAACAGACTCCTCCACTGAGCACTTGGTTTGGCCATGTTCAACCAAACAGACCCTCTTGACCTGATCTATACGGGCAGCCTGGCTCAAAGGGCTGTCCAGATCTTTTCCTAGCCACTTACCAAACAGACCGAAATATTAGAAATTTATATATATTGTCAGATTTACAATTAATCGAAATTGCTATTATTCAATATTTCGCATATCTTCATACTTTAATAGAGCGTCTTATATATACATAATTTTTTTATCTTATCTATCTCTAACATGCTCTAGCTAATTAACATTTATATTTTAAAATAGTAGTGGTAATCAATATATAAATTTTGGGGCTGCTTAACACAAGTAATTTATATGTAAATTAGGGGATACTTATAATTCATTTTCCACAATGGTAATTTACATACAAATTTAGGATCTATCACAATGTCATGGTGGGTAATTGATATTCAAATTTTGGGGTTATTTTGATTCAGCTTTCACAAATGATGTGGTCGGTAGTGATGTGGTCGGTAGGGAACTATCTTATTTGGTATTTCATAATGGTACGGTGGATAATTTATATACAAATTTGCAGGATTACTTTTATCTAGTCTTTCATAATGGTATGAGGGGTAATTTATAAGTAAAATTAGGGGTTACTTTGACTGGTCTTTACGGCGTTCCTTTAATGGTTTTTTTCATGGGTAATTTTTTAAAAACTATAATAGATCCAACCGCTAGTATTATTGGAGACTATTTGATATACGGCCGCATGTTTTTGATTTTTGTGGGATTTTCTAATATTTATCTTTTTTTACACACCACGTAATCCGTTATTTTTTAAAACCTCTACTTAGCCACAGTAAGATGAGCCCATGCAAAATCACAAGGTTGGTTGGAGCCTTATGTTAGAGCCTTGAAACTAATTTCCACGAGAAACACTATAAAACATTATAAGATCAATGTGTAGACTAAAGTTTTAATAGACATATGATCTAGAAGTATTATATTCTATAAATAATTATTTACTTTGACGCTGTGAAAACAACCCCTTTGTTGAAGTGAAATGCACGAGTGGTCCTTGAATTTAACACGGTGTGTCAACTAGGTCCATGAACATAAAACCTGAAATCCGGGTCATAGAACTTAGAAAACCATGCCATCTGAGTCCATAAAGTTTGCTTGAGTGCCACTTGGGTCCTAAAACCACTAATCTACTTGTTGACTATGCATGGACTGTGATTTTTAAGTACGAATTACAAATGTGAGTCCCTAAAGTTGCCTTGCATTGGCCATGATTTTCATAAATTGGGTCTATATATTAGGTCAATATCTCTTTTCTCTTCTTGGGTCCCATTGTAAGTGAAATATTTTTTTTTTTTGTTTTCACCATGCTCTCTCTCCTCTATCCTCTCTCTCACCTCTCCTGCCTGCACTTGTCATCGACCGCCTCCTTGGCACTGCCGCTCGTTTCTACTCACCACCGTTGATATCGGTAGGAGTACGAGGAGTGATGAACAAAATTTTTAAAATTATTTCACTCAATAGATCCCACGTATCATAGCTGAAGAGGAGTGATGAACAAAATTTTCTATTATATTTTCTAAAAACTAACCCACCGTGCCATTATGAATGATGGAATAAAATAACCCTCTAAATGTATATAAAAATTGCCCACCATGCCATTATGAAAGATGAAACAATTTAACCCTCTAAATTTATATAAAAATTACACACCATGCCATTATAAAATACGAATTAAAATAAACCCTAAATTTGCATAAAATTACCCACCATGCCATTATAAAATTTGGATTAAATATTCCCTAAATATGCATATAAATTACTCACCATGCCATTATATAAGATGAATTAAGATTGACCCTAAATCTGAATGTAAATTACCCAATATACTATCATAATAGATAAATTAAAATAATTTCTAAATTTGCATGTAAATCACCCACAATACCATTACGAAATATAAATTAAAATAATCACCTTTGATATTATTAAGGATTAAATCTATATCTTTCAAAAAATTCTAACCCTAGTCAGTTTAAATTCGTAATGAAATTACACATACCCCTACCGTTACGAAATGAAAGATAAACGAATACAGCCAACATATGCTGTATCAACTTATTCCTCGTTCAACTCATATATTTTGAGACTCCAATTTGTGCGAGAGCTCCGGTTGATGCACTATTTTAGGCAAACATGACTGAAACAGGGATTTTAAAGGAGCTAAAAAAAAGTTCTCTAAAAAAACATATTTCACCTGCAGCTGGCCGTTTGAGTTATTCAAAATTTTGGCTATTTTGAAAATAGAAGTATTCATGTGCGTTAGCTCTGATCATTGGGTCCAACAGCCAAATGTTGGATTCATCGAGCACCTGGCAGTCAATCCAAAATAGCTACCTCTAATAATACGACGCTGATCTGATCTTCACCGGCCCGGGCATCAGACCGGCCACTTGAATTGCAATGCAGTCGTGTAGCAGTAGCATTGCACCACACTAGCAGCCAGCCAGTACGCTGTACGCACGTACTCATGGAAGCCACGCCTCTGTCCCCCTCTGTCTATCTCGACGAGCTCCCCGCCGGCAACGGCAAGCAGCAGGACCCATCGCGTGAGGACGATGACCTTGTGCTCCCCTACATCTCCCGAATGCTCATGGAGGATGACATCGCCGACAAGCTCCCGTACGGCTACGACCCCGACCATCCTGCGCTCCTCAATGTCCAGCAGCCCTTCGCCGAGATCCTCGACATCTCCCAGCCGCTGGCCACGGACACGGCGGCGGCAGAGACCATCAACAGCAGCCTGATGAGCTTGCTGCCAACTGATGATGAGAGCAGAAGCTGCATGGATGCGGTGACCATGTCATTCTTCAAAGGCATGGATGAGGCCAACAAGCTCTTGCCCACGATCCCTAATAGAGACAGCGAGAGCTCTGACGGCGGCAGCCGGAAAAAGAGGCATGGCGACGGGGATGACGAGGCAGAGGCCGGCAACATGAACATGGGCAGCAAGCAGATGGCGCCGCCGCTGCAGCCTGATGAATCAGATGAAGAGGAAGCGGCGGCGCGTGGGATGCTGGAAAGGTTGATGCTCAACGGCGGCCACGACGACCCAAACAGTAGTAGATGTAGGCTCGCTGACACCGGCACAGCAAAGGAGAAGGAGACGCATACGATGCCTCCGCCGCCGCCGCGGCGGAGAAGGCGCAGCAGCGCCGGCACAAATTCGAAGCGCGCGGCGGCGGTGGACCTGCACGGCTTGCTCGTCCGCTGCGCCGAGGCCGTGGCGGTCAACGACCGGAGTGGCACGTCCGACCTGCTGGAGCGGATCAAGCGCCACTCGTCCGCTACCGGGGACGGCACGCAGCGGCTGGCGCACTGCTTCGCCACGGCGCTGGAGGCGCGGCTGGCCGGAACCGGCGCCCAGGTGTACCGGTCGCTGGTGGCCAGGCGCGCGTCCGCCGCGAGCGTCGTCAAGGCGTACCAGCTGTACATGACCTCGTGCTGCTTCGTCCCCGTGAACCAGCTCTTCTGCCACGCCACCATCTGCGGCGCCGTCGCCGGGAGGAAGAAGCTGCACATCGTCCACTACGGCCTCGGCCGCGGGCTCCAGTGGCCGGAGCTGCTCCGGCGGCTGGCGCGCAGGGAGGGCGGGCCGCCGGAGGTGAGGCTCACGGGCATCGACGACCCGCTGCCGGGGTTCCGCCCGGCGCAGCGCGTCGTGGAGACAGGGCGCCTGCTCAGCGGCTGCGCGCGCCAGTTTGGCGTGCCGTTCGAGTTCCATGGCATCGCCGCGAGCTCGGAGGCCGTCCATGTCCAAGACCTGCTGATTGATCCCGACGAGGTGCTCGTCGTCGTCTCGATGCTCCATCTGGAGAAGCTCATGGACGAGAGCGTGGTGGTGGAGAGGCCGAACCCAAGGGACGTGGTGCTGGGCACCATCAGGAAGATGAGGCCGTCCGTGTTCATCCACGGCGTCAGCAGCAGATCGCTCAGCAGCGCCTTCTTCCTGACGCGGTTCCGGGAGGCCCTCCACAGCTACACGGCTCTGTTCGACATGATGGACGCCGTCGCCGGCAGGGGCAGCGAGCGGAGGCTGGTGATGGAGCGGGAGATCTTCGCGCGGTGCGTCACCAACGTCGTGGCGTGCGAGGGCGCGGACCGGGTGGAGCGGCCGCAGAGCTACAGGCAGTGGCAGGCGCGGAGCCACCGAGCGGGGCTTCGGCAGCTGCCATTGGACCCTGGCATCGTCCAGATGATCAAGGGCAAGGTGAGCAAGGAATTCCACATGGATTTCGTCATTTTCGAGGATCACCGCTGGCTTCTCCAGGGGTGGAAAGGCCGGGTGCTCTACGCCCTCTCCACGTGGACGGTAGATGATGATCGCTAGTCGCTGCTCGCTAGCAAGGTCGTCTGTCGGTGGGACTTGGGCACTTGGCACCGCAGACTTCATCTGTATTCGTCTCATAGGATGTATGATATAGCTGATGAGAAACTTCAGAGCAATATAATATAATTTTAGAGAAATTTCTCATAGCAAGGTAGTATAATGATAAATAATCATTCACAATTAGGGAATTATGTTATCTTATCTTTGATAATACTACTTTACTTAATTTCTACTATATATTATCAGAGACAGAAGTAGATAATCGAAGAACATGTATCGGAACATTTGTTATTACTTAGCCATTTTTTTATAATAATAGATATTTGTAATTTAGATTGTTTTAGGGAATTTTTTTTATTTTAACAATGAATGTGGTTGGTAATTTCCATGCAAAGTTATGATTACATAGGTTAATTACCTACTATAATGGAAAAATTGGATAATTTAGGTTTAAGGTTAGAGGATCACTTTAAATAATCTTCAATAAAAGCATGGTGGGTAATTTATATGCAAATTTAGAGGTTTACATTAAGTCATCTTTCGTAATGGCATAGGGGTAACTTATATGCAAATTTAGAGAGTTACTTTGATTCATGTTTGTAATAGCATTCTGGGTAAATTATTTGCAAATTTAGAGAGTTACTCTAAATTATCTTCCATAATGGCATAATGAATAATTTATATGCAAGTTTAGAGGCTATTTTAAATTATCTTTCATTTTGGCATAGTGGATAATTTATATACAAATTTAGAGATTTACTTTAAAACATCTTTCATTTGGCATTGGTATATTTCATAATATGGCGTAGTGGGTAAATTTTTTTTAGAAAATAGAACATATCCTACGTCTATTATTTTTAGAGGCTACCAGATAGAGATGTTTATCATTTAAGATAATATATAGGATTTATCACTTTTTCTACCACATCTACATATTGTATATAACGCTTCTTTTGGGGCCTCATTAGTAAAAGTAACATACCATATACCACCTCAGTTCGCAAATGTATGATACGGTTGATTTTTTTCCATAACTTCAATTCTTCGTTTTATTCAAAAAAAATCCATTCAAACATGTGAAAATATAAATCATACCCAAACTATATTTAGTGATAAATCCAATGAAAACAAAATAAATGATAACTTATTAATTTTTTTGAATAAGACGGACGTTTGGAGTTTTAGAAAAAAAATCAAACGTGTCGTACATTTGTGAACGGAGACAATACACAATATCTCAAAAAAAAAAAAAGACCGTCCAATACTTGTACTACTACGCAAAGAAGATTTTTGAAATACATGAATCCCCAACTGTATTGATAGACTTGCACTGGTGATGTTATATGTAGCACTATGTGCTTATTCCATCTAAAGGTATCACATTTTCATACATCTTGATAAGGTCTGAGTGTTGGCGTATGTGTGAGTGCTCGTATCCATATTGTGTTTCACGAAAGAGAAAGAAAACGTCCTTCTGTTTTATGTGGCACCTTATCGTCATCATGTCATAGTCTCCTTCATTACCGTTCGTGGGATCGACCTCCGTCCGGTGTTTTTTTCAAGGCTTTGGGTGTGTATACCTAGGCACCAGAGACAAGGACAGGGAGCATCCATGTAACACAGCAAACGACGAAATTTCCCAATCTATTAATAATACGATACGGTGTGTAGCACCAAAATACAGGAAGGGGACACATGAAAAGTTGAACTGGAAAAGGCCAACAAACAAGCACCATATACGAGGACATGTGTTTGGCTGGAGACTGGAGTCAAGACGAGATGGGCTAATTAAGACAGATACGTGTATTAAATTTTAAAATGGGCACGGGCCTGTGTGGCCGCTGCCACTTAAAATTAAACCAAAGATTGCATCCAAGAGAGTCAAGGACAAGTTGACTGCTGAACAAGTAGACAACCTTGGCAAAAGCTGTCCAAGGATGCATGGAAAATGGAGAAACTGCAAGGATTGATGCTTAAGCTACAACTGAGAGGATCAGGATCCTAGACAGCAAGTAGGATTGGCTTTGTCTGACAGGATCAAACCATAAAACAGGACTGCAGGATCATGATCCTATCGAGTTTAAATAGTAATTATATATTTTTAGACAAGATTTACAATATATTGTAGAAGTTAAATCCTGTGTATTGATTTTTACATTTGACTGACCTTTTGAAAAAGTGGACTCATTCACTTTATTTCCGATCTACCTTAATATTTTGAATAATATTTTACCAAAACTTAATGTACCACAACTCATACAGAGTAATAACATATTAGAGCAAAACTCAATTTGTTACATAAATTACCTAGGTTCATATATATTTTGGCAATTGTTTGGATATTTAAGATCCTACCAGTTTTGTGGAATCATATGGAACTCTCATGTTAGGATTGTGTGATGCTTTGAAATTATGATACACTGTGAGATTAGGATCGTGGTATTGTAATTTAATTTAGTATGTGGATTTGGACGACGCTAACGATGTTATAATAAAACTGCTATAAATAAGATGTAATATATGTACATTCGGCCAAACAACTTATCCAAGAAACAGAACTCCAATTAGGGTGTGATTGGTTGCCTGTTGAGGCTTGGGCTATATGTTTTTTTTTTCGAGCGAGCGATCACTGCGCGTATTTCATTAAGTTGGGCTATATGTTCAGATGGGCCAATATTCATGTACGAGTTGTTTGATTGTTTAATTGGGCTGGATGTAGGCTAGAGTAGACTTTTGTTTGGCCAATACTCATGTATGAGTAGTGGATTCACCTTTTTAGTCTGCCCTCCATCTTCTACAACTCAGGATCAGACGATGCTTCAATCGTCTTTCTGTCCAAATCGGCTATAATGTCCCACGTCTTACAGGTTAGCCGATTGGTTAACTTTTGGTACCACAAAATTTCTAACATTTTTTACATTTGAATTCAAGAATATCTGTATCTATATTCATTCATGACTCATGAGATTGACTCAATGCATATGTTCACCAATATGCTTTTGTCCACATGATATTTTTCTCAATTTTCAAATGCTTCAGTTGACATAATGTGTTAAAAAACTGGCTGGTTAGTGAAATTTATTCAAGGGGAATAAAGGATCATTTTCCCCATGAAGGAAATTGCACAAATTCCATTTAAACGAGGAAACAGTTTTCTTTTAAAAATTAATTAGGAGTATTGGTGCTCATGCATGTGCTGCAAATTGAAGAGTTTGGACTTTCGAAATGGACAAGATGACGGTTGGGAAACTTTTTCCATCTCTCCATCAAACCAACTAACCACTCATCATCATCGTTCTCTTTCTCTGTACTGCCAAAAACTGTCATTTAATTAGGAGTTTTTAACTACTAAAAGTTATGTACCACATTAAGATTACATTTATTTGACACGTATACAAGCTTCTTGATGGAAGAAATCATGTGCGCGATGTTTTATATGCATGCACACCTTTCTGCTGGATAGGATCATATATATTTGAAATAAGTGCGTATATATTTTTGCAGTTGAAACCTTTTTCTGGTACAATGATCGACGATGCGGATTGATTAATTAAGCTAGACCTTAGCTTTGTTGTGCTCAGCAGGCAGGCATGTGGCTTAATGGTGTGCTGTACAAGGCTGTTGGCTGCAATCTTGGACTTTAGTTGATGTTGGAACCTGGTAGATTAAAACTAATGTCCATCTACTGCATGTAGCTAGAAAAATGGGGATGCTATATATTACAATTTACATTAAGCCCTGCCAGGTTCATTGAACCCCTTCAGGAATCAATGGAAGGAATATGTATTGCTAACCTAGGTTCATGTAGCTAGCTAGCTGGCTATTGGCATAGGAACCATTGTAAGACTATGTACAGTGGGTTGGGTAAATGGATTGCCTATACACTGTTGCGACACTGTTCACAGAGAGAGAGGTAGTTGGAATAGTAGATGCACAATGCATTTACACATCCTGCTGCACATAGTCTAAAGCCTTCATTTTACAATGTTTGATTGTTTATGCATGGAGTAATAAGTGTAGTTTTGATCAATCTGTAACTATGAAAATGTAGGCTTTTAACCTCTCAGCTAGTATAAATTGCCCTATGTATCAAAACATGCCCTGTTTGCTACTCAATCATCTTTGCCCCAGTTTAGAGTGGTTTTGTGTGATATATTATGGCACTGTGGTGCGGAATGTGGCTGTAGTAGTTTCTGCACATTTAGATTTTTTTCAATGTTTTTTATTTAATATTCACTTGCTTTGGTGGTGAACATTAAAGAATTGAATCTTTATGACGAGGGTGGTTCAAAGAGGTGACGGGAAGCTAAATAATACTCCCTTCGTCCCTAGAAAATAAGTTATCTTAATTTTGTCCTAACTCAAATTTTCTACAGTTTAACCAAATTTATAGAGAAAAATATCGACACTCGTGACACCAAATAGGTATTTATACAGTAGGTGACAATAAATCTAACATATAAGTATATTTATAATTTAATTTTTATATAAACTTAGTCAAATTTCAAAAAGTTGACTTAGGACAAAACGTAGAATGACTGGTTTTCTAGGACGTAGGGGGCAGTATTAATTTAAAGACATATAGTACTTGGAAGGTGATCGATTTAATTAAACTTAGTAAAAGTGGAAGCACCAAAAGCAAGGGCCGGCGCATATGCATGCATCTATCCTGACAAGTACGAAGTTATGCCATTGCCATGTGCTCTCACTGCACGCCACAGGGGTTCGGTCTTGTTCGTCCTAGATAATTAGATCAGATTAATTATATTGGTATACTCCGTCCCGTCCTAACAGCGAGCCAGCGATTAGATGCTGCGGCATGCATGCATGACCACTGCAGGCATACGGGCCGGCTGATAATACAATTTTATTAGCTAGGGGTTATATTTATATATGTAGGCGATACATATATAGATCCAAGCTAGTCAAGGCAGTATATATGGAGATCGAGAAACCAAGCGGCACAATCACATAAACGTACAGAATATAAAAAGCGACTAGCTTGAGATAGAGCTGCGAGAGCTCTGCCCATCCATTCCAATAAGCTCTCGATCTAGTAGACAATACAATTAGCAAGAGTACGGTACTCGCGCGTTCTGTGCGCAGTGTTTGTGAAGGAAGACTGAAGAAGAGGAGGATCGGAGGAAGAAGAAGATGTACGCCGGCGGTAGCAGCTGCAGCGCCACCTCCAGCTGGGACGACGACATCGTCCATAAGCAGCTGCGCTACAACTACAAGCCGGAGGAGGAGCTGGGAAGCCGGAGGAGGGAATTGGATGCTGCTGCTGCTGCAGGTCCGACGACGACAGCCGCTTCTTCTTCTGAGCGTAGTGGACGACGGCTGCTGCGGCGGTCGGTGTCCATGTCCATGGTGGGGGTGAGAGGGCGGCTGGCGAGCGCGGCGAGGGAGCACAAGGCTCGCCTCTACATCATGCGCCGCTGCGTCTCCATGCTCGTGCGCTCCTCCTGGGGGAACGCCAAGGACCACTAGTCCACCTATATATGGGCCTGTGCCTGCCCTTTTCTGGGCCGGCTAGCTAGTAGGCCAAGCCAGGTTCATTGTTTTTGGTGATACTTCTCCGGTCAGTTGCCCCTTGCCAATTTGATTTGTTACACTAAATTAACCTGATGGCAGGGGAAATACATTACATGAACAAGTAGAAAACGGCAATGTTTTCCTTATTCCTTACCATGAAGTTGATGGGTGATACCTCATCATTACATCTATGCTCCTAATAATTTCAAAAGAGTTAAATGAGTCCGTGGTCCATGAACTCGCCGGGTGCCACTTAGTTCCATGAAACTTTGACAATTTATTTCTAGGTTCTTCAACTTATGAAACCATGTCATTTAGGTCCAAACAGGGGCGGAGCTAGGATATAGATTGTGAGTGCGGTCGCACCCACCAAAATTCAAAGATAGCTTATCAATTTCAGATTTTGACCTCATATATTTGAGCATCTAGCACATACTACGAAGCATCGCACCCCCCCCCCCCCACACTACATTTATCTCTAGCTCCGCCCCTGGGTCCAAAGCACCATAGTTTTAGGCCCTCTTTAGAATGCAGGAAAATTTTTGTTCCTGCGGTTTTTCTGTGAAATTGAATTCTTGCGCGATTTCTATGAAATCCTGCGTTTCAAAGATGGCCATAGTCGGCTAAAAGCAGCTATTAGCGGATAGCTAAGGATAGCAGCAAAATATGAATAGATTGGTGCATATATAGGTTCATGATGATCAATCCCTCCGCGAACTTGGTGATCTGGAAGATGGTGATGATAGCCGAGGAGGCTCAGGTAGGTGTGCTGGTGGGCTTGGCAAAGACCATCGCGGCCAGCCTGACGAGATACAGGAACGGCAGGCGTGTCATCTCCGCCATGGAGAAGTTCCTCTCGGCACCTCCATGGCTGCATCACTGCTGGCCTCCCTTGCTGATGATCACATCGATGAGCAGCAGCAACACTGACACTGACACTGACATGCATGGCTCCCCTCCTTTTGTTGTTGGTTGGAGAGGGAAGGCCGGTGTTTCTGCAGGTGCCACCTCCATTCCCATCCCAGTCCCCGACTCACACTACTGAATGATCGAGCTCATCGGTGGTGTGTGCAGTGGCGTTCTGTTCTGAGTTCTGACAACAGAGTAGCTCTCTGTTCTGTCTATGCCACTGGCTTCAATTCTGGAGCTCGATACGTTATAATAATATACACTCAGGTTTCACGCTTTGATGAAGTGTGCATGCGAACTACTGTATCTCAGTGTGGTTGCTTAACTTTGTGGTCGATTCTTTTACATATATTCTACAGTACAAATATATAATAGCTGGCTCTGAAGGGAAATTATAGGTCATCACAGACGAACAGAGTAGGCACTGGACTCACTGACTGACTGACATATATAAATATATATATATATATATGCAGCTAGAGGCCAGAGCACATACTACTGTGGTAAAGCAAGTGGTAATAACAACACATACGGAGTATTAGTAAGTAGACCTTAATTAATTATTTCCTTGATGTTGGCGGCGGGCAGAAGGTGATGAGGTATCGGCTGGCCCTGCACCGGTTGAGCGAGGTGGCGTCGTCGTAGGCGTAGCTGTAGGCCTTGGGGCAGACGGCCTTGAAGACGTGCGCGAACACGGTGGGGCGGCACCTGTCCGGCGACGCGTAGTCCCCCGTGCAGCAGTACCTGTCCCCTCCCATGGCCCTGCACGCGCTCCGGCACCCGGCCACCCTGCCCTCCCGGTCCCTCACCTCCAGCGCCGACGGGCAGCAGACGTTGAGGTCAGCCTGGCAGCCGGCGACGCCGCAGCCCGCGCCGCCGCCCACGGGGGTCATGGACACCGGCGCGTTGAAGCCGTCCACCAGCGACACGTCGTAGAAGTGGAGCGGCGACTTGGGCGTGCCCAGCGTCATCTCTACCACCGTGGCGGGCGCGGCGCCAGGGCGGCCGTCGCACCGGAGCACGCCGCCGCAGTCGCCGGTCGCGCAGCTGCCTCGCCCGCGGGCGTCGAAGGAGCAGCCGCGCCGCGGCCACACGCGGCCCGACCACCCCACCGGTACCTCCAGGGCGGCCTCGTCGCCGGGGGCAAGGTGGAAGCCGCCCGACTGCGGCGTCGGGTGCGACGCGGTGCCCAGAAGCCCAGGCCAGATGGATTCCGCGCAGTTGTTCACCAAGATCAGCTGGATGCCACTGCCTGCGGTGCCGGTGACGACGAATAATGCCGATACCATGGTGACGACAGAGATCTTGAGGAGCTGCAGGAGCTTGTTGTTAGAGGCGGCCGAGGCCATTGTGGCTGGTGTACGTACGTACGAGACTGATCGACAGAGAGCGGGGGTTTGTTAGTTTGCTGCTGCTCTGGCTCTGCTAATATATGTCGTAGGAATGAATGCTTGTACTACTGATCGATCTTACAGTATATGTAACCAATGCAGCAACTAAAGGTTGGGATTGTTAATCGCGCGCATAGGGGAAAAAAGGAAGAAAAGATACAGGCAAGCAGAGAGAGATGCAAAGCCGCAGTACGTAATGTCATCTTTAGCTGTTACCTTTTGCTCCCTAATCTCAAGTAAGGTCGATCGAAGCAGCAAATTATAAATGATCTTCTTATATTAGGTAAAAAAAAAATGGAAATCAGTTTCTCAGGAAAATCTGAATTGGTTGAAACATGTAGCCGTGGTAATTAACAGGGTATGCATGCAGTTGCAGGATGTCTGAAACTCTTGTGCAGTAATACAAACACTGGATTACTGGAACTAGTTCAGCGTTAGTTAGTCGTCAGTCAGTCAGCAGCGATGAACATGCTATACTGTGCATATATATGTGCAACCGACAGACGGATTATATACCTCCTGAGTCCTGACACACAAGTTCAGAGAGAAGCAGATCTCAAAAGTTGCTACTGCATAGTAGTGTTGCACTGCAACTTCGGATATATAATCTAATAGACTCCTTTTGCTTTCTAGAAGAGAGAGATCGATCGCAATCTCATCCATCCCCGCATCTATTCCTTGCTTTAGACTGGGGTTTCATCTTAGTACAACGCTAGATAGATAGATATGTGTAAAATACCTGAGATGCATATGGATCGAAAAGCAGAAGAAGGATCGACCTCAGCTTGATGATGGATCGGACCAACACTTTCATGGAAGGAATATCTGTCTGTTCCTTCATCTCTTTTGCTTTTACCTCGCCAAACTTTGGCCATGATGGCCATGGAAATTAATTAATCTTGGGAAAAGTGCGTGTGTTGCTCACATATCTGCTGAAAGCATCATGTATGCCCCATAATCATATTGCTTTCCAAGTCACAAAGTTCGTCTCACGCGGCCCCATGTATTAGCATCGTAGCAATTTGTTATCTTCAATTTTGGTCACTCCTCCAATACGCTTCAAACGCCTATTTCTTTGTGATTTCTATAGTTAGGAGAGAAGGGACCCGGGAAGCAACCAAGAGTTTTTTCATTTAATTTTCTTATATCCATTATCGTAGGAACATTTTTTCCTAACAGTTCAATTACTTTAAAATAATAATTCCATGCTTTTCAAAAAAAAAAAATCCAGTCAACACAAGAATATAATAGTCCAATTCCGCATGAAATATGTACCATCTTCGCAAAAAATTATGTTTTGTTTTTAACGAGGAAAATTTCTAGCAGCATGATTGTGGGACAAAACTATCCTCGCTCCATCCTTCATGAGAAAATTGTTATAACTTTATTATAAAATTTTTTTTGCTTTCAGAAGAAAATGCATATCTCAGACATCAAAATCAACGAATTGTTTCATTGGGAAAATATATTTCCATTGCTGTAGTAATTAAATTACTTTCTTGCACCATTATTTTTCGCTGCTGAAACAGTACTTCGCACTTATATAAAATGAAATTGTTAGAACATCTATAAAATCAAATGCAAACAAAAAATGTTGGTATGGCTTGCGTAACGATAAACTAGTATGGTACTACACGGAGCAATTGAAGCAACAAAAAATAAATCTTAAAAAAAAAGAAAAATGGAAACTAAATGCATGAAGCCGACAAATCAAAATGGGCTGCTTTTATATTGGGCCGCGCCTAGTGGGCGTGGTAGGCTGGCGGCATTTCATTTGGATGCCAAAAGGGCTGGGAAGTAACCGATTCGCAAACTCCATCGGGTGACGGCGCGCGACCCCGCGGCCCGCGCGCCGCGCGCGTCCTGTGGCCTGTTGGGTCCGTGCGCTGCGCGGCCCTGTGGGCTGCTCGCTTTCTGCTGCTTTTGGCCCGCGCGCCCTGTGGGCTCTCCCTGCTGCTTTCGGCCTGCGCCTTGCGCTCCCCGCGGCCTCCAATTTGTAGGCCGTTCTAAAATAATTTGCTAATTTTCAGATCATTAAATGCACACAACTTATTGATAATACAAACATAACTTGCTATTGTATTTTAAAAACATCATACTCCATAAACTTGCTACATATTCATATGAATATTCAAGACATTACATAACTTTGCAACATTCACATCAATTTTGCTAGAGCAGAAAACTTTTTCACTACAAGACGCCATGAAATTGCTACATAATCGTACGAACTTTGCTAAAAATTACATAACTTCACGTAAATTTAAAACTTTTTTCTAACAAGATCCCATGAACTTGCTACATAATCATATGAACTTGCTAAACACCACATAATTTGCTACATAGTTGCATAAATTTGTCACAGAAGGAACTTGCTACAAGATTTACATTAACTTTCTACGTAATCATATGAACTTACTGGATATTACATAGCTTAATATATCTTTTCTACATAACTTGCTACATCTTTTCGTACATAACTTGCTACATGTCGGGGGCGTCGGCACCAGGATGTCCGCGGGGACGACGGGCGGCGGGCCCTCACACCGAGAACGACGGGGCAGCGGCCGGCGGCGGCCTGCGCCTGCGGCGACGGGGAGGTGGCTGGCGCAGCTCGCGCCGATGGGGGCGGCTACTGGCTGGGAACGGAGACGAGGGTTTCATACCGAAGACGAAGCGCAAGCTCGCACGGATCGACGGAGGGAGCGGTGCGGTTAGGAAAAGGAGGGAGGCGCTGTCTGGACAGGGTCGCAGATCACGCGACCCTGTCGCGCCTTATCGTCGTCCCAACCGATTGGTTCAAAGACAAATGGCAGTCCAGATGATCTGGCCCTGTAAACTACTCATTGTTACTCTAGACAACAAGTAGGAGTAAACATCATCATCATTATTTATGATCAATTTATATGATTTCACACATCTGCTTGCTTGTACAAAAATACTAAAAAAGAAGACCTTGTTTGAGATTAATTAAACTAGGCAGCACAGCACGCATAACACAAATACATATGCGTGCACGTGCCTATACGGTTTAGCAACTAATTAAGGATATTACAAACGAATGCAGTAAACTAATACATACTTACATAGTACATGCAATGCAACAAGTATAATGTGCAGGTAGTTTGTCGGACGGACTTTATATTAGCTACAGTAAACGACTATAAAAGAAAGAATACCATGCTAGCTGTGGTATATATATCTCCTCTCAGATCGAGGTGGTTTTGGTCAGTTTATTTCTGTGAGATATCTTCATCTCGTGTATACGGCGGTGTATCATCGTCGTCGTCGTTCAGCTGTGTACTGCTGCTGCCTTGAGGTATTATTGAGGACGCTGACGCACCACCAAATAAGCAACGTCTAACAACAGCAGCTGACTGCATGCTGACTGATCTGCCAGTGCCTATTTGAGAGGGAATCACTGAAATGGGGCTCCACAGCTGCTGCTCACTATTACAGTACAACTGACGGTGGGTGATCTGCAGGTCCAAGGAGCTCATTGCTGCGTCGTAGAGCGTCTCCATCGTCCTGAAACACTCAGCGGCGTCGTCGTTGATGATGCCCTCCTAATTAATTTTCACAGCCATGTAAAGCAGCAGTCAGCGACTCAGCGCTACTGTACGACGCAGCTAATAATTGTAATCAATCAGTAATAATGGACGATGCTGCAGGGGCACATCTCGATCAGTTACGTACTGCTGACGACGACTCTGCTCCTGGGCGATGAAGAAGGCGGCTGATATAAGAGGCAGCAGCAGGATCGTCCTCATCCATCGCCGCCGCACAGCGAAGAGCCGAGGAAGCGATAATGGAGGGATCAAACCGGATCAACGATGGTTCTGCACTTGATGATGATGCAATCTTACTATTACTAATTAGAGGTTCTAAAAGTTGCATCAATTTCAAAGCGTGCTAGAAAAAAAATAAATCCTAAAAATTCTCACAATAATCAGAAACATCTTACCATCAATTGGCAGATTGGAATATTAAGCTATTATGAAAGCTCTCAACAAAAGCAAATATCCTCTTTCTTCATTATATATATTTTCTAAGTAATTACCCACCTCTGCCATTACGAAAGATCTTGAGTTCAATTCTCAACGAAAGCAAATATCTTTTTTTTAGATTTTTCCTATTTTCAAATTTACCTTCACTTTTTTGTTTTTTTTTTCATTAAAGATGTTATAAACCTTTTCATGAAACAGATATTTTGTAGACTCTTTTTGAAATTTTCATGTCAATCCTCACAAGATACGCTAAAAAAAATAAAATCATATAAATTCTCACAATAATAAAAAATACCCTATCATCAATTGACATGTTAGAATCTTATTGCCATTAGATATGTTTTTCTAATTAGGTAATCACCCATCTTTACCATTATCAAAATAATATTAAATAACCCCTAAAACTACATATTAATTATCCATTCTGCCAATATAAAAGAAAAGATAAAATAACACTCTAAATTTATATCTAATTGCTCACATTTGCTATTTTGATAGGATAATACCAAATATCTCTTTTAATTTATATTTGAATTGTTCACCTTAGTTATTATGACCAATAATATGATAAAAGTAACCCCTCAAAATTATATTAAAAACACATATTTTTGCAATCAATCAAAGATTATGTAAATCAATTAAGCATGCATATAAAGTAGCAAGATATGATATTATAAAAACCTAAGTATAAAAATAGATCTATATTTGTTGTACGGTTAAGCATAATACATTTAAGACTTTCGTGTGTGTATATATATATATACACACACACACGTACGTCATTTAAACAAGGACGATTTCACCGTGAGATGCATGGATGGATCTAATTAATTATGTATTAGCTAGGAACACCGTAGCGTAGCGTACCTGCGAGCGAGCGTATGAGGAGACGTGTGCAGCGAGAGGCTGCGGCGGCGGTGGTGCGAGTAAGGGGAAGAAGGAGCTGGAGGAAGGAGTAGGGGGTGACGCAGGCGAGGCGCCATTGGAGCGCCTTGAGCAGCGTCAGCTCCATGTCACTGACCGTCGCCGGCAGGAATGAGTGCCTCATCACCTCTTCAATCTATATAACATGCGTGCGTGCATGCATACACATCGATAGATCAATATAATGAATTGTATATCCATCCATTAGAATATTACCATGTGTGCAACATATGCACGTGCGTACTCTAGTCATCGTAGTAACTGACCTGGAGATCGTGGAGTGAGGGGATATTGACCTCATCCAGCTTGCATGCGATGGACAGGCAGGACACGCTCACCAATTCAACCATCCACGCCTCCCATCTCTCCACCACACCATATGCACGCAATCCAGGCAGTACACATAATTATCATCGGTGTGAGCTCTTAGTTTCTTCTTCACCATATAGGCGTATATATATATATATATATATATATATATATATATATATATATATATATATATATATATATATATATATATATATATATATATATATATATATTGTGCGCATAATATAAAGTATACAGCTGTGCTTATTACGAACCAGGTGGCAGTTGATGGAGAGGAAGCGGTCGAGATAGTTGACTGCGTTGAACACCGTCGCCGCCGCTAGCCCCAACCTACCAAATGCCTGTAGATTCAGAAACGCCCGGCCGGCCGCACGCCCACGCACGTACGTATAGTATCCACACACATATATATACCACATCAAAATCAACGCACTGCACGTATTTATGTACGTTCCAAATATATACTACATGTAGCTTGTTCCTGCTAGCTAGTTCGAAAGAAATAAGAGATGGAGAAGGAACCTGGAACCATATTGTACTATTTATATGTTCAGTGTCGTATGCATGGATTCTTACATGGATGATGTAGTGCACTCCTGTGGAGCGAGCGCCGGACACGCCGCCGCCGCCGCCGTGTGGGATCATCGGCGATGATCCCTGCTGTTGCTGCGGTGGCGACAGCAGATGCTCCAGATAGCCTCTAGTCGGCGCATAGCACCGCTGCCTGGCCATGTGGTCCGCGAGAAGCAGCTCACTCGTGAGGCGGAGGTCTTCTTGTTCTTCGTCGTCGTCGTCGTCATCTCCGGCGACGACGACAGATGGTACCACACGACGACGACCGCCGGTGCTGCGGCTGTTCGCATCGTCATCATCAGTCGCCGGCGCCGGCGGGGCGACGAGAGGGTCTTCGTGGCAGTAGAGAAGGCTGGCAATACTATTCAGACGACCACAGCTGGTGCTCGCGTCGTCGTCTTCCATTCAGATAGACGTAACGCACGCTAGCTGTGGAGCAAGGTGTATATATGCACGACGACGACGACGGAACGGAACAGCTAGGAGCAGTTATCCTGATCGTGCGTACGTCGTGGATGGTGGTTGTTGCCTTAAAACAAGGGAGACCGTCCTCATGAACCTACTATACCCGCGCGCCATGCATCCATGGACCATATTGGCTGTGCCGCTGTGGTCCATGCATGTCCATGGCCGTCCACGCTAGCTAGCTGCAGTCAATGCATGCATGCATATGCAACCTTGTTGCTGTCATCATATCCTGTGTCACCCCTATACATGCTTGATAATTCCTTTTTGTTGATTTTCCCTAGCCATTCTGTGACGAGAGATTTCCATTTCGTCGTACCATCCACCATGTAATTTATAATTATTTTAATTTATTTTTTCATAATGACCTGTTGAATAACTTTTTCAAAAAAATAGAATAGATCCAATGACTAATATTCCTACATGATCAACGGCCGGATGTTCCTAGATTTTATAAAAAGTAATTAGGGCCCGTTTGGAACGCAGGAATTTCACAGAAAATAATTCAATTTCACAGAAAAAACGCAGAAATGGGAAAGAATTCCCGCGTTCCAAACAGGGCCTTAAGATATTTGTTTCTTTTCCTAACACATTTTGGTAGTTTGCTTCATTTTGAGCCTTCAGATAATGATATGATAGCAAGGTAATATGTGGCGGTGTACCATATGTCCATATACTGGTGAGGTTGTTGGTGGTAGCTAGCTAGCTACTTGTGTATGTGGATCCATGTACATATAGGGAGCCAGCTGATGGATCAATTACTCCAGCTTGCATCATATCGAGATGGATGACCGGCCAGCCATGCAGCAGTACACGTACATTAGTATTGCTAGCATACAACACGTGAGCATTGTAAATTACATACGCATGCATGCATGCATGTACACGGTACTCCACCACCTATATATTTACACATAGATCGATCGGCACCGGCTGGGGACGATGTACTACGGTGCATGTGTACGTGTACGCCATCATTGTCGTATATAGGAGTATATGGTCATGCAATTCCGCGGTCAATACAATACAGCATTGAAGGTGCAGGCCCCTGTGTACGTGCTTGCGTACCTGGCTCGGTTGCTTCTTTTTATTGCATTTTATACGTTCAATGCAGGTAGGCAAGCATTCTGACAGCGCAGCCGCCGGCCGGACGGCCGGTCGCCCAACATGCACATCCTCATAGTACGTACGTACCTGAGTACAGCCATGGCAGGCAGTCAGGCGGTGTCAGTGTCGTACGTAACTCATCATGCATGCATGGACAGCCGCTAGGCTACCACGACCACAAATCTGACCTAGTCCTACCTAGGTTTACAACCCCATGCATGTACTGTAAAAATGCATGCGTACTACAGACTAGCTGCACTGCATATCTGTCTGACTGATCGAGTAAGATCCTCCCTAATCATTGCCTAAAAAAACTTTTCTATCCACCGTCTCAACTATCTTTCTCTCGTACTCTTTTTCCGATGGTTAAGGATAGCCTAACTTGCAGTAAACATGAATCTAACTGATCACGATGCTCCCATTAATACAAAAAAAATCTTTTACCGACACATTAAAAAGGCTGTCAGAAAACAATGCATTTTTAACCGTTCTGCTATTCAAATTGAGAACTGAGTAGGGATGCGGGTCAGCCCGTGAGTCCGTTGGGTCGCCGAGGCGGAGGAACACGGGTCAACCGCAATACCGCGTGGTAGGCCGCTGCATAATTTAGGGCCCAGTTTATTTGCAAAGCCACACTTACGGCCCGGCCCACCCAACAACGTAGTCAGCTCAGCGGTATGTTGTGTATTCCCTTCCCTCCAACAAACACAAGCAAGCGGCCGCCCGCCATCGCTGTCTTCTTGTTCCAGCTCCGCCCCTCGAGTCGCCATCACCGCGGCGGGTACGTATCGTATCTATGCTTATGCTTGCCTGTCCATCCGTCCATCTCTGTGGCTACCGTTTTTTTTTTCTCCCTTACAATAACACCACCGTGACTGTACGTGCGCAGGCCGACTTCACTGCATGCGTTGCAGGCTGGGTGTTCGGCGGAATGCGTGCTCACCTTGACTGCCTTTCCATGCATCAACAGTTAGCTGGTAGAAGGAGCAGATCCTGGGGCGTGTGGGTGGGGGTGGAGCCAATTCCTCACCACAAGAAAATCGGTTGATGGATTTGGGGTAATTTCATTTCGCCACTGTCATCTCCCATCTCGTTCTTGTACTGAACAGCGCGCTTGATCTGATTTACAGTTGCATTTTGCCCACTGAACCAAACTTGCTTCTCCAGTTGGTTTTACGAATAAATAATCACATCACATATGAATGTTGGAGCTTGGAGTACGCCACTAATGCTCTTGGGGGAGAAAACAGACAGTAGTGATTATCTCGTGCAAAGCTCAGCCCCCAAATCTTGGAAGATAGGTTCATGCGCTGTCTCATATGTTTTTTTCTCTTCTAAAACTGTAGGCCACATGAAACCATACTTTAGATTTGACGAGCCCATCCCTTTTATACCTGAAACTGAAACATCACCTGTTGGCTTGTTAGCAGGGAATACTGGGCCCACTGATTTTGCAAGATGTTGTATTCATTTATCCCTATTCCCATCTGTGGTTAAAGATTTGCTGGATCTCATTGCTTGGGGGTGGTGTTGCTTCGTTTGGTTATGTACTAGCTTCATAACTTATTTTTAGGTTTTTTTTTTCTGAATTCAGCAAGAAGAGTTCACATAGTTGGCTGAGGGGCAGCAGCTGGTATTATACGTTATACTCTTTTGCACACATATATATTACCAAATCAATAAAATCCTATATTATATAAATACATGGACAAAAAGCTTTGCATGCCCATCGATCTATTGCTTGGCCGGATCCAGTATTGTAGTACAAAGAGTAAAACATCGATCACGAATAATAGAAGTGGCAAGCTTAAAAGATGTAAAGGCAGCTGTCATCCTTTGTCCTCGCTCTTGGCTCCACTCCAAGTTGGTGGCACCCGGGTTGGTGCAACCGAACATAAACTTGCAATTCTCAGTTTTGCCTGAAATAATATATATGATCCATGAGAAGATGAATTACTTGTTATTAGCACTGTGCAGTCAAGAATATAAGGATGTATACAAGCATGTAAAAATAAAATTGACAGACAAGTCCAACAATTCACCTCCCCCTATGACGGCCACCTAGCAACAGCAAGAGGTGCTATTTATGTTCTTCTACTTGAAGAAGCTGCCGGTCTTCATGGCGTCAGCGTTAGCATCACCAAGAGCAGCCTCGCTGAGGTATTTGTCGGCAAGCTGCACACGCTTGACGTTCTCCTGCTCTGCCACCAGCATGTGGCCGTACTCCAAGAGCTTCTCGATCGTCATCTTGGGCTGCTCGAACTTGGGAGGGCCCTCCTTTGAGTTGACAAGCTTCTTGCCGATGTTCTCCACACCAGTCTCGGTGACCCACTTGCGCACCTCGTCGTCATACACCCGGGCACGCAGAGCGCCAAAGAAATCGATCGACTGGCCTGGGAAGGTGTCAACGAGCTTGATGACATCTTCATCAGCAACGCCATCGGTGCGGAAGATACCCTTGCAGACGCCAATGCGGTCCTCGCGGGTGGGCGCCCAGTAGAACTTCTCCATACGACCGTCACGGATGAGGGGCGCGTACAGAGTGGAGAAGTCGTTACCGGTGACGATGATGGGCACACGGGGGTTTTCCTCCTTGTTGTACATGCCTGGGAGCTGCACGTTGGTGGGGTTGTCGGCGATGTTCATCAAGGTGGCATTCACCATCTGGTTGTTGACGGTGTACTGGGTGGTCCCACCCATACGACCCGCACCGGCGTCGAGATCGTTGATGAAGAGGCAGCACATCTTTCCCTTTCTGATGATGTCAGCAGCCTCACGGTACCGCTGCCTGATGAGCTTGGCGGGCTCGCCGGCGTTGCCACTCTCCAGCTCTCCGGCGCTCATCATGATGGGGCTGTGTAGATTTGTTTTGATATGTCAGCACCGATGGATGGATCGATCGATTGATCATTTATAAATAATTAGTACTATGTCAAAAGAACTGGTGATCACGTACGTGATGCCCATCTTGGAGAAGACAAGCTCGCATTGGAAGGATTTTCCTTGACCCTTGCCTCCCCAGATACCCAGGATGAGGGGAACCTGATGATTAATTATTACATTGACATGCATGTATGTGAGATTTTTAATCTGTAGCTAGTACATAGTATATACTTCTACCCGCGAGAGTACGTAGTCCAGTTGATTTCTGGTGAAATTAATTAATTAATCAATGGAATGAAGATCGACAGTTATAGTACTAATAAGTAACCTTGATGTTGGGCAGGGTCATGAAGTTCTTGGACAGGTGGACGACGAGCTTGTCCATGAAGGCCGGGGCGATGTAGAAGCCTCCCATGGTGTTGTCGAAGTTGTACTGCCTGAGCCCCTGGCTGATGTACTCGTAGGAGCTGAGCACGGCCTCGTGGGTGCCGTCACCCATGGGCGCCTGGAAGAGGGAGTCGACGATGCCCTTGCCCCTGGTGATGTCCTGCTGGTCGTCGGACACGTCGTAGGCCAGGCCCCTCCACCTGTCATTGTCTGTCTGCTTCCCTTCGTCGAGCTCCTTGGCCATCACCTTGAACCTGTTGGCGCTGGAGCTCTTGCCATGGTAGTTCACGGCTGCTGTCACCTGCTTCTTGAGTTTCTTCCCGAGGAAGCTGGTCGGGGTGGAGGCCTGTTGTGCATGCGCATATATATCTCAGCCGTCAGGTATACATGAATATAATTGAGGAGATAGACCGACGATGAACGACATGTGAAGCACCCACCGGAGCTCCGACGGTGGAGAAGGCGGCCGCCATCTCAGCGCGGCGCGTTTGCTTGGACCTTTGCTAGCAAGTAAGTACAAGAGATCACTGACGATGGACGCCGCCGCTAGCTGCTCAAAATGCAGAGGTGAAGGCATGCGAGGCATTAAATAATTAAAGAGCACGTATGGACGTATGGTGGGGGAGTGCTGGATTGGTGGCCTTTGGTCGTCGATCGGGAGGTCAGGGAAGGCGTTGTGTGAGAGGCGCACGCCGCGCGCTTGTGGATCACCTTCAAGATCACCCGGAGGCCACACACTGAGGATGGGGTTCTGCACACAGCCACATCCCAGCCGGCCAATAGGATGTTTTGCTTGCACTGGCAGACTGGACCATCCCTTGGCACTGGCAGAAAGGAACAATTTGCTGATGAGCCAGGGTTGTGCTCATTTTGACCTCCTGCTGCTGTTTATTTGGCTTTTTTCGCTATTCATATGCTTGAGTTTGCCCTGTAGCGGCTTCACAGTCCAGCCAAAAAAATCTCAAGCGAGCAGCCCAAAGCTCAAAGAAATTTTTTGGTACTTGAGCTAGACTACAATTTTTTGATGTATATGCATGCCTCATCCAGCAGATAGAGAGAAGTCACTATTGACATGCTTGTTTAATTTGCCCTGTAGTGGCTTCACAGTCCAGCCAAAAAAATCTCAAGCGAGCAGCCCACATGTATTCTGGCATATATATACTCTGAACCATCACCAATAATAAGCTAGCACTGTCATTTATTTGCTACCACACACATGCTGCTTCTTGTGAACATCAAACATCCATGAAGCAGGCTGCGCAAGCAATGTTTGTTTTTATATACACTACAGTATTGCCTGTTTGGTGAAACCTAGATTCCTTCAGAGCCAGAGAAAATAGAGGAGTCACACATGCTTGGAGGAAGCTTTTAATGTATTTGTGGTGCTTAGAACTTAACCAAGGTCTCTAGAAGTTTCTGTCTGCGTTTACACTACTGTATCTAGATACCAGTGGTAATAATTCACATGGCTCTTGTTTGCTGAATACAACCTTTGTCCAGCAGATCCTGTTTGGCTGTTTGATTGCTGCTATCTATTCATTCATGCGTTTTCATTTAATTTTGCTTAATATTAACTTGACGTGCCTTATCATCATTAAGGGGGCAAGGATCTCCATGGCTTGCAATCCCGTATGACCCCTGCAAGATATATATCTAATGAAACTGATCACTAGTTGAGTCGGGGGGTTTTTCTTTTTCTGATTGGTGTGTATGTGGATGTTTGCTTGGTCTCTTTGGAGGTAGCTAGGGCATATCTATGTGAATATAATTTTGTGAAATCCAGTTTATAATCGTTTTTCTTTTTCTGGTCCGGCAATTAACCAAGAGAGAGCCAGCATTTTATTAGGCATTCAGCAACAATTTAGGGGCCCATGTAGTAGTATCACACCTCCTGAAGAACAAGAATCCATGCACTGTTATAAGAGTCATTTGCATCGAAACGTCAACCACAATTTAATTTAATAATCACTGATAATCATCGTACTCAAGAATATAATAGCTGTGATTAATTACCGTACCTGTGTGTACATGGATCGAAAGTAACTAATTAACCTGATCTGCTAATTATTCGTCTCTGAATGTGGATAGGCCACGCACATCTGTTTTTTTAATAGGAAGTACGTACTCCTAATTAATATACTATCTTATCTTACTATTACTGATTAAAGATTCTAAAAAAACACTAATTTCAAAGCGCACTAGAAAAAAAGATAAATTCTAAAAATTCTCACAATAATCAGAAACATCCGATCATCAATTGGCCGATTAGAATATTAATAGCCATTAGATCTATTTTTTAAGTAATTACCCACCTCTGCCATTATGAAAGTTCTTGGGTTCAACTCTCAACGAAAGCAAATATCCTCTTTTTTTTATTAGATCTATTTTCTAAGTAATTAACCAACTTTGTCATTACCAAAGGTTTTTGAGTTCAACTCTCAACGAAAGCAAATATTTTTTTTTAGATTTTTTCTATTTTCAAATTTATCTTCAGTTTTTGTCTTTTTTTTTCTATTAAAGATGCTCAAAATCTTTCTATGAAACAGATATTTTGTAGACTCCTTTTGAAATTTTCACGTCAATCCTCACAAGATGCGTTAGAAAAAAATAAAATCATAGAAATTATCACAATAGTGGATTGACAGGTGGGAATCTTAATAGACATTAAATCTGTTTTCTAAGTAATCACCCACCTTTGTCATTATCAAAATAATATTAAATAACCCCTAAAACTACATATTAATTACCCACTCTGCTAATATAAAAGAAAATATGAAATAACACCCTAAATTTATATATAATTGCTCACATTTGCTATTTTGATAGATAATACCAAATATCCCCTTTAATTTATATTTAAATTATTCATCTTAGTTATTATGACCGATAGTATAATCAAAATAACCTCTCAAAATTATATTAAAATCACATACTTTTGTAATCGACCAAAGATTATCTAAATCAATTAAGCATACATATAAAGTACAAGATTTGCTATTATAAAAAACTGAGTATAAAAATAGATCTATATATGTTGTATTGTAACACGTAATATATTTAAGACTCTAATTTGTATGAAAACACAGGTTGATTGAGTAGTATATCTAGTTGTAGACGCATGTGCCGTCGTCGCTCCTGGCGGTGGGGTCGAAGTTGCCGGCGTTGGGGTCGGTGCATCCTTGAGGCACTGGCACGCCCACCTGCTGCGCCGCCTTGCCGTAGAACGAGCCCCTGGCGATGGCGTCGTCGTTGGCGTCGCCCAGCGCGGCCTCGCTGAGGTACTTGTCCGCCAGCTGCACCCGCTTCACGTTCTCCTGCTCCGCCACCAGCATGTGCCCGTACTCCATCAGCTTCTCCAGCGTCATCTCCGGCTGCTGAAACGTCGGCGGGCCCTCCTTGGAGTTGACGAGCCTCCTGCCGATGTTCTCCACGCCGATCTCCGCCACCCACCGGCGCACCTCGTCGTCGTACACCCGGGCACGCAGCGCGCCGAAGAAGTCGATGGACTGGCCCGGGAAGGCGTCGACGAGCCTGACGATGTCCTCGTCGGCGACCTTGTCCGTGCGGAAGATGCCCTTGCACACGCCGATGCGGTCCTCCCGGGTGGGCGCCCAGTAGAACTTCTCCATCCGGCCGTCGCGGATGAGCGGCGCGTACAGCGTGGAGAAGTCGTTGCCGGTGACGATGATGGGCACGCGCGGGTTCTCCTCCTTGTTGTACATCCCGGGGAGCTGCACGTTGGTGGGGTTGTCGGCGATGTTCATCAGCGTCGCGTTCACCATCTGGTTGTTCACCGTGTACTGCGTCGTGCCGCCCATGCGCCCGGCGCCGGCGTCCAGGTCGTTGATGAACAGCACGCACATCTTCCCCTTCCTGATGATGTCCGCCGCCTCCCGGTAACGCTGACGGATCAGCTTCGCCGGCTCACCCGCGTTGCCGCTCTCTAGCTCTCCAGCGCTCATCATGATGGGGCTGCCGTTAGTTGTTCATTAGTATTTATTTTTATTAATAACTTGCCCCATCTTATTGTATGATAAATCCATTTCGTTCGTTCGTTCGTTTCAAAATAAGAACTGAAGAAGAAAAATTGATAAACCACCACCTACTTACTTGATGCCCATCTTGGCGAACACAAGCTCACATTGGAACGACTTCCCCTGCCCCTTGCCTCCCCAGATACCCAGGATCAGGGGTACCTGTGAAAATTAATTCAGTTTTAATTACTCCTATTAGTATTTGTCATCAGCATCATGTATGCACAGAAAGGAGAGGGGATAAGTGGGTGTATCAGTGAGAGAGGGAGGGAGAGGGAACGAGTAGTAGATAAGATCAAGACAGAAGATGGATGGCCTGATATATGCCTGGGCACTACACGTTGGGTCCACACCGTCTCCGAGTCAGCATCATTCGACCACGTGGAATTAGCAAACTTGGGGATTCTCGAATCTAAATTTTGAAGTTTGAGGATATATATATGCCTTGAAGTTTGAGGATATATATATGCCTTTGGACAAGTTTAGAGACCGTACCACTAGCTAGTTAATTTTACTTTTTGAAAGAAAAAGCTTGATAGTAGTCAATAATGAAAATGTAGTACGCATTAATTAACCACATATATAGTGTGACTGTGTATGATGAGCACAGGAGGATGGAAGAATATGGCACATGCATGTTGTTGGATATACCTAGTACGTACCTTGATGTTTGGCAGGGTCATGAAGTTCTTGGCAATGTGGACAACGAGCTTGTCCATGAACGCGGGAGCGATGTAGTATCCATCCATCATGTTGTCGATGTTGAACTGCCTCAGTCCCTGGCTGATGTAATCGTATGAGCTGAGCACGGCCTCGTGCGTGCCATCGCCCACGGGCGCCTGGAACAGGTAGTCGACGAGGCCCTTGCCCCTGGTGATGTCCTGCTGGTCGTCGGAGGTGTCGAAGGCGAGGCCCTTCCACCGGTCCTGCTTCGACTCGTCCTGCAGGTCCTTATTACTGGCCGCCGCCATGACTCCTCTGGTGGAGCTGGACGACGGCCTGCCGCCATGGTAGCAGTAGTAGTAGTTTTGGTTCAGATGCCGCCGCTGCTGCTTCCTGATAATAAGCTTCTTATTATTGTTCCCCGGGAATAAGCTGCTCGCCGTCGAGGCCTGCACAATTAACACACTACACTAGTTTCTATATATGGA
Organism: Paspalum notatum; assembly: GCA_022530915.1. Classification (NCBI taxonomy): domain Eukaryota; kingdom Viridiplantae; phylum Streptophyta; class Magnoliopsida; order Poales; family Poaceae; genus Paspalum; species Paspalum notatum. The sequence goes on along the minus strand of CM039683.1, from coordinate 3,909,151 downwards.
TGGATGGATATGAGGCAGCAGAGGAAGAGAGGTACATACATATACATGCATGCAAGTGTCCTTTTATTAAACTACGTACGTACCGGCGCTGCGACGGAAGATGTGGAGGAGAAATAATTTGCAGCCATGGACGGATCAGGTATATAGTGCTACTTGTCGTCTTCGGCTCTAGCTGTCTGTGTGAGCTAGCTTGGTACGTGGTAGCTGAGCTGAGTGCTACACTGATGATGAACCGAAGATGATTCTGATTTCTGAACATATATAGTATATATATCAGCCTGACATCTAGTTAGTTATATATAGTTGCAGCGTATATACTACTACATGCGTGCTCTCGATCCTTCCCGGCCGGCCCCCTCGATCAGCGATCGATCGATCACTCCAGAAGAGACTGGTGATGCGATGATGCCCTCCACAGCGCGCAGTGTCCAAGAGCTTGATCGAGCTGGCTGCTGCCGTCCTTCCCTATCAACTGCAGTTTATTATTACATGATCGATCATTCTAGATCGAGCTAACCTTATCCGGTTGTACCCACCAGAGGATGCGACGACAACCTCACAATGAAATTCCCCGAAATAAAACTGGATTATTGTAAGTAGTATATGTTAACCCTCGCATGGTGCATGGGCTTTTGTTGACGGCAACAGGTGGTGGTCCAGGCTAAGTCTATGGCCGCCTTCTCACCACCTCGCACCACTAGTGGCTGTAGCTCCGCCTCCTGCTCTAGCCTCTGATTGTTTTTGTGCTTTTGCATATGCAGCCAAGGCTCTGTTTCTTTCGGTACGTAGCTAGGAAGGCTGCAGAAACTATAAAGTCCACAAACATTCCCATACGTTTTTTGCTTCGAGTTAGAATCAACTAACGGAGGTGAGTTGCTAGTGTTTTTGTTGGGAGTCTGTAAGCGTGCTGCGTGCAAGTTTTTCCCCCTTCTAATAAAGTTTGCACCGGGCAATCAATGCACTTTTGGAAAAAAAGTAGTAATACCACAACATTCAAAAAATACAACTGCAACATTCAGAACAAGGCACTGCATCAAGCAAGAAAATTATGACAGCATCCAGAAAAATGAACTTGTCTTGAAACATCTCATGAGAGACACTGCAACCAACATATAAGAAAACCAAATGGAACAAATTCTATAAATTCTTGGAACATCATCTCACCAACACAAAACTTCTGGACGCGAATGATGACAAAGAGACGAGGAAGAAGACATGCATGGGAAGTTCCCATTTTCGATCCGCCAATGTTAGTTTTGGGACCATGGCGTCGTCGCTGACAACAAAACACATGAACAAGTGAAACACTAAATACCAAATGTTGCAACATCTTGAGAGTGAACAATTAATGCATCATGAAAAAAAAATCTATAGATGAAACATAAAAAAAATGACATCTCTTTCAACATTCGAGACAAATAAAAAATCGGTCTTGCAACATCACAAAAAAGCTATTGCCATTGTGTGAATCCTTAAATAGTAACACATCTACAGATAGAACATGAGAACACCCACAACATGCAACAACAAAAAAAAATCTCTATCGCAATAGCATATGAGTCACCTAATGCGACACGACGAACTTTGGCAACTCATACGACCTAGGTGCCTCTATCAAAGGAGTGCTTGAAGAAGAGTCCCTTCCTCCTTGACTTGTAGCACCATAGCTTTCACCACTCTCAGTGTGCCTCTCCATCCTGTCGGCGGGATCCTGAAGCCTCGGTTCCTCTGACGCGGACAGCAATGGACAATGCCTCCGGCAAGGGGAGGTGCATGGGAGTCTAGCGACTTGGATCTGGGGACAACTTGTAGGCTTTGCGCTGCCTACGAGCTCGGTGCTTACTGTCCTCCTACCGCGCCGCTGCTCCTCTCGTGAAGACATGCTGCCCTTCCATCGATCAGGAGTAGGTGAGAGAGAGATTTTGCAGATGTAACCTCACGGTGGAGCTCTAGATATATACTTCTTTGCCGGACGAACTTGAACAATAGCATTCATAACGGTTTAGGCTTTTGTTTTTTTGGAAAAAATCGGACCCCAGCGATAGAACCGAAATTCACCGAAAAAATCAAAAATTTCGATACGAAAATTTCAAAATTTGGAAGAATATCATCAAAATTTCTGATATAATATTTACCGGAGGTGGCCGGTAGAACAGAAATTCGCAATGTACAGATGCAATCTTCAGTGTCCATGTACGTTTATTTTAGTGGTGGTTTGGCTTGGTTTGGTGATCGCGGAGTTTTAATCAGTTGATGTGGAGGTGTTCGTCATTACCCATTAGTGCTGTTGGGTTTGGCTCATCAAGCTCTCTGCTGGTGCTGCAGCCGCATCGACCATTCTACAGTGCATACATGAACACTACTGGGATGGAATGGAATGGAAGATGATTAGGTGTCGTCTCAAAATAAGGAAATATTTCAGTGGTGGATAGAAGAACGAGTGCTGGAATATATATAATTGTATTTCTGGGTGCTTTATTATTTGGCTACATGCTTCTAGATACAACATGTGTTGTATTCGCTGTGTAATAATTTGGTCTGATGCATCTTTTCTCCCTTGCATTGCATTGGAGTGATTAACGCCCGGCCGGAATTGTCTAACAGTAATGTAGTTATGTAGAGATCGATGCATGCTCCATATATATATATATATATATATATATATATATGACAAGAAAACGTAATAGAGATCCATTTTGGATTTTGTCGCGGTCCGGGTGTTTTTTTTCTCTTGTTATTATCTGGCTTGCTTCATGGGCTGTGGCCTATGGGCCGTGCGTGGTTGTTGTTCTTTGTAGGCCTGCTGGCTATGTAGGCAGGGAGCATGCAGTACCGAGACAGGGAACACACACTGGAGTCCTGACGTACAGATCGAGACAGGCACCTGCTGTCAGCTCCCGCTCCCGCGCTCGCTGCCATTGTTCCTTCAAGCAGCAAGTGCCGCGTCTCGCTCGCCGGCTCGCCGCCGTCTCTTCTTATTTGGACGGTGTGGAAGCAAGCCTTCAAGAGCATCTCTCTGGTATACTCCTCGATCGACCATCCTGATGAGTGCGATATTATGGAAGGAAATTGTTCTTCGATAAGTTTGTTGTATTCGATTAATAATCCCTTTGTACTATACATCTCATCAGGTGAGTGATCTTCTGGACTTGATTGGCACACACGGTACAAACATTATTATGAAAGGGACCTGTGAGGGTTTAAAACATATATATGCATATGAGGACCTGGAGAAACCTCTTTGTCACTTGGATTTAAATCCTGACCACATATTGCTAGATAAACATGGTACCAAAACTTGTAGATTTCGGTTTATCGAGGATCTTTTGGTGATACAGAACTAACACAGGCCACACGTGATGATCCTTTTGGAACATAATAAGTTGAATGGTAGTGGACTTATCCTTTTCCTGACGAACCAAAAATGTGTACATTACAAATTCATCGTAATGTGTTGCAATGCAATGGGTACCAGCCAGCCAGCCACCACAATTCATTGAAAGAGGTGAAATATCGAAGAAATTCGACATGTTCAGCTTGGGTATCATAATGATAATAAAGATTGTTTCAGGACATGCCTAGTGACAAGTTTATTGATCTAGTGATGAGAAATGATTTTTCTCTTTAATAAGTTCAATTCTTTTCGATGCAATGAAATCACATTTACATTGAGTAGTTGTAGCCTGCTTGACAGTTTGGTTTATTTTAGTTAAAAATGAACTGGAGGGGAACAGGTTGCAGGAAACATGGAGTGGTTCCTCACTTGAAGCATACTGTCACCAGGTAGAGACGTGCATTCAAATAACATTGAACTGGTGTACTGTGTGGAGAAAGACACCCAAAAAAGGCCTGATATAGTGGAGGTCATTGAGATTTTTTTTGTCATGGTAACTAACAGTTAGGTTTAGTTTTGGGTAAAGGGAAAATTCCATTCTACTCCCATGTATAACTACTCTCACCAATGTATCTCAAGATGTAGGACTTATCTGGCCCAACGATAGATATGTAATTAAGTGATCCCACTAGACCATCTAGGGCGTGGTTTGCACTAGACCATCTAGGATTCATTGTTTAAGAACTAAATTATTTGGGCCAAAAGAGTAAATGGATATGATAAATTATGGAATCAACATCGTGCAGGGTTATTGCTGCTGAACTATGGATTTTGTGAAGGACCGGAATGTGGAACAGGGGATGGTGAATAGGAGCTCTCAAAACCCTTCAATTGCATGATGTAAGACACAACATTCCCCTTGATGTACAAAAAGGTGGTGCAGATGGCTTCATGTATGCTAGCGATTAGGGATGGACAAGTACGTCAACCCCGTGCAAATTGCGGACTATATTTTTACGAAATATAAATATAAATTTATATTTAAGACCCACAATTGATAAAAGTTATTGTATACTCCCTCCGTATTTAAATATAAGTCATGGTTGATTTTTTTTTCAAAACTTCAATCGTTCGTCTTATTCAAAAAGATTATGTAGTCATGCTCAAACTCTCTAGTATAATAAAACAAATTATGACAAAATTAAGAATAACTTATAATTTTTAAATAAGACACACGATTAAATTTTGAAAGAAAGTCAACCGCGACTTCTATTTAAATACGTAGGGAGTATATATTAATTTATATACCAAATTGTTTAAGAGTGTCTAGCTAACAATTATATTATATAATGGCATAGTGTGTTATTTAAATACAAGGGTTAGTTTAAATTATCTTTCACAATAACACAATAAGTAATTCAGGGGCTACTTTAATTCATGTTTATAATGGCATGGTAGATAATATACTTGCAAATTTAGGGGGTTACATAAATTCATCTTTTACAATGCCATGATGGGTAATTTATTTGCAACTTTAGGGGGTTATTTTAATTTACATATTTAATAATGACATGGTTGGTATTTTTATGAAAATTTAAGGGTTACATCTTACTATTACTAATTGGAGGCTTCTTTTGGAGCCTCCATGTTAATCCTCACCAGACGTGCTAAGAAAAAAATAAATCCTAAAGATTCTCATAAAAATCAGAAATATCCGGTCATCCATCACGTAACTCTAATAGCAACAGCGATTAGATCTATTATATTTTCTAAAAAATTACCCACCATGTCATTATGAGAGATGAGATAAAATAACCCCTAAATTTATATAAAGATTACCCACCATGCCATTATGAAAGAGGAGATAAAATAACCCCCTAAATTTACACAAAAATTACCCGCCATGACATTACGAATCGAATTAAAATAATCCCCGTAAATTTGCATAAAAATCACTCGCCATGCCATTATATAAGATAAATTATAATAAACCTAAATATGCATATAAATTACTCAATATACTATCATGAAAGATAAATTAAAATAATTTCTAAATTTGTATATAAATTACCCATAATATAATGCCATTACAACGGAGAAGAACTGAAATAATCACCTAATGTTACTACGGATTAAATCTTTGTCTCCTAAAACTCAAATCCGTGTGAGAGCACAGATTGATGGACTAGTTAATATCTAATCTACAAACATTTGCAATCTATGAATTGTTGTCAAAGGCTAGCTGATTGATTTGGTGCTTCAAAGATATTATGGAGATTGATCTCCCTAGGGTAGCGTGAGTGCAAGGAGGATCGACCAATGTAATACCATGAGATCTAGGATTGCCTTCTATAGTTTGTATAGGATTAGAACCTATGGTGAAGAACAACTTGTGATAGATGGTAGCCAAATAAATAAACAAATATAATACATATTTATATCAAATTTGCGTACCTTTTCCTATCTGCAACTTGAGCCTTAGATCGAATTTACAGCATTAAGGTTTGCTTACACTAGTGAAAAATATAAAACTTATAAAATTAGAAGAAGAAAAATGGCAAGGAAATTAAGCAAGTGTATTTTGCATTTTTAGGAGACCCTGAAAGTGTATGGGAACGGTAATACATGTATGCACGAAGGCTAGGATAGGTTGAGAAGCACACAAAGATAATTGTTTTAGTGTTCAGTGTGTGCGTGGAACTACTATAACTTTAATATGATATAATAAATAAATTTGGGAGTGCATAGCCCCCACATGATGAGTATTGGAAGTATGTAAGATAACAACAGATGACCACTCCGTCGGTTCGTCCTGACTACTGTCTGCTTGTGATCTCGATGATTAGATCAAGCAACCAGATCAAAACCTGCTAATAAAGGTTACATATACTCACAATCAAATTTTTGAAGTTATAAATAAAAAAAAATTCATCTGGACTCCGAGAATTCCGTACTGGTTTAACAATTAGACTTCTAAATTGACTAGCTACTTACTGCTAAATTGAATGTCATAGCCGCCTATGAAAAAATGGGGAACTTATTTATTATATGAAGAAGCTAGATGCATCAGAAGCTCTAGATACATGCATTAACCAAAATCAAAAGTGGAGATAAGAGAGTTGCACACAAAAAAGTCTTTGAATTCTTGAGAGAAAAGATTTTGTGAGGAATTAGTAAATTAAGACAAGCTAGTAATGAGGAAAATATTTGAATCAATATGAGCGAGTCTCCATACAGAAGGTGTGTATATATATGCTAGAAAAAAAAATCAGGAGGCACAAATTGGTATCGCTCTATATTATGAACGCAGTAAAGTTAACAACAATGGCAGAGGAAGATTATATGATCTATGTATTAATCATCAAGCGACAAGACAAAGACGAACCTCCATATATGTATATCTTTTTTGACAACAATAATATTGCATATGTAAGGAAACAAGAGCAACAGTTGAGATATTGAGAAAGACAGAGGACTATATCTTTTCTTTTCTTTTCTTTTGTGAAGGAAGAGAGAGAAAGATATATGTAATAAAGTGGCGCTTTGGCAAAAAAAAAAAAAAGATGTACTAATCGATCTAATAGCACAAGAAAAGAAATGGGAATAAAAGTGGCGAAAGAAAATTAACAGGAAAAAAAGCAATAAACAATCGAGCAGTGGCAGTGATAAAGATCAAATGAATTGATCTTGTTTAATTTTCATGCAGATGTATGTACTGGCTTTGAGTATCATGTAACTTTTGGAGTGGTCCCAAGCCTGAGCTCTAGATCTACTTCCTGTTGATCCACAAGAAGGAAACTAGAGCTAGGGCTTGGGATTGTTGTTTCTGGTACCTTTGCGTCATGATCTACTCCTCCCTGTGATTCACATGCTGTAACCTCGGTACTAGCCCCTGCCGCCGCCGCTGGCTGCACAAAGATGAGAGGCCCCACCGTAGAGGGATGATCCAAACGTCTCCTCTTTGTCCTCGACAACTGCTCGCCATAGTCATGGTTGCACTGATCTATGGCCTGGCCTTGTCTCATCTCTTCCATGGAGGCTGGCATCGACATGAAGAGCTTGTTCTTGCTCTCCTTGATAATTGTTGATAAGTAGGAAGTAGGAGGAGCAGTGGTGTTCACATCCCCCTTGGATATTGCTGAGCCGGCAGTAGTCGCCATCGTCGTAGAGATAGTAGGGTTAGAGGTTGCCCTGCCGCTGTACAGGAGAGGCCCTTGCTGTGTCTGATCGCCGAGGCCGTGCGCGTCTTCGGGTGACGACGACCCTCCCTGCCGGAGAAGAGCTCGATCGCGGCGGTGGACGTTCATGTGGCCACCAAGCGCCTGCGCCGACCGGAACTCGCGCTGGCAGAAGGTGCAGGAGTAGGAGCGCGGCGGCCACACGCAGCCGCCGAGGTGCGCCGCCGCATCGCGCGCAAAAGCCTGTTCCTCCCACGACGGCTCACTGCCGCCGTACGCCGCCGCCCAATCAGAGATGGGGCTCGCGGTGCTGCTGCTTCTCCTTGCGCCCCAGATGCCCCAGTGCTTGCCTACTTGATCCATGGCGGTGCAGGAGTTCATGGGCGCGCTAGCTGCTGGGTGATGTTGTGGTACGAACCTGTAATCAATCAATCAATCTAGAGATTGAGGCATGCAACTGCTAGTAGAGCACAGACCATGCAAGAAAGATAGCATATACTACTATGTATGTTGTGTGTGTAGATTTGAGTATTGCTACATATGTGCATGAAGAATCAATAACAAGAAAATTGGAGCTGGAATGAGCTGAGGAAGAAAAAGAAGAGAGAGGGGAGGGGGAAGAGAAGATGCTGGGTACGGAGATCAGTAATTTGGTTGATTAGATGACAAGTCTTCTCAGGCCTGCTGTTTAGGTATTGGTGGGTGGGTGTACCTTTTTGTTTTCTTCTTTGAAATTAACTCAGATATAAATATTAAATAATAAAAGAAATGGATAATAATATAGTTGGTGCACAGTGTTGTTCTCTGTGCTAACCCAGGCGTATGTGTGTATGCGTACCTATCTGTCCTTGTCATCGTTAAGCTAGGCAATGGAGCCATTAGTAATTTGTTTTTACACACACACACACATGGATAGAATGGAATGAGATTTATTTGGACTTATGCGTTTTGTGCTTTGAATTCTGGTCCATTAGCGACCCGGCCCCTTTTTCAATAAAAATGATTTGCAAAGATTTTGCGTGTTCACAAAAGAAAGAGTAAGAAGAAGTAAAATACATATGTGGTTCTTAAAATAAGTAAGATGTATCACATAGGGCCCTCAATCAATTTAGAAAAATAAAAAATCCGCATCCCTAGCTTAGATGTCATCTGGGTTAAAAACTCTCTCAAAAACTACTTTCTTCTCTCTCAATGCTGACGTAGCACGCTAATATGGGCCTGTAAGGTCCACCTCTCTTTCCATTCCTCACCTTGACATACGCTATCTGTGTGTAAGTATATTATTATTATTATTATTATTATTGTTATTGTTGTTGTTGTTGTTGTTGTTGTTGTTGTTGTTGTTGTTGTTGTTGTTATCAGTGCTGACATGGCACGCTAATATGGGTCTTGCTATTCTTTAATCCATGCAAGGTTATCCATGCAGGGACCAAGCTCTCGGTCGGGTATCTCAGTGGATAGTCCCTACTCTCCCCGCACGCAAGTGGGAACCCCTGCGGATCTCTCTCGGATGCTCCCCGCAATCTCCAATATGGTGAGTTTCGGCCAAAATGTCAAGGGTATCCCTACCTCTCACAGGTGGCGGTCGCTCCACATTCCTAAAGGTGTCGCAAGACTAACAAGACCCACACTTATAAAGATGGTTTGCACGAGCACCGGTGACGTATGCAAACCTCGTCACTAACCTTAGTTGCAACCAAATGCGATATGCTAACGGGCCTAAAGAAGCACTCACAAGCACTAAGCTACGCCTAGGTATGCACTTTAAGCACTATGTGATTAAGAGCTCTCAAGAATATGTCTCAACACTGAGTGATGTTCTGTTGCTCGATCAACTGTCGAATGACATGGTGAGGTGCTTATATAGTCCCAAGAGGTAACTAGCCGTTTGGACCTACGTTGGTAGAATTACTACTGGCCAAACAGTAGAGTCCTCAATAGTTGTACCTTCGAATGTCAAAAGAGGGAACTTCATACGTTAATAATTTGCATCGATCTAAGTAAGAAGAAGAATTAATATTTAATATGCGGTGACTTTCTAGGAGTAAGGACTTTCGGCATGAAGACCGCCGAAGACGGGATATTGGCAGTTGAAAGCTCCATCTTGAGAGAGAGAGAGAGAGAGAGAGAGAGGTGTTAAGTGTTATATGCCGCTACAGGCAGAAGTAGAATGGAGTACCCAATATTCTCTGACGCAGCTATGAAAAAGACCACAGCCTTTAAGTAGCATATTACTTCCTACGTTCTAAATTATAAAAAGGTTTAGACCCCAACTTAGATTCATTCAATCCTTTATATATGTGAGTTCAATATGTGTCTAGATTTATTAATATTCATATGAATATTGACAAATAAAAAGAAGGCTACAATCTGTTACAGCTTGGGACGGAGATAGTATTACTATATGTTGAGGTTTGCTGCGAATATTACTGCGCGTGGACCAATAACTTGACACAGATCGATCGGGCACCGTTTATTGCATTTGCGCTTGCAAAATTCAGCGGGATTCCGGTATATGCATTCGATCTGTCTTTGACTAGAAGTCGAAGCCTCCGCTGGCTACTTTTTGAGTGTATCAGAGATATTCTCCATCATTAATTTACTACGATCAATCATAAACCATAAAAAATTATCACTTGTGGAGCTAATAGCCAAGATGGCACACATCACTGATGTAACGTGTGGACATGATTGTGTCAATTAATCATCTGACGCTATGCTTGTGATTCCATCCTTGATAGAAACTATCTAGTTTCAGTACATACAGTGCAATTCAATCATGGTCAGCCTGAATTTCTAGAAGCAACAATAATAAATATCAATAACTGAGATGGACGTGCATGCATTAGGAGTTAGATGTCTTTTAGGGTAAGGATGGGATTCAGGGACAAGTTTAGCAATCTCATTTTCTATGGGAATTGGAGGGGATTGAGGAGAATTGTGGGAAAAATGAGCTATTTTTCCTCATTCTCCTATATTTTTCTCCGATCCAGCCCCATAAAAAATGAGATTGCCAAACTAGCATTAAAAGTTTAGTTACACTTGGCTTTGTTCTCCTAGCTAAGAGATGGTAACCTAGGAATCTTTTGAAAAACAATAAAAACTGAGAGTTAATTAGCTAGGCTGGAGGACAAGAAGAATATAATATATAGCTGAAAATGCAAGATGGAAAGAAGAGGTATATATGGTACGGTGAGTGAGACTTGCACTACTCAACTACGCGGCCGGTACCCGGCTCTGCTAGGTATATTAGCCAGCCTCCTTCTTACCTAGCTAGCTGCATGCTTTTCATGTGATATATATATATATATATATATATATATATAATTAATCTTCTCCCTGTTGACCGAAGAATATCAGCACTTGATACTAATATATATAATCTCGCTCATTGGTACGGTCCTCTCATTCTAAATCGGACTAGGACATGTACATAGCTAGACGGCAGCAGTCTGCGAGTCTTTGCCACATCATATAAAAACATTAATCTTACTATTACTAATCAGAGGTTATAAAGTTGCACCAATTTCAAAGCGCGCTAGAAAAAAAGATAAATCATAGAAATTCTCACAATAATCAGAAACATCCGACCATCAATTGGCAGATTGGAATATTAATAGCCATTAGACCAGTTTTCTAAGTAATTACCCACCTTTGCCATTATAAAAGGTTTTGAGTTCAACTCTCAACGAAAGCAAATATCCTCTTTTTTCATTATATATATTTTCTAAGTAATTACCCACCTCTGCCATTACGAAAGATCTTGAGTTCAATTCTCAACGAAAGCAAATATCTTCTCTTTTTTTAGATTTTTCCCATTTTCAAATTTACCTTCAGTTTTTATCCTTTTTTTCATTAAAGATGCTATAAACCTTTCCATGAAACAGATATTTTGGTGACTCTTTTTGAAATTTCCATGTCAATCCTCACAAGATGTGCTATAAAAAAATAAAATCGTAGAAATTCTCACAATAATAAAAAAATACCCTATCATTGACATGTTGAAATCTTAATAGCCATTAGATCTGTTTTCTAATTAGGTAATCACCCACCTTTGCCATTATCAAAATAATATTAAATAATCCTTAAAACTACATATTAATTACCCACTCTGCCAATATAAAAGAAAATATGAAATAACACCCTAAATTTATATCTAATTGCTCACATTTGCTATTTTGATATGATAATACCAAATATCTCTTTTAATTTATATTTGAATTATTCACCTTAGTTATTATGACTGATAATATGATGAAAGTAATCCCTCAAAATTATATTACAAACACATATTTTTGCAATCGATCAAAGATTATCTAAATCAATTAAGCATACATATAAAGTAGCAAGATATGCTATTATAAAACCTAAGTATAAAAATAGATCTATATTTGTTGTACGGTTACGCATAATACATTTAAGACTCGAACCCGTGCGAAAGCACGGGTTGATTGATTAGTATATATAATGGAGACAACTTGTACACCTGGATTGTCTCTAAAGTTGATGTACCTCGACAATTTTTACACTGAGATGATACATCTAATTAATAGGCATTGTATCCTGTGAATGTTTGTTTCTTCAAAAAAAGACGGCTAGCTTTTCTCTCTTGGCGCACTCTTATTTATTGATATTGCACATGTATCCTGACTAGATGCGTAATTATTCGTGTGCATGCATGCTTGATGGAGTGCTAGTGGGTGGGTTCATAATAAAGCTGATGCTTGTGAGATGTGTGTTTGTCACTTTGTCCTGCTGCACGCATCCGGCCACATGCATGTGACTAACTAGTAGCTGAATTCGTTCTGACATACATGCCTTCCTACTTATAATAAGTAGAGTACAACCATTAATTAATTTCTAGTTAATTGTCAGGATATATGCCCCTGCAATGGCGTCATCTCGGCACGTACGTACACACAATATTCGCTGTCATCGATCGATCAGTTGTGCCGTTCCGATCTTGTGTATGCGGTGAATGCTGTTTCTTGTCTCGTTTTTATATTATTATTATTATTATTATTTGTATTGTACTCCCTCTTTTCCACAATAAGTATTGTTTTAGGATTTTTAGGACGAGAGTGGAATATGACGCATAATCCTTCTTTTTTGTGGTGTCTCCATACAAGCATGCAGATTAATTTATTTTTTTAAAGACAACTAAACTCTCAAAACAACATTTATTGTGAGACAAATTTTGAATGCTAAAATAATACTTATTATGCTTATTAATTACTCCTAGTTTGCAATTGTTATCAGTGGGTGCATGTTCAATTCGTGACGGATTATTAATTATAACAGCGCCGTAGGTAGACTGTAAATTTGTTTTATGTGAGTCAGTCAGTACTCGATCAGCTTTGCATTGCATTATTGCTGCTCTGCTGCGGCACCTAGCTACTGACACAACACTGCCGAATTGAAAGAGAACGAAGACTGCATGCATGCGTGCTTTGATCAATCAGTTTGAAGGAGGCCACGATGCATCAATGCAACCAACCCTGATGAGAAGAGATTCTCTGCTAGCTGCTGTTGCTGTCGATGCTTGGATGTGCATGCATGGTGGAGTATATCCTTTTTCTGCGCTGTATGTACCACCACAGCGCTACTCGTATGATCTGCTGCTGCTGCTGTCGATGCTGCATGTTGTTTGAACTAGCTGACTGGGATATTATTGGCTTCTTCACTCCACACTCCATCGTCATCGATCTGATCATCTTAGGTGGACACATATCGATAGCTAGGCCGCCGATTGTTTGTTGCTTGCATTGAACTTGCATGCATTGGTGGTGTAGAATATATAGAGCAAGCATCCAGCACAGCTCTGGTGGCCTGCGGCGGCCTGCAGGATCGGACACACACACCATGCACGCATCGATCAGAATATATCAGATCACATGAGCTAGAGCCAGCAAAGATTCTTGCTTCATTGTCTCATCCTCTATCATCGATCACACACGCCACCGTCTGGCCCGTCTCCACCATGCACGTATATTACAACGATGGATCATCAAGGACCCTACACACATACAGTAAGTATACGCGTACGTACGTGCGTACTCTAAACTGAAAGAAAGCTGCTTAATTTACATACAGTACTGGGATATATTAATATAGATGCTAGCTGTTGCATGCTGGAGCGTGAGTAATTAATATTGACTTTTCATGCATGCGCTCTCTGCGCTCAGCTAGCTCGATCTCCACGAAAGGCTCAGGTGGTGTACATGTACGTGTAGTCGTTGCCTCTGCCCCTCTGCTCTCTGCAGCGCTAGCAGTGCACTACGCTACAGTACCTCTCTAAAAAAGAGGGACCAAGGGACCCCAGCCAGGAGAGTTTCTTTTTTTTTTAAATTCACTCCCAGCATTCGATCCATCATCGTCATCACCGTATGCCTATGCACGGGGAGCTGCGCGCGCGCACACACCACCCCTGTACGTATATACTATCATGAACCCAATTATTATACTGTACGTACTATATATACGTTATTAGCAATGCAATCAATACATGAAAGGGTGGCCGGTGTTTATTTATTATTAGCATAGATATACGTGTAATACGCACGTGTTGTGAGATGATGGAGACAATAGAAAAGAGAAAAAGACATAGAATTAAAAGAAGAAATTCTGATTGATTGACGTCATTTCTTTCTCATTAAAACCAAGAGAAAGAAAGTAATATGTGGGTATGCGTATAAAATGAGGTGAGAAATAAAAATAGAAAGTGGATTGAACATTTTGTATCTATGGGTTTTGGGTTTTTTCATCTTTTTCCAACCTTTTTCAAACTGTATAGTGAAACTAGCGTGAGGGATCTATGTCTTTCTAAGTAAAATTTTTTTTTAGAAAACTCGCTATTTTATAGCGTAGAGTATATAGATTATTATTGTTCATCATGAAAGAACAATCGACGTCCCTTGCAAATTGAAATATCTCGACCATCACATCACGTGCAAACAGTACTGTGCATGTTAAATTGGCACCAAGACGCATGTTTAGTTGTTTACCTGACTCCGCATCGCATCTCCATCAGTTGGGTACTGCCTGCTGAATGCTGATACGCAGCGCGCGAGGGGGTACGGTCTCTGGGAGCTAGCAAGGGAGGCCACCACGCCTCCTGGCTTCTAGTAAAACAGACAAAGGGGTGTTTGAATCCTGCGACTAAATTTTAGTTTATATCACATCGGATGTTTTGATGTTATTTAAAAATATTTAATATGGTTTAATTAGAAAAATAATTATATAGACGAGGATTAAACGGTAAGACGAATTTATTAAACCTAATCAATCTATGATTAACGAATGTTTACTGTAGCATCACATTTGCCAATCATAGATTAATTAGGCTTAATAAATTTATTTCGTTGTTTAGTCCTCATCTGTGTAATTAGTTTTATAATTAGACTATACTAGTCAATCAACCCGTGCTTTCGCACGGGTTAGTCTTAAATTTATTATGCGTAACCGTATAACATATATAGATCTATTTTTATACTTAGATTTTTATAATAGCATATCTTGCTACTTTATATATATGCTTAATTGATTTAGATAATCTTTGATCGATTGCAAAAATAGGTGATTTTAATATAATTTTGAGGGGTTACTTTCATCATATTAACAGTCATAATAACTAAGGTGAGGAACAATTCAAATATAAATTAAAGGGGATACTTGGTATTACCCTATCAAAATAGCAAATGTAAGCAATTAGATATAAATTTAGGGTGTTATTTCATATTTTTTTATATTGGCAGAGTGGGTAATTAATACGTAGTTTTAGGTGTTATTTAATATTATTTTGATAATAGCAAAGGTGGATGATTATTTAATTAGAAAACAGATCTAATGGATATTAAGATTTGAAACTGTCAATTGATGATAGAGTATTTTTTATTATTGTGAGAATTTCTATGATTTTTTTCTAGCGCATCTTGTGAGGATTGACGTGGAAATTTCAAGAAGAGTCTACGAAATATCTATTTTACAGAAAGGTTTCTAGCATCTTTAATGGAAAAAAAAGGTAAATTTGAAAATGGGAAAAATCTAAAAAAAAAAGAAGGTATTTGCTTTCGTTGAGAATTGAACTCAAGATCTTTCGTAATGGCAGAGGTGGGTAATTACTTAGAAAATATATATAATGAAAAAAGAGGATATTTGCTTTCGTTGAGAGTTGAACTCAAGACCTTTAATAATGGCAGAGGTGGGTAATTATTTAGAAAACAGATCTAATGACTATTAATATTCCAATCTAACAATCGATGGTCGGATGTTTCTGATTATTGTGAGAATTTATAGAATTTTTTTTCTAGCGCGTTTTGAAATTGGTGCAACTTTTACAACTTTCAATTAGTAATAGTAAGATAAGATTTACTTATAACTAGCGTCTAAACATCCGATGTGACGGGTACTAAATTTTAGGGAGGGAATCCAAACACCCCTAAATTATTGTTGCTCCCCGCTTCACGTCTTCCTATATATTCGTTGCCCATTCGTTCTCTCCGGTAACCGACATTATTATCTTGTATC
Source organism: Paspalum notatum (assembly GCA_022530915.1). NCBI lineage: Eukaryota > Viridiplantae > Streptophyta > Magnoliopsida > Poales > Poaceae > Paspalum > Paspalum notatum. Next base: position 3,893,113 of record CM039683.1, on the reverse strand, counting down.
TTACATAGTGTACATGTTAAAAAATTTCTGACAAAAAAATATGACAATTATATTCCGTAGACTCTAACGTCATTGCGACAAACACTATAAGTATGGACTAGAACCTTAGCAAATATGAGTATCAGAAGTTTAGGAATAAACATGACAGTTACAACTAATCAAAGTTACTTAACTTTGCACACTTACAAGTAATCCATATGTTCATTTGAGGGGAACCTTTTTGCTTAGTTTTAATTAAATGAGATAAATATTTTACATGCAAAATTAAAGGTTTCATAGATTGGCTATCATAATACCAATATACGTAATTTAAATTTAAATTTAGAATATTAAAGTAGATTATCTTTTATAATTGGAGTGCAATCCCTCCTGTCCATCCCAACGTGAGCCCTGCACCGCATGTCACTCTACTTCTGAGGTTGATGAATTGCAAAAACAATCATACGCGCCCATCTACTTTCCACAAGAATAATTATACCCCTATCTCGCACAGAATAATGCAAGTAGTGGGTGTTCGGTTGCCAGGCGAAGGTTGGTACCTAGCAGACTTATGCAAGGGAGGTACTTGGCCTATATCTAGGATAGTGCAGGCGATTCATTAGCAGAGGTTGTCCCGAGCTGGCCATCTAGCATGGCCATCTTGGCCCGACATATGCACCCGCACTTATTATCAGAAGCGTGATGCGGTTAGGGTTACCCTCTCCCATTTCTGTCATCGCACTTCTCTGTGTACCTCTCTCTCACACATATAGGCACAGTCGCCCGGTCTCCTGTCTCAGCAACCTCTCCTCTAGTCATCGCCATCCCAGGTCATGGTTGAGCCTTGCTCCCATCAACACCCTCCTATGACTTTGATGCTATTTTCATGTCCTCCCTTTTCAATTCTTGTCCGAATGAATGCGTGGCTTATAGATCTATGCGATGAGGCAAATTTGAGCGTTATTGTTATTCGATCTAGTCATGTCTTGCTATGGATTTATGCTGTTTTCACCGGATCTGTTGTGTACGCATGATTCTCTGATTTGGGTAAGGTTGGAGATAATTTTATGAGCAAGGTTAGCATGGTCACTGATGTCTATTGTTTTCATATGCCAGTTGTATGATTTCATCCATTATTTGTCTAGGATTAATGGTTAATATTGAAGGTTGGACCGACGCCTAAGAGAGAGGATGAATTAAGATTTCTAAAAACTAAGGCTCACTAAAACTGCAACTACAAAGCAAAACCTATGCAATGCAAGTAAATCTAACTATGTGCACTATGTTTTTGCTAAGTGTTGCTACTACTACCGTGGCCAAATCTTGCAACCTAGTTCCACTTAGAAAGTAATCTATCAAGCTAGTCTAGAAATGTAAGCACACAATTGCAAGAATGTAAATGCGGAAGCTAAAAAGATGGGATAGAGAATGCAAACTCCCTATGACGATGATGGTAGCACACGGTGAAGACACGGAGATTTTTTTTCCTGAGGTTCGGAGAGACTCATGGTCTCTACCCCCTACTCCTCGTTGGTGCTTCATTAAGGGCTTTGCTCTCGCGTAGTCCTCAAAGGAATACAGTCTCGCCCTTTGCAAGGGTGGAGGATGGCAAAGTGACTTCTGCGGAAGTCAAGCAACCATGGTCGGGTCTCCGGATATCATCGGTACACACTAAAAGGATCAAGATGTCCAAGGGGGGTGAATTGGACTTCTAATTTCGAAACTTGAAATTAAATCCTATCGCACAAGTCCCAATTTACCCTAGTGCCTAATGAGTGTGCCTAGAATTCTACACGTAACAAAAGTTTTGCAACCTATTTCCAAGTATGCAAATCTAGAAAAGTAAAGGCACAAAGTAAATGCGGAAAGTAATGCGGAAAGTAAATGAGAAGAGATGACTCGGCGATCTTTTTCCCGAGGTTCGGGGAGACACATGGTCTCTACCCCCTACTCCTCGTTTGGTGCCCCTTGCAAGGCTTTGCTCTCGCAGGTTCCTCGCAAGGATCCCCGGCCCCAAACCTCGCAAGGAGTGGGGTTGGCAAAGTGACCTTCGCAAAGATCAAGCTACCCTCTTGATCTGTGGACCAAGCGCTCTCTTCGGGATGCTCTTCTCCACTCCAGAACGGCGAGCTCCAAACCACTTCACAAGCGCCCTCGCAAGGACCTTCTTCCGCTTCTCCCACAATCTCCGAAGAGCTCGCGGAAGGCACGACTGCAGCCGTCTAGGTGATCGCAATCACGAAGAGTAACAAGTTTTGGCTTCACTTGAATCAACTTCCCTCAAGAAGTTCTCTCCTCTCAAGTCTCTAGCCCAAAGCTCAAGAAGTTAAGGACTTGTGTTGTGGTGGTGACCTTTGAGTGTATGGAAGTGTTCCTGAGTTGCAAAGGTATAAAATAAGGGGAGGGGGAGCCCTTAAAAAGGGTGGAGCTCAAAACTAGCCGTTGGGAGCTCTATACTACTTTTCTGCGTACCCACCAGACAGTTCGGTGCGTTGCCACCGGACAGTCCGGTGGTATATAAAATTCAAATCCCCCGATTCGCGCCAAGGGCCTAAGAGCCACTGGATAGTCCGGTGGTGTGATTTAGCACAAGCCCACATAGCTGCCCCTCAGTTTATAACATCCAGTGGGCTGTGTTGCTCGGGGACGTTAGGGATACAAGCCCTCAATTTATATCGTCCGGTTGACGCACCGGACAGTCCGACAGTGAGCCGTCGGATAGTCCGGTGGGCTATTTTCAGCACAACCAAGACGATACAACCTGCAGTGCTTTAGACACCACCGGACAGTCTGGTGGCTAGCCACCGGACAGTCCGGTGGTATAAAAACTTGTTTTCTATGCTGTTTTTCAAACGGAGTTTTGAAACATTTTCCGAGGGTTTTTCTTTTGATCAAACGACAAAGGTGAGTGTGTTTTAGTATGTTTTAGTGTGCTTGAGCTTTAGGACATAGATGCTCTTGAGAGAAAGGAAATTCTCAAAGTAAAGTGTGTCAAGTTACTTACCTCCACCCCTCTTGATAGTATGGCCCAACTAAAACTAGCAAAAGAGAACCTAGGTGCCCTTCTTTCGACTTTACGGCACCTAGGGCTGATTTAGGCTTGATTTTCACGCTAGAACTTCAAGTCCATGGCCGACTTTCATTGAATCAATATCGGATGGAACGGGGGGTCTCTTTTAACCAACCAATGAGCTCTCAAAATATTTATCAATTAACCTTCATGTCATGAACTCATTAGTAACAAGATTAGGTTGTCATTAATCACCGAAACCTCTACCTTTTAGGGTCATGTTTCTCACACACACCCACCCGAGCCTATCTCTCGCGTAGTCCTCCACGGGATACGGCCTCACCCACGCAAGGGTAGAGGATGGATACGGCCGTTGGGGTTTTCCGAGTCCTTCTCGCGGAGCTACCCCGCCATCTCTACTAAGGGAAGCTTTTGGCCAAACCGCCGAGGGCCCTCCTCCCTCTCAGAAGATGGTGGCGGCCACTCCACACTCCGGAGGGTCTCGCAAGACTTACAGCCGCACTTGATACACCAAGGTCGTGCACGCAGGCACGGAGAATAGACAAGGTGGCCTAAGCAAGGATGCATTAAGCACTAGCTATGTCGGATGTGTCTAGTTTTGCTCTTGTGGTGGTTGGTCTCTCAAATGGTGTTGCTACACTTCAAATGGGCATGGAGAATTGTATCAACACTTGTGCTAGCTCAGGATACTCCAACCACTCAGTGGAGGCCGGCCAAGGGGGTATATATATAGGCCTCACCTCCAAAACTTGCCATTAGAGGCATCTCTCCAATTTTCTGCGCATCCACCGACTGTCAATGCGTGTAAATTGCTGGCTCTGACAATGTGACCGTTGGAGCCACCAGACTGTCCGGTGGCACACCACCGGACTGTCCGGTGGCTCTTGGCACTGGGTCTTCGACTTGTATAGTGCTCGGTCTATATCGTCCGGTGGCACCACCGGACTGTCCGGTGGTGAGCCACCGAAGTATCCGGCGGTGGATTTTGCGCCGGACGTCGCCTCTTCCTCCTCAGCCTATATCGTCCGGTGGAGAACCACCGGACTATCCGGTGGTGAGCCACCGGACTGTTCTTCAGCTCTTGGCTCAGCTTCTTGTAGGCACCGGACTGTCCGGTGCAGCACCACCGGACTGTCTGGTGCCTGCATTTTCTTCTGTCCTTGAGCCAAAAAAATCGGCCCGTTGATCAGCCAGCGGGACCGCCGAGTCAAGACCTCGCTTGCAACTTGATGGCGGCTTGGGTCTTCTCTTGTGCCTTTTAGGTCCTCCTTTGAGTTGTTTGTACCCTAAGTTCACCTTTTGCACCCTGAGACTTAGACAAAAACACTTGTACGCAAATATTAGTCCCATGGCACATGTTGTCACTTCAAACACCAAAATCACATTAGGAAACTAAGCACGAGGCTTAGGGCCCATTTTTCTTACAAATATTGGTTTGAAAGAAGTAGTACTTGATCCGTGCATAAAGCACTAGGAGGCGCGACATTTTCTTGTCATTGTCGTGCTTCAACAAAATAGTCTAACCAACAGTGTTAATCCACCCTTGTTGTGTACTCTAGCATGTGGATCCTTTTGTTCGTCGTTGCCACCGGCTCATTGTCAGAGGAGCTGCTCTAGTGGTCATTGTCGTTGCATGTATGTTTGTAAGGTTTATGGGTCGTGCTATGAATGCTACATCTGAGTGCACTTGTGCATCAAGTTTTTGGTTCATGGCCTAACCACCTGACCTTCTCATGCCTATAAAGAGGAGCTGATGTGTTTCCCTCCCTTGGTATCATATAGTTGATTAGCAACTTGACTTGTAGTGTAGGCTAACATTTGGGTTGCCCTTCCTATCCAATCCAACCTTTTCTAATTAATAGATCAAAGGTGTTGCATGCAGACAAACTCTTATCTGGTGATCTTAAAGCTAGGTCATGAGGATCATTATTTATGTCATGTGTAATGCTCTAATTAGTTGTTGGTATGCTATGATACACACCGAGAAACCAAACATTTGGATTCAGTTGCAAATGCTATAAATTTAAGACCCATTTGGATTTCTGTTGTTCTAGATTGTTTTGTATTCCTTATAATGTTGGGTACTCCATTTAATACCAAGTGCCTACAATATGATGGAGTTGTCAATCTATTGCTCTTGATTTTGTTACTCGTTGATCATGTTAGTTCTTGGTTCTGTTACTTCTAGATTCTTCCATTTTCTTGCACCAATCAACCTTTAGTTTCACTTGTTTATCTCAGGATGATATATATTTCACATTGGTATGCTCTTTAAAGTCAATGATGCAATTATGTTAACCTGAGGCCAATACTTACAACACAATACATGTGTAGTTATGAATTCATATCATGATCATGGTTTAGTTATGTGATTGTTTTTTGAGAAAATTCTCTACAACCCACTCAATGAACCGAAAAACTCACAATTCCGTGAAACCCATCCATTCAATTTTTCGGTTCCCAGTGAGCCACTACCGTCAACAGTGCCAATGACGTCTGTTAAGTGCAGTGTAAAATGACAATATTGCCCCTGCAGCCTCTCTTTACCTTCTCTCACAGACACATGGGCCCCACACGTCATCCCCTTCCTCCATCTTTCCCCATCTGAACCGCTCTCCAGGCCGGTCCTCCCCGCTCCTTCGCCCCGCTGTCTACCCGTCTCGTCGGCAGCCACCTCCGGTCGCGCGGGCTGCGCTGCCTAGGTCGCACCCCTGCCTCCTCATCGCCTTCACCACCACCAAGGAAGCGATCGTCGCTCGCCGTGTCCTCACCCGTCGCGGATGTGAGGCCGGGCCGCGCGCGCCACGGCACGACGAGGACAAGGACGGCGCCGCGGTATGGCCGTCTCCTGCACGCCCTCCGTCGGACGTCCACCCGGCGCCACCCGTGCCCCCGTCCACTGTCCTCCCACGCCCGGATGGCCGCGATCGAGTCCCCATCCTCCCGCGTCTGGTGCAGCCTGCGTCCTCCTCCCGTCGAGCTTCTCGCCGCCGCACCCGGTCGCCCCGCTCCCTCCCGTGCCCGACCCGGCCATGGTCTACGCGACCGTGGCGCAGCTCCGCGCCGTCTCACCAACTGCGGCACCAGCAGTGCGCTCCCCCAGTCACGCCGTCCCGCGCCACGACCCCGGCGCCCAAGGGCTGGTGCAGCTCCACGCCGCCTCGGCGACCGCAGCACTAGCAGACCGCGCCACCTCGCTAGTCCGCCATGGACGCGGGGAGGCACCGTCGGGAGAAGGAGCGGAGGTGAGCCGCCGGGGCGGGCGCAGGGAGCAACCGAGGCGGCCAGGGGCCGCTCGTGGAGCAGGCGCCAGTGAAGGAGAGCAGGCCGCCGGGCGAAGGTTGTTGGACGGCACGAGAAGTTGCGCTGTTGGTGCTGCTCAGGGTGATGGTGCCACGGCGGCCGGGGGCGAGGGGATGAGGCGAGGCATGGCGTGGACGGCACCGGATCCTTGACTTCAGATGCTAATGGGCGAGGGTAAAATAGACATATACAAAAATACGATACTTATACGCGTCTACAGATGCTAACGGAATTGGACGGCCCTGACGGTCGTGGCTCACAGGGAACCAAAAAATTGAATGGATGGGTTGCACGGAATTGTGAGTTTTTCAATGGGTTGTAGAGAAATTCGCTAACAATGAGTGGGCTGTAGAGAATTTTCTCTTGTTTTTTCGTTCATAGGCAATGGTTTATTGTGTAGTTATGAATTCATATCATGATCATGGTTTAGTTATGTGATTGTTTTTCGTTCATAGGCAATGGTTTAGTTATGCGTATCATTTATACTTTGGTGGGACATAGTGATTGGCGTGGATCACAAGCCCGAACTAGCTTAGGTCCTATATCATGGAAAGGTCATTTAATCGTCTTTTTTTGTGATTCTAATGCTCTTTGTTACCATCATGACGGGCCAACTAGATTGTACGTATGGATCAATACTCTTAAATTGGATTGTATAACTATTGGATACATGAAAAATGGATTGAAATTTATTATTTGGCTTTTTTCTTGTCTTTCAATGCCTCTATATTTTGGCACCAAATATAACTATCACTAGATAGCCTACCCTCTAGCTAACTCAGAGCAACCAAGCAGCAAGATCTAATGTGTGAAGGGAGATAGACATGACCAACCAAGCACAATATTCTATACCCAATCTAGCTAAGGACTAAGGCAACCAACCAATCACACCCTACAACTACTTGTTTGATCCATCACGTACTCAAGATTTGCATGTTGTTGATATCACTTAAGCACGTCAAACCTTATACTGCAAGCGACAATATTGATTGTAGCCTTTCCCCAATATAAGTATCAAAGGTTTGTCAATCCGTGAAAACTAGGTTTAAACTACTATTAATCATGGATTAATTAATTACTACTAGCTCTAATAGATGTAATAAGCTAAAGGATGATAAATGACAATCTAATCACAAACTAAATAATTAACTAGACTATAGCATAAACTGGATCAAGGATAAGAGCTTTTCAAAGACAAACTAAACAAGAACAATTATGAAACTAAAATGGCTAAGGGACTAGCAAGAGATATGAGACAAACTTCTTATAAACTATAAACTATCCTGAGCATAGATCTAACGCAAAAACATAGAATAAACACGATCATGAATGTCATAAACTTGCTCGAACATTTCTCTCCAACCACTTGTCACATAAGTTAGGGTAATCGATGAACTAGCAAACCTAAACCAAATCTAAGAATGAGCAGATGTAATCAACCAATCAAGATAAAAAGATCTACTAAAAGACATGTAGATTATTCATCCTGGCCGGTCACATGTAGAGATGAAGCATTGCAAAGACATGGATGAATAAAGATCATGTATAAACAAAGATCTCATAGTCAAAAGACTAATTCATTGATCGAACTCGGAGTTTATCATAATAAATTAAGAAGAAAAGAGAGTTTACTCAAAGAACATCATGAACTCGAAACGCTTAGTTGTCGGATTGGACGAGATGAAGCACATATTCAAAGATAAGCTCGAGACTCCCTGAGAAGAGCCCGGGTCGAGCGACCTAGGGGGTAGGCTCGGCCGACCCGAGGCCTTCCTACCTCCTCTCGCTTCGCCCTTTATCCAAGAACTTCTTCTCCTAGAGTCTTGTAAAGTTGGACCCCTAACCCTCACTTTGGAGCTCTGTTTACAATGAATTAGATGGCCTTTCCCCTTGGGAGGCCCTGGTTTTATACCCCAGAGGGTGCCCTGTACATGAAAACTAAATAGGTCGGTATGAGATGGATTCTATGATCTATTTCCATGTATATACAAGCCTCTTGAAGGTTCTTGCTCGTCCATATAAACTTCATTGATTGAATATAAAGCTATTGCCTTTGTCCTTCCCGAAATCCAACGTTCCTTATTCTGCAGTCAAAATCCAACCTTAACTTCCTCATCCGAAGTCCAAATAAAGCAAACTCTGACTCTGAACTGTAGAGCTTGAAGAGATCTACAACTTTGATATTCAAACTTTCTTCATTTGACGTCGTTAAGGTCCTTTAATTGGGCCCACAAGCTATTGCTGTCCTGAATTCCGAGAGTATTTCGAGATTTAATTGGAACTTAAATTGATGTTATGATAAGCATTCCTTATTTTTATTATCCTCATATACTCAAGCAATCCTTAGCTTTTGGAACCTTCTCAATAATGGGCTTAGGCCTCCTTTGGGCTTCAATTTTTCGTCTTTTATTAATTAAATCGCCTCACTGGACATGTAGCATTGGATCGTCGTATGAACATGCATCCATATATGTAGCATTTTGTCCTATTTTCATGTGATTTTCAATGAAGCATAAAAACCAAAGGCATACTCCAAAATGGGCTTAATTGTTAGAAAAATGTGAATCCAACATACGATTTATCTCTCAAAACACGTGGAAACATCTCCAAAATAGAGCATAAATATCGTCATTATTTTGTGCCAACACCTTTCCTTAATTGTGGAAATGTAAAATAAAAAAACATCAATTTGGTGGACATTGATCTGATAGATGGAGAAGTAAATCACAATTCAGGAGCTTGCATTTCTTAATCTATCTTGATCTAATAATTGTTTGCAGTAATGGCAGATAAAAATTTAGTAATTACATTAAGTCATTTTTCGTAATGGTAGACTGGGTAATTAAAATGCTTGTACAGGTTATTTAAATCATCTTTTATAATAACAAAGTGGATAATGCATAGATAGGTAATTTAAGTACAACTTTAGGTAGTAACTTTAAATTATATTTTATAGTAGTAGTGGGAAATTTAAATCATACTTACAGGGCTGCTTTAAATCATCTTCTATAACGGTGGTTTGAAAAAGAATAGATCTAATGGCTGTTGCTGTTGAAGATTACCGGATGGACGGCTACATGTTTCAATTCTCTTTTTCTCAGAACTTTTAGGATTTATCTTATTTTCTAGCGTGTTTCATCTCCAATTAGTAATAGTGAGATAAGATTATCGGTATATTAGTGCCCTTTTTTCATAGAATGATTATATTTAAATTAACAATGAATTAAGTTTTAATGTTTCAGTCAAAATGTTTATTTTGTAAATTCAGAACTTACATATTTTATTTCATGGTGTATTACTGCAACTTAAAATCGATTATGTGTGTATTACTGCAATTTTATTTCACACATTTATGCATTATTGGCCTGCTTGGTAATTTAAATGTAAATTAGAGATCACTTTAAATCCTCATTTATAATGCACACATGGGGTAATTCAAATGCAATTTTTGTACATTGCTTCATATTTTCTTTTGTAATGGTAAAGTGGGTGTTTTTTTAGAAAATGGAATAGATCTGACAACTGCAATGGTTAGACTGAATCTAGCGGCACCTCCATTCTCCCATCCTCCATCACTATTTCAATTACTTTTTCTCTGTCTACAGTGCTGTAACAGTATCACATTTAATTTTGCAGTCACCATATGCAATCACTGCTGGTTTTAGCCTTAAAGACTACCGGATGGGTGCCTAGATATTGCTCATTTTTGTGACAATTTATAATATTTATCTTTTTTCAAGAAACGTAATTTAAAATATCGATTATAGCCTTAATTAAGATGCTTCCAAAGTATATGTTGGATCATGAGATTAAACGGTCTTCTTCAGGATAAAGAATTGGTGACAAAGAGGTTAAGGTAGAATGTTATAGCCACCGAAGAGAACCAAGTGGGAACAGGTAAGGGCAAAGAGCCAAGAAACTTAGCGTTAGAGTTCATGGGCCAAGTAGTACATATATAAACAGTGCGTAGAAAATCCGGAGAAAATATTGAATCATGAGTTGTTTCAAACCACTCGTTCTTCAATTCTATAAAAACTATTTGATTTCTCCACGCGTTGCTGCGGGATTTATCGAGTGATTTCAATATTTTTTGAAAAAAGGAATAATATTGATTCAAATGTTCATTTGGCATAGAAAATAGAACAATGAAACTGCCATGGGCCTGTCAGTATTCAGCCTCTAAAAATAATTCCAATAAACCTATGCAATTAAAACTACTAAAAAGATTTGTGGAGTGGATATTTCATTATGGCATGAGAACACATTTCTAGTAATGACAACTCATTACCTTTGGATGTGCTTTCTAACAATACGTGAATCAAAAAGTTGCACAGAGGACTCCATTTACCTATCCTTTTATCTCTTGTTATCCTGCATAGGAGGATATTACATAATTATTTGGGTACGAAAGGCAAGTGCCTTCGTATAATTCGAAGTCTTACATTTAGAAAGTGTAGTGACATTAATACACGAATGAATGTGATATGTAGGGAGTAACTTCAACTTGCTAGTGAATGAATTGCAATGACTAAATTATGATGGGTTCACATGTGTATATATATGTGTGAGAAAAAAAAGATATACAGTTGTATAGTAAACCGAAGAGAAGAGTGACTTGAACAGGTATTTGACAATCCTTATTAATAGAAAACTTAATCTAATACAAAAATAATTAATACGTGGAAAGTAGGAATCACCTTAATCGGCACGGTCTGGGAGCTGCGGGAATTTTTAAAGTGACACGATTTCTAAATTAATCAGTGGACTCAAAGATGACGTGGATTTTGAAAGTAGAAATATACTAATGTATACTGTATGATAATATTTTTTAACACAGATGATAACTTATTCATCTTAGTTTAAAGAGATTGACTTTTAAATAATTGATCTTGATCATCTGGTATGACAACAATTTTTTAAATACATTATTTTTTAATGTATTATTTTTAAACACATTATACTTGATAACTTATTTATCTTAATTGAGAGAGATTGACTTTTAAATGATTGATCATCTGTGACATATTATTTTTGAACATGTAGTGGTTTTTAAATACATTATATTTGATAACTTATTCAACTTAGTTGAGAGAGATTGATTTTTAAATGATTGATCGTATGTGCATTTATGTTGCGGGAATTCTACGGTGAAGTGATCGAAAGGACAAATAGTTGCATGCATAGATGTTATTAGCCACAGAAGATTGGCGAAAGACATTAATAGAGTGTACTAGTGGATGATGATATGGTTTTTATAATGATGTTGATAGCTTGAATGTTGAGATATGACCTTAGTGGCCTCCATCTATATAGATATATAACCTTAGTGGTCACCATCTATATATATAGGATTGTATTAGTGTCATTTTGGCATCTGATGAACTCCAAATGTTGAGGTTCTTGCTACAGCTTCTTTTTATTTTTTTTTGAACATAATGGTAGGAGCGCTGCCTTTCAATTAAGAAGATGAATTGACCCAATTTTTAAGAAAAACCGAACCGAAAAACCTTTACACAACGGACAGTTGGACTGGATCATCAATGCACGCCGCATAACACTAACACCCCACATAAAATACGACGGCGGAAACCCGCAGTACAGCATAAGTCATCGTTGCCGAGCATTGCCACGAGGCAAGCAGCTCCGACTTCCTCCACCAGACTAACACCCCACATAGAACACATTGGCGGAAACCCGCAGTCTGGCGCCAGTCATCGTTGCCGAGCATTGCCACGAGGCAAGCAGCTCCGACTTCCTCCACTGGACCTCCATCCTCTGCCACAAACCAGCAACAGCCAAAGGAGCGCAAATAGTGTCATCGTTGTCGAGCTAGGTTGCACTCCAACAACGTAGCAGCTCCGATTTCACCGTAGTGCCGTCCTCCAAGCAAGCCGGTCACCACCAACAGGAGATATGATCCCACTATGAGCTCCGGAAAGAACATCCAAGGCCACACAACGAGCATCATCCCACCTAGACCGGAGAGCCGCAACTCGGCATCGTTGCCCAGCATCACCGACCTTTCAGTGAGCAGCTCCGACTTCGACCGAGGAACTCAGGCCAATGGAGAACGGTGCGCGCGAGGTAGGCAGTAGACTGAAGAAGCACGACCTCGCAAGCCCAACTGACAGTGGAAGACGATCGCCACAAAGGCACCGTGGGGGCTTCAAAGCAACGCCTCCATGGAGGAAAACGACGCCGCACGCCATCGTCGCCAGCCCAGGCAGACCTAGGCAGGGTTTCCCCCGAAGAATCCTCACGGTAAGGGGGAGGTGCATACAACGACGCTCCCAATGGAGAAAGCGACACCTCTAGCGCCGCCGCCGTCGGCCATTGCAGAAGCCAGCCATAGCTTTCGCCCGGCACCTCCACCACACGTCGCGACGGCCACCTAGAGGCTGCGACAGAGGACTCGACCTTGATGTGCAGGAAAGGCCGTCGAGCAGCCCCGGCCCAGCAACACAAGCACCCCGGGCGAAACCGAGGAAGGAAGGCTAGGGCCGGCGGATCTGGTGCTGCACCTCCGGATCCGACCGCCTGCAGCCCAAGAGACGCCACCGACAAGAAGAACCCACGCGGAGGTGGCAAGCCCAAACACAGGGTGAAACCCCTGCCCGAGCCGCCGCCACCATGGCACGCCGCCGACCGGGACTACCGCCCCGAGGTGCCGACGAGCTGAGGCGCCACGACGCCCGCCATGCTGCGCCGCCGCGACAGCCATGCCGGCTGCTGCGCGACGCCACGCCGGCTGCTGCGCGACGCCACGCCGCAGCACGTGAGCTCTGGCGATCCAGCCAGGCACCCCGGCGACCGGAAAGACGTCGAACGCCCACCATGGGAGGAAGGCCAGTCCAACAGCCACCAAAGCGCAGCCCCGGAGGAGATCTAGCCCAAGGAGAGTCAGATCCACCCAGCGAGACGCCGGATCGACCCCACCCGAAGAGGGCCATCGCCTCCATGGCCGGCCATCGCTGAACATAGCACGAGATGAGGGAGAAGAAGGGAGAGAGGGGGAGACAAGGCCCCGACGTCACCTTCCTCGAGCTCGCGCGGAGACACTCACCGGCAGCGGCGAGTCCAATGGGGAGAAGGGGTGTGGTGGAAGGGCGGCGGCGCAGTGCCGCCTGTGTTGCCTGAGGGTACGACGCGGGGGCGAGTCCGTTTGCAATGGTTCTTGCTACAGCTTCTTTTAATGTTGTTTCTGTCTCTATCCCAACGCCTATATTTCAAACTCCTTTCTATCTACAACGCACATGAAATGTTTTGCACATCTATATACACTCTCTGGTGACCTCTGCATACCACCTATTTATTGTAGATTGTGCTCGCCATTGTGGACACACGTCTACAACTACACGAAAAAGTTTCTATTTCTAAACGAAAACGCCCAATACATCGAAACTCATTACCCATGAATAAAGCCAGAAAAAAAGAAACCAAAATTGATTGTATGCATAATACTCACGGTCGCGAAAAAAGAAAAACTTTGCCCGGCATTCAAGGGTGCTATGCTATGTCACCTGCCTTCGCCGTCCGGTTGTCCATGCATGAAGGAAGAAGATATACATGGATGGAGAGAAAGCCGATGCGTTTTGCAAAGCTCTAGATGACGTGACATACAAATGACAAAAACGACGATGTACTATCATCGAAACCAAGGTTCAGAATCACAAGAGAAAATCGTGGCGCCCGAAGACAGACAGGTGACGGGAGGACCGGAGGAGGAATCGATGCCTACATACATGTATATAAGTACTAAGTATATAGTATAAGCTGTGCGCGGCTACAGGTAGCTCGATTTGCTGGAGTAACAGTTTGGCGACTCCGATCGCCATACTCACTCATGGCGGAGTCAGCAGCTGGATCAGGCGGCGGCGGCATTCCTGCGAGCGACAGACAGAACGAGGAGGCGAGGCGGCGGTGGAGCCTGGCCGGCAAGACAGCGCTCGTCACCGGAGGAACCAAAGGGATCGGGTGATAATCTAATACTAAATACTCTTACAGAAGTAGTTTATTTATACGTTGACCACCAACGTTAACGGCAATTGAATTGAAGCACGTACAGGCTTGCGATCGTGGAGGAGCTGGCGGGCCTTGGCGCCAGGGTCCACACCTGCTCCCGCACCGCCAGCGACCTGGACGCATGCCGGCGCCGCTGGGCCGACAAGGGCCTCCTCGCCGACATGGTCACCACCTCCGTCTGCGACGTGTCGTCGCAGCGCGACAGGGAGAGCCTGGTCGCCACCCTGCGCGACCTCTTCCACGGCAGGCTCCACATCCTCGTCAACAACGCCGGCCAGTCCATCTACACGCCGGCCGCGGCCACCACCCCCGAAGACTACGCCCGCCTCATGGCCACCAACCTCGACTCCTGCTTCCACCTCAGCCGCCTCGCCTACCCACTCCTCGGACGGGCAGACGGCGGTGCCGCCGTGGTGCACATGTCCTCCGTCGCGGCCTTCGTCGCCTACCAGGCGCTGTCCGCCTACTCGGTCAGCAAGGGCGCCCTGCACCCGCTCACCAGGAGCCTCGCCGCCGAGTGGGCACCGCACGGCGTGCGTGTCAACTGCGTCGCGCCAGGGGTCACCGACACTGGCATGTTCAACACCACGCTGGGCGACGCCGGCAGGGCGCGGAGGCTCGCGGAGATGGAGATGTCGCGGGTGCCTATGCGCCGCTTCGGCACACCGCAGGAGGTCGCCGCGCTCGTCGCCTTCCTCTGCATGCCCGCCGCATCCTACATAACAGGCCAGGTCATCTGCATCGACGGCGGCCGGACTGTCGCAGCCAAACTATGACAGCCAACTACTACGAGTACGTGGTATAGCTGCTAGCTGAGTTGCCATTGCCACTCCATCTGGCGAGTCGACTGACTCGTGTCGTGTCTGTCGATCGATAATTTGCAGCTAGCAAAACTGAACTCGACCAACCATTCCATGCCAGTTTGTTTGTGACCCGTCACGCCTACGAGCTTTTTATTTTTGCATGACCTGATTGTTCTGGAAATTGAACTGAATTGGGCATGCCAAGGAAACATTTCGCATATATTTAATGTAGCTGAGATCCCGAAAAACTAATAATTAATTAGGAACAACAAATCTGGAATCGATTCCCAACAAAATACACAAGCAATCCATCCTTGTCATCCCAGACTTCAACTAACAGTTTCTAAGGTGCAAAGCTACTCTCACCGTCTGATGGTTCAGATGGTTATTGCAGCTGCCAGGCCAGGCCATTGTATACAACCCCCGTCGAAACAAAATGCAAACCCCCATGCGGAGAGGACATCACTTATGATCATAGCAAAACACAGGAAATCAAAAAATCTCAACCTATAGCATCAATGGTCAGGCGATAACTGACTGATTCTCAGGTACATCGATCCATCACCTGCCATGAGCTCTCTATCGCCAGTCTTGCTGATGTCTTGAGCAGGTCCCACAATTTACAGATTCTTCCCTTCTTTCTCCTCAATGGCCTTTGCCTTGCGGTAATCCTTGTCCGTCCCAAACAACCTGAAAGACAAGCATCAAAGAGCTTCTTATGTAACAGAGTTCAGAGCCCATGGACAACAACTCAACAGAGCAATGCCAACAGGAGACTGCTTCTCACCAGTCCATGTAAACAAAGGTTGAAGCGTAGTTCCCCGACTTTGTGTAGAGCACACGGTGATGGTAGTCATGGAAGTCCGACCTATTCATCATGACAACATTTCAGCACTCGGTTAGACCTTCATCTTTGGATAAACAAATACAATCCCCTTTAGGGAGGAAATGCTCTGTCTTACTTACCCGCCATACAGTGGCAGGAAATTTGATGGGCTCCATGGGAAATGATAGCCACTGTGAGCTTCAACTGTCTCCAATACCCTCAGCACCATCCAAAGCCATAGGGTGAACAAATGAGGGCCAGTAAGAGCAGGACCGACAACTGTGGCAAATCCCAGGAACAAAATTTCAGCCGGGTGGGCATACTCTGAAGTTAATCCAAAGGGTGTAGCGTACCTGCAACGATTTGTTGTGTTATAAAGGATAGAAAATGATGCAAAGTGTAGTGTAAGATGTAATGAAGCAACAAGACTTACTCATGGTGGACGCTGTGAACGTGTTTGTATAGCCATTTGGTGTGCAGTGCCCTGTGCCCCCAATAGAATATAAAATCCTCAAGGACAAAGTAGAAAAGAACTTGAGATACCACAACCGTCCTGTGCAAACACAGGCCAAAAGATGTAAGTGTCTCTTATTCAACTCGAACAATGGTCACCTGAGATGAGAAGAATACTAGGCAAGGCAATGAAATATGTGGGGTTCTTTAGTTAGGAGAGAGGAGTAAGTGAATACCAGTGTGGCAGAGGAAGAGAGCTCCTAAGGCCCATGAATTTGAAGGCAGGATATGAGAAAATCATGACAGGCAAGTTCACACAGACATGATAGAGAATGAGACGCAAGACACATCTGTTTTGGTAAGCAGAGGTGTTGCTCTTCTTCTGCAAAGAAAGATGCACAAAATTTTTGTTAAGGAAACCATATATATGGTGGCAAGATTAACATAGTGTTCATTGTAGAACAAATAATATATCACAAAAAAAGAGAGAAGGATCTCATTCGCTCTCTAGTTAAGGGCACTAGGAACTTAGGAAAGGATCAATGGCATGCATGTCCCGTTTCAACATTCACAGTCCAATCCAGGCATTACATTTCAATCGTGGGAAAAAAAAGGGCAGAGAAACTATTGGCCAAAAGATAAGGCAAATATGGACTGGTGGTTATTTTCTCAAGGAACAGATGAATTCCTATTCTTGGGGAAATCTATGTAAGATTTGGATAAAAAAGGGTTAATTGAATGGCACCGCATATTGCAAACAGCTGAAATAATACCATCGTGAGGTGAGCAGTGTAAAGATCAGATCTTGTACTGTTCTTCTTCTTCTTCTTCCTTTTTTCCCCTATCTATCTTCTTTTTCCTTCTGAATCATAATAAGGTTTCACATATTACACTCCCAGCCAAAACCAAAAGAAGGAAATATTGAACCGTCTTGCTGCCCCCTCCGTGAAGAAGTAAAAAGGCAGGGGAGCTTTGTTTTGTTGCCTAACATTTGAGATGTGATGTAAGGTGGGCACTGAGACCATTGTTCTCCTTCTCCTTATTAGGTAATAAAGTGAGTTTTAGTTTTAAAAAAAAAGGTAATAAAGTGAGTTGGAGATGAGGTGTAAATCATGGTATGGAAGGGTGTAAGGAAAGAGGAACGAGGAAGAAAACGAAATTGAAAAGGAGAGGTGGCCTACTCTACTGTGTACTGACTCATTGTTGAGGTGGCCAGGGTCATAGAAACGGGAATAATGAGAGGCATCGTTGTCATGGTTCCGTGTCTTTGTTGGATTGGATCTCTCCCTCCTCCATAACCATAATGTGTAGAGCCAGTGTCGGCTGTTTTGTATCATTTTACACACGTTTACTGCTCCTGCTGCCTGCTGCCCCCTAGGCAGAGGATGTGGCAGCAAGGAGGGAGGAAAAATTGATGCAACAAGCTAGTATCTGGATGGACTGACAATTGACGGACGGATCAAACCAGAAGGAGACGGGGAAGAAGGGGGATCAAACCTGGATCTTGTACTTGGCGAAGAGTCCGAAGCGCTCGAAGAGGAGGGAGGGGAGGCCGGAGAGGAAGAAGACAGTCTCGTGGAGCAGGAAGGTGACGACGGTGGCGAGCTGGAACTCGGTGAAGTTGGCGATCAGGAGCTGCATTGATTCCCCCCATCCCATCCATCCATCCAAGCGAGGGAGACGGAGAGCAGAATGAGACTGAGATAGAGATAGAGATCTGCGGGGGGAGAGGGATGGGGATTGGGAGGCGGAGTACCTGCCACGCGGACTCGATGGAGGACATGGGCGCCGCCATTGTAAGATGGATGGATGGGTAGGCGGTCTGCTCGCCGGCGGCGAAGATGCCGAGGACGGGGGGAAGGGAAAGGAGGAATTTTTTTTTTTCCCCCTTGTGTTTGTCTGGCTCGCTCTGGGCCTCTGGGGTGTGGGGTGGAAGACAGTGGGAGGATGTGGGAGCCGCGACCGCGACACGAAGAGAAGAGAAGAGAAGAGACCTCTTGCCCTCTCCTCTGTGGCCCGCCTGTCTGTCGCCTTCTTCCTTCCTCTTCTGTTCTGAGGCGCGCCACTTGCCTCGCCGTCCGTCGCAGCCTCCCCTCACATGGATGCTTGGATGGATCAACAAGACAGAACTGCAAGTCAGCAGTAATCCCAGCCCACAGCAATGGACGCAAGGGACGGACCGGCAGTAATCCTATAGAATTAAAGGTAGGTCACTGACACTGACCCAGCACATGCACCCAACAGGGGGATAGCGCAGCGAAACACAAGTGGTACCGGATTATGTATGTATATATATATATATATACTTTGCACAAACTTTGTTTGATACTAGCACAGACAGACGTTTCATTACATTTCCTGCTCTAGGCTTGCACCGGATCAGATCTGATCTGATCTACCAAAAACAAGCGCCCCCAGCCGGTGGATCATGATCCTGGATATCATACATATAATGTAGTAAGCAATGGGCGGGACGGCCTGTTTAGCAGAGCTCCAGATTCTTTGGCTTATAGAAGCTGATTCACTGATGGAGTGATTCCATATAATTCTGTAGTAGGAGTAAATTTGTCTGCTGAAAACTGTTTGGCAAACCACCTATGAAGTGATTCCAGAGGTTTGGAGAGTGAAAAGCAGGTGGGAGCAGCTTTTTTCAGCTCTCTGGTTGTAGTATAAAATAGAGGAGTGATTCTTCCTGATTCACCGGAAAATCGATTCTGCTTTTTACCATTTGGCCGCGCTGACTGGATTCACTCCACAGAATCTGAAAGCGAAGCTCTGCCAAACGGCCCCTCAGTAGTGTCCACTGCTTCGTTCTTTCACAAGACACTCGCAGCACAAGGTCGTCAAGTGTCCAGGTAGTTTGCGGCCATCATCAGCTCCAGGGTTATCTCGGGTTCGATCGGAAACTCCGCCGTCTCCTTCCCACTGCACAACCAAAACAGATTCACAGATTCAGTCAGCTAACCAATAACCCAAGTGTACAACCAGATTCCCATCATCAGCTGCAACATTCTAATAATAACTTTCAAAGTCTTGGTTCGTGTTTCAACGGTAACTAAGGACTAGGCATGGCGTATGCACGTCTACTGCTCCCATCAAAGTTTTCTGTATGCACTGTCAGACAATTAACTAAAGTCTGCTCTGCTAACGACCGGAGGAAACACAAAAACGACATGCAGGCCAGAATTAGAACAATGAATTTCTATTTCAGACTGTCATAATAATATATGCCCGGCCCACCAATTCAGTTCAAGGTAGTGAGCCATCTGATTCATTACACCACCATGAACAACCACCACCCTAGGAACCAATTAAAATACATAGCATGTACATGTTATCTCAACATGCAACCTCATGCATTAGTTTTGGTTTTCCGTAAGTGTTGCATGCAATCTAGTGCCAGAGTCCTATTGTCCTTGTCTGACTCCATGGCACCAAAACTAACTAGCAACACTTGGACCATACACCTCTTTTTCATACAGAAAAACTAAAGTGCTAAGTGAAACAAACAGCCAAAGGAAGCACAAGGATATTTTCAATGCAACTTAGGTCACCCTTGCGACTCTTGACTGAAGAGGTCCATCAGACAGGACACACCAAGATTGCATAACAGTACACACAGCTGAGATCTTACCTTGACAGCAATAAACAGTTAAGTTAGGCTAATGCTCATTACTTAAGAACATATCCCAGGACAAAGGTACAACCAGTAAACTAGGACAATGACCACTAAACCACCAGTGCAGAAGAAGAGCAAAGCAGGGCAAGATAAAATAGTGTACTAGTGTAATACCCCGTCCATTGAGTATAACAGAGCAAACGATGGTATGAATGGAACGAAACATCAAAACAACGATAAAACCGAGTGAGTGTAAATACAATTGGCTCTGCAAACTCTGTGCTAGTGTACTGAGCATGCTAATCAATGTAGAATTGTAAATTGGATGTAAACACTAAGCACCTGTTGCACCATTAGCTAGCAATATAGAATAACATTCTAAAAGACAAATATAAGTCTTGTGTTGTGATAGTTAGAAGGAAAAAGTCCAAATTCTGGTTCTTCTTGTGTTTTGACTTTTCACCACTGAACAATGGCATAAAGGAGATAACAGTTAGGGCTAATTTGGGTACTCTTGGATTGAAAATTGAAATGGTTTTGGGGGGATTAGGGTGGGTTTAAATCCATAATAGATAAAAAAAAAAAACCAATCCCTCCCGATTCACTTCAATCCCTCTCAATCCATGAGTTGCCAACCTAGGCCTTAAGGGTGATCAGGATACAAGCTACAAAACATGGTAAGGTGTTGTTGTTTTCTGATGAGCTGTGCCTCAATCTCAAACTCTAGGGCAGAGCTAATCCCCAGAGGAGAACTTGAGAATCCAAAAAAGGAGCTATTTTACTTGTCGTTGGGTATTCATACTCATTCCCAAAGTCCATATCCACGTCTAATGGGCAAGGTATGGACATAGAATCCTTCATCTTTTAGAAATGGATAGGATATGTGTATTACCATTAGTAATAGGGTATGGGGACGGGATTGCCCATTTGCCAACCCCCTTCTTCTTCACAAGGCCTGAACCATCATCGTTGGCTGCTCAGCTGTGCTCAAGGAAGCAGCGAGCAAGTGTCAGCTGGAATAGACTCTATCAGTCCCTCCCATCAGCCTCCTTCCCTTCGCAGTTTGATTCCACCACTACCCTCTTCTCTGTGACAGAGCCACTGAGGGAACTAGCTCCCCTGCCAGCGCGAGAGGTGCCTGATCTCCCACCGCCCCCACTCCCCCAATCGACAAGGTTCTCGTCTTCTCATCTGCTTTCGGAGCGAATCAAACAAGGAGGTTCTCGTTTGCTTTCCGGGAGCTCAACTGTTGCTCGAAGTCAATATCTACTCCTATAAAAGGCCAGTGCCCGTGCGTCGTCGGGTGCGCAGGGCCCCCTCCGCACTCCCTCACTCGCTATGTTCCCACGAAAAAACCGCGCGGACGCAAAAATCCAAAGCAGAGCCTGGGATTCGATCCCCCGGCCCCACACGGGGGAGCATGAGGCCATCGGTAGTAACTACCAGACCGATGTTCGGTTCGTGCAAGGATTCACATTCATTACTTTAGTTAGATGTGAGAGCTCCCTAGCTAACGTTGTGGGCCTGGTAATTGGGCTGTCCGGTCCCCACGAGAAGCCAGGCCAGTGCCAGCTCTCCAAAAAATGAAACGAGAAACCACGGCCCTCGTGGCTACGGAATATTAATACAAGACTCACCGCCCTGAAAAAAGAAAATGAGAAACCACAGCCCTTGTTTCATCCTTGTGGACACCAATGTACCCTTTGCCCATGCACACGCCTCGACAACCGTTGTCCGCACATCACCCCACCCTCTGGCTGTAACGTCCTCACCCCTCTGCTCCGTCCTGCTCGCCTTCCTCCCGCCTCGTGCAAGTGTAGGAGGGATAGGGAGGGGCAGGCACGGGTGCCGGGCGCGGCGGGGAGGGGACGAACGCGGGGGCTGCGGCCGGGCAGGCCTGGAAGAAAAGTGGACTGAAAGGTCCGGTCCTCGCAGAATGAATTGAGCGAACCTTCCGGTCCTCAGTGGGTAGGGGATGAGCGTGGGGTTGTGGCCGGGCTGCGGGGCACACGCAATTCACTCTTTGAAAAAAAAAATCCGTAGCAACGCACAGGCAATCTGCTAGTAAATCAAGGAGGTTGTGTTTCCGGCAGTTCTCTGCAGACTGTGAAGCTTCACGTCACCCTGATCGGCTGCACTACTTGTAGCTTATGCTGCAGCTTCCAATGCTACTTTGCTTAGGGCGTGATTGGATGCCTGGACTCCCTTTGGCCTGGCTATGGTCCATATGCAGGCTTAACAGAGCCAGGGCGTGCACATGCAGGTAGGTTTGTTTGGATGTCTGGATTGCTTTTAGCCCGGCTCCATTCGAATGTTGTTTGGTTGCCACAATCAGTACATACATGTGATGGAAATAAAATATGAAAAATATTCTTTTCAAAAAAATTACATGGCAAGTGCGATCTAGTTTTGTAGATAAAAATATGAACAACATAAATATGAAATCAGTTTAGCGATTAGAAACTTTAATCAAAAGGTATAATGAAAAGACTAAGTTAAAAAGGTCATCTCGGTTGTGAAGTTCGTTTCTTGCGTTCCTCCCCAGCCTGGCTGAGGGTGCTTTGTGTTTCGTGCTAGCCTGGCCCATGGGTCATTTCCAACCAACCAAACACGGAAGCATAGTTATTAAAACGGTAAAACGATGAAACGATGGAGAGCAGATTTTGACAACGTTTAAACGAATATTTAAACGTCGTGACAAACAATATAGAAAAATATCAATATATCATGAATTCACACAATATACAAAGTTAATATAGAAAAATATACATGGTAGTATCTTTTGAGAAAATATTATGAAATCAGTAAAGTGAAGGGGGCAAAGCGCAAAGTCGCTCTACCTTATCCACAACCACAACACATCTGGTCCCAGCCAAACATCTCATCTTCCTTCTCCCGTGTTGCGCTCTCTCTCATGGAGAGCGGCCACCCTCTCTCAAGGAGTCATGGAGGACCGATGGGTAGAGCAGGCGACCTCAAGCCCTAAATATCCCTCTCGGCGGATCTTCCCTTCCACCCCTCCTAGGGCTGGTGCAATCAATCGTCGCCTCGCCCGGCTCCCTTCTCCTATCCTGTCCGCGCAGGTCCAGGACCGGCGAGGCGGCCAAGCACCAGCGAACAACTCCGCCGTGGCCAATGCAACGGCTCCCATCGACAGCCAACCTCGTTCCGTCCTCAGTCCCACCCGTAATCGTGCAATGACCGAACAAGATTTGGAACGACGACCCTGTTTGACCCCGTCCCTCAATCTGGGACGCCGACCCAGGTACGTGAAGGAGCCTAAAACGCCCGATTCTCGTCGTTTCTAACTTTTTCACGCCAAAACGGACGAAACGACCGTTTAAACGGGGTAAAACGTCCTTTTATGTGATTTGGGCAAACCGTTTCAGCGTTTCAAGTCTGGCCGGCGTTTTATCGTTTTCACGCACGTCCTTTTATGTGATTTGGGCAAACCGTTTCAGCGTTTCAAGTCTGGCCGGCGTTTTATCATTTTCACGTCGTGAAAACGTTTCACGACGTTTTAATAACTATGCACGGAAGCACCGCATGCGGAGGTCCTGGCCGGACTGCCGGCCAAGAAACCAATCACGCCCTTACTGTAGGAAGATCCTGACGCTTCCATGCAGAGGACCAACTGTGGCAGGATAATCGAGTCATCGTCAAGTGCAGCTCCCTGTAGGGGTTCATGCCCAACCCTCTCCTCAGCTCTGCACACTTGTCCAAAGCTTCTCCTTTATCCATTACTTTTTCATTTATCCAGTGGATATGGGCAAATGGACATGGGTGAAATTGGTGAGGGTGAGGACTGGGCAAGAGACATGTGGTGTGGGCAAGCTTGGGTTTGTCCAAAACCTCCACACCGGCAGGTATAGGAGCAATTAGAATGATACAGCTTCTCACCAGATCAGAATATCAGATGCAAAAGCTTGTTGTGCCCTAAACCCCAACAGGGAGCGCAGGAATAAAATCCATTGGAGTCCCTTTTGCTCTGGATATTCAGGAATTGGGAATTTGTTCCTATCAAAGGTTACAAAAACAAAGCGGTGCATACAAATGGAAAAGCTGAAACACAGAATATTGCATAGTACAGATGGTAAAAGAAACATTGACACAGATCGTATCTTCTTAAAAAAACTGTCAATCGGAGAATCGGTTGGTCCAAAGTTGTGGGTGGGGCAAAGCGGATGCACTCTATATCAACTCTAGCGATGGACGCAAGCAAGCAAGCAATTAGTAAGTGAATATGTATTGAATGTGGAAGGTAAGCGAGGAAGCAACCTGGAGTAATGGAGCGACCAGTAGAAGTACTGGCAGATCTTCTCGAGGATGTGGATGGGGATCTCGGGGAAGCGGACCTCTCCCTGGCGAGTCTCGGAGAAGCCGCCTGCATCAATCGAGCCATATCCATCATGGACGTGACGTGATGGGGGAGGAAGCAAATCGAATTAAATCAAAAACAAAGAGTCCAGACTACCTGGCGATGTGAGCATGTTGCGCAGGGTGTTGGAGACCATGGCGGCCTTCTTGTCGACGACGAATTCGAAGCCCTCCGCGCTGATGAGCTTGACGAAGCCTCCTCCTCCTCCTCCTCCTGTGGCCAGTGATGGTCTCCCTTTCCTAGCATCCTTGCAGGACTGGATGGATCTGGGCTGAGCCCCGCCGCTGCAGAGGGCCGGAACACGCGGCCGCAGAGGGTGCGCGCCGCCGCTGAGAGCCGCACCACCGCTGGTCCGCGAGCGGCGCCGCTTGAGGGCTGCGCCGGCGGGGGAGGGGTAAGGTGTTGAGGGCTGCGGCGGCCGATTAGAGGGGAGAAGTGGAGGCTTGGCTGCTGCCACCGCCGCGCCGCCGTAGAGGGTGGGCCCAGCCGCTGCAGAGGGCCGGGCCCCGCAGCTTGAGGGCTGCGCCGACCGGTGAAGGGAGAGGAGAGCGAAGAAGAGGAGGCTTGGCCACCCCCGGAGTCCTGCCGGCGATGGTGAGAAAGAAAGAGCGAGCGGGGAAGGCGTCGACGTCGAGCGGTCTCCGTGTCCGCCTGGGAAGGGGATATATATTTTTTTTTCCACATTTACACTAGCCACCTCTTTTTTTTTTATTAAAGACGGATATTATATTAAGCATCACAGTTTACACAAAGGTCCTTCAGAGAAGGACGAATTACAATAAGGTCCCAAGACACGTATCGTACCACGCGTCGCAAAGACGGCGAGGAGGAATACAGCGTCGCTGAAAAGATGGCATCATCTTCGTCGGAGCCGAGGAAGTTGATGGAGTCGTGGGATGCAAGAGGCGCCATGGGCGCATGGATCCGATGCGGAAGGGCCTCACAAACTGAGGTGAAGACGGTCGTCGGAGGCTGAGTTGAAGAGCATCTTCATCGAACCGAGGATGTGTATGAACGCCGTCGAAGAAGAGTAGTTGTAGCCTCCAACGGAACCGGGGGTGACGACAAACTTCTAGGCCTTCGTCGAAGAAGACTATGTTGACTATGTTGTGTTCATCGGGGTTGTCGAATAAGCTTCTGTAGTGCTGCAAGAGTAGGTCATGAAGGCGGTCGAGGTGGAAGCGGGCGAAGAACTCCAGGCGCCGAGCAGGAAGAAGAGGGATCGAGGCCAACAGACCTTGATCTATCTTCCACACAAGCCCAACGGCCGGAACCGCGAAAAGGGAGCCCGGATCTGAACTGCAAGGGTAGAGGGGGAGGGGAGAAGATCTGGGGGATGACAAAGGGGATTTATTTAGCCGTACCTCAGATCTGGCGCCGGCAGCTGCTGAATCGCCGTCAAGCAAGACGGCGGTGACGGTGAGCAGACCCAGGAGACGAGAGAGGAGGAGATTCCTCCGGGGAGCAACCATGCAGATGCAGGCAGCCCAAACTGAAGGATGTACAGGGAAAGATGGATAAGAGGAGGACGGAACCGACCCACCTCCTCCCCGTCGCCGGCGAGGACGCCAAAGAGGAGGAGGAGGAGGCTGGGAAGGAGAAACTCCGGCTGCGGCGGTGGCTAGGTTTTGCTGGGAGAGTCCACCGACTAGCGGCGCGTCAGTCTTGTGCCGGTCACTAGCCACCTCTTCAGTTCCACGTTTAGAATGCACCTCACGTATTTGCCACATGGAAAAGAGAAAACCTGACATTTTTAGGGCATGTTTGGAAACGGAGTTTTCTAATACTATGGTTTTAAAATACTATAGTTCATATCTATACATGACAAAAATACTACGATTTTTCAATACTGCGGTATTTCTGAAAACCATACACTGTTTGATTGCACAGTATTGTGAGTCTCCGTCGCCCGGGCACCACGAGCCTTCCTGTACGAAAACGTCGACGCGGAATGGTTCCTGCACAAAAACGTCGACGCAGAACGGTTGTTGATTCCTGTCGCTGCGCCAGAAACAAGGGAGACGGGGACGGGGGGCGGAGGTGCGGCCGAGGAAGACATGGCCGGCAGCGGGGCGCGCAGGCTGACGACGTCGCGCCGGACGCGGAGGTGTGGCTAGGAGGAGACGCAGCCGGTGCTACGCCGGACGGAGAAGGCGGAGGCTCGGCCGGGAAAGATGGGGTTGGCGACGGGCGCGGCCAGGGAAGATGGGCTAGACGACGTCGCGCCGGACGCAGGAGGCGGAGGCGCGGGCGGGGGGGAACGCGGCCACCGCCGCGACGGAAGGACTGAGAGACGGAGGCGCGAACGAGGAAGACGGGGCCGGCGGCGGGGCGTGCGGCTGGACGGGGCTGCACCGGACGCGGGAGGCCGAGGCGCGGTTGGGGGAAGACGCGGCCAGCGCCGCGCTGGACGGGGACTGCGATGCAGGAGTCGACACCGGGCGCGGGAGGCTGGGCAGGCGCAGGCGAGAGAGAGGCGCAACCGGTTACGGCGGCGGGAGGCGGAGAAAGCGACCTGCGCGCGGTTGTAGGACCGAGACGTGCGACTAGAGGGGTGAATAGAAGCACTTGAAAACTCAAACTCAATCCCCTGTAGTGCAAACTGAAACAACACCCACAACAAAGCTAGATACCGTCCACTGAGAGGATACGTATCTAGCTCACAACACGTACTTGGTACCATTCACTGAACAGATACGTACCAAGTACAAAGCGGAAGCACACGCTCAAACGGCTAAGACAAAGAGCGCAAAAGAAACCAACTTCGGAAAACTGCAGATTTCAGACTGACAGGGCTGCAAAGAAAAATCTCAAAACCCTAGAAGCAAATATCACACCTTCACAAGACAATAGGGAACAGCTCCAGAAAAATTCAGGCCAATTGGAGCAAGGTGTGACCACCGGACTGTCCGGTGGTTGTTCGGTGCTCACAGCTTGACACTCCAAAAAGATTCGGACCAAAACCCAATCAAACCAACTCCAAAAATTATGAAATTTTTACTGAAGGTTAAGAAGGGGTCAAGGAACAACTCCACAAATTTTCAGCTCAATTGGACAAGAAATAAAAATCCTAGAGCCACCGAACCGTCCGGTGCAGACCCACTGGATTGTCCGGTGGTTAAAAAACCGACAGACCAACTCCAAAAGAAAAATACCAAAACCAGATCAAAACACCTCCAAAAATTCTGCAGTTTTTATGGAAGCTTTATGATTCACAGTATAAGAGCTCCACAAAACATCAGGTCATTTGGAGTACGTTTCACCACTGAACCAACCACCGGACGATATAGCGCAGACAAAAAACAGCCACCCGAAACTTGAGCTTCCAAAGCACAAACTTGACCAAATCTTCTCCAAACTTCACGAAAATTGGCACAGGCTATCCTAGCTCCATTCCAAAGCTATTCTCAAAAGATCAATAGAAAAAGATCATGGGATTAGTGGAAATTTCAGATCTCGTGAAGGGATGAATATTTGGGCAAGAAAGGGGAAAGCTCAAGAACAACTTGCTCGTGACAATCCTTTGGGATTGAGATGTTCTAAGACATAATCTCCACGTCCTTGCAAGTCCAAAACACTAGAAAAACAAAAGATTCAACCTTGGCGAAGCAAACACCCAAAAAGCCAAGGATTGAAGCCAAAAACCAAAGAGAACAAGGGGAAAGAAGCACACAAAGTTGCTGCACGAAATCACTTCGATTATGAGCCTCAAAAGAGGTCTTAGGTCAGATTACAACGAAGGATTTCGTCCCAAGCAACCACCCTCACCTTCCTTCTCGATTTGGAGGCTAGATCTCACCCTAACCCTCCTAAACTTGGAGCTCAAAGCTTGAGGACGAAAATTACCCTAAGGAAATGAAAACCTAGCTGCCCAGACTCTCTCTAATGACCAGCACTTAGGCTATTTATACACCGGTTCAGTTTTGGCGTTTTTACACATAGACTCTTAACACTAGAAACGCCAGGAGGGGCTAAAACTGAAAAGAACCCAAAACTTCGGGGACGGATGACCACGATGAAGACTTCATCTTTTTAGCTTCCACGCAATCTTCGGATGTCCTACACGTGGCCAGTAGTCATTCCACCTTTGCATCCTCGGTTTTGAAGTCAGAAACCGGAAAACTTTAGTAAGTCTCCGTCTGGGCCGGACTTGGCCCATCTTCTCTATCTTGGTGAGTCGTGGCCCAACTCATCAAGCCTTGAATAGCTTGGGTGGCGGTTTTGAGCCGAAGCCGCCAAAGCCTCCCTGGCACGCCTTCGCGCCATGCACTCGGGTTAGAGCACCACGGTGGCACCTGGCTTCTCTAGTCCATTGGAGTCGCCTCACGGTCCATCAGAGGGCTCACACCACCGTTGCCGAACCGCCCCTCCATGTACCGAGCTCCCATGGCCGACCGACGCCGAGCTTTGCCTCCGGTCCATTGGAGGGCTTTTGCCTCAGTCCATCGAGGTCTTCATCATCTATCTCCAGTCCATCGGATGGCCTCCAGTCCATCGGAGGGTTTGAGCTCGTTGACAATCACTCATCACACCAGGAGAGTAATGAAGCCGGTCCATTGGCTCTCAATCTCCCCCTTGATGAGTGCATTGTCAACATATCTCCAACCTGTTACCTGAAATGGAACAAAGACAAAAGAAAAGCGTAAAACCGAAAAAGAAAGGAAAATAAAAGAAATGCTCAAGCTGTCCAAAACCAAACAAAGGCAAAAAACAGGGCAGCTTGAAGCAAAAAGAAAACAAAGCGTCGGCTCCTCAAGACAGAGGCAAAAGGCTCAATGCACCGATGCAAAGAGCATGCTAAAAGCTCAACTCCCCCTGAAATGCATCCTCACAAATGCAAAATGAGTGCAAAGCTCCCCCTCAACTAAATCTCTACTGAGTTCTCCCCTTTGTCCATATTTTTAAAATCTCCCCTTTGGAAGTACACTAATTTTTCCCCCTTGTTGACAATGGACACATCAAGGGTTCCTTGAACTCAACTCCTCCTGAACTAGACAACTCCCTCTCAAAATATACCATGAAATGTAAAGAGTGTAACTAAAAGAGTTCAGAAGGGATGAAAAGCCAGTAATCACAAGTTCTAGGAAACAGAGCAAGTGAGGGCAAGAAAGCATACAACAAGCTCAAATGAATCTATCTTGCACATATCAAGAGTAAGCTTGTTTTTCAGGGTTAATGAAAAGAAAACATCACCAATATGAATAGCACCTAGCAAGATAGGCATGAACAACAAGATGCTAGCAATGCATACAAGGTGTGCTACTCTCAACCAAAGCATATACAACTATCCATAAGCATTTTAGAGACTTGCAAATTTCAGATTTAGACAATTGTATATTACATGAGCCCATATTGTGCCAGGGGTTATTTACTTGTCTTTTGCCACTTCTTACCAACTAATGCCAAGCCTAGGTTCAAAAAACCATCAGAAGCTTAAGACAAGGTTTTGATCATACACAGCCTAGTCCATATTCATGTCAAGGTGCAATGACAAGCAGTCTCATACTAGATCAGTATGACAAGTAAACCCCACCTGGATCTGTACAATCACTTGTATGCATTTGAATTCAGATTTCAATTTACGCAAGGTGTCATAAAAGCTTAGGTATTAATTTAGCAAAGACATACAACTAGCATATCCAGGTATGAAAGATAGCATAGCATTCAACAAACCTACACATGCTAGGTAGCCTCAAGTGATGATCATGTTTTTGATTTTCAGGAAGGCAAAAAAAAACTTAGCTCACAATTAGTATTCAACAGACTCAAAAGAGCTTCGCCAACCATGATCAAGCATGCATCTGTACAATCTAGCACAAGCAAGTACTAACTTATCATTCCAAAAGAGCTCTAGTGCTAGTGTAGTGAAAATGCATATGATACAATGCAATGTCATATATGCTATGATCTAAACATACAGAAAATGTCATCGAAAAAGCCAAAACCAATGTCTTCCAGAAGTAAGACAAGAACCACATCATATACCTGATCAACTCAAAAGCTTGAGGCGATCCCGCTGGACCTTTCGAGGTGCATGCACGCCCTAAGGTCACCTCCCCTGCGTCCTCAGCGGGTCCATCTCTGTATGTGCAAGAAGTGATCCATGTAGAGGTGGAACATGTGTAGTAATGGACGTAGTAGTACAAGTCTCCTCCTCTAAGGTGATAAAACAGAGATGAAGCTCCCCCTCAAAATGAGCCTACTAGCTATACAAAAGCTGGAAACAATTGAAACAAAAGAAACCAATAAACTATGATAGTCCATGGCTCAAGTTAGGGGGTTAGTGCAAGAAATCATGCATAAGAAATAAATATGCCACTTATAGAAAGTACCACTTGTGGATTTAGGCACAAGGCATGAATCCTGCAAAACAAAGTGAGCACAAATATACAAAACTCATATACACAAGGGAAAACTAGCTCAATCAAAATAAATAGGCATAAGTCTACACTACCCAAAGCAAAGGTAACCAAGTCATGAGACAAGGTAGCTAGACTACACAACATTAAGTTAGAGAAGGAAACAATCAAAATTATAACACATGAATAACATGTCAAGAACAATATCACTTGAAAAGCTTTCAGCTAATAGCTGTTTGAAATGTCACATGGCATGATGTTCATGAGCTATCACAAGCTAACAGATAAAGGTGACTAGTCCACCAACACAAACAAAGCTAGCAAGATATGGTATATGAAAGAAACACACAAACTAGCATGTCATGTGGCCAGCCACCAAAGCAAACACAAACCTAGCAGGCAAAATCTACTAAAGAAAGCGAAAGCTAAATAGCTAAAAACACCCAAACTGATCACAAGTGATACCATACCAAGACAGAGAAAGCATGGCGCGAGATTCACAAAGATCACATGTAAGCATGCAAGAAAGACTAGACTAGTGAAGAAGGCATACAACTAGCATTAGGAAAGCTAGCATGATATGTGGCTAGTCCACCAAGCATACAAGCAAGAAAGCTAAGTACCAAAAGAAAAACAAAAAAAAATGGCATAAACTATACAAAATACACAGGAGAACAATGAGCAAAGCTCTCAAATGTACAAAGGATACAAGCCTATGAGGAACCTTAGAGCCTGGAGAACCATCAACTTTCACTTATCACATGTTCTCCAGAACTCAAACCTGCAAGATCAGCGATAGTATGAAGGGGCAGACGGTCTGACACTGGGATTAGTGAAACTGCTAAACCAGTGCCGAGCCGTCTGCTCAAATGAGGGATAAATACAATCAAAGAAATCATCCCTCCTACCACGATCGGGGTAACCACGACTAGCAAAGCGTGGACCCTCGAAATCTCTCCTAAAGCCATGGTCACCAGTTCCATAGCCGCGCTGAAAATGACTAGGAGCTCGACCGGCAGGGAGTCTCTCACCACCAGGAGCACGGGCTTGAAAGCCACCTCCTCTCTCACCACCAGCAAAGCGGTTTCTCATCTCATCACGGTGGGGAGGATCTTGCCTACCACCCTGGTAGAATTGATTCTGTTTCCCCCAAGCTCTCTCCTGCCTCTCAATCCGCTTCCTCCTGAAGCAAAACTCCTTTAGGTGGCCATTCCGCTGGCAAAACTCACAATGGTAGACAAGCCTCCTAGGAACTGTGTTAGGCTGGGACTTGGGCTTAGGCGGTGTGGTCTTGGGTGGCTCAGGCTGCTGAACTGGCTTCTTGCCCTTAGGTTTAAGCTCTTCCAAAACAATCTTGCTCAGCTCAGCCTGAGGGGGCTAGGGTGTCCAATACTACTTCTTTGGGGCAGCCTTGGGTGGCTCATGGTAAATCCCATCAACAGTCGCACCTGGCTCGGTAGGTGCAGTCTTGATCTTAATTGGGGCACTCTTCTTACTTGAGGTGCTGCACTCCCCAAACCCAAAACCAATCGTGTCACTCTCGGCTCTCTTGGTGCTCTCTATGATCATCTCTAGTTGGGGTTTCCTAGCATATACCCAACTCAACGCCTCTCTCAACATGCAGTTGTCATCTTGCAAAGACAACACCTGGAACCTCAGATCTTCCAGAACTACTGTCTGGGCAGCACAGGTATCATAATCTAAAGAGAAAAAAACAGGAACAGCTTTCTCCAACTTTCTAATGGTTGCATCTCTATCCACCAGCTGCATCCTAAGGGTTAAGCAGTTCTCACAAGTCTCAATAGGTGCTGAAAGCACCTCAAAGTCAACTCTCAACTACTCTAACTCACCTCTCAAATTAGGACAGACCATACACGCACCCAAAAGCACAGGTCTGGCCCTAAGCTCCTCAAGCTCCATGAGCTGCCCCTCAAACTTCTCCTTCAGCACAGCTAACTCACTAGCTAAATGGGGGCAAGACTCACACTCGAGCTCTCCACTCAAAGTAAGCTCATCTAGCTTGGACTGGAGTTTGCCTGACTCCACTTTAGCTCATCTAACTCCTCTACCCGCTTGGCGTACCTATCTCTCTGGTCACCAAGCTCCGTCATAAAAGACTCGCAAGTAGGGCACTCAAGCTCACTGGTTTGGGGTCTCACACTCCTCAACCTCTCATTCTCCTCTAAAACCTCAGCAAGTTGGGCATTCAACTTATGCAGCTTTTTAGCTGCCTTCTCCAGCATCTTATCCTAGGCTTTCAACTCTCGGCTGTTCTGCTAGCATCTCAAGGATCTCGGCTTGCTCAGGAGTTACCTCATCATCGGAAGAAGAGTTGCCGCCGTCATCCTTGTTCTCCTTGTCCTCAAGCGCCATGGAGCAAACCGAGTTCTTCTTGTCCTTGTTCTTGCACTTGGACTTGGTTGAGACGAAGCACAAGCCAACTGAACCTCCTTGATCGTTCCTCTTGTCCTTCCTATATGTGATCTCCTCATCACTTGAGCTCGATGAGGACGAAGAGGAAGAAAATCCGCTGCTGCAGAACCCGATCTCGGCGAAAAAGGCCTTGTCCCGCTTCCGGTTGTCCTTCTGGTAGCTCTTGAAAGCCTTCCAGAAGTTCTTCTTGCCAAAAGGACGCTTGCCAAAGCTGTGTTTGCTGGAGCGGTGCTTGTCAAAGCTTGACTTGCCAGAATGGTACTTGTCGGAGTAGCGGGAGTAGCTCTTGCCCTTCTTGTAGTAGTCGTTCTTGTTGGGGCACTCGGCGATAAAGTGGCTGACCTCTCCGCACTCGAAGCACTTGGGCCTCTCTCCCCTCTTCTTGCTCATCCGGTTGTCATAGGCGCGTTGAAAGCGACTAGACACTAGACAAAGCTCATTATCCCCGAGCGTCGCCAACTGCTCCTCTGTAACAGACAACAAAACAGAAAACGAGAAGTTGTGTAACAGGGGGTTAGTAACAGATTCACTAGAGGGGGTAGCCAAGGCCAGACTCTTAGAACCTGTATAAGCGAGGGAATCCCTCATCTTATAATCTACTTCTGTGGCCTTGAGCTTAGTATAGAGCGCCTCTGCTCCTATCGTGTCATACCCTGCCGACTCAATGATTGAGTTCACCTTGATCTTCCATACTTTTCTGTCCAACGCATACAGCAACTTGACGGCCTGCTGATGATCGGTGTATGGAAGCTCAACGGGGGCAGAGTTGACACGCAACTTGTTAATGATCGACTGAAAGCGACCAAACAAGTCGTCTACTGACTCCCCCGGCTTCTGGACGAAATTTTCATATTCGCACCGGTAAGTTGTTGACGGCACTTAAGCACGGCAAACCTTATACTGCAAGCGACAGTATCGTGTGTAGCTTTTCCCCAGGATGAGTATCATGGGTTTTGTCAATCCAAGGAACGAACTAATTGAGAGCTAATTAACAAGAGTTTATGATAAACTAAAGATAAAAGAATGATTCTAATCTATTACTAAACTACCTCTAATCTATATCTAATCTATGTCTAATCTACGTCAAAGTTAGATGATAAACAATTAGAACAGAACTAGAACACTAATTAAGGGGTATTAACTAGCCTCTAATCAAGCTCTAATTGGATCCAAGACATGCATGATAAGAACATAACAACTAGATAAAAGCAACGAGATAACTAGCAACTTAAGGTAAATAAGCACGTTCAAGCATATTCATCAAAGCATAAATAAATTACGATCAATCAACCTATCCCCCTATCTAGGCTTAACCTTTCCCCGGGCTCCACTGTCACTGGTAACCAGGTAATCGACGAGAAGCTTTCAACAGAATCGTAATTAGAGAACCGGCTTCTAACTACTTAGATCAACAATCGTAATCAAGAACACTAGATGAATATAATCCTTAATGACATGTCTAATCAACTAGCATCTAGATCTAAATCTAATTAGAACTAGAACAAGCATAATTAGAACAAGAAGATGATAATTAGACAAGAACAATACTTCATTAGATAACTGTATCATACTTACAACCATGATCATACCTCCCTTGATGATACAATTAGACCTCTGGAGCTAGGTAATTAGACCACCATGCAAGGTCTCTAATTACCTCTAGGAATTAGAAGAAGCTCTAAACCTAGACTAGAAACTCGACCCTCAGCTCTCATCTAGATGTTGTTCCTCTTGTCTACATCTTGTCGCCTTGGTAATGACTTGGATGCCTCGACCAGGGGCTCAGCTTCGCTTTAAATACCCTGAGGATGCCGTAGCCGAAAAGGAAACCTCAACCGCCTTCGGGAGGGGGTGGGGTCGGCCGACCAAAGGGCTCCAGGTCGGCCGACCTGGAGTCCCTGGATCTCCTCTGCTTTCCATCTTTCGCGGGCTTCGGGATAACCTTCATATAAATCTTCCTGGAGTCTTTTTCGGACTCTAAACCTTCCAGATTCTTCTGTATCCCGAGATCTTGTCGAGTCTTCTAGAATTGGGCTTCATTTGATGGGTCTTTAATTGGGCTTCTTCTTCCATTATTGAATAATATTCAGAGGTCTTTTTACTCGAGGTAGACTTTGATGAATTTTGCTTAAAATTGGCCCAAAACCTGCAAAAAATTACAAGTAGACAATTTCCAAGACAATATTGCAAAATCCACAATAATCTATGTTATTTGTTAGTGAAAGGCAAAGTTGACGCATAATAATAGGTAAAAACAATATAAAATGATGTATAATTTTCGTTCATAAGCCGCGTCAACAATATCCCCACACTTAAACCTTGCTCGTCCTCGAGTAAGTCAAGAATCAGCATTGCCAAACATTAACTTTTTCATACTCTAATCTTAATTAATCAAACTAACAAGCTCTCTCAAAATTTTAGTTTGGACCAGCAAATTATGAAAGAAAAGAAATTCAATTAAGCTCATCCCACAATAAAAGAATTAGCAAAAGTTCAAACTTATCAATGACTCATCTCCTCATTTTAGCAATAAGTTTTTGGAAAATATAATCAAACAATAAGAGATAAATTCTTGCAAAGCCAAAGAAACACACCCAACTCTCCAGTCTCTCAATATCTAAAAGATAACTAATGAATATATAAACATATAAAGTGGAAGCTTATCTGGAGCTTGGTATGGATCCTAATCAAAATTTATTTTCAAAATATTGTCAAACCAAGAAAGAAATCTGCTGGTTTTAGTGAGACTTGTCAAAAAGGTCATGGAATAAAATAAGGTTGAGAGAGAAAGGATGGAACACACACATTTAGAATAGTGGACATGTGCAAGTGTCATTGGGTGATCTCAAGGCACAAATGAAGTCCTTGCTATCGGATTGCACATGGTTGGAATATTTTCTGGAGTATATAAACAGGATAACTAATACTATAGAAAACTATATATAAAAACTCTTAAAAATACTTCAAAGATTATTGAGAGGCATATATTTTTTTCTTCTCTCTTTTTTTTATACCTAATTCTACTTCGGCCAATTGGCCTCTTTTTTTTTTTTTCTTTTTCCTTTTTTTCTTTTTTTTTTCCTTTTTTTCTTTTTATTTTTCTAGGCGCCACTTGGCTTTTTTTTTTTTTCTTTATGCCCTCTCAAGAACCTTTATACAAAATCCATTAAAATAAGATAACAGCTCTCCATCCCCACACTTGAATAATACTCACCCTCGCCCAAGAGTATTATCACTATAACATTTAACTTTAGGGGATAGAGTTGTCTAAAAAGAATAATATTTAATCCTTAAATACTCCAGAAAATAATAGGTTGTGGTCAAGGAGGATACACAAAATGATAATCTTGGTTTAAGGATGGATATCCAGCGAAGTTTGCAATCTCTCCAGTGTAGAGAGACACAATGCATGGATAGAAAGTCTAGCAAAAAGAAAAGTTACGCAAAAGTGAATGACCAGCTTCTAAGTCTCATACCCTAGATCACAGTCTTGATCCAACTCATTTAAAAACAAATCTGATAAATCTAAGGTTTAATATATATTTGGCTCTGGTAGGATTGGCTATTGCAAGATAATCTCATAAAGTTGATCATGACATTTTTAAGCAATAAAAATAAACAAGGAGATGATCATGTCAAAGAATAAACCTTGCAAAAATTAAATCATATGGGTCTTTATGAAAAATCATAATCAATCATAAATTTGCTGGTTAGTTCAATTAAACATGTATTATGAGAGCTTGCTAATATGACTAACCAAAATCAAAGCATGATAAAGATAAAGCGGCAACTTTCATCATTTTCTTGAAACAAAATTAATTAATTAAGCATTGATCATGGTTGTAGTATTAATCACAAAATAAAATCTAAACTAACACACTAAAAACAAGAGAAACACAAAGGAAACACCAAACAGATACATATAGGTAAATAATTGTATAATGTAAAGAGAAGATATTAGAAATATATTACCGGATATTCCTTCAATTTACTTGTCATTAAATAATTTCCTGCAAAAATAATTCAAGTGCACACACTACTCTCGGGATAACGATCGAGAGCAGAAGAAATTTTACCATAATCTAAAAATATTCCCAAAGACTTTTAACTTGTGGCCTAGTTTAAAAAGAAAAGCAAAACTAATGGATGTATATGAATGCAAACGTGTAATTATGTAGGAGATAAGCAAATAAACAAAGACAACGATTAAACCAAGTTCTAAACACCATGTTTACAACATGATCGCTAAGTCTCTCTATAGCCATTATGATTATAATTAACCAAGATTAAAACACCATGTTTTATCAAGATCATCAACTCAAAACAGCACAAGAAAACCAAAGCACATTGCAAAGCTTATAAACTTAACAAATGAAATTATGGATAGCTAGCAAGGTTAAGTAACTTCATAATGATGATCAACAATTTAATCTAAGCACCATGCTTACACAAAATTGCTAAAAAAAAAAACATTATCTAGAAATGTTATCATAAACATAAAAGCACACATCATGAAGTTAACCCAGCCAATTATAATGCAAATATGCAATTTAACCTAGATGCAAAAAGATAAATGATAGCTTATCCACAAAAGATATAATTAGCAAGAAACATTCAATTAGACTTAATGATGATGGTCTCAAATTAAATCTAAACACCACGTTTAAACTTAATTTACCAAGAAGAGAACTCCGTCGATTATTAACATAGAAATAAAGCATCCATTATTAAGTTTATGAAAACTTCAATACTAACAAAGCAAATGTGGAAAAACAAATGATAATGCAAATGCAAAGTGGAAAACACAAATAAGAAATAAGTGATAGTGATTAAAAACAAAAATTAAGTTAACTAGCCACAGGCAAAAGATTCAAAGGGTGGTGCCATACTTCCCGTTTCTCTGTAAAAGACTCAATGACTCTAACACTGACTCTATAACACCTATTGGTAAAGATAAGCAGCAACGAAGATTTAGAATTTATAGGCAAAGAGGTGACTTGAAGAAGAGGTGTATCTGCTGAGGGAACACCTAGGGTCGGCCGAGCCAGGGCGGAATGGTCGGCCGAGCCAGGTTTCTTCTGGCTCTGTTGGCCCTCTTCCTTCTCCTGCAAGTTACTCCTTAGATTCCTAATCATCATGGATAGCTTCCTCTACAAGTTGGACGTCGTGCATGCAGCTTTGGACAGATTAATTAATTACCCTTTAATGTTTTGTCCCTTTGAATGCTCTCCAAAGATCCTTATCCTAAGTCTATATTTAGGTTAATTGATGATGGTTCAAGATAAGAAGGGAATCCTATGTTGCCTAAATTATTTAGCTACGCTAAGTTGTTGATTATCTTCACTAACTCTAAGTCCTTAATTTGCATATAAGCAAATATTCCTACTAATGTAGGGTTAATAACTTAGAGCACACAAAAAGATAGAATTAATTTTCATATTAAAGATTATCTCTATTTAGCATTTTGAAAATTAAACCTATACTTTATTTTATTATAAAACAAATATTTAGTAATTAATTAAAAGATAATTCAATTAATTAACCCACGTAGCTTAGGTAGTTGCCTAGTTTTTGGATAAAATTAGAGAGTAAGATTTTGAAAATCAAACAATAAGGATAAATCTAATAAAATTATTTCTCTCTTACTTAAAGTTGATTCAAATTCAAAAACTGGCAAAGTCTACGTAAATATTAAATTTAGATAGCTACGTAAGTGAGAGTAGCTACCTATAAGCTATCAAATCCTTAATTTAAAATTTCAAAATTAAAACCTAACTAAATTTTAATACTAAGATAGAACGGGTTGCCTCCCGAAAAGCGCTTAATTTAAAGTCATATAGCTAGACTTCTTACTTACCTTCGTTGAAGTGAAGCCATGGTCCTTGGAGTAAGAATCCGAAGTGTCTATGCAGCTTGATAACTTGATTGTGCAGCTTCATCGTGTCTTGATCAGAGAATCACTTGTGTGCACAATCTTCTGCTTGTGTCTTCATGTACCAATGTCTTTGAAGCTCCTTGTAACTGAACTTGATCATGAAAATCTCATGGAAGCACTACCCAAGCCTTCTTCATTATTGTTGTCACCATCTTCCTCAAGTAGTCATCACCATGGTTGCTGCTACCTCCTTTCTCGTGATTTTTCTCATTGGTCTTCAACAGAACATACCTCAAATAATAGATCCATTGGATAGCCTCTGAAATTATCTTTCCAACGAGTGCTTATACGCTAAAATCCGATTCCGTATGAAGGAGTTATGCCCGTTTTACTCAAGCACTGCGTTCTGTCCAGATTTCAATTCAGCTCGCGCAGCCTTCAATGATTTGCACATTGCTCCTTGTAGGAAACTCCAAATTGAGTGATTCTTGTTGCGTTGGAAAGAGGACTTTTTGGGCTTTCGAAATATAAGAAAATATTCTGCTTTTGCCTCTTGAGGTCAAGCTTCATGTTGATGACATCTCAGCCTTCTGTTTTCAGCTCTCCTGATGTTGACAATCTTCAATCTTTTGGACTTGGGTCTTGTTGGAAATTGTCTAAGCCCACCATTGTTGATCTTGAAGCTTATTGGGCTTGACTTTTGTCTTC
Source organism: Paspalum notatum (assembly GCA_022530915.1). Classification (NCBI taxonomy): domain Eukaryota; kingdom Viridiplantae; phylum Streptophyta; class Magnoliopsida; order Poales; family Poaceae; genus Paspalum; species Paspalum notatum. Next base: position 3,853,324 of record CM039683.1, on the reverse strand, counting down.
AATTCCTTCTCCATTCAATCCACTCACTCTTCAATTTGAAACTCAATCTCATTGTTTCAAATGAAGTGTGAATTTCTCTGCATGGTTAGCTCATAGTGCACACATATATGTATATATAATATAGTAGCATCATGGTATTGATTAGAGATAAAAGTAGAGTCACATGGTTGATTGGGATTTAAACAAACATTTGATTCATGAATCAAAAACAACTATAATTCTAATCGAAATCACATAGCAAAACACTAAGGCATATGTAAATCATAGATGAACATGATTCATAAAATCAAACATGGGATAAACTATTATTTTGGCTAAATTAGAGGGATGATTTTGAAAGAAATAAAATAAAATTGGCTTAGATAAAATTCTAACCAGGGTTCTTTTTGTAGAGAGACAAAGGTTTTGAAATTTTAGTTCTTCAAAGATAGTATTGTGCACATATAATATGTCATGAGAAACATGCACAAGTTCATGTTTAAAATTTCAAAAGCAATTTGCACAAAAATAAACCTGGACCGACCCACTTACGGGGGAATAAGTTGTCGGTCCCCTTCTACTTTTACACAAACCTTGACTCTCAATTTTTATATTTATAAAACACAAAAGTTAAATCTAACATTAGACACTAAACTTTGAGAATTAATGAACTAGCAAACTCTAACCATCTCTAAGCATGAGTAGATTCAAACAACTAATTAAAAGATCTACTAAAAGAACATGCGATTTGTATCAAATCGGGAGGCACCATGTTGGAATTTAAGCATTGCAAAGTTATGGATCAAGAAGCTAATCTAAGTAATCTCAAAATTTGGATAAATGGAACAAAGGTTTCACAAACAAAATAAAACAAAATAAAAGAAGGGATAGAATAACAATCAACCAAATAACATCTTAATGATCATTATGAAACAATGCTCTAATCAAACATAGGTAAACTTTAATTATATTTATGATTAAAACAAGAATTACCTTAATCCTGAAGAAGTTAAGTTCAATCCTTCCTTGGATCACCATGATTGAATGCACCTTCAAGTGTTGGAGAAACAAACTTCTTGTCTTTCCCGAAATTCAGCTTCCCTTGTTCTGACCCTTTAGTATTTCGACCATAACTTCATCTTCTGAAGTCCAAATAATGCAAACTCGGACTCTATCTTGAAGAGCTCGAAGAGGTCTACAACTTTGGTATTCGGACTTTCTTCATCCGACGTCGTTAAGGTCTTCAAATCAGCCCCACAAGGTGTTGCTGTCCTGAATTCCGAGGGTAGCTCGAGATTTGGTTGAAGCTTGGATTGGACTTGAGACAAACCTTCCATATCTTCATCTTCCTTGTCCTCAACCGATCCTTAGCTTCCAGGACCTTCTCGGCTAATCATCCTTGCCTCCATTATCTGTAGCTTAGCACAAACAAACTCCAAAGAACATTAGTCTTAAAAACTTAATTGACACAGCAGACTTACCTTTATCACCATAGTTGCTCCTATGTAATAGCTGTATAAATATTCATATAGATAGGAGAAACTATATTCTAAAACATTAAATAAAACACATAAAATAGAAGATAAAAGACTAAATTAAGAAAAGAGAAAAACACAAACTAAAGAAATAGAACTAACTAATTAGAACAAAATTAGAAAACTAACTAGCACACAATTAGAAAACATAAACTAAAAACTAGAAACAAAAGACAAAATTAAATAAAAACATAAACTCAAATTAATTAGGTCTCGAATAATTCGATCCCCGGCAACGGCGCCAGAAAAGCTTGTTGACGGCACTTAAGCACGGCAAACCTTATACTGCAAGCGACAGTATCGTGTGTAGCTTTTCCCCAGGATGAGTATCATGGGTTTTGTCAATCCAAGGAACGAACTAATTGAGAGCTAATTAACAAGAGTTTATGATAAACTAAAGATAAAAGAATGATTCTAATCTATTACTAAACTACCTCTAATCTATATCTAATCTATGTCTAATCTACGTCAAAGTTAGATGATAAACAATTAGAACAGAACTAGAACACTAATTAAGGGGTATTAACTAGCCTCTAATCAAGCTCTAATTGGATCCAAGACATGCATGATAAGAACATAACAACTAGATAAAAGCAACGAGATAACTAGCAACTTAAGGTAAATAAGCACGTTCAAGCATATTCATCAAAGCATAAATAAATTACGATCAATCAACCTATCCCCCTATCTAGGCTTAACCTTTCCCCGGGCTCCACTGTCACTGGTAACCAGGTAATCGACGAGAAGCTTTCAACAGAATCGTAATTAGAGAACCGGCTTCTAACTACTTAGATCAACAATCGTAATCAAGAACACTAGATGAATATAATCCTTAATGACATGTCTAATCAACTAGCATCTAGATCTAAATCTAATTAGAACTAGAACAAGCATAATTAGAACAAGAAGATGATAATTAGACAAGAACAATACTTCATTAGATAACTGTATCATACTTACAACCATGATCATACCTCCCTTGATGATACAATTAGACCTCTGGAGCTAGGTAATTAGACCACCATGCAAGGTCTCTAATTACCTCTAGGAATTAGAAGAAGCTCTAAACCTAGACTAGAAACTCGACCCTCAGCTCTCATCTAGATGTTGTTCCTCTTGTCTACATCTTGTCGCCTTGGTAATGACTTGGATGCCTCGACCAGGGGCTCAGCTTCGCTTTAAATACCCTGAGGATGCCGTAGCCGAAAAGGAAACCTCAACCGCCTTCGGGAGGGGGTGGGGTCGGCCGACCAAAGGGCTCCAGGTCGGCCGACCTGGAGTCCCTGGATCTCCTCTGCTTTCCATCTTTCGCGGGCTTCGGGATAACCTTCATATAAATCTTCCTGGAGTCTTTTTCGGACTCTAAACCTTCCAGATTCTTCTGTATCCCGAGATCTTGTCGAGTCTTCTAGAATTGGGCTTCATTTGATGGGTCTTTAATTGGGCTTCTTCTTCCATTATTGAATAATATTCAGAGGTCTTTTTACTCGAGGTAGACTTTGATGAATTTTGCTTAAAATTGGCCCAAAACCTGCAAAAAATTACAAGTAGACAATTTCCAAGACAATATTGCAAAATCCACAATAATCTATGTTATTTGTTAGTGAAAGGCAAAGTTGACGCATAATAATAGGTAAAAACAATATAAAATGATGTATAATTTTCGTTCATAAGCCGCGTCAACATAAGTCTCCACAAGCCTAGCCTTAATCGTTGCAGTACCGTCATGCTGTGCACTAAACAGTGACCATATCTCACGCGCAGTCTTAAGGTGACTCACTCTCTCATAATCCATGGGACCAAGCCCAGAAAAGAGAAAATTAACAGCCTTGGCATTCGCCTCATGCCGAGCCACGATATCCTGTGTAGTCCGCTTAGCGACTGGAAGCACCACAAAAGTCGTACTCTGACTAGTATCCCATACGTCTTGACTTTGGCTAACAAGGAACGCGTCCATCCTACCCTTCCAGTAGGGATAGCCATCGGAGCCAAGGACAGAAATCTTCCTAGAGTAAGTCATAGTCGCTGCGGTTTCTTCACAGGTTAAGGTATGGAAAACCTAACCGGTTCTGATACCACTTGTAGGACCGAGACGTGTGACTAGAGAGAAGGTAAATAGGAGCACTTGAAAACTCAAACTCAATCCCCTGTAGTGCAAACTAAAACAACACCCACAACAAAGCTAGACACCGTTCACTGAGAGGATACGTATCTAGCTCACAACACGTACTTGGTACCATCCACTGAACAGATACGTACCAAGCACAAAGCGGAAGCACACGCTCAAACGGCTAAGACAAAGAGCGCAAAAGGAACCAACTTCGGGAAACTGCAGATTTCAGAAAGACACGGTTGCAAAGAAAAATCTCAAAACCCTAGAAATAAAGCTCCAAACCACCCCAAAAAATTACTACACCTTCACAAGACAATAGGGAACAGCTTCAGAAAAATTCAGGCCAATTGGAGCCACCGGACTGTCCGGTGCTCACAGCCTGACACTCCAAAAAGATTCGGACCAAAACCCAATCAAACCAACTCCAAAAATTATGAAATTTTTACTGAAGGTTAAGAAGGGGCCAAGGAACAACTCCATAAATTTTCAGCTCAATTGGAGAAGAAATAAAAATCCTAAAGCCACCGGACCGTCCGGGGCAGACCCACCAGACTGTCCGGTGGTTAAAAAACTGACAGACCAACCCAAAAGAAAAATACCAAAATCAGGTTGAAACACCTCCAAAAATTCTGCAGTTTTTATGGAAACTTTATAATTCATAGTATAGGAGCTCCACAAAATTTTAAGCCATTTGGAGCAGGTTTGACACTAAACCAACCACCAGACGATATAGCGCAAACAGAAAACAGCCACCCAAAACTTGAGCTTCCAAAGCACAAACTAGACCAAATCTTCTCCAAACTTCACGAAAATTGCCACAGGCAATCCTAACTCCATTCCAAAGCTATTTCAAATAGATCTATGGAAAAAAGATCACGGGATTAGCGGAAATTTCAGATCTTGTGAAGAGGTGAATATTTGGGCAAGAAAGGGGAAAGCTCAAGAACAGCTTGCTTGTGGCAATCCTTTGGGATTAAAATGTTCTAAGACATAATCTCCACGTCCTTGCAAGTCCAAACAGAAGAAAAATAAAGGATTCAACCTTGGCCAAAGCAAACACCCAAAAAACCAAGGATTGAAGCCCAAAACCAAAGAAAACAAGGGGAAGAGAAGCACACAAAGTTGCTGCACAAAATCACTTCGATTATGAGCCTCAAAAGAGGTCTTAGGTCAGATTACAATGAAAGATTTCGTCCCAAGCAATCACCCTCACATTCTTTCTCAATTTGGAGGCTAGATCTCACCCTAACCCTCCTAAATTTAGAGCTCAAAGCTTGAGGACGAAAATTACCCTTAGGAAATGAAAACCTAGCTGCCTAGACTCCCTCTAATGACCAGCACTTAGGCTATTTATACACCGGTTCAGTTTTGGCATTTTTACACATAGACCCTTAACACTAGAAACGCCCAGAGGGGCTAAAACAGAAAAGAACCCGAAATATCGGGGTCAGACGACCACGATGAAGACTTCATCTTCTTAGCTTCCACGCAATCTTCGGATGTCCTCCACGTGGCCAGTAGTCCAATCCACTTTTGCACCCCCGGTTTTGAAGTCAGAAACCGGGAAACTTTAGTAAGTCTCCGTCTGGGCCGGACTTAGCCCATCTTCTCTATCTTGACGAGTCGTGGCCCAACTCACCAAGCCTTGAATAGCTTGGGTGGCGGTTTTGAGCCGAAGCCGCCAAAGCCTCCCTCGCACGCCTTCACGCCATGCACTCAGGTTGGAGCACCACAGTGGCACCCGGCTTCTCCAGTCCATCGGAGTCGCCTCACGGTCCATCGGAGGGCTTACACCATCATTGCCAAACCGCCCCTCCATGTACCGAGCTCCCATGGCCGATTGACGCCGAGCATTGCCTCCGGTCCATTGGAGGGCTTTTGCCTCAGTCCATCATGGTCTTCATCATCTACCTCCTGTCCATCGGAGGACTTGAGCTCGTCGACAATCACTTATCACACCAGGAGAGCAATAAGGCCGGTCCATTGGCTCTTAGCGGTAAAAAAAGGACGCCCAATGGAAGGTGCACGCTGTTAGCCAAGAAAACTCCAATCCAGACCTCAGTATCCAAAAGTCTAAAAATACCATGGTTTTGACTAAACCATGGTATTGGAAACCATGTTTTACAGTTGCCAACCAAACACCTCTTTGATTGAAATACTATGGTATTGCAACATACTGTAGTATTAAGAGAAAACTGCAAAAATACTTTACTATCAAACAGGCCCTAATGCTTTTGCTGATGTGGCACGCCAACTGGGCTGCCCAGCGTGGCAAGTGTGCGTGAAAAGACATTGTTGTCCTCTCCTTCCCAACTTATGTCTATCGATGTCTCTATGGCAGGTGAGCCCAACTTGTCAGTTCCTTCTCCTACCTCCAGCTCTATTTGTCGCATCTTCTCGTCTATTTTGTATAGGATGTTGGCCTCCACGCTGAGTCCAGTGTGGCTCCTCTTTTCAAGCTCGGCAACCTGCGTCCCTACTTTTTTCTTTAGTAATCGAGCCCCCTTGTCACAGGATCACAGCAGCTATAGTCGATCTCGTCCGCGATAGCCTCCTCCCGCCGGCCGTACTCCAAGCACATCAGCCCGATGTCCGTCATCGCCGCCGCTGAGCCCAGCCTCACTGTCAGCCAGCCATCGCTCCCGCATGGTCTGCCTCATCCGCCTTCCCACGCAGCTGGCCTCCGTTGCCTCCCCACATGTGCCTCGGCACCCAGCGAAGCACCCCGCGCATTAAGATCGCCGTGCAGCTAGGCGGCGCGCAGCTCCCGCCCGACCTCTGTGAGCTCCCCAACGCCATGTCGAGGAGGACAAGATAGAACCGGGCGAGGGGACGGCATGGTGTCCTCGACGCGCTTGGTGCGGCGCGTCGCGTCCACAATTTTAAGCGAATATGGCGCCTGAGTCCTGCGCTCTATGCATCACCACTGTGCGCGCCATGTATCACGCCGCGTGCTTTGGGGAATCCTTCTTCTTGTTCAACAGCAACGGCGGCAGCGATGGAGCAAGAGCTACAGATGTTGAACACCAACGGTGCAACGAATGGAGCTGGAGGTAGGAGAAGGAACTGACATGTGGGGGCCACCTACCATAGAGACAGCCTTAGACATAAGGTGGGAACGAGAGGGGCAATGTCTTTTCATGAGCACTTGCCACGCTAGGCAGCCCAGTTGGCGTGCCACATCCACGAAGTGGTAAAAATGTAAGGTTTTCTTTCTTTCCGGTCGCAAATATGTTAGGTACATTCTAAATGTGGCAACTGAAGAGGTGGCTAGTTAAATGTGGCAAAAAATTAGATATCCCCTAGGAAGGGGGTAAGGTAGAGAGACAGGGGCAAATTGGTCAATCTCTATGCCCTGTTTGGAATGAAGGCGTAGGAATTTCACATAAAACAGTTCAATTTCACGTAACAACAAAAGAACAAAAAATTTTTCCTTCATTACAAACAGACCCGTAGCGTGTGTCAGTTGATAATGGCATTCAGACGAAACCCGTGAAGGCCACGTTTTATAATGTCCAAATTCCATTTTTTTATTGGGGGATTCGATTAGTCAGTTGTGTTGCTTGCCTTGACCATAGATTTGTTCCTCTCAAGACGACGAAGTACAACGGAGATGGTAGGTAACTTTTTAGAAAATATAATAGAATCTATGTTGGCTAGTATTATTAAGGGTAGAGGCTACCTGGTAGATAGTCACATGTTTATGATTTTTATGAAAATTTTTAAGATTTATCTTTTTTCTAACGTGCATCACAATTAGTGGTTTGCAACCTATAATTAGTACTACGTCCAAACTTTTTTATTTGGCACATGGTAGTACAATTTTACACTAATTCATGTCAAATAGTAATAACTAGTACATCAGCCCCATGCAAAAGCACAAGTTAGTATGAAACATAATTGTTATAAATATATATGTATATAAATTTAGAGTTTTTTCGGCGCTTGGGAGGAACCTTATGAATAAATGACTTGGAATATCTTACTATTACTAATTGGAGGTTGTAAAAAAATAACTATTTATAAAGCAAGAAGCACTATTTTTAAAGCGCGCTAAAAAATGTAGAGGCAAGAGATCGACGGTTCAAATCTCTGCGCTGGCAACATTTAGCGTATTAATTATAAAAAGCCAATCTTACCATTACTAATTGGAGGTTGTAAAAAAAACACTATTTTTAAAGCAAGAAGCACTGCTTCTAAAGCGGGCTACAAAAATGTAAAGGCAAAAGATCGACGGTTCAAATCTCCGCGCTGGCAACATTTAGCGTATTAATTTAAAAAAAAAAGCCAATCACAGCAAATGTAGAGGTAAGAGATCGAGGATTCAAATCTTCACGCCAGCAACATTTAGCGTATTAATTAAAAAAATAAAGCCTATGGTAGTAGGAGACCACGGTTCAAATCTCCGTGCCGGCAACATTCGGCGTATTAATTAAAACTATTACTATTTGGAGGTTGTAAAAAACACACTATTTTTAAAGCAAGAAGTACTATTTTTAAAGCGTGCTAAAAAATGTAGAGGCAAGAGATCGACGGTTCAAATCTCCGCGCTGCAACATTTAGCGTATTAATTAAAAAAAAGCCAATCACAGCAAAAATGGCAAGAGATCGAGGGTTCAAATCTCCACGCCGGCAAGCGTATTAATTAAAAAAATAAAGCCTATGGCAGTAGGAGACCACTGTTCAAATCTCCGTGCCGGCAACATTCGGCGTATTAATTAAAAATATTACTATTATTAATTGGAATGCTAAAAGATTCGGATTTATTGGAGAGCAATGCTTAAATTAATAGATTCATTCATTGGAGAGCAAAATCTCAATAATTAATTAATAAAAAAATATGTAGCTCATATGGCCTCACGTGAAACGCACCGCCATATCTTTCCAAACATTGAAAGGGTTAGATACATTACTTTTTTAATGTCACGTAAATATGAGCATAGATCGTATAAGGTATTTTGCCATGTTACAGTGGTAGAAAAAAATTTATGCTATTTTACATAACAAAATAAAAAAATATATAGTTCATCTATTACCTTCGAGGAGGTCATAAGTCATCGTATCTATCTATTTTCGATAAATTAAATTCATGATTCATAGTTATTTCAGAACACTACAGCAATTGACTAAATAAAAATAGATATGCATAAGTTTTGAATTTTCAACTTCCATCAATATTAAATTTATCTATGAATTGATAACATAATGTCTCGTATAACTATAAATCTTACGAGAGCATATTCACGACACTAATGTCTCACGTGACTCTGAATGTTATCCCTACTACCTATTAAGCACGTAAAGGGGGCGTCCACCACCGCGGGTGGCCTCATGGCCTCGCGCCCCCGCTCACCCCCCGGCTGTCCCCCGGCCCACTCCGCCTCACCTCCGCCATCCTCGCCCCGGTGTGCGCCGCTCCCGCCATTACCCCGTCCGTGCCGCCCGCGATCCCGCCGCCTGGAGCACCCGCCCGCCCACCCGCCTCCCCGCTCGCCTCCCGACCGCGTCCCCCGGGCACCAGCCTGCTCGTGCCCACCTCCTCCCAAGCCCTTGACACATCCCCCACCCACGTCATCCTCGGCGTGCGCCCGCCATTACCGCCCCTCCGCGCCTTCGTCGCTCCGCCTCCCCGAATCGCAGCCCCGCGCTCCTGCCCGCGCGCCGCCTCCGGCCCCCAGCTCCGCTCCGGCCCACCGCTCCTGTACAACCTCGTGCCGCCAGCTCCTAGCCCCGCGCACCCCCACCTCCACCGCCGCGCGCCGCACCCTCGACAAAAACATATCAGAAACCCGTGAGCACTCCTCCTCACCATGGATCGCCTCCATAGGGATGCACGGATTTGGCTATCGGAGGAGTGGCTCGACTCCGTACGATGAGATCTAGTGGTGTCGAGATGGGGCGTCGAGGTAGGGCTCGGCGCCGATGACATCGTGGCAGTGGTGGTCCTCGTGGACCACTGCCTCTCGTTATGCTCTAGGGTTCTGCCTCTCGTCTAAGGTCGACGGCGGTTACCCAGGTTTGGATCCATACGCCCCGACGCCCCCCTCGCTTCCCCGTCAAATCTCGGTGCTTCGAATCCATGGCGGTTAATCGCGATGGCCGCTCCCCTCACAGGTGGCAGCCGATCTAGCGACGGCCCCATCACCAGCGACCGATTCGGCAGCGGCTAGGGTGGGAGCGCTGCCGCGGGCGGGCAGTAGCAAAGCCGCTTGCGCGGGCGCCGCCATGGGCGAGCAGGAACGAGGCCACCGGGCAGGCAAGAGCACGGCCGCGTGCCGGCCTCCGCTGAGGGCCGCTGTGGGCGAGCGATCGCATGAGATCGCAGTGCAGGCCTGAGACAGTGGAGCAGGTCGACGGCGAGATGGTGAGCGCGGTAACACGAAATCGGATGCCGCAGCAAGCTCTGGCGAGCTTCCTCCCTAGCGGCAGCAGGTGTTCTCTCGAGGCCACCATGATCCTTGCAGACAAGGCATTCGATTAAATGCTCACAAGGAATAGCACCAGGTGGGGGCAGCGCCTGATCTTCGACTCTTGTTCCCACAAAAATTAATTCCTTGTTTTCTTTTTGAAAGTGACCTTTCAAAAAAAAAACTTTTCTCGTTTCTAGCGGTTTGGTTTGGGTTTCAACTCTAGCCTACCCCAACTTGCTTGGGATTAAAAGGCTTGTTGTTGTTGTTGTTGTTGTTTGATAACTGAACCACATTTCCCATCTGACCATAAAAGTCAATTCTTTTAATTCTTGGTGGTGGACAGGAACAAGTGTTGCGCAGGTGCTTGAGCTTTGCCAATGGACCTATATTTATCAAACGAAATTTTCAGATTTTATGCATGTCCTCCTATTCTGCCCAATGCACTGTGTGAGCTTCTAACCATTGGTCCATGGTGGATTTCTGTTTCTGATTGAAAAATATCACAACCAATGAATTTTGAATTTCCATTTAGCTATGATTTCCCTCCATGATGTTTTTAATTTTTGTCATTTGTGATATGATATTGATTTCTTTATGACTTGTCCCTAATGTTTTCTATGATTTGTGCGTGCATGGTGCCGTGGGATGCGACTCCACACTAAGCTTGTGGTAACGTGGTGCTTGCGGTCTATACGAGTTTGGTGCATCTCGGCGTTGCAGTTCCCTCTTTCTCCTATGATGTAGGGCTTCTCCTGCCATCTCTACGTGTACTGGATTTCTGTTTTTCCTTTGGTTTTGGCCTAATCAAAGCATTTAGTTTTCTTATTTCCTTTGTTTTTCTCTGTTTTTCACAGACTTATAGGTCTTTGAGTCAGTGATATTGTTGTGGAGATGAATATGTTCCACAGTGGCAGTCCAGTGGCGCCGACATGTTCCTGCTCTGTAAGACGATGCTTGATTTTTATAAAAAATGTTTAAGGTTCCATAGGTATTTTCTTGCCTGCAGACCTTGAAAACACTGTGCACCTGATGAGCTGGAACTTTTTTTTTTTTTGATAGTATGGCTGTAGATGTTCAGGTATCGGTATAGTTTCTGTGATTTAATAATCACATACCAGCAATGAGGAGCTAGAGCATTCCTGGATCATTCCTGCAATCGTGACATAAGGGGGGCCAGTAACTCGTGTGCTATTTAAGCCCTATCCCTGTTTCTAGATACATGTTAGGGACTCATGCAGTGTCAAATTGTATTGGAAATGATCCTGAACTTTGTTTGGTTGCCCGGAACCTTGCTTTTTCTTCTAAACTTTCGCACATTACCATTTCTCATCTGAAAATTCTTGCCTTCCTGGATCCCACCATAGTTTGTACGTTGCTGCAAAAAGGGTGAAGTTATCCCCTCATAATCTGTACAGTTTTGAGGATAGATCAAGACATGATTGTAATGGCTCCAGGGAAAAACTACCTACTCTCTTCCTGGAACCAGGGGCCACAACCCCCATGGGCCTAGGCTTTCTAGATTCCTATCAATTTGACAAAATTAGCATGAATATCCTAAACTGAAAAAAAAAAAGATTTCACATGCAGCACATAGCACCACTTTAACTGTAATCGTTGTCTGGTACAAAAATGAACCTCCCACAAAAATGGAAAGATGTCTTTAAAATGCATTCCACTGTGGCGATGATGAGATGTAAATGCAATAAGTTGCTTAAAACTTAATATTCAAGGCTATTTGATCTTCAAATGATGCTCTTATTGAATCTGCTTGTTTTATTGTCGAAACCGGAAATACTTTCAAACTGAACCTTCTATGATTAGACAAATAGGTACATGCAGCAGATAGATGAGAGACTCTTGGCGTTGTTCTGATAAGCATCTTAGGCATGATTGCAATGGATTGGTAGTACAAGGAGGAAGATGTATCTTGTGAATATCCATGCCCCTGCCTGAGTCTCATTTGTGTTTGCTTCTCGTCAGTCGTCACTCAATTTGGGCAATTAGCATGATTTTGACTACCTGTCGATTTACCCTGCTTTTTTGGTGAACAGCCAGCGAGCGGGGCTACTTTAATCGGAGAAAACAACGGCAATATTCGCCAAGTGAATTACAGCGGGGGTGAGGGATTCTAACAGGCTCAGACCTTCAGGCAAGTATCCTCCTTCAGCCTTGATGCCTGTTCCAACCAGGAACTTGTTGAGCTAAGGGGAATCGAGGAGGAGGGACGGCAGATTGCATTGACATCTAATGAGCTGATTCAGGTATCATCTCCATGACTGCTTCTGCTCCTCACTCATGCCAGTTATAGTTCCTACGTTAGTTTTGGCTTCAGTGATTTTAGCTTAGTTTTAATTGCTTTTAGAGAAATTTAATTAGCTCACCGGCATTTGTTTTTTTAGATACATGTTGTTGTCGCTCTTATTTATAAGGGTTTGCAGTCCTTGTTAGGTAGATTGGTTGCCGATTTCTTGCTTTCTTTCTCTCTTATGGTGCATGTTCATGGATTGGGATTATGGGATGCACACCACGTTTCTGCAAGATGGTCTGCTGATTCAATAGATAACGAAATAAGCATGGCTAGGTTTCTGCAGAAATAAGATCAGTGCAGAGCTTCAGACTATATGCAGTTAATATAAATGCAAGCTGCCATTCCTGATCCCCCTTTTAGTACCTCTAGCATTGGGAACTAAGAGCATTATATATAGCATCATTGTCATTTTTTATAAGGAAATCAGTAACATTGCTATTTAAATAGTTAGGAGTTATTTTTCAGTTAGATGGTTCATCTGATTTCACATCCAGTGATACATTTGATTTCAGTGAAGTATTTGTTTACATTCCCATTCAGTGCGCTGGAGTTGAAGCCTCAAGGCAGACTTGCATTGATAATAGTAAAAAAAATTCGGTTGGTTAATATGGGGATGATGGGAAAATCAAATCCTTGTGTGGTACTATATATCCATCCTGTGTTAGTGATTGGCTTCGTGTACCGATGAGTTTAGTTAAAAAATGCAACAGAAATGAAGCATAAGAATAAAGAATTAGAGAAGATAGCAAAAGAATTTCCATTTATTGGATCTTAAATTGCAAATCTTTGGAGGATAGAACACAAGAGGCTTTTCAATTTGTCGTTTGCAGACACTGTCTGAAGTCATTTAGGTTCCTTCCAGATCAGTAATATTGGAGGTCAGTACAAGTATTTTCATAGTAGGCTGTGTTACTCCTTTTGCTATTTTGGAGTAATCTTGAGACTTACAATGGGATGACTCGTACCAATCATCAATCAAGATATCTTCTATCTTGTAGTTGTAGGGCCCTTTCTTGTAGCCATGGAGGCTGACAATACGAATTGCTTTGCGATGCAGGTATTCCAAGAACAAAGCCGGGGCTGCGAAATGAGGCTGGAGACAGGAAGCTATGACAGCCTGGAATAGTGCTGCTCACAGATGCAACTTGTAGGCTTCCAGGTAATGTCTTTCAGCAGTTGCAGACCCACTACTGGGAATGTGAACCTATGACTACGTTCTTGCAATGAGACAAGGAGTGTCATCTTACCCAATTGAAACCATCTTTTCTGTTAATGTACAACAGATGGAGTGAATGAAGAAATACAAAGTGCAGCATTGGCACTACTTTACTGGCACCCTTCATTGATCTTTGTTAATAACATAGCCATCGTTGCACTTGTCCAGTCAAGGAGAAGTTTTGAATTGTATCAAACAAAACTGTAAAGGCTTACTCTAAATTTAGCCAGAGGTAGCCTCACTTCAAAAAATGCATGTATGTATACATCTTAATAAATGAATATACATACATGCAGTTGATTCTTAGTGGCCTTACCTGAACATATCACTTTATTTTTTTTTAATCAGACATGAACATATCACTTATACAGCCTAATTGTTGTCCCGTAGCAACGCACGGGCATAGACATAGTGAGAACATAGGTTTATAGATAATTTTACTATTACTAATTCAAAACTCTAAAAGATGTGTTAATTATGAGGCGTTCTAGAAAAATTGATAAATTTCAGAAATTCTCAACAAAAAAAAAATCCGGCCATTAGCGGCATCTACAATACAATAGTATCAATTGTATGGATAACCTAAAATAACTCTCATAACCATTGAAAACATCTAACCATTAATTAGATAGATTAAAGTATTAATAGTGATTAGATATGATCCTTTTTTAAATAATTACACAAGTGCACTATTATAAAAATGGTCTAAGTCTTAATTAGATTGCATATGCTATGGAAAAAATCATATAAAATAACCTCCAAGGTTATATCTAATTAACTATGTTTAATTGTTATGATAAAATATCAAAATAAATTATCCATATTTTGATATAATATGTGTGTGTGTCTTGAGACTAACCCGTGCGACGCACGGGTTGATGGACGAGTTTGTTTTAGTTCTGGGCCTATAAGTTCTAGGTTTCAATCCACCACTTTAGTTTCATTTCATAAGTTCCTCTATGTTTATAGCCATCGTATCATCAACAATAGATCTCTACCATTAATTCCAAGCTCTGTAAAATCACTCATAAATTTAAGACCCATGATTAATCAAATGACTATTATTCAGTATCTCTTATATGTTCATACTTTCATGTTTGTATATAGACATAATCTTTTTGTCCTGTCTATCTATAACAGACACTACTACAGAAAAGCTCTGTAGGATCGGTGCACCAACCTCTGTAGGAGCGGGTATCCGAGGCGATCCTACTAAAAGGCTCCTGCAGTGGTTTCCACTACAAGAGCGGTGCCCGACCCGCTCCTGTAAGGTTCACAGCAGGAGCGGCTAACATTTTCAGCCGCTCCTACTGAGCGCCTTACAGGAGCGGTGCAAACTGCTAGGAGCCGCAGCAGGAGCGGCTAGAAACTTTAGCCGCTCCTGATGTGAACTTTAACAGGAGCGGTTTGAGTTTCCACCACTCCTGCTAAATTTGAAACCCCCCCATTATTCCCACCATAATTTGAAAAGGTTGTTTCTCGCCAAATTCGAAAGTAGTTTGTTTTCAAAATCGTACGGATTGGAATGTTTTGCTGTATACGTTATCGGACCACATTTACATACATAGTCAAGCGTGTCAACCTTGCCGCCCGTTCGTGCTAGCTAGTTACAAAACACATCGCACATAGATTAGTACACGTTTATACATCAAGCACAACAACTTAACTACAACTGTTGATGATGGTCCTCCCACTCGACTAATGGACGATATTTTGCATCTGTTGCTAAAACTGAGTCGTGCGAAGAAATGGCCTCGCCGGTTGATTATCTCGTGCATTGTGAAACGACATAGGTCGGCAACCATGCCCATGAGATCTTTCTCGCTGAGAGGCTCGGATGTTTTAGGGATTTTAGGCAACTGGACCAAAAAAAGATGACATGAGTGTTAAGAGTGCCAAGGTGGTCTTAAATATGTGCACAGAAGCGGTACATATAATAAAACGAGATAATGTTATTGAGTACTTACATCTTCAGGATTAGTTCTGTACCTCCCATCGCCCTTGAGGAACTCGAAAACATAGTATCCACAATATCCTGTTCCCCTTGGTTGCTTGTGGCACTATGTTTTACAAACAAGTTTAAGTAGTTTTAGATTTTTAATACATTGTTTCAACATATGCATATGTATTTGTCTTTTTTCCGTACCGGGAATTTCGTTCTGACTTTGATATTGTGCTTGTGCTCGGGATGAAACGACAGGCCATACAGCTCGATGGCCATTTTGAAGGCCCTGTTATATTAAGAACACATATAGAAACTCATATAAGTACGTAGTACGACTTGACATGTGTATAAGAACCAATATGACATCTATATATCTTACCACTGTATTATATTCAAAAAGGTCACATATCTCTTGACATCGAAATCCAACGAGTCCAAGACCAATACTCTGCTGTCGTTAGGCATGATGTATAGACAAATCCAGTGTCCCCTGCAAAGACCAAAGCGAAACAATTCAGATATGATTGGGCGTGTTCAATTTTCGGTCAGTACCAAGTAAAGGGAAGGGTGTTGACATACTCAAAGTTGTATGGAGCAAGGATTTGGTCACGCTTTTCATCGTGGAAGAACTTTAGGGCATTGCATATGTATGAGGCAACTTTCGCCTTCGAATTTCTGTGTAATTTTACCCGGATTGCCTCCTTCTCCGCCTTTGTTTTTCCTGCCCGCAGCTCTTCGCTATCGTCCTTTAGCTTTAGCGGAAAGTCGTGTTGAGACTGGTTAATTAGTGATGGGTCGAAGAACCCGAGTCTTGTATCGCCACGCTTTTGAGCTTGTTGATACTGCATTCTGAAAGGTGTATTATAAAGCAAATGGACATTACATATGAGAGTATTATTATGTTAATTATGTCCACATAATTAATGGGATTGGCAAGGACGCTTACAGGCACCAAAGGGTCATCGCAGTGATGTCCACTTGTCCTAGGCAGAACATGTTTTGGAACTCCAAAAAATCGGCGATTGTAGTCTTGTTATAGGTGCTGAAACATTCACTGGGCACCTCAGCATTTACGAACGTCACATCAAGTCTACATTCCCTTAGATACCATTCGTGAAATTTTCTCATCTCATAAGGGAATTCGTCATCATTGAGAACCCAATTTGGCAGGAATGGTTTGCCGTGTTCGTATCTCAGGGGACAATCGGGCATATCGGGAATTTCATCGAGACCAAGAACGGAAATACATGAAAAATGGATATCCATGAAAACAAGCATGCATGAAAAATTCACTAAATATTTCACTAACTAAATAATTCACTAAATATTTCATTAACTAAATAATTCACTAACTATCTGAATCACTAAATTAATCATTCACTAAATTGTTCACTAGCTAGCTAAATAATTCACTACAACCTAAATCATTCACTAAATTGTTCACTAGCTAAATCACTAGCTAAATAATTCACTAACTACCTAATTCACTAAATTATTTCACTAACTATCTAAATAAATCACTAACTACCTAGTTCACTGACCGGCGGTGTGTACAGAGGGTGGCGGCAGCTCCATCTCAGTCCGCCGAGGCGAAGGAGGATGGCGGCGTGTACAGAGGACGGTGGGGGCGACGACGAAGGAGGCGGTGGCGCAGATGGCGGCGACAGCTCCGAGGCGGCGGCGGCGCGGATGGCGTCGACGAGGCGAAGGAGACGGCGAAGGAGGCGGTGGCGCGGATGGTGTCGACGAGGCCAGGCGGCGGCGCGAATGGCGGCGACGGCTCCGAGGCGGCGGCTCGAACGAGGCGAGGCGGTGGCTCCGAGGCGGCGGCGCGAAGGAGACGGCGGCCGCGGCTCCGAGGCGAGGCGGTGATCCGAGGCGGCGGCGTGAAGGAGACGACGGCCGCGGCTCCGAGGCGAGGCGGCGGCGCGGAGGAGGCGCGTGGACAGCGGTGAAGGAGACGGCGGCGCGGTCGCCGGCGAAGGAGATGGCGGGGAAAATTTTGGCAATGTAACGGCGCCAAGGTGAAAATGGAACGCCCTGGGATTTAGAAAATTTTCGCCCCCCGCCGGCGTTCTACTTATACCGTGAAGACAGCAGGAGCGGTGGACGCCTTCCACCGCTCTTGCTATGTACCTGGTAGGAGCGGTGGAAGTCCACCGCTCCTGCTGTACTTAGTAGGAGTGGACGCCAACAGGAGCGGTGGGGGAACGGGTGCGGTGCCCTAATGGGCCGCCGTTCCTACTGGGCCTATATTTTTCATTATCTTCTTTTCTTTTCTTTTATTCTTTTCTTTTCTTTGATTAATGCTTTTCATTAATTATATTCATTTAATCATGCATTAGGTTGTTTTCATTCATTCTTATCATTCATAACAACATGACATTATTTTCAGTAAATATTCCAATTTAATGATTTCACTGCAGACATTAGGTTGTCCCTATGCATATAAAGGATAGTTGTTCATGCATTTAAAAAAGGCATACATTAGATAGTGTCATACAATAGCTAGGAGATTACAATCTTTCATTAGGCGGTTACAATCCTAGCCTCTCCATCAATTCGAACCAAAGGCTTCACTCCTTTAATTGTTGGTTCTATTTCTTTAATCCTGGTTGGTAGGTCTGTAAAAAGCTCCATGTTTTCATAGTCATTGAAGTCCGCGACATCATCAACACCATCAACTCCGACAATAGTCTGTTTGCCCGAGACCACGATGTGCTTCTGATTCTTAAGGCGCGGGTCGAGGATATATAGAACCTGTCCAACACGATTGGCTAGCACCCAAGGGTCATCTTTGTATCCAACCTTTGCAAGGTCAACAATTGTGAGTCCATAGTTGTCAACCTGTACACCTTGTGGTTGTTTCACCCATTAGCACCGAAAGACAGGAATTTATATGTTTGATCCGTAGTCCAACTCCCATATGTCTTCTATGAAGCCAAAATATGTTACCTTGAGGCCCGTTACGTCATCGATGGCATCAATCCAAACTCCACTGTTTTTGCACATGCTTTTACTATCCTTTGCAACTGTGTAGAACATATGGCCATTAATGTCATACGCCTGCCATGTCGTGACCCGTGAAGATGGCCTGAAGCTAGCCTTTTCAACGTAACTTCCTCCAAAGTTGTCCCTTCATGTATATTCTGTCGATGAGCCAGCTTGTGAATTTTTGTTTGTGCTCTTTCATGATCCAGGATTCTGAGCGGGTGGGGTAATCCACGCGGATAGTATCAATGTGCTGCTCGATGAAAGGAGCCATCACCTCCAGCTGATGCAGGACACTGAAATGAGCGCCTGCGACTTCTTCAAATCCACTATCAATGAATGTTTTCCTTCCCCTCGTGCCTTTACCTGCTAGCCATCCGGTATGACGCGAAGCGACTAAACCGACACCTTTCTTATCAACCAAGTAATCCTGACAACACTCTACGACCTCTTCGGTGCAATAGGCCTCGATCATAGATCCCTCGGGGTATGCCGGTTGAGAACATAGCGGTTTAGAGTCGACATGAAACGCTCATATGCCCACATTTCATGTAAGTAAGTTGGACCAAGTGCTCGGATCTGGTCAACCATGTGTTCCATGAGGTGCGGCATTATATCAAAATAAGAAGGAGGGAAACACATTTCCAGCTGAGCCATAGTCTCCGTGCAAAATTCTTGCAGCGAATCCAACTCATCTTTTCGAATCTCCTTTTGGGAGATCTTGCTGAAGAAATAGACCATTCGAGTGACCACCATCCGCACGAATACCAAATTGATAGCCCTGATAGCAACGGCAAGGAACACAGTCAGCATCATATGGCAATCATGAGCGTTGTACCCACTTATGGACAAATCTTTCATGGACACTAGACTCCTGATATTAGATGATAACCCAGTGGCACTTTTAGACCACGTAGACACAGGCAGAATTCCCTTTTCTCATCTGATGTCAGGTTGTAGCTCGCGGCAGGGAGCTTAAATTTCCCATTCCCATGTTCCACAGGGTGGAGCTCACTTCTGATCTTCATATTTACCAGATCCCGACGCGATTTGAGGCCATCCTTTGTTTTCCCTTTCACGTCCATCAATGTACATATAGTGCTATCAAACACGTTCTTCTTTAGGTGCATACAATCAATGGTATGTGGAACCTCCAAGTCCTTCCAATATGGCAAGTATTTAAAGAAGATTGAGTGCTTCTTGAAAGGCACGTCTTCAATAGGGGCTTCTGTTCTCTTGATCTTCTTCCCGTAGAGAATGTTGATATTCCTGACCATATCAAAAACATGTTTGCTATCGTGTCTTCTTTTTAGTGTTGTAACTTTTTCTTCCTTGCCGTCGAAGTGGTTGTTCAACTATTTCCTATGGTACCTATGCCCTGGAACTAGGAACCGGCGGTACTTTGTGTAGACAACCTTTCTAGATCCATCAAGGAACTCAGACGACGTTGCATCCAAGCATACTAGACATCCCATCTTTCCTTTGATCCGACCGGATAGCGAGAAGTTTGCAGGGTAATCATTGATCGTAGTGAGTAACATTCCTCTAAGTGTAAACTCTGTCTTTGTTAATGAATCCATCATTTTCACCCCTTCAGTCCAAAGCTTTGCCATATCCTCCATCAAGGGCTCAAGGAAGACATCTATATCAATGCCAGGTTGTTTAGGACCTTGTATCAGACCGCATAACAGTGTGTACTTTCTCTTCTGATAGAGCCATGTAGGTAGATTGTATATGGTCAATATCAACGGCCATGTGCTATGTGTGCTATTTCGTTCTCCAAAAGGATTCATTCCATCTGTACTAAGTGCAAACCTCACATTCCTTAGATCCTTCGCAAACTCAGGATACAATTCATCAATCCTTTGCCACTGCGATGCATCGGCTGGATGTGATAGCTTTTCCTCATCCTTTGTTCGCTCACAATACCACCAACGCATCAACTTCGCAAAGGCAGGGTTTGCAAAGATACACCTTAAGTGATCGATTGGATTGAGGTACCACATGACTAGGGCAGGGATTTTTCTGTTTTTCGCGTCGATTCCTAAGCATGTATCTTCTTCGGAAGGATTGGGTGCAACCTTCTTCTTCCTTTTCTTGCCATTAGAAGATCCTTCACCATCCTCACCACTGTATATGTCATTCTGCTTGTAACGGCTTGCGCCACAAGTTGGGCATTTCTCCAGATGCTCAAATTTCTTCCCTTGGTATAAGATGCAGTGGTTCGGACATGCATGTATTCTTTCAACTCCCATTGTTAAGGGGCTAATAACCTTCTTCGCTTGGTATGTGTTGGCAGGAACAAAGTTAGGCTTTGGAAGCAACCAAGATAACAATTTTAACAGATCGTTGAAGCTAGAGTCAAACCACCCTTACTTGGCCTTAGGATCAACAGCTCGAGTACAAAATGTAGCAAAGACCAATGAGTCGGACAACCCTTTGACTTCTCATACACACTCTTCTTTGCAGCATCCTTTACCTCCTTGAAATTCTCTGCCCCTTTTGCACCCGAAAGAAGGATATCTGCCTTGAAGTGTTTCAACATTTCTTCAAGGTCATCTGCATCTGAATCGGCATCAAGTCCCAAGTCCTCTGAAAGCAAGGAAAATGATGTTTCACCACCATAGTCTTCTTCATCATCGCCAGCACAATCCAACATATCAAAATCTGCATCGAAGAATGTGTCGTTGTTATCATCCACATCGCCGCCAATGAGTACATCTGAGGCCTGGTTGGTATCTGTTGGTCTGGGAGGTGCTTGTTGCTCGCCGTGATGGATCCAAACAGAGTAGTCTTTCACAAACCCATGAACAATCAAATGCGATCTAATGTCGACTGGATCTGTCAAAACCTTCAAATTTATACGGTCTCTGCAAGGACAACATATGCCGAGAATCTTCTTCTTCGTCGCATCCTTCTTCGCAGCTTCAATAAATTTATCCACTTCCTCGTGGTAAGGCCGTCCCATCCTTGGCAAGTTATACATCCAATCACGTGCCATCTATAAATATTAAAAGGTAACAGATAAATATTTATATATGTTATGATATCAATTAATGAAGTATATTTATTGAATGTATTTTACTCATTAGGACTACAATCATGAGGACTACAGTCATGAAAGATATTTTTGAAAAAAATTAATAAGGTATAATCATGAGTATACAACAAATGATCTATTATAAAATTATTTAATATCACACCATATATATAGCTAGCTAGGTTTCAAACTAGATCACTAATAACTCATAAAGTAACAACCAATTGCATGCTAGCACTAAGTTGAGACAACTCTAATCAAGTCCATTACCCTAAATCTTCTAATGGTATAAGATAATAAATCCTCAACCACATGAAATGAGGAGAGAGAGAATGACATTTAAATCCTACATACTTTACCATAATATGCTTTAAAGATAATCAAATTAGATACATAGAGAGTGGAGGCTTACCTTGTAGTTTCCAACTTCTAAGAAATAAAAAAGGAAAAGCTTCTCCTCCTATTTTTCAATTTTTATCCGCCATTAGCTAGTTCCAAGAACTAGAAACAACAAGCTCCTCCTCGGGTGTACAGGAATCCGAGGAAGAAGAAGGCTTTAACATGGGGAAGAACAGCAGGAGCGGTGAAACTTTTAAACCACTCCTGCTATTCCCTTACAGGAGCGGTGCATAGTTCCAGCCGCTCCTGTAAGGCAAATAGCAGGAGCGGTTGGTAACATGCACCGCTCCTGCTATGGGCGCCTCAGCAGGAGCGGTTTACTTTTTCCACCGCTCCTGCTAGACGCGAATAGCAGGAGCGGTGCATAACATCACCCGCTCCTCCTATTTGTAGGAGTGGGTCGTCTCTTTAACCGCTTCTGCTGAGGTTGCAGCAGGAGCGGCTTACCCAGTGGGGTCCGCCTTGAGAACAACAAGAGCGTCTCCTTATTGGAGCCGATTCTACTGTGGTTTTGGTGGCGCTCCTACAGTGCGTTTGTGTAGTAGTGAGATTCTACTTAATTAATGCCTCTGCTCATTAATATATGACGTTTTTAGCGTAATTTTGAACTAAAACGTCATATTTATATTTATAATCGTATAGTGGTGATTTATGCAAATTTAGAGGATGCTTTAAATTGTCTTTCACAGTAACATAATACATAGATTAGGGATACTTTTAATTCATTTTTTATAATGGTATGTGCAAATTTAGGTGTTGCTTTAATTCATCTTTCAAATGGCTTGATGAGTAGTTTATAATCGAAGTTTGGAAGTTACTTTTGTTTATCTCATAATGGTATGGTGGATAGTTTATGTATAAATTTAGGAGGTTACTTTAATTGATCTTTCCTAATGGCATGGTGGATAATTCATATCCAAATTTCGGAGGTTATTTTAATGGCATTTCATAACGACATGGTGCGTATTTTTTTTAAAAAAATAATAGATTCAATGGCTAGTATTATTGGAGAATACTTGATGGACGGTCAGATGTTTTGATTTTTGTGGGAATTTTTAGGGTTTATCTTTATTTTTAGCGTCTTTTGTAATTTATGTTTTTAAACCTCGAATTAGTAATAGTAATGCATGTATAGATGATCCTATTTTTCTTTATTGTACCGCAATAGGTGATCTCAGCTAAATGTTTGATAACTAGTTTGATTTACATCATGTTATTTACCTGCCTTCTTGTTGCATTGCATCCATGCAGTCCCAGCTGCTTGCACTACTAGACAGTCGCCAGAATGGAGAGTGTTTTCTTAGTTGGTAGTCCGAAAGTTACCTGCTATTGAAGGTGTGATGTATTCACTTATATAAAAGCTGCTATTTTTTTGCTACAGCTATTTGTAATGACTCCAGGTATCATGCCATCTCTATTCATTATGAATGTGATACAAATCCGAAAAAAGAGGATCCATGTGCATGCATATCATTGTGTTTTACAACAGTGGTTTTGTTTAGGCAATGTTTAGTTGATGCCAACCCTTCTGATGTTGATCAGACGCTACCAAGGGAGAGAGTTTTGAAAATTAGCCTGCTGCTGTTCTTCCCACTTGTGATGATGTATCGCTGCAGGCAGTCATTGTGGAACCACCGTCGGTTGCTTTTGCAGACCTGCCCTTGCTGCCCATCAACGACATCCGAAGTGGATCTGTTATTGAGGAGCTAGTCACACGTCCAAGCAGAGCTTTCAGTTCAGCACTCTACATTCTGTGGGAAACTGTTTCCCGGTTACCGGCAAGTACAAAACAATTAAATCAGCGAACGCCATGCCCAAAGAGGATTGCTGGTTGTTTTCCCTACCATTTGCCTTCACACTGGAAGAAACTATTGCAAGGCAAGTTTGGCAGCATATGTGCCTGCATCCTTGCCCTGCCATGACCAAATCATCATACAGAATTACAGATCGATCGTGAAGAAAGAAGGGCTGTGAATAAGTTGCCACTTTATAGTTACACTCCCAATTGGAACCAATAATGCCTGGCCCTGTTCAATTCAGAGTGTCGATGTAACAGAGTAACAGCTAAAGAGGAGTAACCCAACAAAATGACCACCACTAGCTATATATATGGCACACCCTGTCAGCCAGAAGAAAACTATTTATGCCTATGACGATGGTGCTAAAAGGATATATATAGGCTGCTATGCACATTGATTGGATTTTGGTGGTGGCATGAGCAGACAAACTAATAACTAGCTACAGTCCAAGCATGCTCCTCCTAGTCCTAGGCAACGAGCTAAATTCGTTCTTGGAAGAGGAACGCCTGGGAATGTTGGGCGGCCGGCTCGAGTTCGAGTGTTGGTGGTATTGCATCCCCATTCCCATTGCCATTGCCATGGGAGGATCAAGGTCATGCCCTGTCACTGCAGCAGATCTCGAGTAAGAAGAAGACCTTGTGCTCATCATGTTCCTGTCCAGCAGGACCTCGTCCCTCCTTACTGTCCTCCTGCTGCTATCGAATAAGCCGCCGTGAACGTGATGGGCATTGTTCTTGCTATCACGCATGTCGACACCAGAGATGCTCCTCCTTCCACTCCCGCCTATCATGGCGGCCGACGCGCCTCCACTGAAGGAGCTTCTCGCGCTTATGCTGCTGTTGCACCTGAGCATCTGCCCGTTGTATCCCCTTGCGCGGAGCTCGGGCCATGGGTGCTCTCCTACTGCCGCCACCGCCTGATCTGCAGGCAGTGATGAGAACGGCGGCCCGTTGGCAACCGCTGAAGAAGACTTGCTGCTCTGCTTCTTGTGTATGAGGCCCCAGATGCTCCATCCCTTGATCCCCTTCTTTGGCTTGCTGGTGCTGGTGCTGGCGCGATGGTAGTCGCCCCGGAACGCCGAGCCGAAGCTCCGGGAGAAGTCATCGCCGACGACGCGGAGACCGTCGTCGTCCCTGCAGTACTGCTGCTGCTCATGATGATGATGGACAAGCACGCTCTGGGCCTCATGATGATAGTGGTGGTACAGCGGCCTCTCTGCAGCCATGGCCGGTGACACCCTGGCGTTGCCACCGTTATTCATCATCGCCGCCATCGACATCCTGCTGCCGGGGCCGGGCAGGGGCAGCTCGCCGTTAATAAGGCCGCTGTTGGCGTCTGAGAACGAATTGCGGCCAGAGGTGGTGGAGCGGTCCACGCTTCGGCGCCTCCGGCTAGAGCTGCTGGAGGAGTCCAGGTAATATTCCCTCGTCTGCGCGGAGCCGCCGGGCACGGCAGCGTTGCCGTAGTAGCTGTAGTCGTAGTCGTAGTCGTAGTCTTCCTCCACTGGGATTTGCCCATCGGAGCGCGGGACGGGCGGCGGCGCCATCGTGTTCATGTCGTCGTCGTCCTCCTCCTCCGCCTCCACGGACAGGGACAGCATGGTGGTGGACAGTCGAGCGAGCGCCGGCACCGGCACCGTAGGCTGATCCTCTTTCTTGCTCTTGCGGCGCCACTGCTGCAGCTTCTTGCCCAGGAGGCCACCCAAGGACCTGCTGCTGCTGATTTTGGGCGCCGCGATGCCGCCGATGGGTGCCGGTCCTCGGAAGAGGTCGCAGGAGCGGCGCTGCGGCTCGAGCGCGGCTGCAGAGCGCGCGTAGGAGAAGGACTTGCAGCGGCGGAGGTCGGCGGCGGAGGGAGGGTGGAGGCCGGCCAGGCGGTCTCGAAGGCAGGCAGGGCAGAAGCCGGTGACGGCGACGCCCGGGTGGAGGCGGCAGATGGAAGGATCCATCGTCGGTCGATCACATTTCACATGTCAAGGCAAATTAAGGTTCCATCCGACGTACGGATGGACTGATCACTACTACTACTACTTCTTCTTCTTCTTGCAGGTAGAGAGCTAGAGTAGGTTACGGATCGAGCAGACTACTACTGTAGGAATGGAATGCATGGATCGGAGGAGGAAAGGAATCTATAGCTAGATTCGCTGCAGCAGCAGCTCCGGCTCCAATCGATCCAAGGGGGAGAAGAAGAAGAAGAGAGAGAGAACAAGCTAAGCGGAAGTGGTGCTAATTAAGCTGTCTGTGTTGTGTGATGACTGATGAGGTAAGCTCACACACTCAGCTCGGCTGCTGTCTGTGCTGGACTGCGAACAGGCAGCTAGCGGAGCAGGCAAAAAGAGGGACACTGCATGCTTAGCTGCTATGCTACCATCATCATGTACTAGAAGCAGTAGTAGGGTTAGATCGATCGAGTAGTAGACAGGCAGACAGACACACGCGCGCGCGCACACACATTCAGGACAGGACAGGACAGGACAGGACAGGACAGGCCGGCCGGCTCAGCTGCTGCCGCTGTCCCGGGACGGCCGCCCCGTCCCTGGTCCTTTTCCTTTTGCCTTCCTTGTTTGCTTTCTCTTTTGCTTTACTGCTACTCCCAACGTACCATCCATCCTCATCTGTCATCTTCGTTCATTCAAATGCATATATACAGTATAGTAGTATATTTGCAATTTAATTAGTACGTACAGCATCCCTACAACATAAAATGTTAGACCAACCCCAACGGTGACCAAAAGGATTGCCCATATTCCAATCAATTCACTGTTCCAACAATCCAACTACCTTCCTCTCTATCTACAGTAGCGCTGCAGTGTCAAACAGTGTTACAGGCAATCCCTTTTCTTCCCGGTTGGGGTTGGCCTTACTGTACTCTTTGCATTGCTAGCTAACAACATTTGTCTTGTCTCCCCTTGCTTTCTTTCTCCCTTTTTCCCTTTCCTTTTTTTTATATATATATAGCTTCCATTTATATATGCTCTCCTCCTATGTCTCGTTTGTTCATTCATCGTATGACTAATAATTGGTTTTATTTCAAGTCAGGACCAGCGAGCATGCATATATGTTTCTCCTGCTTGAAAAGTTTGGAATTCTCCTCTTAATAAACGACGCGCGTGTCTTGGCACGCTCGGAAATAAAAAAAAAGTACTCCTATGGAACAAATTCTCGGCCATGTTAACTTGCATTGGGCCAAAACTAATGTGTACTTTGACGACATCGATGCATGTGTGTCGATCGATGCGAGGCAGAGGCCCACGTACAAGCAACATTAGACTAGGGTCACCAAGGGGTGTAAATGGGGATGCAAAACACTATGCACTGTAGACAGATAGGAAGGTAGTTGAAATAGTACGGATGCACTTTTTCTTTCTCCCTCCCGGTGACCCCGGTCTTAGCTGGCCAAGCCAACCATGCATGCATGCAATATAATTGTCCAAGCAAGCTAATTAAGGCAGAGGGACAGAGACCTACATGCTTTGCTTTTAATTGTTTTCTTTTTGACCAGTAGCTTGATGCATGCATAGGGTTTAGCCAATGTAATTAATGTTGCTGATCCACACCTTGCTGCTGTTGAGAGCATGCATCGTTATCATCATCATTCTCGATCGTGCTATACATTCCATTACATGCTAGCTCAGCTCAGCGCCTCAGCTATTACTATTTATTAGCATAGATGTACGTGCAGCACGCACGTGTTGTGAGATGATAAGCAGGCAATAGGAAGAATGAAAAGGAAAATAGAATTAAAAGGAAAAAGACCTGATTGATTGACGTCATTCCTTTTTCATTAAAACTAAGAGAAGGAAAGTAACATGTGGGTATGGATATAAAATGAGGTGAGAAATAAAGAGAGAAAGTGGATGAAACATTTTGCATCTATGGGTTTCGGGCATTTCCATCCCTTTCCAACCTTTTCCAAACTGCGCAGTGGGGCTAGCGTGAGGGATATGCCTATGCCTTTCTGGATAAAAAAGATTTTTAGAAAACTCGCTCTTTTATAATGTACATTAGCTGCAGGTGGAAAAACCACTTAGCGGAGTGGACCAGCTTGCATGCGTCCCTAGTTGTTAGAGGCCGCCGCTAATAGTACGTCATAGAGAATGATGCATGTGTTATTATCCAAGAACATGAGATAAAGGATGATATATAATCATAGTTCTAAATAGCGGATTTTGTCTCTTAGCGGTTTCCTTCTCCAGAGGCTACAGCGGGCTATAACCTCCGCTAACCTCATTTAGCGGTTATAAAAATACTTTTTATAAATGAGCAAAATATGTAAAATGATATAAAATTTGGATCATTTTACAAAGAAGGGCAAGGAGCAACAGGAGCGGTGATAAGAGACGCTGACAGCAGATTTGTGCGTGCCAAAGCAAGGTGGTATGACTACTGCTTGGACTCCGAGCATGGCCTGTAGGGATATGATGGTCTAGCACTGAGTGTTCAACTGGGTGTCCAGCGGCTATGCCCGGAGACTGACTGCCAGGAGTTCGTTCAGCTTTTTTTTTTTTACGAATACGCATGAAAGCTGCGTATCTTTATATTTATATTAAGAAGAAGAAATAAAAA
The DNA here is from genome assembly GCA_022530915.1 of Paspalum notatum. Lineage (NCBI taxonomy): Eukaryota > Viridiplantae > Streptophyta > Magnoliopsida > Poales > Poaceae > Paspalum > Paspalum notatum. The sequence continues at coordinate 3,825,024 of CM039683.1, read as the reverse complement.
CACGGTGGTTGACGGTCACCACGTCCGAATACAAAGTCGATCTCTCATAATTAAAACAACCAAACAGATTGGCGAACGGATCCGCCGATCAAGCGATCACAGCCGCGGCGCGACGAAAGCGACGCGTCCCCGCCGGGTTGAGCGACGGAAAAAGCTCCGAGAGCGCTTCTCTGTGGCCGGCTTCCAACGACAGCTCCACGGCCCACAACTGTCTCCGCGGCCTGACGCAACGACAGCTCGCCGACCGGCGACGATCCAACCAAGGGCTCAACCCGGCGCGAGGCGCCGAAGAGCACATCTCGATACGAGGACTGCCGCGAGAGGTCATCATGCCCAAGGAAGTCCTCTGACCAACGGAGAGCCTTGGATCGGCCCCCAGGGAAGAACGGCGCCGGGGAGGCAATTAAGCAGAGGAGCTCCGAGGGAGGCGCCGGCGGCGGCGGCCGACGGTAGGCTCGTGTGGGAGAACCCGCGGGGCTCCCCACCCTCCCTCTCCCGCCGATGCGCTTGGCTGCGGAGAGATCAGCAGGGGAGGGGGAGATCCGTGGCGAGGAGGCAGGGAGAGGGCCGCCGGGGACGGAGCCCCCTAAGGCTGACGCGGACACCGGCGAGGACGGCCGAGAGCATGCGATAATCAGCGCTCCAGGGTAGCAACGATCATAAAAGAGATGAGCTAGCTCTGGACTTCATAATTTTACAATTTCGTTTGTTCCACGTTCTTGTAATGAAGTAGCGCACATTCTAGCAAAGCAGGTCAAGGGCGACACACGCGTCGGCTGGAGGTTCCGAACTCCGGCGTGTACGTGTCTCGACCCTTCTGACCAAAGAGTGTAATTCTGCAAGTCTTGAATGAATGAACACTCGATCTGTTCTAAAAAAAAAAGAGACCCGTTGTCTGTGGCAAGGCAAAGCGCTCGAGGGCGAGGTGACGCAGGCAACGGACGGCGGCGGCGACGTGGTGAAGGGCGAAGCCCGATGGTGGTGACCAAGGGAGGCTTGGAGGTGGCTGGGCCTATTTATAGCCGCTGGCTAGGGCTGCGGGGGGGGGGAGGATCCGAGGCGCGGTTCGGCCGGCGGTCATCCACCCATCCATGGCGGGCTTCGAGAGAATTCCAGAGTGGTGGCCGCGACGTGGCGAGCATCCAAGGGCTGCTTGGGGCAGGGGCCAAATCCCTTGGCGCGGAGCTTGGCGGCACTGATTGGGGGAAGCGGGTTCGGTCATTGGTCAGCTTGGCGCTATGGCGTCTAAAGGGAGGGGATCCTTCCCAAGCTTGCTTTCCTCTTTTCCAGCGCGAAGTAAGGCGTCGGTGGGTGAAACCGGCGGGAACGGGGCGCAACCGGTGTGGCGCGGTCGCCGTTCGCTGGGACGGATGCCCTGCTGTGCGCGCGGAACGGAGGGAAAGAAGAAAGGCCGGGGAAAAGATGGCTTGAGGTGGAAGAAGCACAGGACCTGGTGGGTCCCGGCAGTCAGCGAGAAAGAAAGGAGTAGGTGCGCTTCCTGGTTTTGGATGTTAGCGGGCAGCGGGGGAAGGCGGTAGGCAGTGGCGGACGTGGCTGACGGCGTCCGCAGCGGGGCTGCGTGCGTGGTTCGTAGAGCGCGTGGTGCTGGCGAGCTGGTCCCACCGGCCGGCGCTGCGGCCCCACTTGTCGGCGCAGAGTGGAGGGGAGGCGGTCTGGGCCAGATCGGGGGTCACGACCCAGGTTATAATTAGGCCCGACGGCTTGGGTACTTTAGGTACTGGTCTTCTTATCTAGGGTTTAGACTTAACCAAAATTTCAAATTTGGAGCACTCAAATAAAGATCCAAGGGGCCAAATAAAATCTAGTAAACAGAAAAGGAAGATAATTAGCAAGAATTTAGTGCACAAGTGTGGTTTAAGCTAAATAAATTATTTGGCAACATAATTTATTTGGAATCTGGGGTAGACAAGGAAGCAACAAAAGAAAAGTTCGAAAAATTTGTGATTTTTCACAAGCCAAATTTACGGGATGTTACACTACACATGCTTAACTTATATAGTATAACTGATGATGTGAAGTGACTAACTTGCTTGACATTGCATATATATAGCAGAGTAGCAGATTCAGAAACAAACATCTCAATGCAAATAGAGTTTTTTTTTTCCCGAGGGGTCAATGCAAATAGAGATATGTTGAGTTTCCAGCCCTGGCCGGCCCACCAGCCCCCAACCCCGGCCGGCCCACTGCCCCAGTGCGGAGTAAAAAGTTGCTAAAGAATGGCAGGCCACTTTTTAGCTAAACGTAAGGAAATAGTAAACGTAAGGAAAATAAGGAACAACAAAGCATATAACACCAGTTAGTCTCCGTATGCCCATATAACAAAGTCTCCATTTGCTGGTAAAGGACAAAGCATATAAGGAAATCTTGTACTAGTTTATAGCGAAAGGAAAATCATATCACGGAATTCACTAGTTAAAAGTACAGGGAATATAGGAACTATAGCATCAGTTTGAAAAATACCACTGAAATACTCACCGCTACCGTGAGAAGCAAATTGAGGTATCTAACATGGCTGAAACGCCAATACAACCCTAAAATACTTAAGGGGCAGATATATCACACATCTCAACAATATACGACATAGGCATTTTTAGTCGGCCCAGTGCCGTGTTCGTCTTGTCTTGGTCTCAGGAGAGCAGAGAGGCGATTTCCGGGCCGAGTTTCGACGCGCCGCCGCGGTCGTGGTCCTTCTGCCCCTCTCCCTTGCCGTCCTCCGTTCGCCGTTCTCTCCCTCGCCGTCCTCCACTCGTCATAGTCCGCCTCCTGGTTCCCCAACTCCCGCCGGAGCCGGTTTCGTCTCAGCTCGTCGGAAGCCGATGGGGCGCCGTTGGCTTCTCCCGCTCGCCGCCTGCACTCATCCTCGCCTGCACTACTTCGCCTCCGAACCGCGCGCCGTGCTCCGACGCCCCACAACCGTCTGCTCGTCTCCTGCCCTACCCGCTTGGTTCCGTGGGCCGTTTTCTCCAGACCTTGTTTCGTCCGTCGACGTGCCGACATGATGCGTCGTGGTGCTTCTTCGGCTCATCCCCAACCACCTTCATCTGTCCCGCGTGCTCGCCCGCCGGTGGTCTCTGCTCGTTCCACCCACCGGCCCCGTGCACGCCCTTTCTCTTTCCTTTCTGGATCCGAGGAACCACAGATCCCGCGGCCGTGCGCGAGGGGTCAGCTAGCGTGGCGGCGGGGAGCTCTCATCTTCGGTGGCGCGCACTTGGCCGGATCTGAGGCACCGGCTTCCAAGTTGTACTCGGCGGCGCGGCGGTCCCAGTCGGCACGGAACTGCGAGCAGCGGAGGGCTCGACGTCGGCACGAAGCTCCAGGCAGCGGAGTGTTCGCCGTCAGAGCGGAGCTTCCTCACTGCGGAGCGCTCTGCCGGTCGGCCCCATGCGCCTTCGCCGGCCAGTCGCTCGCGGCGCCGCTGCTTTGCTTGGCCGGAAGCCGTCGCACGCGACTCCACCTCCGCCTTCCCCCACAAGCGCGTCTGTGCTGCTGTGCCCCCGGCGGCCAGCGACTCAGCCTGTTGCTCCATGGCGCGGATCTGCCTGGGACTCTACAGTAGCTCCGTCTACAGTGGTATCTGTAGTAGTGCTGTCTACAGCTGGATCCACCGAAGAAAAGTCTGACATGCAAAAAAAGCTGGAGACAGCAGAGAGGCGAGATAGCTGGAGAACTTTCGAGTGATGTATCGGATAAACGAAAATTCTAGTACATCATCTCTGTAGAAATCAAAGAGAGGCAAGAGTCATCGAAGCAAACGAAGCAACAAAAAGGAAATCGCTGAAAGGATAAGGGCGGGCTCATTGTCGGATACGCCCAAGCCCAACCTTAACATGCTAGCTATCAACACATCTGCTGGGCTTGAGAGGTTTGATAAGGAAGAGCTCGAGTTACAGAAGAAACAGAAGATGTTCGACAACCGAAATTATACACAATCGGCCGGGGCTGCAAGGGCCAGCACCCGCCGGGTACAATGAAAATATTATGTCTGAACTGCCGAGGCCTTGGCTAGCCTGAGGCAGTTCGCGAGTTAAGTACCTTGGTTAAGCTACATAGGTCATCTCTGGTCTTCTTTTCGGAGACCCGGTTGTTTGATGATCGAGTGGATGGATAGCGCAGGGCACTAGGCTTCACGAATGGCATTGGTCTGGGGAGTTATGGACGGGGTGGAGGCCTTGCACTCTTGTGGAAGCAGGAGATAGATGTGAAGCTTAGTACTCTAGATAAATTGCACATCGATGTAATGATTTTGAACTCTAAAACAAGTGTTGAGGAGTGGAGGTTCACAGGCTTTTATGGGGAATCTAGACGTGAGTTGAGGCATAGGAGTTGGGACCTGATGAAATTCCTACAAAACCAAAGTAATCTCCCATGGATTTGTGCAGGAGATTTTAATGAGGTGCTAGAAGCCACTGAACAATTTGGTGGTTTAGTGAGGCCAGAACGACAGATGGAGGGTTTCCGAGAAGCCGTAGCTGTTTGCGGTTTTACTGATTTGGGTTTCATTGGACTCCCTTACACATGGGATAATTGGCAAGAGGGTGATCGGAATGTGAAGGTGCGTTTGGATAGAGTCTTTGCTAATGATGTTATCTCAATGGTTTTTGATGAAATCAAGGTTTGGCATATACAAACTGCGGAGTCTGATCATTGTGGTTTGCTGCTGGAATGTCACCGGAAGGGAGATGGCAAAGGAAAGCCAAATAGGTCGTTTTGCTATGAAAATATGTGGCGGCGAGATGACACATATATTGATCAAATTAAGACAACATGGGCCGAAGCCACGGAGGTGCATAATCTAGAGCACTTGCAACAAAACTTAGCCCGAATACATGCCTCACTGCAACGTTGGGAGAAAGATACTTTTGGGTCAGTAAGAAAGCAGTTGTGCCGAGTACGCAAAGACTTGGAGAGGGTGCGGGGTAGTTCCCTAAGAACCGGACCTTCCCAGAAGGAACGACAATTGATGGCACGCCTCTGTGAGCTTCTGGCCCGTGAGGAAGTGATGGAAAAGCAACGATCACGAATTTCATGGTTGAAAGATGGTGATCGGAATACGGCGTTCTTTCAGGCCAAAGCGAGATAAAGGAAAAGGAGAAACCATATTTCATCACTAACAACTGAGAATGGCCGGGTGATCACAAATCAGGAGGAATTAGAGATGCTCGCTTCTAACTTTTATTCCTCTCTTTTTACTGCACAGGAGGATATCGATCCAGATGCTGTGCTTGAGCATGTGCCTATTCGGGTCACTGAGGCGATGAACGAGTCTCTATGCAGGCCCTATACGGAAGAGGAAGTGGACAAGGCCCTATTCATGATGGGGGCCAACAAGGCTCCGGGCCCGGATGGTTTCACGGCGGGGTTCTATCAGGAGCATTGGGACCTAATTGGGCCAGGTGTTCGACGTGCGGTGCTCTGCTTCTTGAGCGGAGGTGTGTTACCAGAGGAGCTAAACAAATCGATTATTGTCCTTATCCCCAAGGTAAAGCATCCACATGAGCTGAAGCAGTTCAGGCCGATTTCCCTATGCAATGTGATTTACAAATTGTGCTCCAATGTGTTGGCCAATCGACTGAGAGTCTTGCTAGATGAAATAATCTCAGAAGAGCAAAGTGCTTTTGTACCTGGCAGATTGATAACTGACAATGCTTTGATAGCACACGAGTGTACACATTATTTGAAGCGGAAGAAAGGAAAGACTGGCGCTTGTGCAGTGAAGTTAGACATGGCCAAAGCCTATGATCGTGTTGAATGGTGTTATGTACAAGGTATTCTAGTAAAACTGGGTTTCGCAGAAGAGTTTATAGCACTGATAATGAGATGTGTGAGTACAGCATCCTTCTCTGTCAGAGTGAATGGCCATCTTTCAGAGGTTTTCAGACCAACAAGAAGTATACGACAAGTCGATCCTATCTCGCCGTACCTTTTCTTACTCTATGCAGAGGGGCTATCATGTATGTTGAAGTCAGTTGGCCCAATGTATCTTTCCAGAGGTGTTCGCGCTAGCATCCATTCACCTTGGATTTCGTATCTTCTCTTTGCGGATGATTGCATTGTTTTTTCAGAAGCGTCGCAGAGAGGGGCAAACAGGCTTCAACAAATTATTGATACTTATAGCTTGGGTTCGGGACAACTAGTTAACAGGGACAAATCCACAGTTTTCTTCAGTTGGAACTGTTCTCAGGAGGTCAAGGAGGTGGTGCGACAGAGACTACATATCAAGACTGAGGCATTGGCAGAGAAGTATCTTGGCCTCCCTACAGCCCTTGGCCGTTCTTCAAAGGAGGCCTTTGAGTATATCTCGACGCGAATGCATGAAGTAGTATGTGGCTGGAGTGGCAAGGATGTGAGTTGTGCAGGAAGGGAGATCCTGGTGAAATCAGTGGCGCAGGCTATTCCTACATACTCAATGAGTTGTTTTAAGCTACCGGCTAAAATATGCAAAAAGATGAGAACTACTATCTCTAATTATTGGTGGGGCAGTTCTGCTGATAATAGACACATACATTGGCAAAGATGGGATCACCTTACTCAGCCAAAATCTTGTGGTGGTATGGGCTTCCGAGACCCTCTTTTCAATGTAGCGATGCTTGGTAAACAAGGATGGCGGCTCTTAACCCATCCGGATTCACTTTGTGCAAGAGTCCTGAAAGGAAGGTACTACCCTAATACGGACTTCATGTTAGCGACAAGGAAGAAACACTCAAGCCATACTTGGAGGGCTACACTTGCTGATCGTGAGGACATGAAGAAGGGCTTGATCAGGAGAGTTGGGAATGGAACAACTACAAAAATCTAGGAGGATAGGTGGATCCCGGACTACTATAGGGGGGCTACCGCTTACCCCACCAAATGAACAAACTGCCTACAATGTAGCTGATCTTATGACGGCATCGGGCCAATGGAATGAAGAATTAATCCGAGATATCTTCATTGGGTTGGATGCAGATGCAATTTTACACATTCCACGAGGCATGAACAATGAAGATATGTGGGCATGGCCCCTGTAAAAACATGGGACCTACTCTATGCGGTCAGCCTATAGGCTCCTCACTCCTGAGAGACAAAATCAAGAGACTGTAGGGATTTCGAGTTGTTCATCAAACCAAGTTTGGGCCAAAATCTGGAAGCTTGAGGTCCCTCCAAAAGTTCGAGTGTTCTGGTGGCGGGTTATCCATGAGTTTCTTCCTACGTGCCAGATCCTACACTAGAGACATGTTGAGTCGATTGCTAATTGCCAAGTCTGTGGGGCTGACGAGGAGTCGATTAAACATGTCCTGATGGATTGTACGGTGGCTAGGAGTTTTTGGGAGTGTGCTCGTGAATTGACGGGGGTGAAAATCCCAAAACTTCATCCAGTTACTTGGGCAAAAGATTTGCTTTTTGATGAGGTGTGCACAAGGAGAGAATCTGCTATTATAATATGTGGAACGTGGACCTTATGGATGGCAAGAAATAAAAGAAGACATGGTGAATCGACGATGACGATGCGGCAAGCAGTTATCTGGTCTAGGGACACTGCCTATGACCTACAGTATGGCAGCTGGTGCATCCGGTGAAAGGGACAAAGTCTAGTAGCACCCATAGATGGTCCAAACCTGCTAAAGGTTGGATAAAATGCAATGTTGATGGAGTTTTCTATTCAGACTCAATGAATGGCGCAACGGGTTATGTTCTGCGCCGGGATGATGGCACTTTCCGAGGGGCACAATGCAAATGGTATGATCATGCTTTAAGTGCTCTGGTGATGGAAGCATCGGCTTATAGGGACGGTATCCAGTTTGCCCTGCAAGAAAATATTTCACAGCTGATAGTCGAAACGGATAGTAAAGAGTTGGTGAATCTTTGGTTGGCACGAAAGACACAACGCTCTGAAGTCTCATCAATTTTAATGGAAATCGAAGAGCTGGTTTCGAATTGTATGGGTTTTAAATTTGTGTATGTTCCTAGATCATGTAATATAGTGGCACATTGTTGTGCTAAACTAGCTCCCAACACTTTTGTTCGGGGTGAGTGGCGACTCGAAGCTCCCCAACAACTGTTAAAGTGCTTGGTTGTGACTGTGATCTTGTGTGATTCAATGGAAGCTCTGATTCTCAAAAAAAAAAAAACAATATACCACGTCTATCATTCCCGCTCACAGCCCAACCTTCCCAAACCACAAACACGGCCACACGGGGACCACCGCCACTACTTATCGCTCCATGACATGTGGGTCATGTCACCAATAGATCCCACCTGTCAGGTAAATCTTCCAGAGCAAGGAGCGCGAAAATGTTTCGTGGCAGCGGAGGCTGTTCCCGCAAATTTTCCGTGTTCCCCCAGATTTTGGGCTTGTTTGGATGGAACCCTAGACAATATTTGCCTGGCCTGTAGCTTGCCTGGGAGCTGCCAGTGACTTGTTTGGTTGAAGCCCTGGTGACCTGCCTGTCCCATGCATCACCGGTCAAGCCCAGGCGGACGAATTTGGTCGCCTGGCTCCAGTCACCCCTTGCCTGGCGCTAATCAATGATTGCCGTATATTTTTTATCATTTAGTTACTTACTTATTTTCATTACGCACTGCACCTACGTGAAGATGCATGGATCGCATTTGCTTGTCGGTGGAAATGTAAGCACACAGTAAGTGAACGCAACCGAATATTATTTTTAGTAATGTTATGAACTTAGAAAAATGAATAATCCAACTTATTAATAACTATGTATATTGATATTTTAAACATATTATTAATTGGGATAACCACTTTGTAGTTTTAATCATATATTAGTCATGTTTATATTTTCATGAATATTGTTAATTGAGGTAACCAATTTATTATCTCTTTATTAGACTATCAAACATATTTTTACACCTTAATCAATTTATTATGTTATGAATTTAAAATAATAAATATCTTTCAATTTTAACCATATATAGTTTATATTTTTATAAGCATGTTTATTAATGGAGATAATCAATTTATACTCTAATCATATTGCTAATCTTCTCTATATTCTTACACCCATATTCTTAGTTGTGATAATAAATTTATTACCTCTCTATTATACTAGAAATCGTATTGTATCTCTTTGTTAACTTTCCCAGGCACAGGCTTCCAACGTGTTTAGATCCAGAGCAAATGGCAAAACTTTCGCTATTTCGATCTAAACATCCTTTGGCAAATTGGCAAATGAAAGAGCCATTTGCCATTTGCCATATTTTTCTTGAGGGCAAAAGTTTTGTCATTTGCCATTTGCTCTGAATCTAAACACACCCTAAACAGACAATCCTACAACTTACCTGACCAGACAGATTTCATCGAATTTCTAGACAACTCTCAGGCAACACTTTTTGCCAGGCAAATGGCCCAGGCTTCCAACCAAACATGTCCTTTCTTTTTGAGGCACCGCGTTCCCCCAGATTAATCTCCCTTTCCCCTTCCTCCATCTCCCTCCGCCGCTCTCCCTCCCAAACCCGCATCCGCCTCCCATCTTCCCTCGCCCCTCTTCCCCTACGCAGCCGCCGCCGCCGCCGGGCCGTCCAAGAGGGGGAGCGATGGCTCCCTATTTTAATCTCCATTCCCCTCCGCCGCTCTCCCCTCCCAAACCCCTCCTCGCACCCGCCCAGATCCAAGCTAGGGTTCTCCCGCCCATCTTCCCCTACGCCGCCGCCGCCGGGCCCTCCAAGAGGCGAGCGCAGCCACCATGTTGGAGCTGCCCCTGGTGAAGGGGGACCCCTTCCACCATGTCCTGGAGGCGATCCTCGACCTGTCCGATGTGGCCCACGTCGTGTGCACCAGAAGGGGCTTGAACCTCCAGGCCGTGGACACCAAACGCGCCGCGATCGTCTCGCTCCTCTTCCCCGCCGAGGACTTCAAGGGCTACACCTGCGACGAGTACATCTCCATGGGGATCCAATCCGCGACTTGGTCAAGGCCATCCGCTGCGGCGACGAGAAAGACACCATCACCCTCAAGGTCGGCGAAGAAAACTTCGGCACCATTACCATATCATTCGTGTCGCCCGGTAAGTGCCCGCACGTCTTTTGCGCTACCTGCTCTTCGCCCTGACCCTGTGCTGATTTTGTGTTTGTGGAAATGAACAGAGAAGAGCACTGTGGATTACGAATTCCGGCTTGTGGATGCCGAACTCGCGCGCTTTGAACTCCCAGATAGGCAGTTTTTGGGATCGAAGTACCAGGGCTCTGTCAAAATGCCATCTGTGGAGTTTAGGCGGATCTGCAAGTACCTCAGTAACTCCGGAGAAGAAAATGTTACATAGATTTTACCTAGTGATTTATAAGTCTAACTGTTACTGTCGCATGTCTAGTTCTGTACAACCATTTCCATCTCCTGCTGTAGGTCTCATCTCGGTGACTGACGAGGACCTCACGTTCTTTGCTAAGGGAACAAATGGGGACGTCTACATGTACAAGCAGGTACTTAAATGATTTGACCCTCTTAGCCCCTCAAATTGGAATGGGTATCATCCTCTGAATATCTGTAAACAATCATATCAGTGATGTGCTGTAGATTCTTAATGCCCTAATGTTGATAGCAAGTGTGCATTCTTGGTTCCTCACCTAGGTTACCTTTTAGCCTGTCTGGCACCAGACTAGCACAACATGCGTACATACTGCCTTAGAAATTCATTGTCTCACTATATACTGTGTTGAGTTGCTAATTCACTTTGTTTGCTAATGTTGCTCTTCTATGTTTGGAGTATTAGTTTAGTCTGCATAACTGGATATGTTATTTTGTCTAGAGCAGAAGCTACATATTTCATAAAGCGGAACATGGCTCTTCATTTGGTTGATTACATTGGTATGGGGTTGAATTAGATGTTTGTTTTTTTTAGTTATTGCTTATTTCCTCCTTAACTGTAAAATCTGGGTGAGGTGGTTAACTACTCTGCAGTGCAAACTAACATCTGCTTATTCTATGAATTTCAATTGGTTCTATCATATGGAGTAACATCTTTAGTATCTTGTGCCATTCAACTACTATTTTAAGAAAATACTGAAGAATGGATCCTGTTTATGCGTATCTGCACTAGTTAATGGGTCATGTTTGTATCAATGCAGCCAGAAGAAGATACCACTACCTTTAAAATAGATATGCAAGAACCAATTACACTGACCTTGGACCTGAAGTACTTGAACACCTTCGCCAAGGTGTTCACCCTGTCTGATCAAGTGAAGCTCTGTCTCTCGAAGACACATCTGATGGTTGAATGCAAAATTGGACAGAAGGGCCACATCAGATGTTTCCTGGCACCAAAGGTGGAAACAGAGTTCCAAGGGGAAGAAGAAGAGAAAGAGACCCAAGAAGATATTAATGCAAACAAGGAAAAGGCACCAAAGATGGAAACAGAGTTGCAAGGGGAAGAAGAGAAAGATACCCAAAAAGAAGGAAGATGCCAATGCAAACAAGAAAAAGAAGAGAAAGAGACCCGAAAAGAAACCAAAGTTCTGTTTGAAATGGAAAGCATAAAACTGATGACTAGCGGGGGGCAACCAAAAACGTCTTTAGTTAGCATGGAAGTATGTGTAGTAAGAGTCTGTTTGTGACAACAGAACTTTTAAGTGTCTTTGTGTACTTTGAACTATGATGTCTGTACTAAGGTGTGATCTATGAACTTCTGTGTAGCCGTCGAATTCTGAACAATCTCATTCTTCCGAGCGTCTGACTTGTGTGCCATCCGATAAGGGTTCTTGAAACGGACTAAGGTTTTTTGTATTTTTCTCGGCCAGTACGTACTGTACATGGCCGCCTGGTCCCTTCCAATACGGATGGGATGACCGTCTAGGAGTGGAGTGGATCGTCGTCTCTGGAAAACCATCATCATTCTTGTATAAATAGCAGAGCAGAGCGAGCACTCGATGTACAAGCACAGCAGAGAGAACAGAGCAGAGGAAGGTGATCCATTGAGCAGAGCAGGTGAGCAACATCTCTGCTAATAAGCTTGCATTGAGGGGGAGCTAGCTAGGATGTGCGGGATCCTGGAGGTGCTGGGCTTCGCCGAGGTTGGTGGCCGGCTTCATCTCCCCGCAAAACACGCCCGAGGCCTACTACTACCGCACCATCTTTGAGCGGCTGCTCCCGGAGAAGCCGGCGATCCTGACGGTGCCGGGGGGCCGTCCCCTCCGGCAGGGCCGCGCTCGGCGTCCACCAGGCCGCCTACGACCACCAGGAGCGTACCCCTCGTCCCGCCCGAAACCGTTATCGCCAACAAGCTAGGCCACTATCGACGTGCCATCATCCCCTGCCCTTGCTGCCATATATCCAGGGCTAATCCATATTCCATCCTATCCATGCTTATGCTGCAGTATAATCCTGCATGTATCCTCCCCTTGTTTCAATCAATAAAATCAGATATATGCTGTCACTGCCGTGCCGTGATCCCAATTTTCATTATTGCCCTTGCCCAAGAATGACGACAGCATCACTCTTGTTGCTCAACAAATAACACAAGCCAACACCACATAAGCAATCACCTTCTTTCTACCTAGACACCTACTTTTTGGGCACAGGCTGCTCCCCTTCTTTCTTGCGTTTCTACTCCCTAACAAAATGGGTCTGTATGCAGTTTGCTTTCTCAGATCCTCAGAAAAGTGAGATCAACATTCTGGCACATTAAATCCATCCATTCAAACCAAACTATAACAGTACCAGGCTACTAATCACTTCAATTCGTTATGTTGGGAATTAAATACATCACGAGGAACTTCTACTTTCTGTTCCTAACAGCAATCAATATCGATTTATCTTCTTCAAATCCGGCATCCACAACCAAATGATGATGTTCATCATGTGTTTCTTGGCCTTGGCCTTAGCTGCCGGTGCTAGGAAAAACGCCCTGAACATCCAGGCAGCAAGAATGGCACCAATAAAGGGGCACATCCAGTACACATAGAACTGCTCCCACGTGTTGTGCCGATTCTTCACATATGCCCACCCAAATGCCTGCACACAATATTTGGGTTAACCCAAATACATACTGTAACTTTACAAGGGATCGGAAGGTAATAAGGAAATGGGCAAACTTTTGTATCAAGTGCTTAAAAAACAAACACGGGCAGGAACAGCAGAATCATCATCAGTCCTTTTCAGACCATGTAACAACATATTCAAAATTCAGTAGATACTCTGCAAAGCATCCTCAACTCCACTACGGTCTGATGCTACACCAAACTTTGCAGAACATATGCTTGGGAGGTAGATAAGATGATTTTCACAAAATAAAAAACCAAATGAAATAGATCAGTAGTGGAGAATTGCTTCGAAGTAGAAAATATGTTAACAAATCCTTCTTCTAGATACCATTCTGTTTTATAACAAGCTTCTCTAAGCAGTTCTACATAACAAGCTTCGAACATGTGGGTTTATCTCTTTATAAATCCTCTACCTGACATTCCCAACAGCATGCAATAGTTCTTTCATTTCTAAACCAGATCCATTTACTCTCCATTACCAAAAACTAGGTATAGAATAAAGGACCACTTTCCCGTTTCAGCCTTTTGTTCTTGATTTAAGCAAATTTCAGCGATGAAGAATGCAAAAGTGTATTCGAGACATGGAAAGATAAAGTGGCTATATGCACGAATGTGCATGTCTTCTCAATGGTTCGGAAAGAAATACGTATAGATACTGACCATTCAAATGAGTGACCTGATATCATATTTTAGAACACAGATCAAATGCAGGCTGGTATAAATATGTAAGGATCCTTTTCATAAAATTCATGGCACAGAATATTTTTTTCAGCCATCTATATATATACTTTAAACCTGCGTCCGGTTACTGCAGCCGCCCTCACAAAAACACTGTTGAACTACAGCAATGGATCATATGAACAGTATAGACACGTTACTGTTCCCAAACGAGCTACAGCAACGGCCGTTATGAATAGTAAAGATCCGTCAGTGAACAGCAAAAAAACCTTTGCGAACAGTAAATGCTACGGGCACCAAATAAACGTACAAGAGTTAAAACTCTATTTTCCATGCACCGAAAAATTCCCAGAAAAATTCCTAAATAAACTAGGCACACCCCAGACTCTACCCAACCTCTTATATTCCAATTTTATTAATCCAATTTTCATATTTAGTTCTCAAGTTATAATCCCCATTATAAATCCATACTAAATCTTCCGAAATTCATTTCTTTTCCATCCTAACTCCCAAATACATGATTCCAGCACAAACCCGTTACCAATACTAACGAACCATTACCGAACAATATAAACCCAACAACAACAAAAAAAATCCATTACGAAACCCATTGCCAAACAGTACCGAACCCGGTCCTCCTCCTCCTCCACTCTCCCCTTTCGCCTGCGAGAAGAGCGGGCACGCCCGCTAGTTCACATTAGAAATTTAGAACGCCATCTCCTTCAAAGCTCCCTATAGGCACGGACAGAACTGTTTCAAAATATTATAAGCTCTGTACAGTTATTATGTACAATATTTTCAGAATAATCCATATATGTGATAGCTCAGTTATGCATGAAGAGACCTAACAATATATTTAATCAGGAAATTAAAGGCAGGGTTAGTGGACCTTAATTATCACAGGACTGTGTAGTTAATAAGTCAATTCTAAATCCCTACTTGACTTGCAATGTTCATATGCGATCTTCATAACATTATGTTAAGATAAACTATGCACTGAAAATACTTAGCTTCACAGACAATGTAAACCCTCAACCTCATATGACTTCAATCTTTTTGTCTTTTAATGCCAGAATTCCATAAAGTTCCTCATTTGCAATATAAAGTTCCATGATGTAATTAGTTGTGTGCTACTGGCCATGAGCTATCAGAATCAGCCCTTTTGCATCTCATCAGCTTTCGTAAATGTAAATATCAACTAGAACAAAATGCTAATGGAAAATATGGTGAGTGTTAGCCCTAGGCCTCGATAGGGGCTTTTGCCCAGGAACTCTTCTCTCTCACTCACGCACGAACGCAAGGAAGGAGACCAATCAGAGTATCCGGCGACAAACACCGCTCTTTGGAGTTATATTTCACCACACAACTCAAGTACATATGGGGGGTACATGTCCTTTTATAGGACTTCAAAGTCGGTGCTACAGTAACCGACCTGCTACAGTACCAGCCAGCTAGGTACAGCTGCTGCACAGCTCATACCAAAACCCAAATTGACTACTGGTACCTGCTGTCAGAGACAGCTACTACCTGCTGTCTACACTACACAACACTAGAAACACCTATATTATTCTAACTAATAGCCTAGTGACAATAAAAGGTTTATTACCAACATTCTCCCCCTAAACCTTGTATGGCTAATCCACTTGACCAATCCCAATCTTGTCTCTTAATTCTTGAAATTTCAGCCTTCCAAGAGGCTTGGTCAGAATGTCACCTAACTGATCAGCTGTGCTAATAAATTTCACCTCAATCTGCCCAGTTTCTGAATATTCTATAATCACATGAAACTTCACATCAATGTGTTTGCTTCTATCATTTAGGATTGGATTCTTGATTATAGATATAGTGGACTTGTTGTCCACCATCAATATGGGCTTCTTCACCTCCGATCCCCTCATATCAGCTAGAACCCGAGCCAACCATATAGCTTGACATGCAGCAGTAGCAGCAGCAATATACTCTGCCTCACAACTTGAATTTGCAACAATCCTTTGCTTCACTGACTGCCATGAAACCGCTCCATCTCCCAGGAAGAAAATGATGCCCGATGTGCTTTTCCTACTATCCACATCACCAGCATGATCACTATCACTAAACCCAGTAAGCACTGGTTCAGTCCCCTTCTTCCTGCCATAGAACAATCCTTTGTCCTTTGTCCCTGCAACATACCTAAGTATTTGCTTTACTGCTGCCATGTGATCTTCATGAGGCTCCTCCATAAACCTGCTGACATATCCCACAGAAAATGCTAAGTCTGGCCTAGTGTGAACCAAGTACCTTAAGCTTCCCACAATGCTTCTATACAGGGTTACATCCACCAGTGGACTGCCACTTTCCTTGTTTAGCTTCAATCTTGGCACCATGGGAGTTTGACAAGCATTGCAACCTGCCATTCCAGCCTTCTCTAGAATCTTTCTTGCATAAGCCTTTTGGCACATATGCCTTCTCTAGAATCTTTCTTGCATAAGCCTTTTGGCACAAAGATATGCCTTCAGTGCTTTGCTTCACTTCAATGCCTAGATAATAATGCAACAGGCCCAAATCACTCATTTTGAACAAATGAGTCATTTCCTTCTTAAGCTTCAGTATAGCCTGGCTGTTAGTTCCTGTGATGATTAAATCATCTACATACACTCCTACTACCAGCCGTCCCGCACCTTCTTCTTTACAGTAGATTGCATGCTCAGAAGGACTCCTTTTGAAACCCAGAGATATCAAACTTTCATCTAGTTTATGATTCCATGCCCTTGGTGATTGATGTAAACCATATAAGGCTTTATGGAGCTTAAATACCTTGTGATCATTGTTTGGGTCAAGAAAACCAGGTGGCTGCTCCACAAACACCTCTTCCTTTAGCTCTCCATTTAGGAATGCTGATTTAACATACATGTGATGCACCTCCCAACCTTCATGAGCTGCAAGTGACATAAGGAGCCTGATAGCTTCTATGCGTGCCACCGGTGCAAAAACTTCATCATAATCAATACCTTGGTCGCTGGGAATATCCTTTCACCACCAGCCTTGCCTTATGCCTCACCACTGCTCCCTTCTCATCCCTCTTCACCTTGAAGACCCATTTCAGACCAATAGCTCGACGGTCTGCAGGAAGATCAGTGAGAGTCCATGTCTTGTTCTCCTCAATGGCTGCTAATTCCTTTGCCATTGCACGCCTCCAACACTCATGTTTCATTGCCTTTGCCAAGGAAGCTGGCTCATCCGCACTAACAGCTAAGAGCTCCACTCTATCCAGATCTCTAGCTGCCTGCCCAGGTGGTGTTACCTGACCAATAATATTATCCAATGTACGGAAACGTACAGGTGACTCACCATAGTCAGGATGGGCATGATCAGCATCGAAGTTTTCATCAATGTTGCTTGGTGGTGACACGAACTGGATAGGTGATGGATCAGCTGCAGGGGCAAATTGAGCTACCACGGGTGTGACCGGTTCCTCCTCTTCTATGTTCCCGCCCACCAATGGTTCAAGTTGACTTTGAACGCTTGGCGTGCGCTCCTGCCCCTCCTCCCCTTCAATCGCTCTCCTGTTTTCCTCTACAGGGTACTCAACAGTGAATGAATCACCGCTGCCAGCATCGCTGCCAATCTCCAGATTCTCCATTCCTGACCAATCCCATTGAGTGCCTTCATCAAAGACAACATCGCGCGTGATCACCACCTTCCCGGTGGTTGGATCATACGCACGATATGCCTTTGATCCCTTTTCATACCCAATGAACACCATGCATTGTCCTCGGTCTTCCAATTTCTTCAGATTTGGCTTCGTGTTCTTCACATACACGATGCAACCAAATGTGCGTAGATGGTGTATTGCTGGTTTCTTGCCAAACAAAGCTTCATATGGAGTCATCCCATTGACGCCCTTGGTTGGTGATCTGTTTAGCAAATACACTGCTGTTGCCACAGCTTCTCCCCATAACCATCCTGGCAGTCCCTTTGCCTTCAACAGATTGTGTGCTGTTGCCACAACGGTCCCATTTCGCCGCTCTACAACACCATTTTGTTGCGGCGAGTAGGGGGCCGTCAACTGCCTTCGAATACCATTTTCCATGCAATACTCCATGAAGTCCACGGATGTGAATTCACCTCCCCGGTCTGTGCGTAGTGCACCTAGCTTCTTCCCTGTCTCAGCTTCAGCTTTTGCTTGGAATTGCTTGATAGCTGCAGCTGCCTGATCCTTGGAGCATAGGATCTTCACCCACATATAGCGACTACTGTCATCAACCAGAAGCAGAAAATATTTGCTTCCGCTTGGCGTTGGTGGCGAGATAGGTCCGCACAAATCACCATAGACTAGCTCTAGCACTCTTTCTGCACTATGCTCCACCTTCGCCGGGAATGGCGTCCGCCGCTGTTTGCTGGCCATGCATCCTTCACACAGTTGGTTCACCTATGTCAATTCCGGTAACCCACGGACCATCTCCTTGCGTGCCAAAGTACGCATCGCCTGGAAATTCAAGTGACCTAGACGAGCATGCCACTTCCAAGCCTCCTCCTCTGCCCGCACGCTTAGGCACACTGGCTGTGCAATGGTGATGTTGAGCACGAATAGCCGATTCGCCTTGCGGGGCACATGAGCCAACAAGCGCCCACACGGATCCTTCACCTTCATGACGCCCTCCTTGTTGATCAGAATCTCATGCCCAGCCTCGTTCAATTGACCCACACTCACAATATTCGCTGTGAGACGAGGGATGTAGTAGACGTTTGACAACACCTGATGCTCACCGTTCTTGCAAATGAAGAGGACAGTTCCGCAACCTTCAACCCGGGTCACTGAATTGTCACCGAAGCGCACGGTGCCACACACATCTGTATCCAGTTCAGCAAACGCTGCCCTAGACCCGGACATGTGGTTTGTGGCTCCAGTGTCGAGGACCCATTGCTTGGTCTCACGGACTCCCTCATCGTCAAGCTGAATGAAGACCTCCTCTTCTTCGAGCTGAATGTGCCTCACATCCTTCTTCCTCGAGGTTGGTTCCGGTGCGCTCTCCACCATTTGAGTGGCTCTCACCATCAAGAGCGCGCCTTCTTCTTCCTGGACGAAGTTAGCCTCCGCCTTCTTCTGCCGGCATTCCCGTGCCCAATGCCCCTTCTTGCCACAGCGATTGCAGACGTCCCAAGGTTTGGGACCGAATCTGTTGCCAGAATCGTTCCTTCCCTCGCCTGCTCTTGTATCGCCACAGCCGCGCCTCTGCCTCTCCCGCGGCCTCTCCCCCTACCGCTTGCCCCTCGGCCGCCATGGTTTGGACCACCGCGTGTGCCCTCTTGAATCTTTAGACGTGCTAGCCACTCTTCCTCTGTGAGGAGAAGGCGGCTAGCATTGTCCTTCATTTGGGACTGTGCGGTTTTCTTCCTTTGCTCTACAGCGCGCAGACGGCCTACAACTTCTTCAAAAGAAGCTTCACTCAAATTGAGCAAAGTCTCAATTGAGATGGCCACCTGCTCCAAACTCTCAGGCACGGAATGCAGCAACCGCTTCACCACTTCCTTCTCTGAGATATCCTCTCCCAGAACACGCAGCTGGTTAGCGAGCGTGTTGAGGCGAAGCGAGAAATCTTCTACTCCCTCTCCTGCCTTGAACCTGAGTTCATTGAACTCCTTCCGCAGCTTCTCTGCATTGGCTTCCTTCACGCGCTCGACTCCAACGCGCACTGCCTTGATTGCCTCCCATGCCTCCTTGGCTGTCTCCTTCACCGCGAGACCAGCCTGCATCTCCTGCGGCACTGCGCGGAGAAGCGCTGCAAGCGCGTTGCGGTCGTCCCGGTATTCCCCCTCACCGGTGTTGACAACCTCCCACAACCCTGCTGCCTGCAGATTCACACGCATCACCAACGACCACTCGGTGTAGTTGGTGCGTGTGAGCATGGGATATGTCACCGCTGCTGTTGCCTTCTCCACCACCCGCTCAAGGACCACCTCACGCCCACCCATGGTGCGGCCTCGATGGCGACGTGGCGGTGGAGACGGTGATGCCCTTCGATCACGCCGTGGAGACGGCGATCGCTCAACGCCCCTTGCCTTTCTGGAGCTGATGCAGCAAACATGGATCACTCAACCTGTGCTCTGGTACCAATTGTTAGCCCTAGGCCTCGATAGGGGCTTTTGCCCAAGAACTCTTCTCTCTCACTCACGCACGAACGCAAGGAAGGAGACCAATCAGAGTATCCGGCGACGAACACCGCTCTTTGGAGTTATATTTCACCACACAACTCAAGTACATATGGGGGGTACATGTCCTTTTATAGGGCTTCAAAGTCGGTGCTACAGTAACCGACCTGCTACAGTACCAGCCAGCTAGGTACAGCTGCTGCACAGCTCATACCAAAACCCAAATTGACTACTGGTACCTGCTGTCAAAGACAGCTACTACCTGCTGTCTACACAACACTAGAAACACCTATATTATTCTAACTAATAGCCTAGTGACAATACAAGGTTTATTACCAACAGTGAGGAGAGGAGGAGACATGTGGTAGTGCGAGTAATGAGCTAGCTAGGCAAACCGTAGAAGAGAAAAGAAGGAAAGAAAGGGAAAGAGACTGACATTGGCTGGGTTCATGGAAGGGTCGGTGTAGGCTGCGCCGGTGAGAACGTGGCAGACTGTGGTGATGGAGATCATCTAGGTCTTGAGGATGGGGTTGCGGGGGCCCCTGACGATGATCCAGAGCATGGCCAGGGTGATGGTGAAAGTGAGCAGCAATTCGGCGACTGCGCCGGTGTGGGGATCCACCTTGAGCGAGGGGCCCCCGAGCATGTGTTTGTACTTGGCCGGCATCAGCTTCGAGATTGCCAGAGCGCCGCCCACAACGCCGGCGGACTGATCGGTCGACAGTCAGTATAGTCCACCACATCAGTCTCTCGAGAAGATATTTTTATTTCTTCCTGAATGGTTGAATCTTATTGAAGCGGAAAGAAAAACGGTACTTATTACCTGCGCCGGGAAGCGGAGCGCGACGGAGAAGAGGGAGGGGCTTGTGAGGCCGGCGGCGTAGAAGGCGGCGACGACGGTGGGGTTGAAGCTGGCGCCGCCGAGGGCGTCGCAGAGGAGGGTGAAGAGGAAGAGGAGAAGGGAGAGGAGGGAGACTGTGACGAGGAGCGCGTAGTGGATCCCTTCGTGCAGCCTAAGGTAGGAGGTGACCGCCGCCGTGGAGGCGCCGAGCGTGGAGACGTGGAGGAAAGCATAGCAGGACTGCGGTACTACAATGATACTAAATTCTTTTGCGGTTGTGAGAAAGAGAAATAAAGAAAAGAAAACATAGGAAAGATGTGGTACTACACTTGCAACATCTCCATCTCCATCTCCATCTCCATCTCCATCTCCATCGATGATTGCCGTAGTTCACCCATCAATCTATTCTACTAGCTAGTAGCCTTGCTTACTAAATCACCATGCACAGAATTCGTTGATTGGGACTAGAGATGTGTACGGCCAAGCTGTTGAATCAAACAATCCGGCCCATCCTGTACGGCCAAAGTGACAATATATAATCCATGACTTCTAGGACTAAGTTGTGTTTGATTGGTCTCATCATATGAACTGCATGCTTCGTTGGCTGTTAATAATTGGTTCTTGTGCACTGCACTTGTGTTATCTCTTGTTCCAAGGTTAGGCAGCATCTGATGGAGGAACAAGAAACATATATCCATCTTTGTCAAAGAGTTGATGCATGCATTCATTCATATGCGCCCAGCAAAATCCACCAACCTGGCCACTATTTCTTTTGTGTGCTGGATGTGTCAAAGCTGGTGGCTGCAGGCTGCGTCACCTGCATCCACCTTGCAGGAAAACGACGTCTTTCTCCGACCCTGACCTGTTCATAGCACCTCGATACATATGTCCCCATATCCCTTTGAAATCGGAATGTGCTCCTCTCTCTTGTTTGCATGATACCAGACATCATAGTTCAAAGTGCAGAAAGACACTTAAAAGTTACGTTGTCATAAACAAGACTCTTGCTACACATACTTCCATGCTAACTGAACACGTTTTTGGTTGCCCCCCGCTAGTCATCAGTTAGCTTTCTCTTCTTATTCTTGTTTGCATCGGTATCTGATTCCATCTTGCTTACATTGATACCTTCTTCTTTTTGGGCCTCTTTCTCTTCCTCTTCCCCTTGGAACTCTGTTTCCATCTTTGGTACCACGAAACATCTGATGCGGCCCTTCTGTCCAATTTTGCATTCGACCACGAGGGGATGTGTCTTCGAGAGAAAGATTCACTTGACCAGAGAGGGTGAACACCTTGGCGAAGGTGTTCAAGTACTTCAGATCCAAGGTCAGTGTAATTGGTTCTCGCATATCTATTTTAAAGATAGTAGTATCTTCTTCTTGCTGCATTGATACAAACATGACCCATTAACTAGTACAGATACGCATAAACAGGATCCATTCTTCAGTATTTTCTTAAAATAGTAGTTGAATGGCACAAGATACTAAAGATGTTACTCCATATGATAGAACCAATTGAAATTCATAGAATAAGCAGATGTTAGTTTGCACTGCAGAGTAGTTAACCACCTCACCCAGATTTTACAGTTAAGGAGGAAATAAGCAATAACTAAAAAAAACAAACATCTAATTCAACCCCATACCAATGTAATCAACCAAATGAAGAGCCATGTTCCGCTTTATGAAATATGTAGCTTCTGCTCTAGACAAAATAACATATCCAGTTATGCAGACTAAACTAATACTCCAAACACAGAAGAGCAACATTAGCAAACAAAGTGAATTAGCAACTCAACACAGTATATAGTGAGACAATGAATTTCTAAGGCAGTATGTACGCATGTTGTGCTAGTCTGGTGCCAGACAGGCTAAAAGGTAACCTAGGTGAGGAACCAAGAATGCACACTTGCTATCAACATTAGGGCATTAAGAATCTACAGCACATCACTGATATGATTGTTTACAGATATTCAGAGGATGATACCCATTCCAATTTGAGGGGCTAAGAGGGTCAAATCATTTAAGTACCTGCTTGTACATGTAGACGTCCCCATTTGTTCCCTTAGCAAAGAACGTGAGGTCCTCGTCAGTCACCGAGATGAGACCTACAGCAGGAGATGGAAATGGTTGTACAGAACTAGACATGCGACAGTAACAGTTAGACTTATAAATCACTAGGTAAAATCTATGTAACATTTTCTTCTCCGGAGTTACTGAGGTACTTGCAGATCCGCCTAAACTCCACAGATGGCATTTTGACAGAGCCCTGGTACTTCGATCCCAAAAACTGCCTATCTGGGAGTTCAAAGCGCGCGAGTTCGGCATCCACAAGCCGGAATTCGTAATCCACAGTGCTCTTCTCTGTTCATTTCCACAAACACAAAATCAGCACAGGGTCAGGGCGAAGAGCAGGTAGCGCAAAAGACGTGCGGGCACTTACCGGGCGACACGAATGATATGGTAATGGTGCCGAAGTTTTCTTCGCCGACCTTGAGGGTGATGGTGTCTTTCTCGTCGCCGCAGCGGATGGCCTTGACCAAGTCGCGGATTGGATCCCCATGGAGATGTACTCGTCGCAGGTGTAGCCCTTGAAGTCCTCGGCGGGGAAGAGGAGCGAGACGATCGCGGCGCGTTTGGTGTCCACGGCCTGGAGGTTCAAGCCCCTTCTGGTGCACACGACGTGGGCCACATCGGACAGGTCGAGGATCGCCTCCAGGACATGGTGGAAGGGGTCCCCCTTCACCAGGGGCAGCTCCAACATGGTGGCTGCGCTCGCCTCTTGGAGGGCCCGGCGGCGGCGGCGTAGGGGAAGATGGGCGGGAGAACCCTAGCTTGGATCTGGGCGGGTGCGAGGAGGGGTTTGGGAGGGCAGAGCGGCGGAGGGCTCCTAGCTTGGGGTTTGGGAGAGGATGCTAGGCGAGAGGAGGCGGAGACGGAGGCTCGTCGCCGGTGGCCGGCGGCGGCGAGCGGGAGTCGCAGCTTCACCACGCAGGATGCGGCGTCGTAGGTTAGGGCGACAGGGACAGAGGGAAAAGGATTGTTATTGGGCTGGGCTGTATCCAAAAGCACCGATACGTATCAGCCCACGTATCGGAAATTCGCAAAAAAACAAAAACAAAAACAAAAAATCGGATACTTCATGGGTGATACGTATCCGATTCGGGATACGCGTCCTTCCAGGAGTATCCGTGTAACAGAGTTGTAAAGTTCAATTTTTCTGGTGCCTAGCTTGTACCTTGGCAGCTGCTTTGCTGTCTCGGTTTGGTTGTTAATTGAATCTCATTGTTTTAGGGAAGATACATAATGTTTTTTGTCTGTATGATAGGAAACAATTGTTTCAGATACATTATGATGCTAATCAAATAATCATTGTGGAAAAAGCGACCTTAGTTGGACTGAATTGACCAAATTGAGTATTATAATTAGATTAATTGACTATTGCGTGATTATCTGATCCTTCTCGTGCGTATCACATTGGCTTGGATTCTTGAGCATTTTATGGAGCTGCTTTAGGTTTTAGCTTTCTTGCTGTTAAAACTATATGTGCAGTTTTGAGAAATACAAACGGTATCCTAGAGTGAGCTAAATATGTTTGTTCAGTATGACTAGGTATTGTATACTTTTACCGTGTTATGTTCATAGTGGCCAGTGGGCGTATACACGCTAGCTTTGGACTAACAAAACCATGTGATTGCTGAACGATGAGTACTCCCATTTTTTTTTACGGGAAACTACAGTAGAAGCCCCTACTCCTTGCTGGCTGAAATCTGAACTTCAAATTATATTGTTACTAGTCAACATGCACACGCCGCACGCGCGTATATAAAGAAAAAAATCGTACATAGTACTGAAAAAATCAATTTGGACAGTTTGTTTTGTCTAAACCAAAGTGCACACGTATCAGTACTTCAAATAAAAGGGACAAAATCTACACTACAAAGCATAGCATTGCTGTGATGATAGCCCTCTTTTGCCTTCACGAAATGGAATCAGACTTGGGTGCATAAATGAAGAGAAGATAACTTGACACATAAAAGCAGTAACACTATGGGCACTTATAAATCACATCGAGTACTCTACAGAAGCTTCTAACCATATATAGCAGTGTGCACACTTTCTAAGTACAGCCCAGGGATAGCCCGAAACACCCACCAACACCACAGCGACAAACACACAAAATAGAGTGACGTGTCATCGTCGCCGAGCTAAGCATGACAAGAAAGGAAGCCGCAGAAACTGCCGTTCTTTCTGAACATGAGAATGGTACACCTCAAAGGCATGTAGTCTCCTATGAGTGTCTTGTTACTCTCCAGGACTTTCATCTTGACTTTATCTGAGTGTAACAATTGAAACTAACTTTCCATTGGAAACTCTGTTTGGGAACAATGAACCCCACAAAATAAATTTCATTGGACTCCAACCTGCAGCAAATAATAAAGCATTGATATAGGTGATCTCAAATGCTAAAACTCCATGACAAAGATAACCTGATGAACACATAGGCGATCCATTACTGCAGTTATAACATGCAATAAAAACATATTTCTTGAAGGAAAAATGTTATACTGTGTAAATCCATAATCCATATTGGCATCAAATTTTAGAAATAAGCGTTTGTTAAAATTCTAAAAACCATTCAATAAAAACATATTTCTTCAAGGAAAAATGTTATAATGTGAAAATCTATAATCCATATTGATATCAGATTTCAGAAATAAGCGCTTTCAAGCTAGTATTCAGTTATCTAATGGATCTACAATACTCTTTTGGGCTAGTAAGGCTAATATAGTTCTCGTTTTTCAAGTGTAACCTTCAACTTGGAGTTTACAAAAATGGCATATGTAATGCTAAAAAGAGATATACCCATTGCATCTCTATATATGGTTTATACTTCTATATATCATACTTAGAAGATCATCGTATCATGCAT
This sequence comes from Paspalum notatum, assembly GCA_022530915.1. Lineage (NCBI taxonomy): Eukaryota > Viridiplantae > Streptophyta > Magnoliopsida > Poales > Poaceae > Paspalum > Paspalum notatum. The sequence continues at coordinate 3,799,457 of CM039683.1, read as the reverse complement.
GCATACTACTTTGATATTTAAACCTTTGTTTTTATGTTAACAAAGTCGTCATACCTAACTTTTATTCCGTCCTCCGAGTAGATGTTGTCATCCCAAGGGGTAACATGTGAGTCTATCACCTATGAGAGTAATAAATAAAGCTCTCTGTTGTTCGTCATCGATGGAAAGATATCACCATGGCCAGGAGGTAACACAAATATGTTCAAAACTGGTACAAGTACTCATGCCATGAACCACCTAAAATTTACTCAACTCACCTGATTGAATGTTCGGATTTCAAGGCTTTGAATTGGCATATTTGTCAACAACCTGCAGAGAAAAGAATACTTTTTAGCATTCAAAAATTATTTAGTTGATGCAAAGAAAGAAGTAAAAAAATAGCATGATTGTAGAAATACACCAAAAAAAAACTGAAGAATGCTTAAATGAAACGAAATTATATTCTCTGTAGAGAACCAAACAGACCTGCTGCAACCATCTAGAACAAAGTTCACTGTTACTCTGTAAGCTAATCACAGGCACTTTTGTTGTCAAAGGAGACATTTACGGCTTTACCCCTAACACTATGCATAATTGCCTTTGCCTAAGCTGCACATAAAAGAAATTAGTGCTTAGGCTATGCTGACAGTCCATGCAATCCTATCTTGAGTGGGAATTGAGCAAATACTTAGATTAGTAAAAAAGATTTAAAAATTAGTCCGGACAGAAATACCAATGACAGTACCCACAATTAATCTCACGATAAAGATAATCTCACAAGTACTAAAATAAAGATTTATTGATCATTAGAGATTTTTCAGTGATCTCAGGCGGAGGGGTGGGGTCTGTGCAAGGAAGCAGATATAAGTGGACTCATCATGAAAGCATAAGAGTTCTCTCACCATAATGCAAATGTGAGGATCAATTAGGGACCAAATCAAAACAGAGGAAACAAAAAGTCTGGTATGAAGTCAGGAACCAATATACCAAAGATAAACTATTTCTAAATTAGTATAGCGAATACATCTATTAATAACTACTTGCAGAGAGCATATTAAGGTTAATAACTAAATGTAGAGCATAGAAAGAAACACAAATAGAGAATCTATTTAGTAGACAAGATGATGGCACCTAAATGTCCAGAGGTGGCCTTAGCTCTGAAGGCAGATAATAAATCACAATCGTACCCAACAAATAATGAGATTTCTGAGATTTGAATAAAATAACTTTTAATGTTAATTGGTTTCCCTTAGGAGGTACTTACAGGCAGCAAGAAGCATGTCCTCATGGACACGGATTGCTCCTGAAATAACGAGACCAAGGCCAAATCCCATACAGCCACGTCTCCCAAGGCATTGCATCCATAATCCTCGCCGCCCAACCACCAGCCTCTGATATCATGATGAAGAAGTCTTCAGAATAAATCTTTGTGCGAATATGGAATAACAATTTCAGGCATGCAAGGACAATATTGACAAATTGATCAACATATTTCAGAAAATGGGAAGGAAAAGATTTTGGTTTTACCAACAACCTGTTCAAATTATAAAAATTCTCGACGAATTATCAATGGAAAAGGACTAAGACAAAATCCATCAGAGAAGGTAGGGAAAAACTTATTTATTTATTTGTTTAACTCTGATTCTTCTCTCTAACCCCAATATAATTAACATTTATATGCGTCAATCCATAGAAACACAATTTATGAGAATAAAGACTAAAATTGCACCTAGCTCTTCAATGCAGTCCACACTGCAGGACAACCCCTAATGGTTTGAAGATTAATGAGCACATGATGTTATGATTCAAGACTGCATATAGCCATATATGCATGAGATTTCAAGGATTTCAATCAAGTAAAAATGTGTGCAGATTTAGCTACCAGGATGCATACATGGGAAGAACCCAGCATCTCTATTTACCCATGATCAGCTCAATCATAAGCCATCAACCAATTAAATGTTTACAGATTGCCTGCAAGAGCATTTAAGCCATTAAAGCCCATTAGTAGTCTGTTTACTTGGGATCTGTTGTTGTAATAACTTCTATGCTCGAAATATAATGGCATCACAAGATATTAACCATAGTGTCTTCAAATAAGTGGTTGACTTCCACATAGTAAAAAAAAACTCTAACAAAGGATAAGAGAAAATCTGCCTCCAACAAAGATTAATTTCTAACAAAATGAAATATTATAACAACAAGTTCCTCATGGTGACAGGGCCAAGCCAACAATGCAAGCCTAGCATGGCGGTGTCGGTGTGATGCATACAGCAGCAAACTCAGCCAGGAGTAGTAGCAGCAAGCGAGCAATTGGCACCGTGTTATCAAAGCACAACATTCAAGGAGTGATAAAGCCATGGTGGAATTGAGCACACCTTCCCCCTTCATCGCCTCCCCTTTCCTCCCTCATTTGACATGTCTCTCCTCTCCCTAAGCCTCACTCTATCATGAAACATTTTGATGCCTTTCCATCTCTCCCTTTCTCTCCCTCTCATGTAACCTCTCTTTCTTCTCATTCCATGTAACCTGACTCCCCCAACCTCTCACCCTCTTTCTTCTCATTTTAAGTAACCTCTCTCTCCCCAAGCTCTATCCATGTCTTCAATCTCCCTTTCTCTCCCTCTTTTCGCTCGGGGACCCGTCGACACCGAAGACGACCAGATGAAAGCATAAGAGTGGCATGTACAGAGGAGGGCCTTGTCTCGTAGCATTCTCGGTGGCTGGAGGTCTCGAACGGTGTAGCGACGGTGCCGACAGGGCCGGCACGATGCGAACGTCGCAGGGAGGGCGTTGAAATGGCCCTGGCCTGTTATTTTTTAATTTATAATTTTTATTTTATTTTTAAACCCTAATTTTTTTTCAAATTCGCCTCCTAGGTGTGCTCCACGTGATTCTGCAACCAAGAAAAAAACTAGACCCGAAACTGGATACGGATGTGAAAGTTATGGGTCATTAGATGGGCGCGTAGTGCCTTAAACAGTATCGTACTGTCTCTCGGGGACCCATCGACACCGTAAACGACCAGATGATAGCATAAGAGTGGCCAGTGCTGAGGAGGGCCTTGTCTCGTAGCATTCTAGGTGGCTAGAGGTCTCAAAAGGTGTAGCGACGGTGCCGACGGGGCCGGCACGATGAGAACGTCGCAGGGAGGGCGTTGAAATGGCCCTGGCCTGTTATTTTTTTAATATATAATTTTTATTTTATTTTTAAACGCTCATTTTTTCCAAATTCGACTCCTTGGTGTGCTGCACGTGATTCTGCAAAAAAAAAACTAGACCCGAAACTGGATACGGATGTGGAAGTTATGGGTCTTTAGATGGGCGCGCAGTGCCTTAAACAGCATCGTACTGTCGCTCGGGGACCCATCGACACCGTAGACGACCAGATGATAGCATAAGAGTGGCCTGTGCTGAGGAGGGCCTTGTCTCGTAGCATTCTAGGTGGCTGCAGGTCTCGAACGGTGTAGCGATGGTGCCGACGGGGCAGGCACGATGAGAACGTCGCAGGGAGGGCGTTGAAATGGCCCTGGCCTGTTATTTTTTTGATATATAATTTTTATTTTATTTTTAAACTTTATTTTTTTTTCAAATTCGCCACCTAGGTGTGCTCCACGTGATTCTGCAACCAAGAAAAAAACTAGACCCGAAACTGGATACGGATGTGCAAGTTATGGATCTTTAGAAGGGCGCACAGTGCCTTAAACAGCATCGTACTGTCGCTCGGGGACCCATCGACATCGTAGACGACCAGATGATAGCATAAGAGTGGCCTGTGCTGAGTAGGGCCTTGTCTCGTAGCATTTTAGGTGGCGGGAGGTCTCGAACGGTGTAGTGACGGTGCCGACGGGGCCGGCACGATGAGAACGTCGCAGGGAGGGCGTTGAAATGGCCCTGGGCTGTTATTTTTTTAATATAGAATTTTTATTTTATTTTTAAACCATCATTTTTTTCTGAATTCGCCTCGTAAGGTGTGCTCCACGTGATTCTGCAACCAAGTAAAAAAACTAGGCCTGAAACTTGATACGGATGTGGAAGTTATGGGTCTTTAGATGGGCACGCAGTGCCTTAAACAGCATCGTACTGTCGCTCGGGGACCCATCGACACCGTAGACGACCAGATGATAGCATAAGAGTGGCCTGTGCTGAGGAGAGCCTTGTGTCGTAGCTTTCTAGGTGGCTGGAGGTCTCAAACGGTGTAGCGACGGTGCCGACAGGGCCGGCACGATGAGAACGTAGCAGGTAGAGCGTTGAAATGGCCTTGGCCCGTTATTTTTTTAATATATATTTTTTTATTTTTAAACCCTTATTTTTTCCAAATTCGCCTCGTAGGGTGTGCCCCACATGATTCTGCAACCAAGAAAAAAACTAGACCCGAAACTGAATACGGATGTGGAAGTTATGAGTCTTTAGATGGGTGCGCAGTGCCTTAAACAGCATTGGACTGTCGTTCGGGGACCCATCGACACCGTAGACGACGAAATGATAGCATAAGAGTGGCATGTGCTGAGTAGGCCTTGTCTCGTAGCATTCTAGGTGGCTGGAGGCCTCGAACGGTGTAGCGATGGTGCCGACGGGGCCGGCACGATAGGAACGTCGCAGGGAGGGCGTTGAAATGGCCCTAACCCGTTATATTTTAATATATAATTTTTTTTTTATTTTTAAACCCTCATTTTTTCCAAATTCGTCTCATAGGGTGTGCTCCACGTGATTCTGCAACCATGAGCAAAAAACTAGACCCGAAACTGGATACGGATGTGGAAGTTATGGGTCTTTAGACGGGCGCGCAGTGCCTTAAACAGCACCGAATGTCACTCGTAGACCCATCGACACCGTAGACGACTAGATATGTTATTTTGTCTAGAGCAGAAGCTACATATTTCATAAAGCGGAACATGGCTCTTCATTTGGTTGATTACATTGGTATGGGGTTGAATTAGATGTTTGTTTTTTTTAGTTATTGCTTATTTCCTCCTTAACTGTAAAATCTGGGTGAGGTGGTTAACTACTCTGCAGTGCAAACTAACATCTGCTTATTCTATGAATTTCAATTGGTTCTATCATATGGAGTAACATCTTTAGTATCTTGTGCCATTCAACTACTATTTTAAGAAAATACTGAAGAATGGATCCTGTTTATGCGTATCTGCACTAGTTAATGGGTCATGTTTGTATCAATGCAGCCAGAAGAAGATACCACTACCTTTAAAATAGATATGCAAGAACCAATTACACTGACCTTGGACCTGAAGTACTTGAACACCTTCGCCAAGGTGTTCACCCTGTCTGATCAAGTGAAGCTCTGTCTCTCGAAGACACATCTGATGGTTGAATGCAAAATTGGACAGAAGGGCCACATCAGATGTTTCCTGGCACCAAAGGTGGAAACAGAGTTCCAAGGGGAAGAAGAAGAGAAAGAGACCCAAGAAGATATTAATGCAAACAAGGAAAAGGCACCAAAGATGGAAACAGAGTTGCAAGGGGAAGAAGAGAAAGATACCCAAAAAGAAGGAAGATGCCAATGCAAACAAGAAAAAGAAGAGAAAGAGACCCGAAAAGAAACCAAAGTTCTGTTTGAAATGGAAAGCATAAAACTGATGACTAGCGGGGGGCAACCAAAAACGTCTTTAGTTAGCATGGAAGTATGTGTAGTAAGAGTCTGTTTGTGACAACAGAACTTTTAAGTGTCTTTGTGTACTTTGAACTATGATGTCTGTACTAAGGTGTGATCTATGAACTTCTGTGTAGCCGTCGAATTCTGAACAATCTCATTCTTCCGAGTGTCTGACTTGTGTGCCATCCGATAAGGGTTCTTGAAACGGACTAAGGTTTTTTGTATTTTTCTCGGCCAGTACGTACTGTACATGGCCGCCTGGTCCCTTCCAATACGGATGGGATGACCGTCTAGGAGTGGAGTGGATCGTCGTCTCTGGAAAACCATCATCATTCTTGTATAAATAGCAGAGCAGAGCGAGCACTCGATGTACAAGCACAGCAGAGAGAACAGAGCAGAGGAAGGTGATCCATTGAGCAGAGCAGGTGAGCAACATCTCTGCTAATAAGCTTGCATTGAGGGGGAGCTAGCTAGGATGTGCGGGATCCTGGAGGTGCTGGGCTTCGCCGAGGTTGGTGGCCGGCTTCATCTCCCCGCAAAACACGCCCGAGGCCTACTACTACCGCACCATCTTTGAGCGGCTGCTCCCGGAGAAGCCGGCGATCCTGACGGTGCCGGGGGGCCGTCCCCTCCGGCAGGGCCGCGCTCGGCGTCCACCAGGCCGCCTACGACCACCAGGAGCGTACCCCTCGTCCCGCCCGAAACCGTTATCGCCAACAAGCTAGGCCACTATCGACGTGCCATCATCCCCTGCCCTTGCTGCCATATATCCAGGGCTAATCCATATTCCATCCTATCCATGCTTATGCTGCAGTATAATCCTGCATGTATCCTCCCCTTGTTTCAATCAATAAAATCAGATATATGCTGTCACTGCCGTGCCGTGATCCCAATTTTCATTATTGCCCTTGCCCAAGAATGACGACAGCATCACTCTTGTTGCTCAACAAATAACACAAGCCAACACCACATAAGCAATCACCTTCTTTCTACCTAGACACCTACTTTTTGGGCACAGGCTGCTCCCCTTCTTTCTTGCGTTTCTACTCCCTAACAAAATGGGTCTGTATGCAGTTTGCTTTCTCAGATCCTCAGAAAAGTGAGATCAACATTCTGGCACATTAAATCCATCCATTCAAACCAAACTATAACAGTACCAGGCTACTAATCACTTCAATTCGTTATGTTGGGAATTAAATACATCACGAGGAACTTCTACTTTCTGTTCCTAACAGCAATCAATATCGATTTATCTTCTTCAAATCCGGCATCCACAACCAAATGATGATGTTCATCATGTGTTTCTTGGCCTTGGCCTTAGCTGCCGGTGCTAGGAAAAACGCCCTGAACATCCAGGCAGCAAGAATGGCACCAATAAAGGGGCACATCCAGTACACATAGAACTGCTCCCACGTGTTGTGCCGATTCTTCACATATGCCCACCCAAATGCCTGCACACAATATTTGGGTTAACCCAAATACATACTGTAACTTTACAAGGGATCGGAAGGTAATAAGGAAATGGGCAAACTTTTGTATCAAGTGCTTAAAAAACAAACACGGGCAGGAACAGCAGAATCATCATCAGTCCTTTTCAGACCATGTAACAACATATTCAAAATTCAGTAGATACTCTGCAAAGCATCCTCAACTCCACTACGGTCTGATGCTACACCAAACTTTGCAGAACATATGCTTGGGAGGTAGATAAGATGATTTTCACAAAATAAAAAACCAAATGAAATAGATCAGTAGTGGAGAATTGCTTCGAAGTAGAAAATATGTTAACAAATCCTTCTTCTAGATACCATTCTGTTTTATAACAAGCTTCTCTAAGCAGTTCTACATAACAAGCTTCGAACATGTGGGTTTATCTCTTTATAAATCCTCTACCTGACATTCCCGACAGGGCCGGCACGATGAGAACGTAGCAGGTAGAGCGTTGAAATGGCCTTGGCCCGTTATTTTTTTAATATATATTTTTTATTTTTAAACCCTTATTTTTTCCAAATTCGCCTCGTAGGGTGTGCCCCACATGATTCTGCAACCAAGAAAAAAACTAGACCCGAAACTGAATACGGATGTGGAAGTTATGAGTCTTTAGATGGGTGCGCAGTGCCTTAAACAGCATTGGACTGTCGTTCGGGGACCCATCGACACCGTAGACGACGAAATGATAGCATAAGAGTGGCATGTGCTGAGTAGGCCTTGTCTCGTAGCATTCTAGGTGGCTGGAGGCCTCGAACGGTGTAGCGATGGTGCCGACGGGGCCGGCACGATAGGAACGTCGCAGGGAGGGCGTTGAAATGGCCCTAACCCGTTATATTTTAATATATAATTTTTTTTTTATTTTTAAACCCTCATTTTTTCCAAATTCGTCTCATAGGGTGTGCTCCACGTGATTCTGCAACCATGAGCAAAAAACTAGACCCGAAACTGGATACGGATGTGGAAGTTATGGGTCTTTAGACGGGCGCGCAGTGCCTTAAACAGCACCGAATGTCACTCGTAGACCCATCGACACCGTAGACGACTAGATGAAAGCATAAGAGTGCCTTATGCTGAGGAGGGCCTTGTCTCGTAGCTTTCTAGGTGGCTGGAGGTCTCGAACGGTGTAGCGACGGTGCCGACGGGCCGGCACGACGAGAACGTCGCAGGGAGGCGATGAAATGGCCCTGGCATGTTATTTTTTTAATATAGAATTTTTATTTTATTTTTATAACATCATTTTATTCCGAATTCGACTCGTACGGTGTGCTCCACGTGATTCTGCAACCAAGAAAAAAACTAGACCTGAAACTGGATACGGATGTGGAAGTTATGGGTTTTTAGATGGGCGCGCAGTGCCTTAAACAGCATTGTACTGTCGCTTGGGGACCCATCGACATCGTAGACGACCAGATGATAGCATAGGAGTGGCCTATGCTGAGGAGGGCCTTGTCTCATAGCATTCTAGGTGGCTGGAGGTCTCGAACGGTGTAGCGACGGTGCCGACGGGGCCGGCACGACGAGAACGTCGCTGGGAGAGCGTTGAAATAGCCCTGGCCCGCTATTTTTTTGATATATAATTTTTATTTTATTTTTAAACACTCATTTTTTCCAAATTCGTCTCCTAGGTGTGGTCCACGTGATTCTGCAACCGAAAAAAAAACTAGACCCGAAACTGGATACGGATGTGGAAGTTATGTGTCTTCAGATGGACGCGCAGTGCCATAAACAGCATCGTACTGTCGCTCGGGGACCCATCGTCACCGTAGACGACCAGATGATAGCATAAGATTGGCCTGTGCTGAGTAGGGCCTTGTCTCGGAGCATTCTAGGTGGCTGGAGGTCTCGAACGGTGTAGCGACGGTACCGATGGGGCTAGCACGATGAGAACGTCGCAAGGAGGCGTTGAAATGGCACTGACCTGTTATTTTTTAATATAGAATTTTTATTTTGTTTTTAGACCATCATTTTTTTCTGAATTCGCCTCGTAAGATGTGCTCCACGTGATTCTGCAACCAAAAAAAACTAGACCTGAAACTGGATAGGATGTGGAAGTTATAGGGCTTTAGATGGGCGCGCAGTGCCTTAAACAACATCGTACTGTTGCACGGGGACCCATCGACACCTTAGACGACCAGATGATAGCATAAGAATGGCCTGTGCTGAGGAGGGCCTTGTCTCGTAGCTTTCTAGGTGGCTGGAGGTCTCAAACGGTGTAGCGACGGTGCCGACAGCCGGCACGATGAGAACGTCGCAGGTACAGTGTTGAAATGGCCCTGACCCGTTATTTTTTTAATATATAATTTTTATTTTATTTTTAAACCCTCATTTTTCTAAATTCGCCTCGTAGGGTGTGCTTCACGTGATTCTACAACCAAGAAAAAAACTACAACCGAAACTGGATACGGATATGGAAGTTATGGGTCTTTAGACGGTCGCGCAGTGCCTTAAACAGCCTCGGACTGTCGCTCGTTGACCCATCGACACCGTAGACGATCAGATGATAGCATAAGAGTGGTCTGTGCTGAGGAGGGCCTTGTCTCGTAGCATTCTAGGTGGCTGGAGGTCTCGAACGGTGTAGCGACGGTGCCGACGGGGCCGGCACGAAGAGAACGTCGCAGGGAGGGCGTTGAAATGGCCCTGGCCTGTTATTTTTTTAATATATAATTTTATTTTATTTTGAAACTCTCATTTTTTCCAAATTCGCCTCGTAGGGTATGCACCACATGATTCTGCAACCATGAAAAAGACTAGACCTGAAACTGGATACGGATATGGAAGTTATGGGTCTTTAGATGGGCGCGCAGTGACTTAAACAGCATCGTACTATCGCTCGGGGACCCATCGACACCGTAGACGACCAGATGATAGCATAAGAGTGGCCTGTGCTGAGGAGGGCTTTGTCTCGTAGCATTCTAGGTGGCTGGTGGTCTCGAACGGTGCCGACGGGGCCGGCACGATGAGAACGTCGGAGGGAGAGCGTTCAAATGGCCGTGGCTCGTTATTTTTTTAATATATAATTTTTATTTTATTTTGAAACCCTCATTTTTTTCAATTTCTCCTCGTAGGGTGTGCTCCACGTGATTCTGCAACAAAAAAAAAACTAGACCCGAAACTGGATACGGATGTGGAAGTTATGGGTCTTTAGACGGGCGCGCAGTGCCTTAAACAGCATCGGACAGTCGCTCGTTGAATCATCGACACCGTATACGACCAGATGATAGCATAAGAGTGGCCTGTGCTGAGGAGGGCCTTGTCTCGTAGCATTATAGGTGGCTGAAGGTTTCGAACGGTGTTGCGACGGTGCCGACGGGGCCGACACGATGAGAACGTCGCAGAGAGGACGTTGAAATGGCCCTGGCGTGTTATTTTTTTAATATATAACTTTTGTTTTATTTTTAAACCCTTATTTTTTCCAAATTCGCCTCGTAGGGTGTGCTCCACGTGATTCTGCAACCAAGAAAAAAACTAGACCCAAAACTGGATACGGATGTGGAAGTTATGGGTGTTTAGATGGGCGCGCAGTGCGTTAAACAACATCGTACTGTCGCTCGGGGACCCGTCGACACCGTAGACGACCACATGATAGCATAAGAGTGGCCTGTGCTGAGGAGGGCCTTGTCTTGTAGCATTCTAGGTGGCTGGAGGTCTTGAACGGTGTAGCGACGGTGCCGATGGGGCCGGCATGATGAGAACGTCGCTGGGAGAGCGTTAAAATGGCCCTGGCCTGTTATTTTTTTAATATATAGTTTTTATTTTATTTTTAAATACTCATTTTTTCCAAATTCGCCTCCTAGGGTGTGCTCCACGTGATTCTGTGTTGACATCTCTTAGCGTAACAGATTTTACTCCGCAAGCGCACGGAGATTCGCTGTAGCTTTTTCACTCAGAGTATTCCGAGTATCGTAAAAATCCACAGGGAAGCGGCAGGCTCAAGAGTGTAATTGAATAAACTCAGATCGACTGAACTGTAAACTTGGATAAATTATACCAACTAGTAGTTGAACATGGGTAAACGTGATAAAGATAGGTGTGTAGTGGAGGAAGATATCTATCTAAGCTATCTGTAGAAAGGTATAGTTGCCTGGGAGGACAACGAGTGAGATAAAGTCACCAAACTCTATTCTAATCGGCTGCAATGATTATCCGTGTCTAACTAAGCTATTCAAGTAAACAAGCCAGGGTCTTGCATCGAGCGAAATTCCAGAGTCTCGAGGGTACCAGGGGGTAGATAGTAGGTCCCGAAAGAGAGTCTGGCTAACATCTACGGGCCTCCCGAACGACGGGCTTGGACTACACAAGCACACCACACGCTATCACCGAGTGAGGCTACCAAGCAAAGCTGCGTGGAGAGGATGGCAAGCTATAAACGATAGATCGTCCTTGATCAGAGGAGAGGATCTAGCCAGAGCCTAGCGTCTAAGTCTAGGGTTGAGTTATAGCACCCGCAAGAATAACAAGACTTGAATAACTAAGCAAAACACAATCTAAGCCTAGCAAGTATGCAAAATAAAGGTACACCACACTTGCAGGAGATAGAAATAAAGTGAAATATAACTGAATTATATTGAAGATAATCTGAATCCAAAAGATACAAGAGATTTACCACAGACTCGAAGATAACTCCGAAGACTCCGAGGCAAAACTCGACTCAACTCTAACTCCCAAGAGTATCCTAACGACTAAGGAAAGAGTGAAGCACTCTTAGGTAGACTCTCAACTCAACTCTCCTTCACTCCACACCTAGCAAATGAGCTCCCGGGGTCTATTTATAGCCTAGGAAGTGAGGGGGGTATTTATAGGTGCACTAGGTCGGTAAAGGGGCCGAGGCGGTTGCCGGGCGGCCAAAGTCGGTGGCCGGCCGACCATAGGGGGTGGTCGGGCGGCCACCCGATTCACCGACCTTGAGCATCCGACGGTTGATCTCGCTCCCTCATGTCGGTTGGCGGTTGAATCAGTTGGTGCACGTGAAAAATGCCGCCGAGGGGTGGTCGGCCGACCACCCTAAATGGTCGGGCGGCCACGTGTTTTGCTCCAATTCGTTGCATGTTGTTCCCCTCGGATCCTTGACATCATCAATCCTCGTCCCAACATTTTGTGACCCTTGGATATATTGGATGCTCTCTTGTATGGTTGGATCTTCACCATTTTGTGTTTGTTTGACACCGGATCGATGACATGGCACATGAAGTGGTCAAGGGACCATTCCACGTGGTCGTGGACCCAAAACCCAGTTGGAGGGTGGTCGGGCGGCCACCACCCATGGCCGGGCGGCCACCCCACTTTTGCCATTTCTGCTCATCTTCGATATGTGACATGTTTGCAACCATTTTATGTGTATTTTGGTACCTGCATCCAAATATTCATGTACATCTTGTGGAACTCATTAGTAGCAAGGGTTAGTCCATATATTTCACTTGTTTGGCTTCATTTGGTGGATAATTGACGGTTGATATCGTGAAATAATGACCGTCAACACCCCCCAAGCTTAGACCTTTGCTCGTCAAAGCTAAGACTGAAAGTGGATCAAGAGTTGCTACAATATCCAACTGAAGGAAAATTCTTATATGCAACTCAAAACTCAAACTTTCGCCCCAAGTAGTGAAATAATCAAAGCTCACCTCGGTCATACCTGTGGTGCATCTTTTTGCTTACCTTGCCCTGGGCGGTTGAGAGACAGAACAACTTGTTTGAGGATTGATTCTAACTCATTCTTTTTGGATGTTCTTCTCAGGTGTTTTCAAGATTTTCAAAACAAACATAAGCTTCCCCTTGGTACTCTCGATCGCTCAGAAGTGTTTCCTCACCAAAGGCCATGATTTTGGCCAACATATCCCTACACTAAGGCCTTTGTGGAGCTTTAGGTGGCGGAGAATGTGGCACACTTAGAATGTTTATTTTGCTAAGCCAAAGATTGGACCAAAGAGTGTACTCTATCATTTCTTCTGTTTGATCACTGGAGTATAAGTGGTGGAACAAAGTTGTCTCCTTCTCTAGATTTTCATCCCTTTAGCCTTTATAGATTTGGAGTGGGTATGGAGCTTTATTGCTTTTTGCCATGCTTGAACTTGCATGCTTTTCATTTTGCCATACTTTTGCACGCATTTTTTTTGCCATGCTTTTGCATGCATTTCTTTTAGGCTCCATACCCTTACTCCTTGAGATTTGAAGGCTAGGGGATTATGAGAAGTATTTGGAGACTTTTGGTGGATGCAAAGTCCGGAATGGATCACTTGCATTTGATTTTATACTCCAGCTATCAACAGAAGATGATATTTCTACTCAGTGAGACTCAAAATTTGACAAAGCTCAAAACATATCTAAGTAGCTCTTTGTAGCTGGTTTTGAACATTTGAAGCATATATGGATCTGGTAGGAATTTTTGAACCATGGGGAGCTTTATTTTGTTATTTTCAAAGATAAAAACCTGAGACATTCATCTTACTAGGAACTTGAAAGATCATCCCACATTTAAGTCATATCATGATCTCACAACAACTTAGACTTGTTATCACAATTGGCATCCACAAGATAAAACTTTTGGTTTACTTATCTTTATTCACCAACATAGGACTAAGATAAGCATAAGTTGTCATGCAAGAGTTAAACCATTCACTTGATAGAGCAACTATTCATCATTTCCAAAATGAAGCTAGAAAGTGAATTTAACATTTAAGCATGGGAGTTATTTATTGGGATACATAATTTCTTTTAACTGCTGGAATTAAAAGATACAACGAGCATTTCTCTCACGGGTAAAACAGATAGAACTAGACACGAAGATACATGGATGAACAAGGCGATGCTGGAACACACATACCTTAGCTGTTGGTTCTCTCCCAAGCTTCAATGAAGCTCACTCGGGAAAGAATCCTCTCCAGTTGTAGTACATCAGGTTCTGCTCTTGCATGCGGTCTACAGTTGCTCTTGTCTCCAGGATCAAGTTGTGGTCGACTCCTTGTTGCTGCTGAATGTCGGCTAGGCTGTCCATCATCCCCAAGGTGCGATGCTCTTGGAGATCTAACGCCCCGAAGAGGGCGGTGAAGTTCCCATCGAGTTCATCACCGGTGTAGCGGGCAGAATGGGACGGACCTGCACCTTGACCATAAGAGTACTCACCTCCGCTGTGATGTGACGGTGTCGGGTCAGCGGAGGGCACAACGGTGTTCCACGAGCTGTGCCAGGAACCCTGTGGGTTGGCTTCCTAAGCAGGTGTGCTTGGATGAGCCCATGCAGGTGCGGCTCCTAGCTGTTGTGCATCCTCGTTGGCCTTGCGGATTTGTTCCTCTGCTCGTCATCGTTGGGCGCGAGCCATGACTCCAGAGACACTGTTTCTTCCTGGTTCTATCTCGGGCTCTAGCTGCATGGTTAGTGTCCTCACAGAGTATAATTTGTACTGCGGTGCTGGGAGCGGCAGCTCGAAGTCAGAGCCTCTAAAAGTCATGATGTAATTCCCGTTTGTGTCCTTCCTCAAAAAGTGTGCGTGGATGAAGTGTGACTCTTTGACTACTCGTGTAGGGTCATTTGGCATGAAGGAAACGGTAGCATTTGCTAGCATTCCCAAGCCATTGGCGATCCTTGTCACGAATGACGTGATCGAGATGATATGACCACTTTGAGCTAGTCCTTGCCAGTGGCGAACCATGCTAAGTGTAGGAGCAAACTTTATTTTCTTCCACATGGCATAGAGACATCTAACATCCTCTACTGTGACACAGCGGGTATCATCCCGCGGGAAAACAACCATGGTGAGCCAGCGGGCCAAAAACCGCAAAGTGGGGTGCCTAATGTGAGCGATGATCTTTTTCCTGGGAGCATCTGGTCCTACCAACTCTTTACAAAACTTGCTGAATTAAACCCCGCTAGATCCTCACTCAAAGTGCATTGAGGCGAGAAATCAAGCAAGTTGCTAAATTGGCGCAGAGTAAGCTCATAATCAGTATTGAAAAGGCAGAACCAGATGTACGTACCATCCCTTCGGGTGTCGGTGCGGAGCGTCATGAGGAATTCTTTGGTGAGTAGGATGATTCCTCCCTCTGGGATTTTTGCAAAGGCGCTCCACCCAATGGCCTGGAACACCTCGTTGAACTCCTCCCACATGCCAGTGTCAACGAGGAAGTCCTCGTCGAAGCATTTGGTCAAGGCATAAGTCTTTTGGTTCAAAGACCTTAATGCCTTGGCCTCATCTTGACTACGCGGCACGAGTTGCGTATCGAGGATGAGTATCGGCCGGTGAGTGGACGACGTCTGGAATTCTTCAGGCTCCTCCGTGCTGATGGACATCCTCTGGGAGGCAGCATGCCGGCTTGCCGAGCCGGAGCCACCCTCCGAGGATGACCAGCGGATATGTTGTCCTACCTTGCTAACGGCCTTCTTTGCCTTCTTAAATGCGTTCTTCATCCTGCAAGGCACACAACAAATGCACGATACCCAAAGGATAGACGACAACAAAAATTAGCGTTAGCGGGTAAGTCGTCTAAAAACAGCGTCCTTGCAGGGCAAAGCCTCCACAAACGTTCTTGCCACGTGTTTTGCTCCAATTCGTTGCATGTTGTTCCCCTCGGATCCTTGACATCACCAATCCTCGTCCCAACATGTTGTGACCCTTGGATATATTGGATGCTCTCTTGTATGGTTGGATCTTCACCATTTTGTGTTTGTTTGACACCGGATCGATGACATGGCACATGAAGTGGTCAAGGGACCATTCCACGTGGTCGTGGACCCAAAACCCAGTTGGAGGGTGGTCGGGCGGCCACCACCCATGGCCGGGCGGCCATGGTAAGTGGTCGGGCGGCCACCCCACTTTTGCCATTTCTGCTCATCTTCGATATGTGACATGTTTGCAACCATTTTATGTGTATTTTGGTACCTGCATCCAAATATTCATGTACATCTTGTGGAACTCATTAGTAGCAAGGGTTAGTCCATATATTTCACTTGTTTGGCTTCATTTGGTGGATAATTGACGGTTGATATCGTGAAATAACGACCGTGAACATTCTGCAACCAAGAAAAAAAACTAGACCCAAACCTGGATACGGATGTGGAAGTTATGGGTCTTTAGATGGGTGCGTTGTGCTTAAACAGCATTTTATTGTCGCTCGGGGACCCATCGACACCGTAGACGACCAGATGATAGCATAAGAGTGGCCTGTGCTGAGGAGGGACTTGTCTCGTAGCATTCTAGGTGGCTGGAGGTCTCGAACGGTGTAGCGACGGTGCCGGCACGATGAGAACGTCGCAGGGGGGCGTTCAAATGGCCCTGGCCAGTTATTTTTTTAATATATAATTTTTATTTTATTTTTAAACCCACATTTTTTCCAAATTCGCCTCGTAGGGTGTGCTCCACGTGATTCTGGAACAAAAAAAACTAGACCCGAAACTGGATACGAATGTGGAAGTTATGGGTCTTTAGATGGGTGCGCTGTGCCTTAAACAGCATCGTACTGTCGCTCGGGGACCCATCGACACCGTAGACGACCAGATGATAGCATAAGAGTGGCCTGTGCTGAGGAGGGCCTTGTCTCGTAGCATTCTAGGTGGCTGGAGGTCTCGAACGGTGTAGCGACGGTGCCGACGGTGCCGGCACGATGAGAACGTCGCAGGGGGGCGTTGAAATGGCCCTGGCCTGTTATTTTTTTAATATATAATTTTTATTTTATTTTTAAACCCACATTTTTTCCAAATTCGCCACGTAGGGTGTGCCCCACGTGATTCTGCGACAAAGGAAAAAACTAGAGCCGAAACTGGATACAGATGTGGAAGTTATGGGTCTTTAAATGGGCGCGCAGTGCCTTAAACAGCGTCGTACTATCGCTCTAGGACACATCGACACCGTAGACGACTACATGATAGCATAAGAGTGGCTTGTACTGAGGAGGGCCTTTTCTCGTAGCATTCTAGGTGGCTAGAGGTCTCGAACGGTGTAGCGACGGTGCCGACGGGGCCGGCACGATGAGAACGTCGCAGGAGGGCGTTGAAATGGCCCTGGCCTGTTATTTTTTTAATGTATAATTTTTATTTTATTTTTAAACCCTCATTTTTTCGAAATTCGCCTCGTAGGGTGTGCTCCACGTGATTCTGCGACAAAGAAAAAACTAGACCCGAAACTGGATACGGATGTGGAAGTTATGGGTCTTTAAATGGGCGCGCAGTGCCTTAAACAGCGTCGTACTATCGCTCTAGGACACATCGACACCGTAGACGACTACATGATAGCATAAGAGTGGCCTGTACTGAGGAGGGCCTTTTCTCGTACCATTCTAGGTAGCTGGAGGTCTCGAACGGTGTAGCGACGGTGCCGACGGGGCCGGCACGATGAGAACGTCGCAGGAGGGCGTTGAAATGGCCCTGGCCTGTTATTTTTTTTAATATATAATTTTTATTTTATTTTTAAACCCTCATTTTTTCTAAATTCGCCTCGTAGGGTGTGCACCACGTGATTCTGCAACCATGAAAAAAAACTAGATCCGAAACTGAATACGGATGTGGAAGTTATGGGTCTTTAGATGGGTGCATTGCCTTAAACAGCATCGTACTGTCGCTCGGGGACCCATCGACACCGTAGATGACCAGATGATAGCATAAGAGTGGCCTGTGCTGAGTAGGGCTTTGTCTCGTAGCATTTTAGGTGGCTGGAGGTCTCGAACGGTATAGCGACGGTGCCGACGGGTCCGGCACGATGAGAACGTCGCAGGGAGAGCGTTGAAATGGCCCTGACCCGTTCTTTTTTAATGTATAATTTTTATTTTATTTTTAAACCCTCATTTTTTCCAAATTCGCCTCGTAGGGTGTGCTCCACGTAATTCTGCAACCAAGAAAAAAAACTTGACCTGAAACTGGATACGGATGTGTAAGTTATGGGTCTTTAGACAGGCGCGCAGTGCCTTAAACAGCATCGTACTGTCGCTCGGGACCCATCGACACCGTAGACGAGCAGATGATATCATAAGAGTGGTCTGTGCTGAGGAGGGCCTTGTCTCGTAGCATTCTAGGTGGCTGGAGGTCTTGAACGGTGTAGCGACAGTGCCGACGGGGCCGACACGACGAGAATGTCGCAGGGAGGACGTTGAAATGGCATTGGCCTGTTATTTTTTAATATATAATTTTTATTTTATTTTTAAACCTCATTTTTTCCATATTCGCCTCCTAGGGTGTGCACCACGTGATTCTGCAACCATGAAAAAAAACTAGAACCGAAACTGAATACGGATGTGGAAGTTATGGGTCTTTAGATGGGTGCGCAGCGACTTAAACAGCGTCGTACTGTCGCTCGGGGACCCATCGATACCGCAGACGACCAGATGATAGCATAAGAACGGCCTGTACTGAGGAGGGCCGTGTCTCGTAGTATTCTAGGTGGCTGCAGGTCTCGAACGGTGTAGCGACGGTGCCGACGGGGCCGGCACGATTAGAACGTCGCATGGAGAGCGTTGAAATGGCCCTGGCCCTTTATTTTTTTAATATATAATTTTTATTTATTTTTAAACCTCATTTTTTTCAAATTCGCCTTGTAGGGTGTGCTCCACGTGATTCTGGAACAAAAAAAAACTAGACCCGAAACTGGATACGAATGTGGAAGTTATGGGTCTTTAGATGGGTGCGCTGTGCCTTAAACAGCAACGTACTGTCGCTCGGGGACCCATCGACACCGTAGACGACCAGATGATAGCATAAGAGTGGCCTGTGCTGAGGAGGGCCTTGTCTCGTAGCATTCTAGGTGGCTGGAGGTCTCGAACGGTGTAGCGACGGTGCCGACGGTGCCGGCACGATGAGAACGTCGCAGGCGGGGGTTGAAATGGCCCTGGCCTGTTATTTTTTTAATATATAATTTTTATTTTATTTTTAAACCCAAATTCGTCTCGTAGGGTGTGCTCCACGTGATTTTGCGACAAAGAAAAAAACTAGACCCGACACTGGATACGGATGTGGAAGTTATAGGTCTTTAAATGGGCGCGCAGTGCCTTAAACAGCGTCGTACTATCGCTCTAGGACACATCGACACCGTAGACGACTACATGATAGCATAAGAGTGGCCTGTACTGAGTAGGGCCTTTTCTCGTAGCATTCTAGGTGGCTGGAGGTCTCGAACGGTGTAGCGACGGTGCCGACGGGGCCGGCACGATGAGAACGTCGCAGGGAGAGCGTTGAAATGGCCCTGACCCGTTTTTTTTAATGTATAATTTTTATTTTATTTTTAAACCCTCATTTTTTCCAAATTCGCCTCGTAGGGTGTGCTCCACGTGATTCTGCAACCAAGAAAAAAAACTTGACCTAAAACTGGATACGGATGTGTAATTTATGGGTCTTTAGACAGGCGCGCAGTGCCTTAAACAGCATCGTACTGTCGCTGGGGACTCATCGACACCGTAGACGAGCAGATGATATCATAAGAGTGGTCTGTGCTGAGGAGGGCCTTGTCTCGTAGCATTCTAGGTGGCTGGAGGTCTTGAACGGTGTAGCGACAGTGCCGACGGGGCCGACACGACGAGAACGTCGCAGGGAGGACGTTGAAATGACATTGGCCTGTTATTTTTTAATATATAATTTTTATTTTATTTTTAAACCTCATTTTTTCCATATTCGCCTCCTAGGGTGTGCACCACGTGATTCTGCAACCATGAAAAAAAACTAGAACCGAAACTGGATACGGATGTGGAAGTTATGGGTCTTTAGATGGGTGCGCAGCGCCTTAAACAGCGTCGTACTGTCGCTCGGGGACCCATCGATACCGCAGACGACCAGATGATAGCATAAGAACGGCCTGTACTGAGGAGGGCCGTGTCTCGTAGCATTCTAGGTGGCTGCAGGTCTCGAACGGTGTAGCGACGGTGCCGACGGGGCCGGCACGATTAGAACGTCACAGGGAGAGCGTTGAAATGGCCCTGGCCCTTTATTTTTTTAATATATAATTTTTATTTATTTTTAAACCTCATTTTTTCAAATTCGCCTCGTAGGGTGTGCTCCACGTGATTCTGGAAAAAAAACTAGACCCGAAACTAGATACGAATGTGGAAGTTATGGGTCTTTAGATGGGTGCGCTGTGCCTTAAACAGCAACGTACTGTCGCTCGGGGACCCATCGACACCGTAGACGACCAGATGATAGCATAAGAGTGGCCTGTGCTGAGGAGGGCCTTGTCTCGTAGCATTCTAGGTGGCTGGAGGTCTCGAACGGTGTAGCGACGGTGCCGACGGTGCCGGCACGATGAGAACGTCGCAGGCGGGGGTTGAAATGGCCCTGGCCTGTTATTTTTTTTAATATATAATTTTTATTTTATTTTTAAACCCACATTTTTCCCAAATTCGCCTCGTAGGGTGTGCTCCACGTGATTCTACGACAAAAAAAACTAGACCCGAAACTGGATACGGATGTGGAAGTTATGGGTCTTTAAATGGGCGCGCAGTGCCTTAAACAGCGTCGTACTATCGCTCTAGGACACATCGACACCGTAGACGACTACATGATAGCATAAGAGTGGCCTGTACTGAGTAGGGCCTTTTCTCGTAGCATTCTAGGTGGCTGGAGGTCTCGAACGGTGTAGCGACGGTGCCGACGGGGCCGGCACGATGAGAACGTCGCAGGAGGGCGTTGAAATGGCCCTGGCCTGTTATTTTTTTTAATATATAATTTTTATTTTATTTTTAAACCCTCATTTTTTCCAAATTCGCCTCGTAGGGTGTGCACCACGTGATTCTGCAACCATGAAAAAAAACTAGATCCGAAACTGAATACGGATGTGGAAGTTATGGGTCTTTAGATGGGCGCATTGCCTTAAACAGCATCGTACTGTCGCTCGGGGACCCATCGACACCGTAGATGACTAGATGATAGCATAAGAGTGGCCTGTGCTGAGTAGGGCTTTGTCTCGTAGCATTTTAGGTGGCTGGAGGTCTCGAACGGTGTAGCGACGGTGCCGACGGGGCCGGCACGATGAGAACGTCGCAGGGAGAGCGTTGAAATGGTCCTGACCCGTTTTTTTAATGTATAATTTTTATTTTATTTTTAAACCCTCATTTTTTCCAAATTCGCCTCGTAGGGTGTGCTCCACGTGATTCTGCAACCAAGAAAAAAAACTTGACCTGAAACTGGATACGGATGTGGAAGTTATGGGTCTTTAGACGGGCGCGCAGTGCCTTAAACAGCATCGTACTGTCGCTCGGGACCCATCGACACCGTAGACGAGCAGATGATATCATAAGAGTGGTTTGTGCTGAGGAGGGGCTTGTCTCGTAGCATTCTAGGTGGCTGGAGGTCTTGAACGGTGTAGCGACAGTGCCGACGGGGCCGGCACGACGAGAACGTCGCAGGGAGGACGTTGAAATGGCATTGGCCTGTTATTTTTTAATATATAATTTTTATTTTATTTTTAAACCTCATTTTTTCCATATTCGCCTCCTAGGGTGTGCACCACGTGATTCTGCAACCATGAAAAAAAACTAGAACCGAAACTGGATACGGATGTGGAAGTTATGGGTCTTTAGATGGGTGCGCAGCGCCTTAAACAGCGTCGTACTGTCGCTCGGGGACCCATCGACACCGCAGACGACCAGATGATAGCATAAGAACGGCCTGTATTGAGGAGGGCCGTGTCTCGTAGCATTCTAGGTGGCTGCAGGTCTCGAACGGTGTAGCGACGGTGCCTACGGGGCCGGCACGATGAGAACGTCGCAGGGAGAGCGTTGAAATGGCCCTGGCCCTTTATTTTTTTAATATATAATTTTTATTTATTTTTAAACCTCATTTTTTTCAAATTCGCCTCGTAGGGTGTGCTCCACGTGATTCTGGAACAAAAAAAACTAGACCCGAAACTGGATACGAATGTGGAAGTTATGGGTCTTTAGATGGGTGCGCTGTGCATTAAACAGCATCGTTCTGTCGCTCGGGGACCCATCGACACCGTAGACGACCAGATGATAGCATAAGAGTGGCCTGTGCTGAGGAGGGCCTTGTCTCTTAGCATTCTAGGTTGCTGGAGGTCTCGAACGGTGTAGCGACGGTGCCGACGGTGCCGGCACGATGAGAACGTCGCAGGGGGGCGTTGAAATGGCCCTGGCCTGTTATTTTTTTAATATATAATTTTTATTTTATTTTTAAACCCACATTTTTTTTCCAAATTCGCCTCGTAGGGTGTGCTCCATGTGATTCTGCGACAAAGAAAAAACTAGACCCAAAACTGGATACGGAAGTGGACGTTATGGGTCTTTAAATAGGCGCGTAGTGCCTTAAACAGCGTCGTACTATCGCTCTAGGACACATTGACACCGTAGACGACTAGACGATAGCATAAGAGTGGCCTGTACTGAGGAGGACCTTGTCTCGTAGCATTCTAGGTGGCTGGAGATCTCGAACGGTGTAGCGACGGTGCCGACGGGGCCGGCACGATGAGAACGTCGCAGGGAGGGCGTTGAAATGACCCTAGCCTGTTATTTTTTTATATATAACTTTTGTTTTATTTCTAAACCCTAATTTTTTTCAAATTCGCCTCGTAGGGTGTGCTCCACGTGATTCTGCAACAAAAAAAAAACTAGACCCGAAACTAGATGCGGATGTGGAAGTTAT
Source organism: Paspalum notatum (assembly GCA_022530915.1). NCBI lineage: Eukaryota > Viridiplantae > Streptophyta > Magnoliopsida > Poales > Poaceae > Paspalum > Paspalum notatum. The sequence continues at coordinate 3,776,813 of CM039683.1, read as the reverse complement.
GGGTCTTTAGATGGGCGCGCAGTGCCTTAAAAAGCATCGTGCTGTCGCTCGGGGACCCATCGACACCGTAGACGACCAGATGATAGCAAAAGAGTGGCCTGTACTGAGGAGGGCTTTGTCTGGTAGCATTCTAGGTGGCTAGAGGTCTCAAACGGTGTAGCGACGGTGCCGACGGGGCCGGCACGATGAGAACGTCGCAGGGAGGGCGTTGAAATGGCCCTGGCTTGTTATTTTTTTAATATATAACTTTTGTTTTATTTTTAAACCCCCATTTTTTTCAAATTCGCCTCGTAGGGTGTGCTCCATGTGATTCTGCAACCAAGAAAAAAAAACTAGACTCGAAACTAGATACGGATGTGGAAGTTATGGGTCTTTAGATGGGCGCAGTGCCTTAAATAGCTTCGTACTGTCGCTCGGGGACCCATCGACAGAAATCTCACTTATGGAAATTATTATACTTGCTTATGTTTTAAATAGAGACCGGGCGGAGATTTTATGAGTTATTTATTGTTAATGGTATCGTGCACTGGACACCGCCCGAGTCACATAAGGCCCGTCCGCTGTTCGTCTGCTGATTGGCATAACATTGCTAGAGTGCTTATCCAGGACATGGGCCTGGTGAAAGTCTTACTTGTGCCATCCGAAGAACAGAGACAGACTCCTACTGTGACACCTTGGGGAGCTTGTAGTTGAGGGAGGGCTGACCCGATGTTACCGTGGTATCGCTCCTAAGGCGGCACAATTTGGGAACAACAGAAGGATTGAATCGAACTTGGGATGGGACAAGTGGAGATGGGGAATATATGTGTGGAACGCGATGGCTAGTAAACATATACCCCTGGCATTTCTAGTTATTCCTAGGAATATAAAAATCGATCCGAATCGCGGATGCTCACCAGGTGTGAGAATGCCAAATATCACTGTCGGGCAACATAGTAATAACAGTAACATGCTGTTTATTAAGTCACGTTTTTGTATATAACCATGATTGGATGTGTGTGTTTCGTCCCTCTATTCATGGTGTTTCCCATCCACTGCTAGGAGGTCGATGGATTTGGGAGATGCTTTGAGGTCGAAGGAGGGCTGACCCGACGTACTGTGATATCGCTCCTGAGACGGCTACTCCCAAGGGGTTGGATGAAAGCGCTATGAATCTTGGGACGGGATATGTGTTCATATTTACTTTTCTGCAAGTATTTACTTTACGATATAAATGATCTTAATGATTAATGGATAGCAGCTATAAAATCCTACTATCTTATGTCCACATGACTTTATTTAAGAATCAACAGCTAAGGATCCACATGATTAGTAAGCATGCTTTGCGTCAGCCGTAAGCCCCATCCATTAAGTCCTACTGAGTAATTAGTACTCAGGGTTTGCCTCCACTTTTGGATTACAGGTACTGGCGACATCTGAATAGCTGTGTTGGAGGTGGTAGTACCGGTGGGCTCGGTGCTACTCGCCTTGTTCATCTCTTCGTGAAGGCTACTTAAGTATATTGTTTCCGCTGCGAGATATTTTGAAAATGCTTCCGCTATATGTACACTCTGAAATCGCTTCCGCTATTTTGTGAAATGTATTTGACTTCTTATATTTGGAAATAGGGTCTACTATTCTCTATTTCAACTACCCGTGATGATGTAATTGTTGTGGCTCTTTCGAGAGTCGGATGTGTTTGATGTCGGTTCCTCTGGGAATGGTGTTATCGAGAGCCGAAATACTCTCGATGGATTACCGGGTTTAGTCTGGCCTAAGTCCACTGCGAGCCAGAGGTGGCAGGTGTGCTTAGTCTGGATTAAGCAGGGCGGTTCCGCCACACTTAATTCAATACAGGTTTTAGTCCATCCACTATTGTTAACATATCAATTGTTGTGGGACTCGGAATCGAGGTTTGTTGGATTTGTTGGCAATATGAATGAGGAAACCACACCAAAGGAACGAAACCTCAAAAATATGCATCACCAAAGTTGTTTTGGCTCGACTTACATGCCCTCCGCTTCTGCCACTTGAGCCCACGCTTCGGCATCGGGACGAGATACAAAACCAGCGCATAATGACTTAGTTTGCCTAGACTGAAGAGGGCGAAAATTAACCTTTTTCCTAATTCAAAACCTTGTATACGCTAGTAAGTAGAAACCAATTAATATAATGCTTTTCCATATATGTAGGCCAATGGGAGAAACTTAATTCAATACAGGTTTTGGTCCATCCACTATTGTTAACTTATCATTTGTTGTGGGACTCGAAATCGAGGGTTGTTGGACTTGTTGGGAAGATGAATAAAGAAACCACACCATAGGAACAAAACTTCAAAAATATGCATCACCACCATAGGAACAAAACTTCAAAAATATGCATCACCAAAGTTGTTTTGGCCCATCTTACATGCCTTGAGCCGACGCTTCGGCGTCAGGCTGAGACACAAAACCAGCGCAGCATGACTCAGTTTTCATAGACTGAAGAGGGCGAAGATTAAACTTTTTCCTAATCAGAAAACTTGTACACGCTAGTAAGTAGGAACCAATGACTATAATGCTTTTCCATATATATCGGTCGAGGGGATAAACTTAATTCAATACAGGTTTTGGTCCATCCACTATTGTTAACATATCAATTGTTATGGGATTCGTAATCGAGGGTTGTTGGACTTGTTGGCATGATGAATGAGAAAACCACACCGTAGGACAGAAACCTCAAAAATATGCATCACCAAAATTGTTTTGGATCAACTTACATGCCCAACTCTTCTGCCACTTGAGCCCACGCTTCGGCATCAGTCCGAGATACAAAACCAACGCAGCATGACTTAGTTTGCCCCGACTGAAGAGGGCGAAAATTAAACTTTTTCCTAATCTGAAAATTTGTACACGCCAGTAAGCAGGAACCAATGAATATAATGCTTTTCCATATATGTAGGCCGATGGGAGAAACTTAATTCAATACCAGTTTAAACCATCCAATTTTGTTAACATATCAATTGTTGTGGGTCTCGGAATCGAGGGTAGTTGGACATGTTGGTATGATGAATTAGGAAACCAAACCGTAGGAACGAAACCTCAAAAATATGCATCGCCAAAGTTGTTTTGGCCCAACTTACATGCCTTTCTCTTCTCCCACTTGAGCCCAGGCTTTGGCATCAGCCTGAGATACAAAACCAACGCAGCATGACTCATATTGCCTAGACTGAAGAGGCTGAAAATTAAACTTTTTCCAAATCCGAAAACTGTACACGCTAGTAAGTAAGAACCAATGAATATAATGCTTTTCCATATATGTAGGCCGATGGGAGAAACTTAATTCAATACCAGTTTTGATCCATCCACTGTTGTTAACATATCAGTTGTTGTGGGACTCAGAATCGAGGGTTGTTGGACTTGTTGGCACGATGAATGAGAAAACCACACCATAGGAATGAAATCTCAAAAATATGCATCACCAAAGTTGTTTTGCCCAACTTACATGCCCTCCTCTTCTGCCACGTGAGCCCACGCTTCGGCATCAGTCCAAGATACAAAACCAACACAGCATGACTCAATTTGCCTAGACTGAACAGGGCAAAAATTAAACTTTTTCCTAATCCGAAAACTTGTACACGCTAGTAAGTAAGAACCAATGAATATAATGCTTTTCCATATATATAGGCCGATGGGAGAAACTTAATTCAATACCAGTTTTGATCCATCCATTGTTGTTAACATATCGATTGTTGCGGGACTCGGAATCGAGAGTTGTTGGACTTGTTGGTATGGTGAATGAGGAAACCACACCATAGGAACGAAAGCTCAAAAATATGCATCACCAAAGTTGTTTTGGCCCAACTAACATGTCTTTCTCTTCTGCCACTTGAGCCCACGCTTCAGCATCAGTCCGAGATACAAAACCAGCGCAGCATGACTCAGTTCGCCTTGACTGAAGAGGGCGAAAATTAAATTTTTTCCTAATCCGAAAACTTGTACACGCTAGTAGTTAAGAACCAATGAATATAATGCTTTTCCATATATATAGCCCGATGGGAGAAACTTAATTCAATACCAGTTTTGATCCATCCACTGTTGTTAACATATCAATTGTTGTAGGACTCGGAATCGAGGGTTGTTGGACTTGTTGGTACGATGATTGAGGAAAACATACTATAGGAACGAAACGTCAAAAATATGCATCACCAAAGTTGTTTTCGCCCAACTTACATGCCCTCATCTTCTGCCACTTGAGCCCATGCCTCGGCATCAGTTCGAGATACAAAACTAGCATAGCATGACTTAGTTTGCCCACACTGAAGAGGGCGAAAATTACACTTTTTCCTAATCCAAAAACTTGTACACGCTAGTAAGTAAGAACCAATGAATATAATGCTTTTCTATATATGTAGGCCGATGGGAGAAACTTAATTCAATATATGTTTTGATCCATCCATTGTTGTTAACATATTGATTGTTGCGGGACTCGGAATCAAGGGTTGTTGGACTTGTTGGGAAGATGAATGAGAAAACCACACCATAGGAATGAAAGCTCAAAAATATGCATCACCAAAGTTGTTTTGGCCCAATTTACATGCCCTCCTCTTCTGCCACTTGAGCCCACGCTTCAGCATCAGTCCGAGATACAAAATCAGCGTAGCATGACTTAGTTTGGCTAGACTGAAGAGGCCGAAAATTAAACTTTTTAATAATCCGAAAACTTGTACACGCTGGTAAGTAAGAACCAATGAATATAATGGTTTTCTATATATGTAGGCCGATGGGAGAAACTTAATTCAATACATGTTTTTTTTCATCCACTGTTGTTAACATATCATTTGTTGTGGGAATCAGAATCAAGGGTTGTTGGACTTGTTGGGAAGATGAATGAGGAAACCACACCATAGGAACCAAACCTCAAAAATATGCATCACTAAAGTTGTTTTGGCCCAATTTACATGCCCTCCTCTTCTGCCACTTGAGCCCACGCTTCAGCATCAGTCCGAGATACAAAACCAGCGCAGCATGACTTAGTTTGCCTAGACTGAAGAGGCCGAAAATTAAACTTTTTAATAATCCGAAAACTTGTACACGCTGGTAAGTAAGAACCAATGAATATAATGCTTTTCTATATATGTAGGCCGATGGGAGAAATTTAATTCAATACATGTGTTTTTCCATCCACTGTTGTTAACATATCATTTGTTGTGGGACTCAGAATCAAGGGTTGTTGGACTTGTTAGGAAGATGAATGAGGAAACCACACATGTGTATGTGCGCTCAGGTGGCAACCGCAAGACCGTCCATTTCCTTCCTTTTCCAAAGAAAAGGCGGTTGATCAAGGAGCATGAAGCTAGACGTCGAATTAAGCCGAAATATGCCAGCTTGTGACCAGCCGAACAGGCCCGCTCAGGTGGCAACTGCAACACCGTCCATTTCCTTCCTTTTCCAAAGAAAAGGCGGTTGATCAAGGTGCATGAAGCTAGACACCGGCATGTGCATAAATAAAAAAGGCTGAGCCGTTCCAGCCAGCTAGAATCATTGGCATGAAGCTTCAAACATTGCCTTTTTCTCCTGCATAAACCGATCATGGTTTAACGCTACACACCAAGGCAATCCGCGGCAACCAATCGGCAAGTGAGACGCGCACGCAACTTCGACACAAAGACGTCGTCATGGCACCTACGGCCAATGGGCGCGGACGACAATGAGCTTCCACTCTTCCACCTGTCGCCGTGCGCGCACTACTACGTGCAGAGCCCCTCCGCGGCGTCGCACACACTCAGCCACCCGGCGTTTGACTCCATGGCGCTCATCCTCTTCCCCTTCCCGACCCTCCACCACGACGTGGACGCCCGCCGCGAACACGACCACGACCACGAGGATCCAACAGCTCCTTGCTAGTCAGCGGTGACAAGAAGCCCGGCAGGTGCTGCGCGTGGTGTCGGGGCGGTCATCAGGCCACCACGACGACGGCGACGGCGACGACGCGGACGGCGATGAGGCGGCCCAAAGGAGAGGGGCGTGGAGGTACGTGAAGCTGGACCCTGAGGCCCCATGCTGCTGCATCGCGTTCCAGGTGGCGGCTAGCGCGGCGTTCGCGCTGCTCGTCTTCGTCCTGGCCACCAGGCCACGGCACCCCCAGGTGTCCTTCAGCGTCGGCAAGGTCCAGCGGTTCGCACTGGGCGAAGGGCTGGACGGCTCGGGCATGGAGACCAGCTTCCTCAACTGCAACTCCTCCGTCGATATGGTCATCGACAACTACTCCAAGGTCCTCACGCTGCGCGTTGGCCCGCCGCAGCTCCAGATGTCCTTCGGCCGATTCGTCTTGGCCATCTCACAGGCCAGCACGTCGATCGATCTCGTGCTCTCTCTTGTCTCTATTCATAACCGACCAGCTGCTGAGCTAAGCTGTTCCGTGTGTGGTCTTGCATTGCTATGCTGGTGCTGCAGGGAGACGGCGTCGGTCCATGCGGCACTTGGACGGTGAGGCTGTTCGTGGCAGCGCAGGACAAGCCCATGTACGCGGCGGGGCGCGGCATGCAGGACCTGCTGGACTCCAGCCACTCACCATCACCATTCCAGGGGCCGAGGCCTAGAGGTGGTGGCAGACAGAGTGTAGGGAGAGGAAGGGCGCCGATGGGCAGACTGCAAGTCAGACTAGATCAAGAGCATGGAAGAAATGGTGGCAAGCCAGGTCAGGATAAGAACCAAACCATAGATATGGAGGTGGAAGAGAAGAGAGAAGCTGTTCTAGAGGCTAAGGAAAAATTCATGGATGTAGTGTGCTTCAATTGTGGAGATATTGGTCATTTCAGTACTGCCTGTACCAAACCTAGGTGTTGCTTCATATGCAGAAAGGAGGATCATGTGGTGGAGAATTGTCCTGAGTGGAAGAAAGAACAATCAGTGGCCTAGTACTATGGGAGTGCTTGCAAGGGGTTAGGCTTTTATCACATTGATGTGGAACCTAGGGAACACAGATTTAGTCACTGGATAGGGCTGGACAATTTTGGTATTATAACAATAGAGCAAGGTGACATCAACGAGGTTGAGTTAATACCTCATTTGAGGAGGCTGTTTGATGAAACCTGGGACTGGAAACTGAGGTCTGAAGAGGAATACACATACATCACCAGATTTCCACCCCACAAGAGAGTGGAGAATCTGGTCATTGGGAAGGCTACACTATTTGAGCTAGAGGGAACAAATGTTGTGGCCTCTATGAAACCTTGGAATGGAGATGTGGAACCAATCAGCAGACTGAAAGAGGTTTGGGTACAAGTCAAGGGCATTCCACCTAAGTGGGTTGATTAGTGGACCATTAAGGATATTTCCTTAAGCCTAGGACTGCTTCTGGAGGTAGATTGGACTGAATTGTTCAAAGTTTTTTTTTTCAATGGCAAGGATCAGAATCAAATGCAAAAATCCAGCCAGAATTCCTTTTGAGAGGATAAATGAGCTTGGTGGAAGTTGCTTCCTCATTCACTTCAAAACTGAAGGAATGATGCAATTGGGAGAGCCTAAAGATGGGGGAGATGACCATGATGGAGATGGAAATGATGGTGATTCTCATGAAGACAAGAACAGGAAGGATGGTAAGGATAATGATGAAGAAGATCTAGAGGATGATGACTTACTAGATGATGAGCTTAGAGAGCAGGAGGGACAGGACAAAGAAAAGGGGACAAAGAATGGTGATAAGAGAAGTGTTAATCACTCTGGAGAAAAATCAAATCAAGGTAAAAGTGGACAAACATCTACAAGTCAGGGGGAAAGTAGGAGTGTTAGAAGATCGCTGGAATTCTTTGGAGTAAACCAAGAGCATTCTCTGGAACAATATGGCTGTGTGTACTTACTAAAGGCCATGGAGATTGATGGAACTGAGGTAGAAGAGATAGAAGATATAACTGATAAGGGAGAGGATGTTCAGCTTGAGGAGGGTCAACTAAACTTGCCTTTGGAATGGATTGATCACTTAACCAACCTAAGAGAGGGTAATGGACTAGTATTTCATAGTGATAACATGCCTACAGGGGAGGAGAAGGAAATTGGAGATGCAATTGGCTCTCAGCGAACTACTGAAGATTTACAAACGATGATCAACCAAAGAGAACCTCATGACCAACATAAAAGAGTCACCAATCAGAAGTGGGGGCCTATCCTGGCCATGAAGAAAAGCGTGAGAGTTTCTGATGATGGGAGAACAATGCTCCAAGAAGCTCAAGATCTCAAGGAAAAGCAGAATCTCCAACTCATGAAAGGTAAATCTAACTTACCCACTGTACACACTAGTCCTGGTCATTTATCCTCCGATTGCTGCAGATTTAGGTATTTCTTCTAGGGATGGTTATCCCTTAGATATTAACATGTTGGATAACATGGTTAGCTTAGATAAGAGTAGAGTTGAGAATTATAAGAATATATGTGCTGAGAAAAAGAGTGTTAAAGAGGTAAATACTGCAGATTCTAGTTCTATTGATGAAGGTGATGTTCATAATGATCCCAGTAGTATAGTGGGTGGCTACCCAGATAACTTTACATACATTGAAATAGAGTCTGATGACCAATCTGTTTATGCTGAGAGGAAAGGTAGGGGTAAACCTAAGAGCAGAGGCATTAGGAGATATAAAAAGAATAGAAAACGATAGGTCTTTTTTGGAATATCAGAGGCATGGGCCAACAAGGTAGAATTCCAGCTTTAGCAAATAGAATTAGAGAAAACCATGCTGATTTTGTAGGCATTGTTGAGACTAAGAAAAGTGAGTTTTCTGTAGGTTTACTTAGATCTCTGACTGGTAATACGAAGTTTGATTGGTGCTCCCTAAGAGCAAGAGGTACTGATGGAGGTATTCTAGTAGGAGCCAACTCTGACATATTTACAGTTACTGTAGGAGATATTTTAGACTTCTCTGTTAGTGTTATGTTAACCAACAAATCCTCTGGTTTTGCTTTTAAACTGGTAGTTATTTATGGCTCACCATATGAGGATGGTAAGCTAGTCTTTTTGGATGAACTGCACAAGATAATGGGCTCCTAGCAAGGCCCCATTATTCTTGGGGGAGATTTTAATCTAGTTAGATATAGTCATGAGAAAAGTAATGGCATTATCAATTTCAAATGGGCTGATTCTTTTAATGATTGGATAGGAAAATGGGGTCTGATAGAATTAGAGTTGAAGAACAAAAAATATACTTGGACCAATAATTAAGAAAATTTGATTATGGCTAGGATTGACAAAATTTTTGTTTCTACTGAGTTTGAATTGGCTTTCCCTCTAGCTAAGATGAAAGCTTTAGATAGAACCCCTAGTGATCACAACCCACTCCTAATTCAACTAGGAGATAACGCTTTTTATGGGAAGAAGAGGTTTAGGTTTGAAAAATGGTGGTTACTAGAAGAGTCTTTCACAGAAGTTGTGAAGAAGGCATGGACACTACCATGTTCTGAAAATAGGAGCATTGATGTTTGGTAGTTCAGAGTTAGGTCTTTTCGTAGACTGGTAAGGGGGTGGGCAGCTAACCAGGTGGCCTTGCTAAGCAACAACAAAACTATGTTATCCCAAGAATATGGTAAACTAGATCAGACGTTAGAAGAAAGAGACTTAGATGCAGATGAGTGGAGTAGATATAAACATATAGAAAAAGAACTAGATAAATTCTGGAGGATGGAGGAGATTAGGATTAGACAGAGGTCCAGGGAAAGATAGATTCTAAAAGGAGATAGAAACACAACATATTTTCATGCGGTGGCTAATTACAGAAGTAGAAAGAAAAGAATAGATTTTTTAGAGAGCTCTGCAGGGCACATATCAGATCAAAAAGGGATGATGGACATAGCTCTAGATTTCTACAAAAAAAGCTTTTTGCGAAAGAAGAGAGGGGTAATATTAATCTTAGTGAAGATTTTTGGGAAGCCTCCCAGAAAGTAACAGAGGAAGAAAATAATATGTTAGATGCTCCTTTCTCAGAAGCTGAGATTAAGGAAGCTATCTTTAGCTGCTATCTAGAGGGTGCCCCGGGACCTGATGGGCTATCTTTTCTTTGTTACCAAAAGTTTTGGGAGATAATCAAAAGTGATATCATGGCCATGTTTACAGATTTTTATCAAGGTACTTTAGGTATCCAAAGACTAAATTTTGCTCTAGTAACCTTGGTTCCTAAAGTGAGTGAGGCTTGTAATATGAAACAGTTTAGGCCAATTAGTTTAATAAATTGCAGTTTAAAAATGTTTTCAAAGCTCTTAACTAATAGATTAGGCAAAGTAGCACAAAGGTTAGTGGCTACTAAACCAGAGTGCCTTTATAAAAGGGAGATACATTTTAGAGAGTGTTGTTGTGGCTAATGAGATAGTTCATAGTCTGCATAGGAATAAGGAAAAAGGAGTTATTATTAAGCTAGACTATGAGAAGGCATACGATAGGGTTAGCCGGGAATTCCTATTTGAAGTTCTAAACACTAGAGGCTTTTCCCCCAATTGGATACATTGGATTAAATGCTTAGTAGTAGGTGGTTCTGTAGGAATCTTAGTGAATGGTGAGGAAACCCCATACTTTAAACCTAGTAAGGGTCTGAGACAAGGTGATCCTTTGTCTCCTCTCCTCTTTAACTTAGTTGGGGATGCTTTCACAAGGATTTTAGACAGGGCTGCTAACAAGTGTCTAGTACAAGGCGCTTTGCAAGATTTTAGACCTGGAGGGATCCTCTCCCTTCAGTATGCTGATGACACAATATTATTCTCTAGTGTTGATAAATCTCATCTATGGAACCTGAAACACTCCATCATGTGGTTTGAACAGCTATCTGGCATGAGAGTAAATTTCCACAAGAGTGAGATTCTAACTATGAATTTGGAGGAAGAGGAATCTAAGGAGATCCGTAGTATTTTCAACTGCCCTGCTGGGTCCTTTCCGTTAAAGTATTTGGGTGCACCTTTACATTTTGAGAAACTTACTAGAGAAGAGCTTCAGCCTTTAGTAGACAAACTTCTCCATAGGATTCAAGGTTGGAGGGGGAAACTCTTATCTTTAGCTGCTAGAGCCTTGCTGATCAAAACATGTTTAGCTAGCATTCCTACTTATTTACTCTCTTTCATTAAGTTCCCTAAATGGGCCATTGAAACCCTTAATACTCATGTGAGCAATTATCTCTGGAATGATATAGAAGGTGGTCACAAATACCATTTGGCAAACTGGGAGTTAGTTTCCCTCCACAAAGATTATGGTGGTGTAGGGCTCCCTAATTTGAGGGATTTGAATATTTGTCTACAAGCTTCCTGGTTGAAAAGATATGAGAAAGACAAAAATAAACTCTGGAGAGAGCTTATTGTTGACGGCACTTAAGCACGCCAAACCTTATACTGCAAGCGCACAGTATCGCGGTAGCTTTTCCCCAGGATGAGTATCTTGGGTTTGTCAATCCAAGGATAATTACGTTTAAGCTACTATTAATCTAATATTAACTTAATTACTAACTAATTGCAATAGATTTAAACAAGTTTAAAAGGGAATAAGACTATTCTAATTATACTTCTAAACAAGCTCTAATTATATTATAAAAGAGATCTAAACTATAGCATAAAATGATAGAACAAGTATTAAGCTTTAAACGAGATAGATATGGTTTAACATGGCAAAAGGATCCACAAGAGATATGAGACAAACAACTTATGAACTAAGAACCACCTTGAAATAAGATCTATCAACAAGCATAGATTAAGCATGACCATGAATGTCAAAAGCTTACTCGAACCTTTCTCCAGCCCTACTGTCACTAGAACCAGTTAATCGACGAACTAGTAAACCCTAACCATCTCTAAGCATGAGTAGATTCAATCAACTAAGATAGATCTACTAAAAGAGCATGATAAATTTAGATGCTGGCCAGCGAATCATGCTAGAATTAAGCATTGCAAAGATATGGATCATAAGTCAAGCATAAACAAGAAGCTAGGTCTAAAAGACAAACATTATTGATCAAATCATCAAGGTTTTATCAAAGTAGCATAAGAAGTACGAGAAATTACTCGAGATACATCATGAACTTGAAGCATACTCGTCGAGATTGACTCAACGAACAACTGGAAGAAAGATGATCACGAACAGCCCTCGGGAGCCCCTGGGTCGGCCGACCAGACCCCTAGGGGTCGGCCGACCCCCCTGGCTCCTGCCTCCTCTTGCTTCCTCCTTTCGCCGAGATGTCCTTCTCGCCGAGTTGAACGCTTTTGGCCCCCGAGCTCTGCCCTAGACTCTCGACTTACAATGAATTTGCGGTGGACAATGATGCCTCTCCCCTTGGGAGGCCATATATTTATACTCCGGAGAGTCCCCTATACATGGAAACTAATAGGTCGGTTCTAAGAGTCCTAAAATACCTAAAACACTTATTTCCAAGTATATATAAGTTTCCAAAAGAGTCCGGGACGTCCATATATTTCCTTGCTTGGAGATGAAGTCATTGATAGAGTCCTTCCCGAAATCACCTTTCCATATTCTGCAGCCTTTAGTAATTCGACCATAACTTCCTCATCTGAAGTCCAATAAATGCAAATTCGGACATTTTCGTGTAGAGCTCGAAAAGTTCTACAACTTTGTCAATTGTACTTTCTTCATTTGACGTCGTTAAAGTTTCCAAATTTGGCCCACAAGGTGCAGCTGTCCTGAAATCCGAGAATATCTCGCGATTTATTTGGAGTTTGGATTGGACTCTTGATAAACCTTCCTTATCTTCATATTCTTCATATCTAAACAATCCTTAGCTTCTGGAATCTTCTCCATAATGGGCTTGGGCCTTTAATTGCTCTCTTTTAATTAATCATCTCTCCTCCTTGGACTTGTAGCATAATCCTTTCTTCGAGAAATCCTCAAAATATCACATTTATAACCTATTTTCCTGCAAAAATTAATATTGCACAAAAACAAGGAGCATTCTCGAAAACGGGGTTATTTGTTAGCAAAACAAGACTAAATCATAATATTAATCCCTGAAAATATATAAAATCATATAAAAATAGAGCATAATTTTAGTCAACATCTTGCGTCAACAACATCCCCACACTTAGATCTTGCTAGTCCTCGAGCAAAGGATCGATAAACTTATATAAAAACTCTATTTAAGAAAATTCTAAACAAATACTTCTCAACTTAATCTTACGTTAGAAATCAATCAAATCATAACATGGATTTTAAATCGACTTTTATGCATATAGATCCCCATAAAAATTATCAAAGTCAAATGAATCATAGCAATGCCAAAATTTTCTTTCAGAATCATAAAAGAGGGTTTTAGAAAACGAAACTTTCAAAGATCAAGAATTTACTTGCCCTTTACTAATCTCTCAAAAGACACTCTTTATAAGTGGCTATCCTATAAAAATTTACTCTCAAATTCCTCTTCTCACAGGAGTATATGTGGAGCTTGGTAAAGGTTTAGCAAAGCTAATCATTTTATTGTCCAGCTAAGTTATCTCTCTAAAAATCATCTAATCAACTCAAATTATCTTGGTCATCGAAATAAGAAACTAAATATATAAAGAGACAAGGAAAAGAAGATATAGAAAGTGGACATGTGCAATAATATAATGAAGTGGAATAATTTCCGGAATTTGCACATGGTTGGAAAAGTAAAAGTTTTTGCTCATTACACTGATAAGATTATTTAGACTTTCACATCTCTTCTCCAAACTCTCCAAATTCTACATTTATTTTTTTCTTTTCTCCCCCTTTCTCCTTTTCCTAATTCTACTTGCGACCACTTGGTCATTTTTTTTATATATAACCTAATTCTACAAGCGACCACTTGGTCATTTTTTTCTCCCACTCTTTTTTTTTATGCTAGGCGCCATCCCTCTTCTCTCTTTTTTTTTCTTTTTTTTTTCTTTTAATGGTGCCCTACCTCTCTTTACCATCATTTTGGAAACAATTGCTTTTTATGACAAGATTATTTGAGCAAAAACTTTACTTATATAGGTAACGATGAAATAATGAGAAGAAATTTGACTCAAAGGATTTAAAGAAATTGCTCTTTTATTGTAAGCAATTGAATTTATAGAAGGCTAGCAAAAGATGAAATAAAGATGACCAAGATTATTTAAGAGATCAAATTTTCTAAAGAGATCAAACTTAACCAAACTCACATGAGATAACTTGCTTATAAACTGGCTTTCATAATCTAAGCTCTACTAGGAATTTTAACTCTCTCTTAACAAAGGGTTTGTAAAACTTGATCAAAGAAGAGAGGTTTTATGAAAAAAAAATAGATACACCTCTAATCTTTTTCTTAATTAAAAACTTTGGCAAAGCTATAAAACATAATCCTCTGATAAAGATATGGGTTATGCATTACTAATCAATCTAGTAATCACCACATTAATCAAATCATGAAAACTTAAGCAAGATTAAATATCAAAGTAAAAATAAAGAATAAACTTAAATAAAGAGAGGCAATTATTCAACACACATTTTATTAATATAATAAGACCTAATAAAATAATTTCATAGACTAAATATATAATACTTTAATAAGGCTTTAATAAAAACCCATATAAAACAAATACTTATTTATTTATACGTCCAATTAGACGTTTTATTTAGATATGGGAGGTAATATAATAACCTCCCCACACTTACACTAAGCAAAGCTCTTAAATTTCCCTAATCCACATTGTCTGAACTGAATTCTTCCTCAAAATTATTAGGGAAACAACAGAGACTATGCCATAAAAATTTGAACTTAAACCGACGAGGAAACACCCTGGGTCGGCCGACTTCGACCCTCCTGGTCGGCCGACCTGGGGCTATCCTCTGGCCAAAAGGCCTCATATTGAGTCGGTAACCTTATTTTCTAATTTAAAATAAATATAGATAGAAAATTTTTAAAAACAAGAAACTAAACTCTACTAAATATATACAAAGATGCGAAAAATAAATAAAACTAGGGATTTAGATCATAGTACGGTACCTTTACTTCCTTGAATTCATATGTATCAATATAATTGATTTCAAATTTGTCCTCTTCAAGGAAAACTTTAAGTCTTTGACCGTTGACCATGAATCGATTCCCTTCTAAATCCATAATAGTAACTGCCCCGGTAGGTGATACATCATGTACTATATAAGGTCCATCCCATCTGCTTTGTAGCTTACCTTTTCCAAAAAGTTTGAATCTTGAATTGTAAAGAAGAACCTTATCACCTTCCTTGAACTCTTTCTTTTGGATTCTTTTATCAAACCATCTCTTAACCCTTTCCTTATAAATACTAGCACTGTGATAAGCTCGTAGTCTAGCTTCATCAAGGGTACTTAGTTGAATCCTTCTTTTGATCAAAGCAGCGTCTAAATCTAAATTTAATTCCTTAATAGCCCAATAGGCCTTGTGCTCCATCTCTACTGGTAAATGACAAGTCTTTTCATAAACAAGCTGATAGGGTGTCATTCCAATAGGGGCTTTAAATGCAGTTCTATAAGCCCAAAGAGCATCATTAAGCTTCTTTGACCAATTTTTACCACCTTTAATTACTGTCTTTTTTAGAATATCTTTTAATTGTTTATTTGATGTTTCGGCTTGGCCATTTGTCTGTGGATGATAGGCTGTAGAAACTCTATGCTCGATTCCCATCTTTGCTAGATAATTAGTAAATTCTTTTCCAACAAAGTGTGATCCTCCATCTGAGATAATAACTCTAGGAACTCCATATCTTGGAAAAATATTATCTTGAATCATTTCAATGGATTCCCTTGTAGATGCCTTTTTGCATGGTATAGCTTCTACCCATTTTGAAACGTAATCCACAGTTACCAAAATGTACTCATATCCATGTGAATTTTCAAATGGTCCCATGAAATCCATTCCCCAGACATCAAATAAATCTATCTGTAAATTATATGTGAGAGGCATTGAATTTCTTGAAGTGATATTTCCAGACCTCTGACACTCAGGACAAGTGGCTACAAATTTTCTTGCATCTTCATGCATTTCTGGCCAATAAAATCCACTCCCCCATACTTTAGCTTGGGTTCTAAAATGACCATGATGTCCTCCATATTCTGCAGAGTGGCATTTCCTCAAAATCTCCTTTCTTTCCTCTGCAGGTACACATCTTCTAAGGACACCATCTGATCCATATCTATATAAGTAGGGAGCACTCCAATAGTATTTCTTAGCTTCGGCCAGAACTCTTCTCTTAGAATTATAGTTGAGGTGTGGTAGTGGTTCTCCTCTTATAGCTCTTATCACATCTCTCATCCATGAATCTTTATCTAGGACCGCATAAAGAGTGTCATCTCTTAGTGCATCTTCTATTGGTGAACCATCCTTTCCATGATCCATCCTAGATAAGTGATCCGCCACTACATTCTCAACTCCCTTCTTGTCTCTGATCTCTACATCAAACTCTTGTAGCATTAATATCCATCTAATTAAACGAGGCTTAGCATCCTTTTTAGTGAGTAGGTACTTGATAGCAGCATGATCAGTGTAGACTATAACCTTTGAATTAACTATATAGGATCTAAATTTCTCAAAGGCAAAAACTACTGCTAACAACTCCTTCTCCGTAGTAGCATAATTGACTTGAGCCTCATTGAGAGTCTTGCTAGCATAATAAATGGCATGTACTTTTCCATTTTTCCTCTGTCCTAGCACGGCTCCCACTGCATAGTCACTGGCATCGCACATGATCTCAAAAGGAAGATTCCAGTCTGGTGGTTGAATGATCGGTGCACTAATAAGTAACTCCTTAATCTTTCTAAAGGCAACCTCACACTCCTCAGTGAACTCAAATGGAATATCCTTTTGAAGAAGATAAGTAAGGGGCTTAGCTATTTTTGAAAAGTCCTTAATAAATCTCCTATAAAATCCAGCATGTCCAAGAAAGCTTCTTAGAGACTTAATATTAGTGGGTGGTGGCAATTTTTCTACCGTCTCTATTTTAGCTTTGTCTACTTCAATTCCTTTCTCGGATATGATGTGTCCCAACACAAGTCCTCTTGTAACCATAAAGTGACACTTCTCCCAGTTTAACACTAAGTCAACCTCTTCACACCTCTTAAGCACTTTTTCTAAATTCCTTAAGCAGTGGTCAAAACTAGTGCCATGGACTGAGAAATCATCCATAAAAACCTCCATAATGTCTTCAATAAAGTCTGAGAATATTGCCATCATACACCTTTGGAAAGAAGCTGGTGCATTACATAGACCAAATGGCATTCTCCTATAGGCAAAGGTTCCGTATGGACAAGTAAAGGTAGTCTTGTGTTGATCGTCTGGATGAATAGGAATTTGGAAGAAACCAGAATATCCATCTAAATAGCAAAAATGGGTATTCTTAGCTAGTCTCTCTAACATCTCATCTATAAAGGGTAGCGGGAAGTGATCTTTTTTAGTGGCTTTATTAAGCTTCCGGTAATCTATGCACATCCTCCAACCAGTCACTGTCCTTTGTGGAATTAATTCATTTTTATCATTTTTAACTACGGTTAAACCTCCCTTTTTAGGCACACAATGGACTGGGCTTACCCACTCACTGGTTGGTACTGGGTAGATAATTCCAGCGTTTAAAAGTTTGATTACTTCCTTTTTCACTACAGACCTCATTTCATTACTCATCCTCCTTTGATTGTCAACCACTGGCTTGTGATCTTCCTCCATTGGAATCCTATGAGTACAAAAAGCTGGGCTGATTCCTTTTAGATCTGCTAGAGAGTAACCAATTGCCTTCTTGTGTCTCCTCAACACTTCCAGTAGCCTTTCTACTTCTTCTGGACTTAATTTATCACTGATGATTACTGGGTAAGTTTTATCTTTTCCTAGAAACTCATATTTAAGTCCATCAGGTAGTGGCTTTAGCTCTACATCTGGTGCTTCCTCATGATCTAAGTCACCTAGTGGCTCTACTAGAGTGTCTCGGGTTTCTTCTATATTTTGCTCTAGTTGATTAGTGGCATTGGTTGTTTCTTCGGAGAAGAAACCTTCCTCTTCTCCTTCTAGGACTAGTTTTAAAGGCTCTCTAAAAGCATTTATATAATTAATACTCTCTATCTCCTCTATATCGGGAGTGAGATTAATAGGCACTTTAGATGCCGATAAGAAATCAAAGTCATATTTTAAATTATTAATATTAAGCGTGACTTTTCCTTTTTCATTATTAACTACAGCATTAACCAACTTAAGAAAAGGTCTACCAAAGATTAAATTAACATTATCATCATAGACATTAATCACATAAAAATCAGTTGGTATAATTTTATTAGCAAAGTTAACTTCAACATTTTTAATTAAGCCTACAGGTTTAATTATTTCATTACTAGAAAGTTTAATCTTAAGATTAGTGGAAACTATACATGGTTTATCACATAACTTAGAATAAACTTCATAGCTCATTGTACTTACCTGGGCTTCCATGGAGCAGTGGATATTGTTGAAGTCTTCTTTGTTGATGGAGCATGCAATTCCAGTTGAAGATTCAGCTGGTAGATGGACAATAACCTCCTCAGTAAATGATGACTCTAGCTTGACTCCGATCACTCGCTTCACTTCAGAGACAAAGTCACTGTCCAGCTCCTCTTCTTGGAATAATTTCTGCAGCATCTCCCCTGTATCTTGGCTATCAGAATTCCTCCTTAGTGGTATTTCTGGTGGAAACAGCTCCTCTTCTTCCACTAAGTCTTCTGGTGGGAGTGGTCCTGCACACTTGAGTGTATCTCCAAAATCTACTGGCATCCAGCTCATTCTCTCAAACTCTGTCAGAGGCTTTGCACTAGCAAGACTTCTATAATCGGTGCTCTTGATCTCCTCTTGAGGTGCAAAACTTCCATACTCTTCTTCGTCGAATGCATATGAGACTGGAGACTTTTTGACAGGTAGCTGGTCTTCAATCATGGCAGGTATAGGCGCCATATGCTCCTCTCCTGGCTCCTTCACTCTTCTGTCTTTTCTTTCTCTTTCACTCTTGGAAGTCAGAAAAATGTTGGACAGGATCCTTGTGGCTTCACTACTTGATAGGCTCAAGAGTGATCCTCCTGCGCACGTGTTCACATGCTTGAAGTCTTCTGACGTCAGACCAAAGAAGAATATCTGAATAGCCATTTCTGGCATCACTCCAAGTAGTGGTCCTTGCAGCAGCAGATCATTAAGTCTCTCCCAGGCTTCGTCGATGTCTTCATCCTCCTTCTGCTCAAAGTTCCAAATCTCCTTCCTTAGCTTGTGCACTCGAAGTATAGAGAAGAACTTGGTGAGAAACTTTTGCTCGAGTATTTCCCAATCTCCTTGAGCTTCAATTGAGGCAACTTGGTACCATCTTTTGGCTTTATCGACAAGGGTAAATGGAAAGAGGTTCCACTTAATCCACTCCTCAGGGACTCCATCTTGATGGAAAGTGCGGCACACTTGATTTAGCTTCTTTAGGTGCTTGTAGGGATTCTCATCGTCTTCTCCACTGAACAGATTTTCAGCAGCAATTCGGATGATTCCTGGCTTAAGCTCGTAAGATTCTGCTTCCGGCTTCTTGTTTGATTCTTGAAACTTCAAATCTTTAGCTTTTGGAGTTGAAAACTCTCTAAGCGTTAAGTGCTGAAGATCTTCAAGAAACGTAGTCATATCTGACACAAAAAATAAAAACAAAACACAAACAAAAGATCTATGACAGCAAAGTTGCTGAGTTAGTTTTAATAAAAAGAAACAAACACAAGAACTTAACAATGAACACAGAAACTAAATTAGAAAATCAAGATCGTAATTAGATATCTCTAAATAACTAGAACCAAATCTAAACACAGAATAAAGAACTAGCACACAATTAAAAAAACTATTAGCAAACAATTAGAACAAGATTAACACACAATTAGCAAACTAATCTCACTATTAAAACTAGTAGTAAAAAAAAGTTAATAAAAGATTTACAATAACTTAAACGATAAATATCCCCGGCAACGGCGCCAGAAAAGCTTGTTGACGGCACTTAAGCACGCCAAACCTTATACTACAAGCGCACAGTATCGCGGTAGCTTTTCCCCAGGATGAGTATCTTGGGTTTGTCAATCCAAGGATAATTACGTTTAAGCTACTATTAATCTAATATTAACTTAATTACTAACTAATTGCAATAGATCTAAACAAGTTTAAAAGGGAATAAGACTATTCTAATTATACTTCTAAACAAGCTCTAATTATATTATAAAAGAGATCTAAACTATAGCATAAAATGATAGAACAAGTATTAAGCTTTAAACGAGATAGATATGGTTTAACATGGCAAAAGGATCCACAAGAGATATGAGACAAACAACTTATGAACTAAGAACCACCTTGAAATAAGATCTATCAACAAGCATAGATTAAGCATGACCATGAATGTCAAAAGCTTACTCGAACCTTTCTCCAGCCCTACTGTCACTAGAACCAGTTAATCGACGAACTAGTAAACCCTAACCATCTCTAAGCATGAGTAGATTCAATCAACTAAGATAGATCTACTAAAAGAGCATGATAAATTTAGATGCTGGCCAGCGAATCATGCTAGAATTAAGCATTGCAAAGATATGGATCATAAGTCAAGCATAAACAAGAAGCTAGGTCTAAAAGACAAACATTATTGATCAAATCATCAAGGTTTTATCAAAGTAGCATAAGAAGTACGAGAAATTACTCGAGATACATCATGAACTTGAAGCATACTCGTCGAGATTGACTCAACGAACAACTGGAAGAAAGATGATCACGAACAGCCCTCGGGAGCCCCTGGGTCGGCCGACCAGACCCCTAGGGGTCGGCCGACCCCCTGGCTCCTGCCTCCTCTTGCTTCCTCCTTTCGCCGAGATGTCCTTCTCGCCGAGTTGAACGCTTTTGGCCCCCGAGCTCTGCCCTAGACTCTCGACTTACAATGAATTTGCGGTGGACAATGATGCCTCTCCCCTTGGGAGGCCATATATTTATACTCCGGAGAGTCCCCTATACATGGAAACTAATAGGTCGGTTCTAAGAGTCCTAAAATACCTAAAACACTTATTTCCAAGTATATATAAGTTTCCAAAAGAGTCCGGGACGTCCATATATTTCCTTGCTTGGAGATGAAGTCATTGATAGAGTCCTTCCCGAAATCACCTTTCCATATTCTGCAGCCTTTAGTAATTCGACCATAACTTCCTCATCTGAAGTCCAATAAATGCAAATTCGGACATTTTCGTATAGAGCTCGAAAAGTTCTACAACTTTGTCAATTGGACTTTCTTCATTTGACGTCGTTAAAGTTTCCAAATTTGGCCCACAAGGTGCAGCTGTCCTGAAATCCGAGAATATCTCGCGATTTATTTGGAGTTTGGATTGGACTCTTGATAAACCTTCCTTATCTTCATATTCTTCATATCTAAACAATCCTTAGCTTCTGGAATCTTCTCCATAATGGGCTTGGGCCTTTAATTGCTCTCTTTTAATTAATCATCTCTCCTCCTTGGACTTGTAGCATAATCCTTTCTTCGAGAAATCCTCAAAATATCACATTTATAACCTATTTTCCTGCAAAAATTAATATTGCACAAAAACAAAGAGCATTCTCGAAAACGGGGTTATTTGTTAGCAAAACAAGACTAAATCATAATATTAATCCCTGAAAATATATAAAATCATATAAAAATAGAGCATAATTTTAGTCAACATCTTGCGTCAACACTTATTGACTACAAATATAAGACAAATAAGCCTAACATTTTCCAAGACAATAGTGTAGGTAGCTCGGTGTTCTTCAAAGGTTTTATGAGTGCTGTACATGCAACCAAAATGGGATACAGATGGATTATTGGAAATGGAAAAAGAGTTAGGTTTTGGGAAGATAATTGGCTGGGCTCCTCAAGTCTAGCAATCCAGTATTGGAGCTTATATAGATATGTCAATGAGAAAAATCAGTCTGTAGCTGACTTGTGGGATGGTGTTAATTTGAAATGTACTTTTAGGAGAATGGGTGACGTTAACCTGATGGTGCTCTAGGAGGAAATCTGTCAACTTGCATCCACAATTAGTTTTAATGAGGAAGATGATGCATTAGTTTGGACCTTTACCTCAAAAGGGATATATAGTGTGCAGTCCTTATATAAAGTGGTAAATTTTAGAGGAGTTCAGATTGTTTTTGTCTGTGCCATCTAGGACCTCAAAATTCCTCCTAGAGTACAATATCATCTTTGGCTTATGAGTAAAAATAGGCTATTAACCCGTGATAATCTGAATAAGAGAAAGAAAGTGGAGGACCTCACCTGTCTCTTCTCTGAAGAACAGGAGACCGTGCACCACCTTTTTTTTGATTGTGTAGTTGTTAAACAGTTATGGTCTGTGTTGGCTAATATCTTTCATACACAAAGTTTGGACTCTCTAGAGGATGTAGGGAAATATTGGCTAAGCAATAAACGTAATGGTATATTTAATATTTGTACTTCAGCTGTTTTTTGGAGTATATGGAAACTTAGGAATGATATCTGTTTTCAGAGAACAATGTGGCAAAGTATGACTATACTTTTCCACAAAACAGCTGCAATGATTCTAAATTGGGAGCTCTTGTGCCCATCGGAGAAGGAGGAATTGAGAACAATGGCGATGCGGATCAAGAAGGAGGCAGCTCAGGTCCTCTGGCTCCCCAGTACATGATGGAGTCTAGCTGGGAGTTGCCAAGCAACTTGGAGACAAGCCTGAAGCAAGAGTTTTCCTTCTGATACGTCCCAGTTTATTACTGTATCGCGCCATGGCGTTGCCGTCCTGTAATAAGTTTTGAAGTTGTAGTCTTTGGCTCATAGCTAGGTAGCTGTAGCCCCTGGTTTAAGAACTCTCTCACTGTTCGCAGATGGTCATACCACCTGTTAAGCACTGTAAACTGTATATGGTCCGTTATGCTTTTTAATGGACGGGGGCACTGCCCTTTTATTCTAAAAAAAAACTCACCATCACGGTCAGGGCGCGGTCCCGGTATCGAGTGATGGGGAGCCTGGTCCGGCTGACGTACCGCCACGACTCCAACTACATCGTGCTCCTCAAAAGGACGCCCAACAGGGCCACCTGCTCTACCGCAAGCTAGCGTGCTGCCTGATATGGTGCCGATGTTCTCTTCTGGGCTCGAGTTTTTCACTTGATTCCCTGCAGGGCTAATATAGGAGAGGTGTTTTCATGATGTGGTGTAATCGGCGAAGTGACCACAAATCTGGAGAATTTATCAGTCAAGCCACAGCGCAAAAGATACAGTAGAAATGAAAACCGAAAAAGAAAAAGAAAAAAGTGAACAGAGTGTTTTTAGACGTGCCTTTTTTTTGCGACCGATTTTTCACGGTATTCGGCTGGCTATGATGACCCCGCGATACATATCACCTCCGCACAGTATTTCTTCTCTACTAATGAAACCGAACTTGGTTTAGTGATCGTGAATCGTGATGGGATTTTGGGATGAATGATCTGTCCCCGCGGGCCATGGGGACACGGTGTCGTGGACGATGCCCAAATCTCGGCTTTCGCCCGGAGCCCCGGATGGGACGTGGCGCCCGAACGCGCTGACACTCGCTAGCGTGCTTTCGGCATGCGCAGACCTCGGCGCGAGGCGGGGCAATCCACGGCTTCGGTCTCCGCCGCGGGGGCGTGATCGTGGGCGTTGCCTTGTGCTGGCCCCTGGCCTGTTGGGTGTGTAGTGCTAGGCACTGGGTAGTGCGCGACGAACAAAGCCACTGTCGTCTACAAGCTGTGAGGAGCAGAGCCTCAGAGGAGTTGTCGGCGTCGGAGGAGGCTGGAGAGGTTTTTTTTTTCACAGAGAAGTGGACACCGGCGGGGGGGGGGGGCACGGAATCTCTCAACTCTCAAGTCCAAGTCATGCCTGAATGCCTGATGTTGGGAGATGGGAGGACGCATGTGCTGTCAGGGAGAAGATGACTGCAATATGGTCTGGGAAAAAAAGTTGCTGCCTAATCATTCCTGGTGAAAACGGATCGGATACAAACGGATATCGCCGATACCACATTGGTTTTCATATTTTTGTTCGGATTCGGATTCGAATACGGATAGTGTCAACCATGGCGGATACGATACGGTTGGACGTCAGCATTATAAATATGCGGTTTCAATATTTGGAAACAGATACGGTATCGGATGTTGAATTTCCGGACTGAGATACGGACTGATTAAAACCCCTCTAAACGAATTCGGTAATGAATACGGTCGGAAAATATCCGTACCATTTTCATGACTGCTAATAATAGATTTAAGTGGGGGGCGGATCCAACAACGGGTGGCTGGGGCTTAAACCCTCCCACCGCCGCTCGAAGCATGGAGCCTCTCCTAACCCACCCTATAAATCCTATATAAATTGAAGTTTAGAAGGCTGGACTAAATGTAGAAGCATGGAGTCACTGAAGTCTAGAGGGATGGACTAAATGTAGAAAATAAGATGAAGAAACCCATACTATATCCTAGGACTAGGATATGTTTCTAGATTTGTGCTTATTGTTTGGATTTAGTTAGATTCGCATCATGTATTGGGGTTGACTGTAGTGAAACTTGAACTAAATTGCATCTCAATCCACCCAAACATATGTGGATTGGGGTAAATCCGATAACATCTAAACAAGGCCTAAGTATAGCAACAATTTTCGGATAACCCCACCTCCATTTTTCAAAAGGACAAGGCGGTGATATAGATGGGCACGACAAATTTAAGTTTTAAATATCCCTAAAAAACTCTATAAATGTAGATGAAATGATAATATAGATGCATACCGTAAAGTTTCAAGAACAAACTCGATTTCATTTACTAGATACAAGATTGACAAATCATGGACAAAAAGTGAAGAAAAAGGGAGAAAAAAATGCATGTGTCCTTTTCTGTCGGTTGCATTTGGTCACAAAATTCTACATGCCTCTGTCACAATTCCTCTACATCTATGGAATCTCCAAACTTATATGTTTTTATGTCGTTTACACTTAATACAATTCCTTCGTAGAGGTCACCATATACGTACAGCACCATCAGTGCTAGGTACAACTAACAATTCTTTCGTCCTCGCTTCGTGTCACAGACCCAAAATTATAAGAGCAAAAATCCGATAAGTAATCACCGAAGTGGCTAAGTATCGAACTCACACTCGTATAATCTAGAAGTTACTGAAATCTCTAAGGATTCCAAACCAACATCGCAACGTACCAAGATCGTACTGATTCGGTGCACCACATCGTTTGCCATCACAGATTTCAATGTAATATGAAACACCTTACCATTCATCGAAGATCAATTTAGTATTATAAACCAAATATAAAGTAGCGGAAGCAACATAGCTTTAAAACAAAATAGAAACCTTTTATTACAATGCCAGCTCTTAGTCATATTCCACAAAAGCATAACAGATAAGGTAAATAAGAATGATCATGCCCATGATCTCACTCCTCCGCTATGGCAGGAGCCATCCAACTTCTTGCAGTAACCATGATACATCACAACCTGCAACAATTTGGGAATAAACCCTGAGTACAGGAATGTACTCAGCTAGACTTACCCGTCATAAATTAAATTAAAAGACACCAAGGATCATGCAAGGCTTTAAAAGTGGAGCTGGCTTGACAAAATTTGCATAAAGGCATTTGTAGGGAATTATAAGTGTAACTTGCATCAAATTAAAACCTTCAATTATAAACTAGATTTGCATTTATGCTAAAACAAGTATAAAAATAAACAAGCATCCCTATGCGATTGGATCATGTCCAAACATCACCGTCAGGGTGATCAACACCATCATCATCATTAACCCATCATCATATCATTATTTATTTTTAGTTTGCTACATTGAAACCGTTCCGTCAAGTTCTCACTATCCAGGAGAGATGGCGATTCGAATCGATTACTACCCAGCTGGGGAATTATTCCTAAGACTCACCCCTGTTTTCCCCCGTCGAGGATCATTGGGTTACCTTTGGACTCATTCAAGTATCACGGTCCCAGCAAGCGCCACATTCTCGGGGATATCGCCTCGCCAGAACAGCGAAGGACTTTTAAACACCTTGCCCATCGACTATGCGACGACTCCCTTCTGAGCCGCACTTTATACTCACCGGGTTTCCGGCTTGAATAGAACTACTCGGCTTCGCGGTCGGCAACCTCAGGCCAGCCAGCTAAGTGATAGGTCGCGTTCAACGATTAGGAAGTGCTCCAAAGATCAAGTCCTTAATCGACTCAGACAGGACTACCGACTCCCAGGACCTCCTCGTCCTGTAGCCTCCACTTTCCTGCCCGGTCTCCCTAATTTTGTTTTACAAAAAATATCGGGTACACCCATGACACACCATATTCCATTTGTTTCAGGTATCCACCTATCTCTAGCAGGTGAAAACTTCACCTGACTTCTACCGTTTATTTGCATAACTAAGCAACTAGTCGATCTTACACTTAAACATAGGATTTCCGGGATTTATTTGGTGGACAAGGAGAGGAATATATGTGCAACAAGGGTTTTCAAACAACTCCTATCACTTAATGCATAAAACATCATAAAATACTCAACATAATTTAATTTGTAAAACATAGGAAGTTGAGAATGCTCCGGGGCTTGCCTGGAATTGGACTCAAGTCAATCAAGTTAGCCGCACCGTCTTGATGAGCATCTCCCATCTTAGTTCTTGCTTCTTCAGGTTGGACCACTAAACACCATCCTCAGGATTGGCTCCAACATTACATCATCCATGTCCTTCTCGCGATTCACCTAGCGTACCTAAATGAAATGCACAATGCATATGTATGAATGCGAGTAAAGACATGTATATAAATCATAACATAATTCATGCAAACAACTTCAACACAAGCACTTTCCAGATTTTGAACTGCACACAACCCAGTTACAAGAAAATTCATAACTGGAGCTACAGACATCGAAAATTATCAAACTTAGACTCTATGGAAAGCTTAGGAAATTCTCCATAAATCATTTTCAGCCATCACAGCAAGATTCCCAAAGTAAAACGGTTGAAATAGCAGAAGAACAGAAACTGTCCAGTGAGACTGCACGAAGGCAGATTTCTGAACTTTAACCAAAACAGCCATAACTCCTATAATATTAAGGCAATGGCCATCACAATTGGTCAGTAGCTAGATCAACAAGTTATGAACACTTTTTGTATTCAACTCAACCACAGAAAACATAGTCTAGGGGGAGTATTTAGCAATCTCCCCAAAACTGTCCAGATTGCCTAAAAATGAATTATAGACATCTATAATTATTTGAAAAGCATATCCAAGCCACGGCAAGCATACCAACAGTTTACATATGATATGTGAACACCAAAATAAGCAACATTTGCCCCCAAACAAAATTTATGTACCCTATTTCTTAATTTATTTTTTAAAAAAAGGCAAATAGGCACATATATAAGATCATGCATCTAAAGTGCACCATAAATTCTACAAAAAATTACAGCAGTTAGAATATGCTCCCAGGAGACTACTGTACAAATTTCATATCATTTGACCAAGTCCTTTTGGAGATATCGAAAATAACAAAACACATGATGCAAGGGAGCATAAATAGGAAAACCCATTTAGAGACACCCTATGCAGCTCAAACTTTTTCGTGGGGCTTCTCATGGCAAGAGAAGGGAGATCCCCAAAAATCACAGTTACAACACTTATAAATAATCTACTAGAATTTTCTAAAGTTTCCTTACATGCAAAGCAAGGAAAATCATAACTCTTTCATCCATCAATCAAAATGCATAAAAATTTAACCATAGCACACTCACAGCATACATAGGCCCTCATAAAAATTTCACAGCAATTGTAACACTATAACTTGAGATATGAATTTATCCCTATTTATCAAACATAAGTATAAACAGCACAAAATTTCTACAAAACACTATCATATTATCATCTATTCGCAAGGATTCCAAAAAGTCCTCATTTGCTATTTTACGATTTTAATACGAATTACTATGAATTTCCAAAGTGTCAGCTGATTAATGCATAAACGAAAAACAAAAATCACTTTGCATCAGGACCCCTGGACTTCCTAGCAAATTAATCGAGCCCATAAATGTAAATCTATGTGCCTTGGCATTTTTACATCATAAACCAGAAAAGAGTTTCTAATTCATTCTTACCCCTTTCTTCTTCCTCATCCCGTACATAGAGCAGGGACGGGAAGGGGCGTCGGGATCGGCTCGTCAGGACGCGGCCTGGGACCGGCAGGGAGACCAGCGGCCTGCAGGGCGGACCGTCCAGGCAGGGCACCATCGGGCTTCCTCCGCACCTGGCCTCGGCTCGTCCCAAAGCTATCCCGCGGTCACGCGACCGAGGGCGGGCGGCCGCAGAGGCATCGGCGGTCCGGCAGCGCAGGGCCACGCGCGCAGGTAGAGGGCTCACCGACGACGACACGCCCACGTGAAGTGCGTTTGCACGCAGCGCGGAGCAACGGCCACAGTAGAACGCGGCAGCAGCATGGCGAGCCCGGCCATGGCACTGTGCGCGGCGCACGGAGGCGAGCGAGGATGAGACAGGGCCGAGTGGACGAGAGAGGAGAGGTGATGCGCCTCGCCTCCTGCTGTTTCCCTATCGAGTGGAGAGGCAGGGACGAGGTGAGGTGGAGGGGCAGCTGTCGGCAATGGCTTGCTCGCGCTCTGGGAGGCAGACGCGCGAGGGCACGCGTCGCCCATAGGGGCATTCCACCGAACGGCTGGCATGCATCGATGTGGCCGATTCAAGCTCGATTTTGGGCCGCTTGCTGGCCGATTTAGCTCATGGGCCAAGAACAAAGATTGTCAAGCTCTGATCACTCTACAAATTCTATTAAGGGTGTATGTTCATTAGGCTCTCGAATTAAGAGATAATGAACTCCCCAAACAGCATTGTCAATGATTAATTGTTAATTGGAAACGAACGTCGAAACCTTGTCAACTCAGTTCAAATTGATCGCACCTTTTGATATGTTGTCGTCCAATAGGTTAACTTCAATCTTTGTTTATGGACAAACTCAAGTTGCTTAACAAAAATTGGAGAACACGAGACGTCAATCAGAATCGGCACTATAATTCCAATACTTAGAATTATTTCTAAGTCTGAAAGTTAGCAGCTGATTCGATTTCCATGCCTCGATTTGACAGGTTTAGAGAGAGAATTAGACTTGGGTCATTAAGCTAAGTTTGTTCCTCATGACTTGGACTTCACTCTTTGTTTAGGGCCAAACTTCATAACTAGCACAAAAGATGAAGTTTCACTTACGTTTAGGCAGCCTCATGATAACTCTTTAATTATAGGTTTTAGGCCAATAAGGGCATCGTCTTGACATTTGCTCAACATGAACCCTTCATGACTTTTGTTCATGAGCTAAAATAGAGTTGTTTGGGCAAGATTACATGACTTGGTTGATGACAAAAGATCTCATCCACTTCATAAAGCAAATTAAAAGTGTATGGCTCGTCATTTCATGTAACCTTTTAACTCTAAATTTCATGGAACGTTTCCACTCTTCCAAATAGATGGAAATGAGTGTGAAGCACATGAAATGATCTCCTTCAACATTACCTTGGCATATAGTTGAAAAGGTCAACATATAAGCAAAGGGATATCATCCAAGTTTAAGTCAAGGTTCATCTCTAGGGAATTGACCTTAGCACCTTGGTCACCACAATGGCATGATTGAGCTAAGATCCATTGCTTAGCTGATGTCAAACACCTAGGGTGTTACACTTCGCTTAAAAGGATTAACCCGGGAATGGTGGGATGGACTCTAGAAGCCTTATATATTGGTCTATCCCACTCTAAACAACCAAGGTGGGACTCAACTCTTCACAATATCTCATATCAACCACATGGGCCACTATGGGCCAAATGAGCCGGGTGTGACAGATCTACCAGACAATATGGTCATGAGAATGTGCCACACTGAGTTTAGTTAAATTTGCTAATAAGGTTCAGCTAAACCCTATACATTGATGAAGTTGGTATTGTGGCTACTCTTCCTAAAACCACAACACCATCCGTCTAAAACCCCAGACCAAAGTTGCAAATACCTCTTTATGAGCCTTGACACTATGTTGTTCTATTGTTTCTACTATTTTTTAGAGATCCGGTCACCAGAGCCTATATTTAGCAACACTTAACTCAGCACCAAGTATAATCTCTTGCCCTCTTTGGTACACATGATTCTTTCCTGATTCTATGTTTTTATTCTGCCAAATTTCTGTATGTTTTTTTAATCTTGCGCTCGAAGGAGGCCCGAGGCCCTTAGTATAAAATAAATACTTGGCCACCGAATGTAATTATCATGTGTGTATGCATTGTCTCTGCTCAAAAATATAATTATTGATAAAACG
The DNA here is from genome assembly GCA_022530915.1 of Paspalum notatum. Classification (NCBI taxonomy): domain Eukaryota; kingdom Viridiplantae; phylum Streptophyta; class Magnoliopsida; order Poales; family Poaceae; genus Paspalum; species Paspalum notatum. The sequence continues at coordinate 3,746,546 of CM039683.1, read as the reverse complement.
ATGGCTGAACGGTACTGTGAGTTTAGATCTTGAACCTGAGTGGATAGGGTTTTATTTGCATCACCAAAGATGTTTTGGCCCATCTTACATGCCCTCCCATTCTGCCACTTGAGCCCATGCTTTGGCATCGGTTCGAGATACAAAACCGATGCAACATGACTCAGTTTGCCTAGACTGAAGAGGGCGAAAATTAAACTTTTCCTAATCCTAAAACGTGTACACGCTAGTAAGTAGGAACCAATGAATATATTGCTTTTCCATACATGTACGCCGATGGGAGAAACTTAATTCAATACAGGTTTTGATCCATCCATTGTTGTTAACATATCAATTGTTGTGGGACTTGGAATCGAGGTTGGCTAGACTTGTTGGTAAGATGAACGAGTAAACCACACCATAGGAACGAAACCTCAAAAATATGCATCACCAAAGTTGTTCTGGCTCAACTTACATGCCCTCCTCTTCTGCCACTTGAACCCACGCTTCGGCATCGGGCCGAGATACAAAACCAGTGCATAATGACTCAGTTTGCCTAGACTGAAGAGGGCGAAAATTAACCTTTTTCCAAATTCAAAAACTTGTACACGCTAGTAAGTAGGAACCAATTAATATAATGCTTTTCCATATATGTAGGCCAAAGGGAGAAACTTAATTCAAGACAGGTTTTGGTCCATCCACTATTGTTAACATATCATTTGATGTGGGACTCGAAATCGAGGGTTGTTGGACTTGTTGGGAAGATGAATAAAGAAACCACACCATAGGAACGAAACTTCAAAAATATGCATCACCAAAGTTGTTTTGGCCTAATTTACATGCCCTCCTCTTCTGCCACTTGAGCCCACGCTTCGGCATTAGTCCGAGATACAAAACCAACGCAGCATGACTTAGTTTGCCCCGACTAAATAGGGCGAAAATTAAACTTTTTCCTAATCTGAAAATTTCTACACGCTAGTAAGTAGGAACCAATGAATATAATGCTTTTCCATATATGTAGGCCGATGGGAGAAACTTAATTCAATACAGGTTTTGATCCATCACTGTTGTTAACATATCAATTGTTGTGGGAATCGGAATCGAGGTTTGTTGGACTTTTTGGTATGACGAATGCGAAAACCACACCATAGGAATGATACCTCAATATGCATCACCAAAGTTGTTTTGGCCCAACTTACATGCCCAACTCTTCTGCCACTGGAGCCCACGCTTCAACATCAGTCCGAGATACAAAACCAGCGCAGCATGACTCAATTTGCCTAGACTGACTTGGGCGAAAATTAAACTTTCTCCTAATCCAAAAACTTGTACACGCTAGTAAGTAGGAACCAATGAATATAATGCTTTTCCATATTTGTGGGCCGATGGGAGAAACTAAATTCAATACAAGTTTTGATCCATCCACTGTTGTCAACATATTAATTGTTGTGGGACTCAGAATCGAGGGTTATTGGACTTGTTGGGAAGATGAATGAGGAAACCACACCATAGGGATGAAACCTCAAAAATATGTATCACCAAAGATGTTTTGGCCCAACTTACATGCCTTTCCCTTCTGCCACTTGAGCCCACGCTTTGGCATCGGTTCGAGATACAAAACCGACGCAGCATGACTCAGTTTGCCTAGACTGAAGAAGGCGAAAATTAAACTTTTCCTAATTCAAAAACGTGTACATGCTAGGAAGTAGGAACAAATGAATATATTGCTTTTCCACACATGTACGCCGATGGGAGAAACTTAATTCAATACAGGTTTTGATCCATCCACTGTTGTTAACATATCAATTGTTGTGGGGCTCGAAATCGAGGTTTGTTGGATTTGTTGGTAAGATGAATGAGGAAACCACACCATAGGAACGAAACCTCAAAAATATGCATCAACAAAGTTGTTTTGGCTCAACTTATATGCCCTCCTCTTCTGCCACTTGAGCCCACGCTTCGGCATCGGGACGAGATACAAAACCAGTGCATAATGACTCAGTTTGCCTAGACTGAAGAGGGTGAAAATTAACCTTTTTCCTAATTCAAAACCTTGTACACGCTAGAAAGTAGGAACCAATTAATATAATGCTTTTCCATATATGTAGGCAAATGGGAGAAACTTAATTCAATACAGGTTTTGGTCCATTCACTATTGTTAACATATCATTTGTTGTGGGACTCGAAATCGAGGGTTGTTGGACTTGTTGGGAAGATGAATAAAGAAACCACACCATAGGAACGAAACTTCAAAAATATGCATCACCAGAGTTGTTTTGGCCCAACTTACATGCCCTCCTCTTCTGCCACTTGAGCCGACGCTTCGGCGTCAGGCCGAGATACAAAACCAGCGCAACATGACTCAGTTTTCATAGACTGGAGAGGGCGAAGATTAAACATTTTCCTAATCGAAAACTTGTACACGCTAGTAAGTAGGAACCAATGAATATAGTGCTGTTCCATATAAGTAGGCCGATGGGAGAAACTTAATTAAATACAGGTTTTAGTCCATCCACTATTGTTAACATATCAATTGTTGTGGGACTCGGAATCGATGGTTGTTGGACTTATTGGTATGATGAATGAGAAAACCACACAATAGGACAGAAACCTCAAAAATATGCATCACCAAAGTTGTTTTGCCCCAACTTACATGCCCAACTCTTCTGCCACTGGAGCCCACGCTTCAGCATCAATCCGAGATACAAAACCAGCGCAGCATGACTCAATTTGCCTAGACTAACTTGGGCGAAAATTAACCTTTTTCCTAATCCAAAAACTTGTACACGCTTATAAGTAGGAACCAATGAATATAATGCTTTTCCATATATGTTGGCCGATGGGAGAAACTTAATTCAATACAGGTTTTGATCCATCCACTGTTGTTAACATATCAATTGTTGTGGGCCTCGGAATCGAGGTTTGTTGGACTTGTTGGTAAGATGAATGAGGAAACCACACCATAGGAACGAAACCTCAAAAATATGCATCACCAAAGTTGTTTTGGCTCAACTTACATGCCCTCCTCTTCTGCCACTTGAGCCCACGCTTCGGCATCAGTCCGAGATACAAACCAACGCAGCATGACTTAGTTTGCCCTGACTAAATAGGGCGAAAATTAAACTTTTTCCTAATCTGAAAATTTGTACACACTAGTAAGTAGGAACCAATGAATATAATGCTTTTCCATATATGTAGGCCGATGGGAGAAACTTAATTCAATACCAGTTTAAACCATCCACTTTCGTTAACATATCAATTGTTGGGGGACTCGGAATCGAGGGTTATTGGACATGTTGGTATGATGAATTAGGAAACCAGACCATAGGAACGAAACCTAAAAAATATGCATCACCAAAGTTGTTTTGGCCCAACTTACATGCCTTCCTCTTCTGCCACTTGAGCCCAAGCTTTGGCATCAGGCCGAGATACAAAACCAACGCAGCATGACTCAGATTACCTAGACTGAAGAGGGCGAAAATTAAACTTTTTCCTAATCCGAAAACTGTACACGCTAGTAAGTAAGAACCAATGAATATAATGCTTTTCCATATATGTAGGCCGACGGGAGAAACTTAATTCAATACCAGTTTTGATCCATCCACTGTTGTTAACATATCAATTGTTGTGGGACTTAGAATCGAGGGTTGTTGGACTTGTTGGTATGATGAATGAGGAAACCACACCATAGGAATGAAACCTCAAAAATATGCATCACCAAAGTTGTTTTGGCCCAACTTACATGCCCTCCTCTTCTGCCACTTGTGCCCATGCTTCGGCATCAGGATGAGATACAAAACCAGCACAGCATGACTCAGTTTGCCTGGACTGAAGACGGAGAAAATTAAACTTTTTCCTAATCCGAAAACTTGTACACGCTAGTAAGTAAAAAGCAATGAATATAATGCTTTTCCATATATGTACGCCGATGGGAGAAACTTAATTCAATACAGGTTTTGTTCCATCCACTGTTGTTAACATATCATTTGTTGTGGGAATCGGAATCGAGGGTTGTTGGACTTGTTGGGAAGATAAATGGGGAAAGCACACCATAGGAACGAAACCTCAAAAATATGCAACACCAAATTTGTTTTGGCCCAATTTACATGCCCTCCTCTTCTGCCACTTCAGCCCACGCTTTGGCATCAGTTCGAGATACAAAACCAACGCAGCATGACTCAGTTTGCCTAGACTGTAGAGGGCGAAAATTAAACTTTTTCCTAATCTAAAAACTTGTACACGCTAGTAAGTAGGAACCAATGAATATAATGCTTTTTCATATATGTAGGCCGATGGGAGATACTTAATTCAATACAGGTTTTGATCCATCCGCTGTTGTCAACATATCATTTGTTATGGGACTCAGAATTGAGGGATGTTGGACTTGTTGGTATGATGAATGATGAAACCACACCATAGGAATGAAACCTCAAAAATATGCATCACCAAAGTTGTTTTGGCCCAACTTACATGCCCTCCTCTTCTGCCACTTGAGCCCACGCTTCGGCATTTGTCCGAGACACAAAACCAACGTAGCATGACTTAGTTTGCTCAGACTAAAGAGGGCGAAAATTAAACTTTTCCTAATCTAAAAATTTGTACACGCTAGTAAGTAGGAACCAATGAATATAATGCTTTTCCATATATGTTGGCCGATGGGAGAAACAAAATTCAATGCCAATTTAAACCATCCACTTTGGTTAACATATCAATTATTGTGGGACTCGGAATCGAGGGTTGTTGGACATGTTGGTATGATGAATTAGGAAACCATACCATAGGGGCGAAACCTCAAAAATATGCATCACCAAAGTTGTTTTGGCCCAACTTACATGCCTTCCTCTTCTGCCACTTGAGCCCAAGCTTTGGCATCAGGCTGAGATACAAAGCCAGCGCAGCATGACTCAGATTGCCTAGACTGAAGAGGGCGAAAATTAAACTTTTTCCTAATCCGAAAACAGTACACGCTAGTAAGTAAGAAATTGTAACACCCTAGTTTAAATTCCAACACTTCACAATAAACTTCGAGCAATTTATTTAATTTTCCTAAGGTTTGTATGTTTAGTTTGCATTTAACAGGTTTTATTTAAAATAAATACTAGAATAAAATTTATCATAGGCCCAACTTTCTTGTGCATTACATGCTGGTGCATTGTCTCTTGTTTGCTTGAATTAAGGATTCAAATTCAAATTCATTTGAATTTTAGAACCATTAATATCTCCATTCAAAGGAATTCAAAATCAGAAAAAAAAAGAAAGGGGAGAGAGCCAGGCCGACCGGCCAGCCCAACCCGCGCCCCCTCTCTCCCGCCTGGGCCCCGGCCCGGCCGAACCGCCGCCCCCTTCTCCCCGCTAGGGCTCGGCCCGGTCGCCTCGCGCCCCTTCCCGCCTGGGCCGGCTTCCGGCCCACCCAGCCGCGCCGCTCCGCTCCCAGCGCACCGGCCCGCGGCGCCTTCCCCTCCCTCACGCCGCTGATCGCCCGGTCCCACCTGGCAGATCCTTCTCCCACCTCCCGCCGGAAATCTCGCGCGCCTTCCTTCCTCCGCTCGGCCATGTCAGTGCCCGAGCCTTGAAGGCCGAGTCAAATCCGCGTCCCGCTCCCTCCCTTAATCGTTCCGCCATCAATCCCTAAGGTCTCGCGACCCATTTACTCCCCTTCCTTCCGTGCGCCGCGGCGAGTTCAAAACGCTGGTCACCCCCTCTCGTCCGACGCCCTCGGCTCGCTAGAACCCCATAAAACCCAACCCCGAGCATCGCCCTGGGTTTCCTCCGCCACACCCCAGAGCAATTCCTCTTCCGTGCCCCGACGCGTCCGCATTTCACCGCCGGAGTTCCGCCCTGGTGAGCCACCGCAACGCCAAATTCGTCGCCGTTGCTCCCTCTCCGAGCGCTTTAACTCCTTCATCGCTTTCGCAGGTGGCTCACGAAACTTCCCCACCGGCCCTAGGCGCCCCGGAGCCGCTCTAGCCCGCCATCCCGCGACGCCGAACCTCGCCGTCCGCTTTCTCCCGTCGCCAACCCTCCTTCGGTCATCTCCCGACGAATCCAAACCCTCGGTGAGCTTCGCCATGCCTCTCTCCCCCTCCTGAGCTTGCTCTAGGCCAGCACGGCGAGCCCTAGGCCCCGGCGTGCGCCGCGCCGGCGAGCCACCGCCGCACGGGACGGACTCCGCCGCGGAGGGTGGTCACCGCCGGCGCCAAAACCCCCTTCCGATCTGGACCCTTGGATCCAGAGTGCACGGCCGTGATTAGAACACAGCGTACCCCTTCGCGGTCCAATCAGAACGCGCCACGTCGCCCTTTCACGTTTTAACTCCGATTTGAGTGATTCTTGCGCTCACACGACCGTAGAAACATGTAGAATGTTTTTAGTACAGTTTTATCTTCTGTTTTTATGATATGATGTACTGTTTCTCACCTTTGAGTAATTGTTTGCATGTATGTATGCGTGGAAATGCTTGTACGTTGCCGTGAACGTGGTTAGACGGTGAGCAGTTTGTTGGTGATGAAGAGCAGCAGTTTGAGGGTGTTGAGCAGCAGACTCAAGACCAGTTTGAGCAAGGCAAGTATAACATGGACACAACCCAATAACCACTAAATCACTTCATATGCATGTGTCTAATTTTGTATGCCAATAAGGACCGTACCTAGCTTCTTTTATCGATATGTTACCTATGGGTTGCTTGTTGGTTAAGTTTTGCTAGTTGCTGCGCGAACTCATTTATCCTTGTTAATAATCTTGTTAATGGATCTATGCAATCAAATCTTGAGCTTGACCCTCTGTGGTTCATGTTCCTTTAAAAATGGCTTTTTAGCAACTTGGTTTAGGGGGCATGAGCAGGTGTTTTGCTTATGGCCACTCTCCTTAAGGACCGGTTCTCAAAGCGACAACCTGGGATAACAGTGCTACCATGAGACTGGAATGGGACGGTCTTGGCTAATTAATTAGGTTGCATTGGTTTGGGGGTAACTTACCGACGGGGCAAGAGGGGAGGTGAGCTTCTGTGGCCCTCGCGCTACTTGGGTTGAGTGCGTTTATCTCCCCTTGAGGATTGCTCCACAGCTGCGGACCCTGAAACCTTAGCGGTTACACCTTACCAACGTGATCTTTGTAAAGGCCTCGTAGTGTGCTTGCTAGCCATCTCATCTACGGTAATGTGGTGGACCACTAGCGTAGCCCACGACTCATGGGTAAAGATGTACGACCTCTCGAGAGTGTAAAACTGACATGTCAGCCGTGCTCACGGTTATGAGCGGCCCAGATCCTTAATGCAGATTAGTGGTTCTGTTGGGTTTTGAAAGTGGTTCTTATGTTAATGTTGTTGTTTAAATCTTTTATGCTATACCTTGGGTTAATGGTTTATCAACTCACCTGTAGTAATTAGACGCTTAATAAAACTTGACCAACTAAAAGCTCATGCTAAGTGTCAGCCAACCCTAGATGCCTCATAGTTCATGTTGTGCTTGTTGAGTATGAAATACTCACGCTTGCTTTAATTTAAACCTACTGTTGGCTGGAACCCAACCGCTGCTCAGCTCCAGAAGACTTCGAAGAGTATGTTCAGGACTTCAACGAGTTCTAGGCGTACCGGTCCACCAGTCGACGTCCCTGTGGCGGCTCGTTCATCTTCGTTTACGCTTCCGCTATGACTCTGGTTTAAAGACATGTTGTCTTATTGTAATAAAGTGATGTTATACTCTATGTAAACGTTTTAATTATCGTTATGCACGTTCTGTGATGTCACTATTGTCATGATATATGTGAGACACGTTTCTGGCACATATATGTTGTTCCGGTTCCGTTGGTTGAGAACTGGGCGTGACAGAAATAATGAATATAATGCTTTTCCATATATGTAGGCCGATGGGAGAAACTTAATTCAATACTAATTTTGATCCACCCACTGTTGTTAACATATCAATTGTTGTGGAACTCAGAATCGAGGGTTGTTGGACTTGTTGGTATGATGAATGAGGAAACCACACTATAGGAACGAAACCTCAAAAATATGCATCTCCAAAGTAGTTTTGGCCCAACTTACATCCCTCCTCTTCTGCCACTTGAGCCCACGCTTCGGCATCAGTCCGAGATACAAAATCAACGCAGCATGACTCAGTTTGCCTAGACTGAAGAGGGCGAAAATTAAACTTTTTCCTAATCCGAAAACTTGTACACGCTAGTAAGTAGGAACCATCGAATTTAATCCTTTTCCATATATGTAGAATGATGGGAGAAACTTAATTCAGTACAGGTTCTGATCCATCCGCTGTTGTTAACATATCAATTGTTGTGGGACTCGGAATCGGGGGTTGTTGGACTTGTTGGTATGATGAATGAGGAAACCAAACCATAGGAACAAAACCTCAAAAATATGCATCACCAAAGTTGCTTTGGCCCAACTTACGTGCCCTCCTCTTCTGCCACTTGAGCCCATGCTTCGGCATCAGGATGAGATACAAAACCAGCGCAGCATGACTCAGTTTGCCTGGACTGAAGAGGGAGAAAATTAAACTTTTTCCTAATCCGAAAACTTGTACACGCTAGTAAGTAGGAACCAATGAATATAATGCTTTTCCATATCTGTACGCCGATGGGAGAAACTTAATTCAATACCAGTTTAAACCATCCACTTTTGTTAACATATCAATTGTTGTGGGACTCGGAATCGAGGGTTGTTGGACATGTTGGTATGATGAATTAGGAAACCAAACCGTAGGAACGAAACCTCAAAAATATGCATCACCAAAGTTGTTTTGGCCCGACTTACATGCCCTCATCTTCTGCCACTTGAGCCCACGCTTCGGCATCAGGACGAGATACAAAACCAGCGCAGCATGACACAGTTTGCCTAGACTGAAGAGGGCGAAAATTAAACTTTTCCTAATCCAAAAACTTGTACACGCTAGTAAGTAAGAACCAATGAATATAATTCTTCTCCATATATGTAGGCCGATGGGAGAAACTTAATTCAGTACCAGTTTTGATCCATCCACTGTTGTTAACATATCAATTGTTGTGGGACTCAAAATCGAGGGTTGTTGGACTTGTGGCTATGATGAATGAGGAAACCACACCATAGGAACGAAACCTCAAAAATATGCACCACTAAAGTTGTTTTGGCCCAACTTACATGCCCTCCTCTTCTGCCACTTGAGCCCATGCTTCGGCATTAGGCCGAGATACAAAACCAGCTGTCACACCCCAAATTTTCCAATTTGGAATGTGACACTTTTGGCTTGAATTAATACAGTGAATTTCTTGAATATTTAAAATTTTGTCAAGCAGTTATATATTTGCATAGATATTTAGTGTAGGAAATAATTATTTTGTAAAGAGACCAAATATAATCTATGTTATAATAATATATGTGTTGCATTCATGCTGGTTCACATGATGTTTTTGAGTGATAAAGATTTTCTAAATGAGTTTAAACTACAAGTAACCTTTTCTGGAAACTTTCTAGATTTTCCTAGAAGCTTTTCTTGTTTTCTGTAGAGCACAATCCATTTATTGGAAGCTCTTAAGAACCTTTCCATGAGCTCTAAATATTTTATTTGGGTTCATTAGGTCCAAAACTATATCTGGGATTTTTTTTTCTAGAATTTTTTAGACTGTCGGGATATTTTTCGAACTTCAAGTATTGATCGTAGAATTATCTAGATTTATTTTAATTCCGAAAATAAATAATTCGGAATTTACTTGGGCTTTCTGCATTTAAATATGCTGGAATTTTAATAAACCCCGAAGGCCCATTTATGGGTTCTCTAATGGGCTTTAAACTCACTAAACCCATTAGTGAAGTTAGGAGATGTAAATCAATTAGTACCACCTTCCTAGTTGACGCGCATCTACCAGGTCTTCTCCCTATATAATAAACCCAACCCCTCCTCTAAACGGCACATAAAAATATAGACTACTCTATGGAGGCCCGGAAGCTTGGGAGCCCTAAGATAGTCTATAGCTTTTCTCCGACTCCGATGGGTGTCTCTATTGCCGGTAAATTTCCTCTCCTCTAAATATTCAAGCAAAGTCTATTTCTCCCCCTCCTTTCTTTCTTTTCCCTTTTGGCCTAAGAGCGAGTAGTGCAATGGCCTGCTCTTTCCTCTTTGTAGGCATGGCCTAAGCTGGGAAGCAGCCCCTGCTCTCTCTCCAGCTTTGCATCGGCAGCAGTAGCAAGCTAGCATAGCAGCTCTTCCTCTCGTTTTGGCCTTGACCCAGAACAGCAGCAGCATCCCAGGTCTCTTTCTCGCATTGCATTGGCAGCCGCAGCAGTCAACCAGAGCAGATCATTGAAGCTCCGGCGATTGCTCACCGGAGTTGTGCTGCCGCCGCGCCCCATCGTCGTCCGCCCTCGGCCGATGCGCCGCCGCGCAGACCTCCTCGCCCGCTTCACCGCACCGCGCCGTTGTTCCCGCGCCTCCTCCCGCCAGCCTAAGGCCGCCGGAGCCACAAGTTCGTGGATCACCGGCGATCCTTCGCCGCCGCGGCGGCCAAACCCATCGCCGCCGTCGTCTCCCCCTCCACATCTATTCCAGGCCATCCGATCTAGATCCAACGGCCCGGAAGCGCCCGCGAATCCGGTCAAACCAGTCAGCGTGGCAATGTTGCTAAAGAGCCCTTAATGTTTCCATAAATTAGCCCATAATCCAAATCCGTTACGTCTGGGTCCAAGTTTTCACGGTTTAGCCCTGGAGTTTTCAAATATATTTCAAAATAGCCCTTTCATCTTGATTTATTCATATCTTTTGCGTTTTAGATCCGTTTTGGTCCATTCAAGTTGCGTTAGATTTGTAATAATGAATTCTACGCTTTTGTGTTCATGTTAACCATATTATGTGTTTCTAATGTTAAACATAAACATTAATTAGATTAATGTTACTTCCATTACTTTTCCAAATAAAGACAATGTAAGGTTTAATCTTGGTTTTTCTTAAACTCTTGTTAATTTGGATAAATTATTCTATGATGCTTTCCAACTAAAAGACATTTAGGTTTAAACCTCGGTTTTTAATGGTTTTATTAAAATGTATGTTAACTTGATTAATTATTTTATGAACATAATTTATATGAGATTTTTATTAAATAATTAAGTATGACTAGTTTCAACCACGGTTTTCATTACAATATGAATTAATGTTAACTTGGTTATTTCCCAAAAATATCCATCTACCTTATTTTGTAAACTAAAAATAAAATGTAGCTTATAGTCTTCTCTGTTGACAAACAATGCAAATCTTCCGTTAGTTGTCTCTTCTCTACCCTAGCCTTATTTTCAGTGTGTCTTTCGTTAATGTGACCGTAGCAACGAGCCCTCTCTTTTAACATGTTTTATAAAACTTTTCTTCTGAATGGTGTATTGTTTCTTATGCATATATGTTTGTTTGCTTTGTATGTTGTATGTCTTGTCGCGTAAAGAATGAGTGTTGCACATGACGTTTCAAGATCAACACAAGAGTTATAGTGGTCGTGGTTTGTGAAGAACAAGTTCTCTAAGTTCTACAGTTGGTTCTTTGAGCAGCTATATATTTGGGAATAAAGGCAATTATTCTTTGACCTATGTCCTATTTACTTTAATCACATGATCTAGAGCCTAAATTTGCATGTTCCTATTAAGGATGACTAGCTTGATATTCCTTTACATGTCTATAAACCTGGGAGGGCTGTAATGTTGTAAATTAATTGCTACCGCTCAACTTATTATTACTCATGTTGCTAATTTTGATTAAATAATGATGCAATAATGATAAAAGCTTGGTTACTTTGCAACATGGGGACTTGAGCATGTTTTGTTGGTTTGCTCAAGTACTTCGCCCTAAGGATCGGTTCGCCGAGCGACCACCCAGGAAAACAGTGCAACCACAAGAGATGGAATGGGACATCCTTGACTGATTAATTAGATGAACTGGAGTTTTGGCCTGCTTCCCTGAAACATGGCGTATGAGGGGTCTGGGGGATATGGGACTTTGCCCTTTGCCATCGTGGTTAATCACCCTTTGGAACGGAACTCCCATATCTTTAGTTAACTGGAGTAACCTGTAACGGGCATGCCACGACTCTAGGAATTCTTTGTAAAAGTCTCGTAATGAAACCCTGCCGATTCATCAAAGGATAGTGAATATATGAGGTTTGGCCACCTCTTGGCATATGGGAATCATGGTTTGCGGGTAAAGATGTACAACCTCTCGAGAGTGTTTAAAACTGATATATCAGCCGTGCTCACGGTTATGAGCGGCCTGGACCCTCACAGATTAGAGTTTTCAAAGAAAATGGCTCATGATGATAATGGTGAGGACAGTGATGATGACAGTGGTGATGATGGTAATTGTGGCAGTTACGACAATGGTTGATACTCAATTATTTTATTTACTTATAATATTTCAGTTATGGGATGGGTTATGCTAATCATTGCTAGTAATAAAACTTGACCAACTAAAAGCAACCGCTGTGCCTGTCCACTATAAAGCTAGTCCACTTTTATCCTAAACGGAATACTTGCTGAGTGCGCCACGTACTCACCCTTGCTATCCCAAACCTATAGTTCTTCTCTATACAAGTTGATGATGATATGAAGACGGAGTGGATCCAGAAGTTTACAATGTGTTTAGGCGTACGTGCCCCCAGTCAACTTTCTTGTGAAGATGGAGTTCCGCTACGAGATAGAAGTTCCGCTACACTCTGATATATTGACCTTTGTGTCAAATGTAAGTTTTATACGCTTATATAATGCACTGTCTCTTGATATTCACGAATTAAGTCGGCTGTATGTGTGGGAAATAGATCCTGGGCACACATATAGTGTCATCTGGTTTTGTTTATAAAACCGGGTCTGACACCAGCGCAGCATGACTCAGTTTGCCTAGACTAAAGAGGGCGAAAATTAAACTTTTTCCAAATCTAAAAACTTGCACACGCTAGTAAGTAAGAACTAATGAATATAATGCTTTTCCATATATGTAGGCCTATGGGAGAAACTTAATTCAATACAGGTTTTGATCCATCCGCTGTTGTTAACATATCAAATGTTGTGGGACTCGGAATCGAGGGTTGTTGGACTTGCTGGGAAGATGAATGACAATACCACACCATAGGAACGAAACCTCAAAAATATGCATCACCAAAGTTGTTTTGGCCCAACTTACATGCCCTCCTCTTCTGCCACGTGAGCCCACGCTTCGGCATCAGTCTGAGATACAAAACCAATGCAGCATGACTCAGTTTGCCTAGACTGAAGAGGGCGAAAATTAAACTTTTTCCTAATCCGAAAACTTATACACGCTAGTAGGTAGGAACCAATGAATATAATGCTTTTTCATATATGTAGGCCGATGGGAGAAACTTAATTCAATACAGGTTTTGATCTGTCCACTGTTGTTAACATATCAATGTTGTGGGACTCGGAATCGAGGGTTGTTGGACATGTTGGTATGATGAATGTGGAAACCACACCATAGGAAAGAAACCTCAAAAATATGCATCACCAAAGTTGTTTTGGCCCGACTTACATGCCCTCATCTTCTGTGCCCACGCTTCGGCATCAGGACGAGATACAAAACCAGTGCAGCATGACACAGTATGCCTAGACTGAAGAGGGCGAAAATTAAATTTTTTCCTAATCCAAAACCTTGTACACGCTAATAAGTAAGAACCAATGAATATAATACTTCTCCATATATGTAGGCTGATGGGAGAAACTTAATTCAATACCAGTTTAGATCCATCCACTGTTGTTAACATATCAATTGTTGTGGGACTCAAAATCGTGGGTTGTTGGACTTGTTGCTATGATGAATGAGGAAACCACACCATAGGAACGAAACCTCAAAAATATGCACCACCGAAGTTGTTTTGGCCCAACTTACATGCCCTCCTCTTCTGCCACTTGAGCCCATGCTTCGGCATCAGGCCGAGATACAAAACCAGCGCAGCATGACTCAGTTTGCCTAGACTAAAGACGGCGAAAATTAAACTTTTTCCAAATCCAAAAACTTGTAGGCCTATGGGAGAAACTTAATTCAATACAGGTTTTGTTCCATCCACTGTTATTAACATATCATTTGTTGTGGGACTTGGAATCGAGGGTTGTTGAAATTATTGGGAAGATGAATGACGAAACCACACCATAGGAACGAAACCTCAAAAATATGCATCACCAAAGTTGTTTTGGCCCAATTTACATGCCCTTCCCTTCTGCCACTTGAGCCCACGCTTCGACATCAATCCGAGATACAAAACCAGTGCAGCATGACTCCGTTTGCCTAGACTGAAGAGGACAAAAATTAAACTTTTTCCTAATCCAAAAACTTGTACACGCTAGTAAGTAGGAACCAATGAATATAATGATTTTCCATATATGTACGCCGATGGGAGAAACTTAATTCAATACAGGTTTTGATCCATCCGCTGTTGTTAACATATCAAATGTTGTGGGACTCAGAATTGAGGGTTGTTGGACTTGTTGGGAAGATGAATGAGGAAACCACACCATAGGAAAGAAATCTCAAAAATATGCATCACCAAAGTTGTTTTGGCCCGACTTACATGCCGTCATCTTCTGCCACTTGAGCCCACGCTTCGGCATCAGGACGAGATACAAAACCAGCATAGCATGACTCCGTTTGCCTAGACTGAAGGGGGCGAAAATTAAACTTTTTCCGAATCCAAAAACTAGTACACGCTAGTAAGTAGGAACCAATGAATATAATGCTTTTCCATATATGTAGGCCGATGGGAGAAACTTAATTCAAAACAGGTTTTGATCCATCCGCTGTTATTAACATATCAAATGTTGTGGGACTCGGAATCGAGGGTTGTTGGACTTGTTGGGGAGATGAATGAGAAAACCACATCATAGGAAAGAAACCTCAAAAATATACATCACCAAAGTTGTTTTGGCCCAGCTTACATGCCCTCCTCTTCTGCCACGTGAGCCCATGCTTTGGCATCAGTCCGAAATACAAAACCAACGCAGCATGACTCAGTTTGCCGAGACAAAAGAGGGCGAAAATTAAACTTTTTCCTAATCCAAAAACTTGTACACGCTAGTAAGTAGGAACCAATGAATATAATGCTTTTCCATATATGTAGGCTGACGGGAGAAACTTAATTCAATACAGGTTTTGATCTGTCCACTGTTGTTAACATATCAATTGTTGTGGGGCTCAGAATCGAGGGTTGTTGGACATGTTGGAATGATGAATGAGGAAAACACACCACAGGAAAGAAACCTCAAAAATATGCATCGCCAAAGTTGTTTTGGCCCAACTTACATGCCCTCTTCTTCTGCCACATGAGCCCGCGCTTCGGCATCAGGATGAGGCACAAAACCTGCATAGCATGACTCAGTTTGCCTAGACTGAAGAGGGCGAAAATTAAACTTTTCCTAATCCGAAAACTTGTACACGCTAGTAAGTAAGAACCAATGGATATAATGCTTTTCCATATATGTAGGCCGACGGGAGAAACTTAATTCAATACAGGTTTTGTTCCATCCACTGTTGTTAACATATCAATTGTAGTGGGACTCGGAATCAAGGGTTGTTGGATTTGTTGGTATGATGAATGAGGAAACCACACCATAGGAAAGAAACCTCAAAAATATGCATCACCAAAGTTGTTGTGGCCCGACTTACATGCCTTCATCTTCTGCCACTTGAGTCCACGCTTTGGCATCAGGACGAGATACAAAACCAGCGCAGCATGACTCAGTTTGCCTAGACTGAAGAGGGCGAAAATTAAACTTTTTCCTAATCCGAAAACTTGTACACGCTAGTAAGTAAGAACCAATGAATATAATGCTTTTCCATATATGAAGGCCGATGGGAGAAACTCAATTCAACACCAGTTTTGACCCGTCCACTGTTGTTAACACATCAATTGTTGTGGGACTCGGAGTCGAGGGTTGTTGGACTTGTTGAGAAGATGATTGAGGAAACCACACCATAGGAACGAAACTTCAAAAATATGCATCACCAAAGTCGTTTTGGCCCAATTTACATGCACTCCTCTTCTGCCACTTGAGCCCATGCTTCAGCAACAGTCCGAGATACAAAACCAGTGCAGCATGACTCCGTTTGCCTAGACTGAAGAGGGCAAAAATTAAACTTTTTCGTAATCCAAAAACTTGTACATGCTAGTAAGCAGGAACCAATGAATATAATGCTTTTCCATATATGTAGGCCGATGGGAGAAACTTAATTCAATACAGGTTTTGATCCATCCGCTGTTGTAAACATATCAAATGTTGTGGGACTCAGAATCGAGGGTTGTTGGACTTGTTGGGAAGATGAATGAGAAAACCACACCATTGGAACGGAACCTCAAAAATATGCATAACCAAAGTTGTTTTGGCCCAACTTACATGCCCTCCTCTTCTGCCACGTGAGCCCATGCTTCGGCATTAGTCCGAAATACAAAACCAACGCAGCATGACTCAGTTTGCCTAGACTGAAGAGGGCGAAAATTAAACTTTTCCCTAATCGAAAACTTGTACGATGAATGAGAAAACCACACCATAGGAACGAAACCTCAAAAATATGCATCACCAAAGTTGTTTTGGCCCAACTTACATGCCCTCCTCTTCTGCCACGTGAGCCCACGCTTCGGCATCAGTCCGAAATACAAAACCAACGCAGCATGACTCAGTTGGCCTAGACTAAAGAGGGCGAAAATTAAACTTTTTCCTAATCCGAAAGCTTGTACACGTTAGTAAGTAGGAACCAATGAATATAATGCTTTTCCATATATGTAGGCCGATGGGAGAAACTTAATTCAATACAGGTTTTGATCCATCCACTGTTGTTAACATATGAATTGTTGTGGGACTCGGAATCGAGGGTTGTTGGACATGTTGGTATGATGAATGAGGAAACCACACCATAGGAAAGAAACCCCAAAAATATGCATCACCAAAGTTGTTTTGGCCCAACATATATGCCCTCAACTTCTGCCACTTGAGCCCACGCTTTGGCATCAGGACGAGATACAAAACCAGCGCAGCATGACTCAGTTGCCTAGACTGAAGAGGGTGAAAATTAAACTTTTTCCTAATCCAAAAACTTGTACACGCTAGTAAGTAAGAGCCAATGAATATAATGCTTTTCCATATATGTGGGCCAATGGGAGAAACTTAATTCAATACCAGTTTTGATCCATCCACTGTTGTTAACATCTCAATTGTTGTGGGACTCGGAAATGAAGGTTGTTGGACTTGTTGGTATGATGAATGAGGAAACTACACCATAGGAACGAAACCTCAGAAATATGCATCACCAAAGTTGTTTTCGCCCAACTTACATGCCCTCCTCTTCCGCAAAGATACAAAACCAGTGCAGCATGACTCAGTTTGCCTAGACTGAAGAGGGCAAAAATTAAACTTTTTCCTAATCCAAAAACTTGTACACGCTTGTAAGTAGGAACCAAAGAATATACTGCTTTTCCATATGTGTAGGCCGATGGGAGAAACTTAATTCAACACAGGTTTTGTTCCATCCACTGTTGTTAACATATCATTTGTTGTGGGACTTGGAATCGAGGGTTGTTGGACTTGTTGGGAATATGAATGAGGAAACCACACCATAGGAATGAAACCTCGAAAATATGCATCACCAAAGTTGTTTTGGACCAACTTACATGCCCTCCACTTCTGCCATTTGAGCGCATGCTTTGGCAACAGGCCAACATACAAAACCAGCGCAGCATGACTCAGTTTGCCTAGACTGAAGAGGGCGAAAATTAAACTTTTTCCTAATCTGAAAACTTGTACACGCTAGTAAGTAAGAACCAATGAATATAATGCTTTTCCATATATGTAGGCCGAAGGGAGAAATTCAATTCAACACCAGTTTTGACCCATCCACTGCTGTTAACGTATCAATTGTTGTGGGACTCGGAATCGGGGGTTGTTGGACTTGTTGGGAAGATGAATGAGGAAACCACACCATTGGAACGAAACCTCAAAAATATGCATCACCAAAGTTGTTTTGGCCCAATTTACATGCCCTCCTCTTCTGCCACTTGAGCCCACGCTTCGGCAACAGTCCGAGATACAAAACCAGTGCAGCATGACTCCGTTTGCCTAGACTGAAGAGGGCGAAAATTAAACTTTTTCCTAATACAAAAACTTGTACACGCTAGTAAGTAGGAACCAATGAATATAATGCTTTTCCATATATGTAGGCCGATGGGAGAAACTGAATTCAATACAGGTTTTGATCCATCTGCTGTTGTTAACATATCAAATGTTGTGGGACTCGGAATCGAGGGTTGTTGGACTTGTTGGGGAGATGAATGAGAAAACCACACCATAGGAACGAAACCTCAAAAATATGCATCACCAAAGTTATTTTGGCCCAACTTACATGCGCTCCTCTTCTGCCACGTGAGCCCACGCTTCGGCATCAGTCCGAATTACAAACGCAGCATGACTCAGTTTGCCTAGACTGAAGAGGGCGAAAATTAAACATTTTCCTAATCCGAAAACTTGTACACGGTAGTTAGTAGGAACCAATGAATATAATGCTTTTCCATATATGTAGGCCGATGGGAGAAACTTAATTCAATACTGGTTTTGATCCATCCACTGTTGTTAACATATCAATTGTTGTGGGGCTCAGAATCGAGGGTTGTTGGACATGTTGGAATGATGAATGAGGAAAACACACCATAGGAAAGGAACCTCAAAAATATGCATCACCATAGTTGTTTTGGCCCAACTTACGTGCCCTCTTCTTCTGCCACTTGAGCCCGCGCTTCGGCATCAGGATGGGATACAAAACCAGCACAGCATGACTCAGTTTGCCATGACTGAAGAGGGCGAAAATTAAACTTTTTCCTAATCCGAAAACTTACACGCTAGTAAGTAAGAACCAACGAATATAATGCTTTTCCATATATGTAGGCCGATGGGCAAAACTTAATTCAATACAGGTTTTGATCCATCAACTGTTGTTAACACATCAATTGTTGTGGGACTCGGAATCGAGGGTTGTTGGACATGTTGGTATGATGAATGAGGAAACCACACCATAGGAAAGAAACCTCAAAAATATGCATCACCAAAGTTGTTTTGGCCCAACTTACATGCCCTCCTCTTCTGCCACGTGAGCCCACGCTTTGGCATCAGTGCGAGATATAAAACCAATGCAGCATGACTCAGTTTGCCTAGACTGAAGAGGGCGAAAATTAAACTTTTTCCTAATCCGAAAACTTGTGCACACTAGTAAGTAAGAACCAATGAATACAATGCTTTTCCATATATGTAGGCCAATGGGAGAAACTTAATTCAATACCAGTTTTGATCCATCCATTGTTGTTAACATATCAATTGTTGTGGGACTCGGAATCGAGGATTGTTGGACTTGTTGGTATGATGAATGAGGAAACCACACCATAGGAATGAAACCTCAAAAATATGCATCACCAAAGTTGTTTTGGCCCAACTTACATGCCCTGCTCATCTGTCACTTGAGCCCACGCTTCGGCATCAGGGCAAGATACAAAACCAGCGCAGCATGACTCAGTTTGCCTAGACTGAAGAGGCGAAAATTAAACTTTTTCCTAACCCAAAAACTTGTACACGCTAGTAAGTAAGAACCAATGAATATAATGCTTTTCCATATATGTAGGCCAATGGGAGAAACTTAATTCAATACAGGTATTGTTCCATCCACTGTTGTTAACATATCAATTGTTCTGGGACTCGGAATCGAGGGTTGTTGGACATGTTGGTATGATGAATGAGGAAACCACACCATAGGAAAGAAACCTCAAAAATATGCATCACCAAAGTTGTTTTGCCTAACTTACATGCCCTCCTTTTCTGCCTTGTGAGCCCACGCTTCGGCATCAGTCCGAGATACAAAATCAACGCAGCGTGACTCAGTTTGCCTAGACTGAGGAGGGCGAAAATTAAAGTTTTTCCTAATCCGAAAACTTGTACACGCTAGTAAGTAGGAACTAATGAATATAATGATTTTCCATATATGTAGGCCGAAGGGAGAAACTTAATTCAATACAGGTTTTGATCCATCCACTGTTGTTAACATATCAATTGTTGTGGGACTCGAAATCGAGGGTTGTTGGACTTGTTGGTATGATGAATGAGGAAACCACACCATAGGAAAGAAACCTCAAAAATATGCATCACCAAGTTGTTTTGGCCCGACTTACATGCCCTCATCTTCTGCTGCTTGAGCCCACGCTTCGGCATCAGGACGAGATACAAAACCAGCGCAGCATGACTCAGTTTGCCTAGACTGAAGAGGGCGAAAATTAAACTCTTTCCTAATCCGAAAACTTGTACACGCTAGTAAGTAAGAACCAATGAATATAATGCTTTTCCATATATGTAGGCCGATGGGAGAAACTCAATTCAAAACCAGTTTTGACCCTTCCACTGTTGTTAACATATCAATTGTTGTGGGACTCGAAAATGAGGGTTGTTGGACTTGTTGGTATGATGAATGAGGAAACCACACCATAAGAACGAAACCTCAAAAACATGCATCACCAAAGTTGCTTTGGCCCAACTTACATGCGCTCCTCTTCTGCCAGTTGAGCCCACGCTTCGGGATCAGGCCAAGATACAAAACTGGCGCAGCATGACTCAGTTTGCCTAGACTGAAGAGGGCGAAAATTAAACTTTTTCCTAATCCGAAAACTTGTACACGCTAGTAAGTAAGAACCAATGAATATAATGCTTTTCCATATATGTAGGCCGATGGGAGAAACTTAATTCAATACCAGTTTTGATCCATCCACTGTTGTTAACATATCAATTGTTGTGGGACTGGGAAATGAGGGTTGTTGGACTTGTTGGTATGTTGAAACCACACCATAGGAAGGAAATCTAAAAAATATGCATCACCAAAGTTGTTTTGGCCCAACTTACATGCCCTCCTCTTCTGCCACGTGAGCCCACGCTTCGGCATCAGTCCGAGATACAAAACCAACGCAGCATGACTTAGTTTGCCTAGACTGAAGACGGTGAAAATTAAACTTTTTCCTAATCCCAAAACTTGTACACGCTAGTAAGTAGGAACCATTGAATATAACGATTTTACATATATGTAGGCCGAAGGGAGAAACTTAATTCAATACAGGTTTTGATCCATCCACTGTTTTTAACATATCAATTGTTGTGGGACTCGGAATCGAGGGTTGTTGGACTTGTTGGTATGATGAATGAGGAAACCACACCATAGGAAAGAAACCCCAAAAATATGCATCACCAAAGTTGTTTTGGCCCAACTTACATGCCCTCATCTTCTGCCACTTAATCCCACGCTTCAACATCAGGACGAGATACAAAACCAGCGCAGCATGACTCAGTTTGCCTAGACTGAAGAGGGCAAAAATTAAAATTTTTCCTAATCCGAAAACTTGTACACACTAGTAAGTAAGAGCCAATGAATATAATGCGTTTCCATATATGTAGGCCGGTGTGAGAAACTTAATTCAATACCAGTTTTGATCCATCCACTGTTGTTAACATATCAATTGTTTTGGGACTTGGAAACAAAGGTTGTTGGAGTTGTTGTTATGGTGAATGAGGAAACCACACCATAGGAACGAAACCTCAAAAATATGCATCACCAAAGTTGTTTTAGCCCAACTTACATGCCCTCCTCTTCCGCCACTTGAGCCCACGCTTCGGCAACAGTTCGGGATACAAAACCAGCGCAGCATGACTCAGTTTGCCTAGACTGAAGAGGGCGAAAATTAAACTTTTTCCTAATCCAAAAACTTGTACACGCTTGTAAGTAAGAACCAATGAATATAATGCTTTTCCATATATGTAGGCCGATGGGAGAAACTTAATTCAACACAGGTTTTGTTCCATCCACTGTTCTTAACATATCAATTGTTGTGGGACTCGGAATCGAGGGTTGTTGGACTTGTTGGGAATATGAATGAGGAAACCACACCATAGGAACGAAACCTCAAAAATATGCATCACCAAAGTTGTTTTGGCCCAACTTATATGCCCTCCTCTTCTGCCACGTGAGCCCACGCTTCGGCATCAGTCCGAGATACAAAACCAATGCAGCATGACTCCGTTTGCCTAGACTGAAGAGGGCGAAAATTAAACTTTTTCCTAATCCAAAAACTTGTACACGCTAGTAAGCAGGAACCAATGAATATAATGCTTTTCCATATATGTAGGCCGATGGGAGAAACTTAATTCAATACAGGTTTTGATCCATCCACTGTTGTTAACATATCAATTGTTGTGGCACTCGGAATCGAGGGTTGTTGAACTTGTTGGTATGATGAATGAGAAAACCACACCATAGGAAGGAAACCCCAAAAATATGCATCACCAAAGTTGTTTTGGCCCAACTTACATGCCCTCTTCTTCTGCCACTTGAGCCCGCACTTCGGCATCAGGATGAGATACAAAACCAGCACAGCATGACTCAGTTTGTTCCATCCACTGTTGTTAACATATCATTTGTTGTGGGACTCGGAATCGAGGGTTATTGGACTTGTTGGGAATATGAATGAGGAAACCACACCATAGGAACGAAACCTCAAAAATATGCATCACCAAAGTTGTTTTGGCCAAATTTACATGGCCTCCTCTTCTGCCACTTGAGCCCAGGCTTCAGCAACAGTCCGAGACACAAAACCAGTGCAGCATGACTCCGTTTGCCTAGACTGAAGAGGGCGAAAATTAAACTTTTTCCTAGTCCAAAAACTTGTACACGCTAGTAAGCAGGAACCAATGAACATAATGCTTTTCTATATATGGCCGATGGGAGAAACTTAATTCAATACAGGTTTTGATCCATTCACTGTTCTTAACATATCAATTGTTGTGGGACTCGGAATCGAGGGTTTTTGGACTTGTTGGGAATATGAATGAGGAAACCACACCATAGGAACGAAACCTCAAAAATATGCATCGCCAAAGTTGTTTTGGCCAAATTTACATGGCCTCCTCTTCTTCCACTTGAGCCCACGCTTCAGCAACAGTCCGAGACACAAAACCAGTGCAGCATGACTCCATTTGCCTAGACTGAAGAGGGCGAAAATTAAACTTTTTCCTAATCCAAAAACTTGTACAAGCTAGTAAGCAGGAACCAATGAATATAATGCCTTTCCATATATGTAGGCTGATGGGAGAAACTTAATTCAATACAGGTTTTGATCCATCCACTGTTGTTAACATATCAATTGTTGTGGGACTCGGAATCAAGGGTTGTTAGACTTGTTGGTATGATGAATGACGAAACCACACCATAGGAAGGAAACCCCAAAAATATGCATCACCAAAGTTGTTTTGGCCCAACTTACATGCCCTCTTCTTTCGTCACTTGAGCCCGCACTTCGGCATCAGGATGAGATACAAAACCAGCACAGCATGACTCAGTTTGTTCCATCCACTGTTGTTAACATATCATTTGTTGTGGGACTCGGAATCAAGGGTTGTTGGACTTGTTGGGAATATGAATGAGGAAACCACACAATAGGAACGAAACATCAAAAGTATGCATCACCAAAGTTGTTTTGGCCAAATTTACATGCCCTTCTGTTCTGCCACTTGAGCCCACACTTCAGCAACAGTCCGAGACACAAAACCAGTGCAGCATGACTCCATTTGCCTAGACTGAAGAGGGCGAAAATTAAACTTTTTTCCTAATCCAAAAACTTGTACATGCTAGTAAGCAGGAACCAATGAATATAATGTTTTTCCATATATCTAGGCCGATGGGAGAAACTTAATTCAATACAGGTTTTGATCCATCCACTGTTGTTAACATATCAATTGTTGTGGGACTCGGAATCGAGGGTTGTTGGACTTGTTGGTATGATGAATGAGGAAACCACACTATAGGAAGGAAACCCCAAAAATATGCATCACCAAAGTTGTTTTGGCCCAACTTACATGCCCTCTTCTTTTGTCAGTTGAGCCCGCACTTCGGCCTCAGGATGAGATACAACACCAGCACAGCATGACTCAGTTTGTTCCATCCACTGTTGTTAACATGTCATTTGTTGTGGGACTCGGAATCGAGGGTTGTTGGACTTGTTGGGAATATGAATGAGGAAACCACACCATAGGAACGGAACCTCAAAAATATGCATAACCAAAGATGTTTTGGCCAAATTTACATGCCCTCCTCTTCTGCCACTTGAGCCCACGCTTCAGCAACAGTCCGAGACACAAAACCAGTGCAGCATGACTCCGTTTGCCTACACTAAAGAGGGCGAAAATTAAACTTTTTCCTAATCCAAAAACTTGTACACGCTAGTAAGCAGGAACCAATGAATATAATGCTTTTCCATATGTGTAGGCCGATGGGAGAAACTTTATTCAATACAGGTTTTGATCCATTCACTGTTGTTAACATATCAATTGTTGTGGGACTCGGAATCGAGGGTTGTTGGACTTGTTGGGAATATGAATGAGGAAACCACACCATAGGAACGAAACCTCAAAAATATGCATCACCAAAGTTATTTTGGCCAAATTTAGATGCCCTCCTCTTCTGCCACTTGAGCCCATGCTTCAGCAACAGTCCGAGACACAAAACCAGTGCAGCATGACTCCATTTGCCTAGACTGAAGAGGGCGAAAATTAAACTTTTTCCTAATCCAAAAACTTGTACATGCTAGTAAGCAGGAACCAATGAATATAATGCTTTTCCATATATGTAGGCCGATGGGAGAAACTTAATTCAATACAGGTTTTGATCCATCCACTGTTGTTAACATATCAATTGTTGTGGGACTTGGAATCGAGGGTTGTTGGACTTGTTTGTATGATGAATGAGGAAACCACACCATAGGAAGGAAACCCCAAAAATATGCATCACCAAAGTTGTTTTGGCCCAACTTACATGCCCTCTCCTTCTGCCACTTGAGCCCGCACTTCGGCATCAGGATGAGATACAAAACCAGCACAGCATGACTCAGTTTGCCTAGACTGAAGAGGGCGAAAATTAAACTTTTCCTAATCCGAAAACTTGTACACGCTAGTAAGTAAGAACCAATGAATATAATGCTTTTCCATATATGTAGGCCGATGGGAGAAACGTAATTCAACACAAGTTTTGTTCCATCCACTGTTGTTAACATATCATTTGTTGTGGGACTCGGAATCGAGGGTTGTTGGACTTGTTGGGAATATGAATGAGGAAACCACACCATAGGAACGAAACCTCAAAAATATGCATCACCAAAGTTGTTTTGGCCAAATTTACATGCCCTCCTCTTCAGCCACTTGTGCCCACGCTTCAGCAACAGTCCGAGACACAAAACCAGTGCAGCATGACTCCGTTTTGCCTAGACTGAAGAGGGCGAAAATTAAACTTTTTCCTAATCCAAAAACTTGTACACGCTTGTAAGTAAGAACCAATGAATATAATGCTTTTCCATATATGTAGGCCGATGGGAGAAACTTAATTCAACACAAGTTTTGCTCCATCCAGAATTTTTAACATATCATTTGTTGTGGGACTCGAAATCGAGGTTTGTTGGACTTGTTGGGAATATGAATGAGGAAACCACACCATAGGAACGAAACCTCAATAATATACATCACCAAAGTTGTTTTGGCCAAATTTACATGCCCTCCTCTTCTGCCACTTGAGCCCACGCTTCAGCAACAGTCCGAGACACAAAACCAGTGCAGCATGACTCCGTTTGCCTAGACTGAAGAGGGCGAAAATTAAGCTTTTTCCTAATCCAAAAACTTGTACACGCTAGTAAGCAGGAACCAATGAATATAATGCTTTTCCATATATGTAGGCCGATGGGAGAAACTTAATTCAATACAGGTTTATATCAATTGTTGTGGGACTCGGAATCGAGGGTTCGTGGACTTGTTGGGAATATGAATGAGGAAACCACACCATAGGAACGAAACCTCAAAAATATGCATCACCAAAGTTGTTTTGGCCAAATTTACATGCCCTCCTCTTCTGCCACTTGAGCCCACGCTTCAGCAACAGTCCGAGATACAAAACCAGTGCAGCATGACTCCATTTGCCTAGACTGAAGAGGGCGAAAATTAAACTTTTTCCTAATCCAAAAACTTGTACATGCTAGTAAGCAGGAACCAATGAATATAATGCTTTTCCATATATGTAGGCGATGGGAGAAACTTAATTCAATACAGGTTTTGATCCATCCACTGTTGTTAACATATCAATTGTTGTGGGACTCGGAATCGAGGGTTGTTGGACTTGTTGGTATGATGAATGAGGAAACCACACCATAGGAAGGAAACCTCAAAAATATGCATCACCAAAGTTGTTTTGGCCCAACTTACATGCCCTCTTCTTCTCCCACTTGAGCCCGCGCTTCGGCATCAGGATGAGATACAAAACTAGCAGAGCATCACTCAGTTTGCCTAGATTGAAGAGGGCAAAAATTAAACTTTTTCGTAATCCGAAAACTTGTACATGCTAGTAAGTAAGAGCCAATGAATATAATGATTTTCCATATATGTAGGCCGATGGGAGAAACTTAATTCAATACCAGTTCTGATCCATCCACTGTTGTTAACATATCAATTGTTTTGGGACTCAGAAACGAAGGTTGTTGGACTTGTTCGTATGATGAATGAGGAAACCACACCATAGGAACGAAACCTCAAAAATATGCATCACCAAAGTTGTTTTGGCCCAACTTACATGCCCTCCTCTTCCGCCATTTTAGCCCATGCTTCGGCATCAGGCCAAAATACAAAACCAGCGCAGCATGACTCAGCTTGTCTAGACTGAAGAGGGCGAAAATTAAATTTTTTCCTAATCCAAAAACTTGTACACGCTTGTAAGTAAGAACCAATGAATATAATGCTTTTCCATATATGTAGGCCGATGGGAGAAACTTAATTCAACACAAGTTTTGTTCCATCCACTGTTGTTAACATATCATTTGTTGTGGGACTCGGAATCGAGGGTAGTTGGACTTGTTGGGAATATGAATGAGGAAACCACACCATAGGAACGAAACCTCAAAAATATGCATCACCAAAGTTGTTTTGGCCAAATTTACATGCCCTCCTCTTCAGCCACTTGAGCCCACGCTTCAGCAACAGTCCGAGACACAAAACCAGTGCAGCATGACTCCGTTTGCCTAGACTGAAGAGGGCGAAAATTAAACTTTTCCTAATCCAAAAACTTGTACACGCTTGTAAGTAAGAACCAATGAATATAATGCTTTTCCATATATGTAGGCCGATGGGAGAAACTTAATTCAACACAAGTTTTGTTCCATCCACTGTTGTTAACATATCATTTGTTGTGGGACTCGGAATCGAGGGTTGTTGGACTTGTTGGGAATATGAATGAGGAAACCACACCATAGGAACGAAACCTCAAAAATATGCATCACCAAAGTTGTTTTGGCCAAATTTACATGCCCTCCTCTTCAGCCACTTGAGCCCACGCTTCAGCAACAGTCCGAGACACAAAACCAGTGCAGCATGACTCCGTTTGCCTAGACTGAAGAGGGCGAAAATTAAACTTTTTCCTAATCCAAAAACTTGTACACGCTTGTAAGTAAGAACCAATGAATATAATGCTTTTCCATATATGTAGGCCGATGGGAGAAACTTAATTCAACACAAGTTTTGTTCCATCCACAGTTGTTAACATATCATTTGTTGCGGGACTCGGAATCGAGGTTTGTTGGACTTGTTGGGAATATGAATGAGGAAACCACACCATAGGAACGAAACGTCAAAAATATGCATCACCAAAGTTGTTTTGGCCAAATTTACATGCCCTCCTCTTCTGCCACTTGAGCCCACGCTTCAGCAACAGTCCGAGACACAAAACCAGTGCAGCATGACTCCGTTTGCCTAGACTGAAGAGGGCGAAAATTAAGCTTTTTCCTAATCCAAAAACTTGTACACGCTAGTAAGCAGGAACCAATGAATATAATGCTTTTCCATATATGTAGGCTGATGGGAGAAACTTAATTCAATACAGGTTTATATCAATTGTTGTGGGACTCGGAATCGAGGGTTCTTGGACTTGTTGGGAATATGAATGAGGAAACCACACCATAGGAACGAAACCTCAAAAATATGCATCACCAAAGTTGTTTTGGCCAAATTTACATGCCCTCCTCTTCTGCCACTTGAGCCCACGCTTCAGCAACAGTCCGAGACACAAAACCAGTGCAGCATGACTCCATTTGCCTAGACTGAAGAGGGCGAAAATTAAACTTTTTCCTAATCCAAAAACTTGTACATGCTAGTAAGCAGGAACCAATGAATATAATGCTTTTCCATATATGTAGGCCGATGGGAGAAACTTAATTCAATACAGGTTTTGATCCATCCACTGTTGTTAACATATCAATTGTTGTGGGACTCGGAATCGAGGGTTGTTGGACTTGTTGGTATGATGAATGAGGAAACCACACCATAGGAAGGAAACCCTAAAAATATGCATCACCAAAGTTGTTTTGGCCCAACTTACATGCCCTCTTCTTCTCCCACTTGAGCCCGCGCTTCGGCATCAGGATGAGATACAAAACTAGCAGAGCATCACTCAGTTTGCCTAGATTGAAGAGGGCAAAAATTAAACTTTTTCGTAATCCGAAAACTTGTACATGCTAGTAAGTAAGAGCCAATGAATATAATGATTTTCCATATATGTAGGCCGATGGGAGAAACTTAATTCAATACCAGTTCTGATCCATCCACTATTGTTAACATATCAATTGTTTTGGGACTCAGAAACGAAGGTTGTTGGACTTGTTGGTATGATGAATGAGGAAACCACACCATAGGAACGAAACCTCAAAAATATGCATCACCAAAGTTATTTTGGCCCAACTTACATGCCCTCCTCTTTCGCCATTTTAGCCCATGCTTCGGCATCAGGCCAAAATACAAAACCAGCGCAGCATGACTCAGCTTGTCTAGACTGAAGAGGGCGAAAATTAAATTTTTTCCTAATCCAAAAACTTGTACACGCTTGTAAGTTAGAACCAATGAATATAATGCTTTTCCATATATGTAGGCCGATGGGAGAAACTTAATTCAACACAAGTTTTGTTCCATCCACTGTTGTTAACATATCATTTGTTGTGGGACTCGGAATCGAGGGTTGGTGGACTTGTTGGGAATATGAATGAGGAAACCACACCATAGGAACGAAACCTCAAAAATATGCATCACCAAAGTTGTTTTGGCCAAATTTACATGCCCTCCTCTTCAGCCACTTGAGCCCACGCTTCAGCAACAGTCCGAGACACAAAACCAGTGCAGCATGACTCCGTTTGCCTAGACTGAAGAGGGCGAAAATTAAACTTTTTCCTAATCCAAAAACTTGTACACGCTTGTAAGTAAGAACCAATGAATATAATGCTTTTCCATATATGTAGGCCGATGGGAGAAACTTAATTCAACACAAGTTTTGTTCCATCCACTGTTGTTAAAATATCATTTGTTGTGGGACTCGGAATCGAGGGTTGTTGGACTTGTTGGGAATATGAATGAGGAAACCACACCATTGGAACGAAACCTAAAAATATGCATCACCAAAGTTGTTTTGGCCCAATTTACATGCCCTCCTCTTCTGCCACTTGAGCCCACGCTTCGGCAACAGTCCGAGATACAAAACCAGTGCAACATGACTCCATTTGCCTAGACTGAAGAGGGCAAAAATTAAACTTTTTCCTACTCCAAAAACTTTTACACACTAGTTAGTAGGAACCAATGAATATAATGCTTTTCCATATATGTAGGCCGATGGGAGAAACTTAATTCAACACAAGTTTTGTTCCATCCGCTGTTGTTAACATATCATTTGTTGTGGGACTCGGAATCGAGGGTTGTTGGACTTGTTGGGAATATGAATGAGGAAACCACACCATAGGAACGAAACCTCAAAAATATGTATCACCAAAGTTGTTTTGGCCAAATTTACATGCCCTCCTCTTCTGCCACCTGAGCCCACGCTTCAGCAACAGTCCGAGGCACAAAACCAGTGCAGCATGACTCCGTCTGCCTAGACTGAAGAGGGCGAAAATTAAACTTTTTCCTAATCCAAAAACATGTACACGCTAGTAAGCAGGAACCAATGAATATAATGCTTTTCCATATATGTAGGCCGATGGGAGAAACTTAATTCAATACAGGTTTTGATCCATCCACTGTTGTTAACATATCAATTGCTGTGGGACTCAGAATCGAGGGTTGTTGGACTTGTTGGCATGATGAATGAGGAAACCACACCATAGGAAGGAAACCCCAAAAATATGCATCACCAAAGTTGTTTTGGCCCAACTTACATGCCCTCTTCTTCTGCCACTTGAGCCCGCACTTCGGCATCAGGATGAGATACAAAACCAGTACAGCATGACTCAGTTTGCCTAGACTGAAGAGGGCGAAAATTAAACTTTTTCCTAATCCGAAAACTTGTACACGCTAGTAAGTAAGAGCCAATGAATATAATGCTTTTCCATATATGTAGGCCGATGGGAGAAAGTTAATTCAATACCAGTTTTGATCCATCCACTGTTGTTAACATATCAATTGTTTTGGGACTTGGAAACGAAGGTTGTTGGACTTGTTGGTATGATGAATGAGGAAACCACACCATAGGAACGAAACCTCAAAAATATGCATCACCAAAGTTGTTTTGGCCCAACTTACATGCCCTCCTCTTCCGCCACTTGAGCCCACGCTTCGGCATCAGGCCAAGATACGAAACCAGCGCCGCATGACTCAGTTTGCCTAGACTGAAGAGGGCGAAAATTAAACTTTTTCCTAATCCAAAAACTTGTACACGCTTGTAAGTAAGAACCAATGAATATAATGCTTTTCCATATATGTAGGCCGATGGGAGAAACTTAATTCAACACTGGTTTTGTTCCATCCACTGTTGTTAACATATCATTTGTTGTGGGACTCGGAATCGAGGGTTGCTGGACTTGTTGAGAATATGAATGAGGAAACCACACCATAGGAACGAAACCTCAAAAATATGTATCACCAAAGTTGTTTTGGCTAAATTTACATGCCCTCCTCTTTAGCCACTTGAGCCCACGCTTCAGCAACAGTCCGAGGCACAAAACCAGTGCAGCATGACTCCATTTGCCTAGACTGAACAGAGCGAAAATTAAACTTTTTCCTAATCCAAAAACTCGTACACGCTAGTATGCAGGAACCAATGAATATAATGCTTTTCCATATATGTAGGCCGATGGGAGAAACTTAATTCAATACAGGTTTTGACCATCCACTGTTGTTAACATATCAATTGTTGTGGGACTCAGAATCGAGGGTTGTTGGACTTGTTGGTATGATGAATGAGGAAACCACACCATAGGATGGAAACCCCAAAAATATGCATCACCAAAGTTGTTTTGTCCCAACTTACATGCCCTCTTCTTCTGCCACTCGAGCCCGCCCTTCGGCATCAGGATGAGATACAAAACCAGCACAGCATCACTCAGTTTGCCTAGACTGAAGAGGGCGAAAATTAAACTTTTTCGTAATCTGAAAACTTGTACACGCTATTAAATAAGAACCAATAAATATAATGCTTTTCCATATATGTAGGCCGATGGGAGAAACTTAATTCAATACCAGTTTTGATCCATCCACTGTTGTTAACATATTAATTGTTGTGGGACTGGGAAATGAGGGTTGTTGGACTTGTTGTTATGATGACTGAGGAAACCACACCATAGGAAAGAAACCCCAAAAATATGCATCACCAATGTTGTTTTGGCCCAACTTACATGCCCTCATCTTCTGCCACTTGAGCCCAGGCTTCGGCATCAGGACGAGATACAAAACCTTAGCAGCATGACTCAGTTTGCCTAGATTGAAGAGGGCGAAAATTAAACTTTTTCCTAATCCGAAAACTTGTACACGCTAGTAACTAAGAGCCAATGAATATAATGCTTTTCCATATATGTAGGCCGATGGGAGAAACTTAATTCAATACCAGTTTTGATCCATCCACTGTTGTTAACATATCAATTGTTTTGGGACTTGGAAACGAAGGTTGTTGAACTTGTTGGTATGATGAATGAGGAAACCACACCATAGGAACGAAACCTCAAAAATATGCATCACCAAAGTTGTTTTGGCCCAACTTACATGCCCTCCTCTTCCGGCACTTGAGCCCAGCTTCGGCATCAGGCCAAGATACAAAACCAACGCAGCATGACTCAGTTTGCCTAGACTGAAGAGGGCGAAAATTAAACTTTTTCCTAATCCAAAAACTTGTACACGCTTGTAAGTAAGAACCAATGAATATAATGCTTTTCCATATATGTAGGCCGATGGGAGAAACTTAATTCAACACAAGTTTTGTTCCATCCACTGTTGTTAACATATCATTTGTTGTGGGACTCAGAATCGAGGGTTGTTGGACTTGTTGGGAATATGAATGAGGAAACCACACCATAGGAACGAAACCTCAAAAATATGCATCACCAAAGTTGTTTTGGCCAAATTTACATGCCCTCCTCTTCAGCCACTTGAGCCCACGCTTCAGCAACAGTCCGAGACACAAAACCAGTGCAGCATGACTCCGTTTGCCTAGACTGAAGAGGGCGAAAATTAAACTTTTTCCTAATCCAAAAACTTGTACACGCTTGTAAGTAAGAACCAATGAATATAATGCTTTTCGATATATGTAGGCCGATGGGAGAAACTTAATTCAACACAAGTTTTGTTCCATCCACTGTTGTTAAAATATCATTTGTTGTGGGACTCGGAATCGAGGGTTGTTGGACTTGTTGGGAATATGAATGAGGAAACCACACCATTGGAACGAAACCTAAAAATATGCATCACCAAAGTTGTTTTGGCCCAATTTACATGCCCTCCTCTTCTGCCACTTGAGCCCACGCTTCGGCAACAGTCCGAGATACAAAACCAGTGCAACATGACTCCATTTGCCTAGACTGAAGAGGGCAAAAATTAAACTTTTTCCTACTCCAAAAACTTTTACACACTAGTTAGTAGGAACCAATGAATATAATGCTTTTCCATATATGTAGGCCGATGGGAGAAACTTAATTCAACACAAGTTTTGTTCCATCCGCTGTTGTTAACATATCATTTGTTGTGGGACTCGGAATCGAGGGTTGTTGGACTTGTTGGGAATATGAATGAGGAAACCACACCATAGGAACGAAACCTCAAAAATATGTATCACCAAAGTTGTTTTGGCCAAATTTACATGCCCTCCTCTTCTGCCACCTGAGCCCACGCTTCAGCAACAGTCCGAGGCACAAAACCAGTGCAGCATGACTCCGTCTGCCTAGACTGAAGAGGGCGAAAATTAAACTTTTTCCTAATCCAAAAACATGTACACGCTAGTAAGCAGGAACCAATGAATATAATGCTTTTCCATATATGTAGGCCGATGGGAGAAACTTAATTCAATACAGGTTTTGATCCATCCACTGTTGTTAACATATCAATTGCTGTGGGACTCAGAATCGAGGGTTGTTGGACTTGTTGGCATGATGAATGAGGAAACCACACCATAGGAAGGAAACCCCAAAAATATGCATCACCAAAGTTGTTTTGGCCCAACTTACATGCCCTCTTCTTCTGCCACTTGAGCCCGCACTTCGGCATCAGGATGAGATACAAAACCAGTACAGCATGACTCAGTTTGCCTAGACTGAAGAGGGCGAAAATTAAACTTTTTCCTAATCCGAAAACTTGTACACGCTAGTAAGTAAGAGCCAATGAATATAATGCTTTTCCATATATGTAGGCCGATGGGAGAAAGTTAATTCAATACCAGTTTTGATCCATCCACTGTTGTTAACATATCAATTGTTTTGGGACTTGGAAACGAAGGTTGTTGGACTTGTTGGTATGATGAATGAGGAAACCACACCATAGGAACGAAACCTCAAAAATATGCATCACCAAAGTTGTTTTGGCCCAACTTACATGCCCTCCTCTTCCGCCACTTGAGCCCACGCTTCGGCATCAGGCCAAGATACGAAACCAGCGCCGCATGACTCAGTTTGCCTAGACTGAAGAGGGCGAAAATTAAACTTTTTCCTAATCCAAAAACTTGTACACGCTTGTAAGTAAGAACCAATGAATATAATGCTTTTCCATATATGTAGGCCGATGGGAGAAACTTAATTCAACACTGGTTTTGTTCCATCCACTGTTGTTAACATATCATTTGTTGTGGGACTCGGAATCGAGGGTTGCTGGACTTGTTGAGAATATGAATGAGGAAACCACACCATAGGAACGAAACCTCAAAAATATGTATCACCAAAGTTGTTTTGGCTAAATTTACATGCCCTCCTCTTTAGCCACTTGAGCCCACGCTTCAGCAACAGTCCGAGGCACAAAACCAGTGCAGCATGACTCCATTTGCCTAGACTAAACAGAGCGAAAATTAAACTTTTTCCTAATCCAAAAACTCGTACACGCTAGTATGCAGGAACCAATGAATATAATGCTTTTCCATATATGTAGGCCGATGGGAGAAACTTAATTCAATACAGGTTTTGACCATCCACTGTTGTTAACATATCAATTGTTGTGGGACTCAGAATCGAGGGTTGTTGGACTTGTTGGTATGATGAATGAGGAAACCACACCATAGGATGGAAACCCCAAAAATATGCATCACCAAAGTTGTTTTGTCCCAACTTACATGCCCTCTTCTTCTGCCACTCGAGCCCGCCCTTCGGCATCAGGATGAGATACAAAACCAGCACAGCATCACTCAGTTTGCCTAGACTGAAGAGGGCGAAAATTAAACTTTTTCGTAATCTGAAAACTTGTACACGCTATTAAATAAGAACCAATAAATATAATGCTTTTCCATATATGTAGGCCGATGGGAGAAACTTAATTCAATACCAGTTTTGATCCATCCACTGTTGTTAACATATTAATTGTTGTGGGACTGGGAAATGAGGGTTGTTGGACTTGTTGTTATGATGACTGAGGAAACCACACCATAGGAAAGAAACCCCAAAAATATGCATCACCAATGTTGTTTTGGCCCAACTTACATGCCCTCATCTTCTGCCACTTGAGCCCAGGCTTCGGCATCAGGACGAGATACAAAACCTTAGCAGCATGACTCAGTTTGCCTAGATTGAAGAGGGCGAAAATTAAACTTTTTCCTAATCCGAAAACTTGTACACGCTAGTAACTAAGAGCCAATGAATATAATGCTTTTCCATATATGTAGGCCGATGGGAGAAACTTAATTCAATACCAGTTTTGATCCATCCACTGTTGTTAACATATCAATTGTTTTGGGACTTGGAAACGAAGGTTGTTGAACTTGTTGGTATGATGAATGAGGAAACCACACCATAGGAACGAAACCTCAAAAATATGCATCACCAAAGTTGTTTTGGCCCAACTTACATGCCCTCCTCTTCCGGCACTTGAGCCCAGCTTCGGCATCAGGCCAAGATACAAAACCAACGCAGCATGACTCAGTTTGCCTAGACTGAAGAGGGCGAAAATTAAACTTTTTCCTAATCCAAAAACTTGTACACGCTTGTAAGTAAGAACCAATGAATATAATGCTTTTCCATATATGTAGGCCGATGGGAGAAACTTAATTCAACACAAGTTTTGTTCCATCCACTGTTGTTAACATATCATTTGTTGTGGGACTCAGAATCGAGGGTTGTTGGACTTGTTGGGAATATGAATGAGGAAACCACACCATAGGAACGAAACCTCAAAAATATGCATCACCAAAGTTGTTTTGGCCAAATTTACATGCCCTCCTCTTCAGCCACTTGAGCCCACGCTTCAGCAACAGTCCGAGACACAAAACCAGTGCAGCATGACTCCGTTTGCCTAGACTGAAGAGGGCGAAAATTAAACTTTTTCCTAATCCAAAAACTTGTACACGCTTGTAAGTAAGAACCAATGAATATAATGCTTTTCGATATATGTAGGCCGATGGGAGAAACTTAATTCAACACAAGTTTTGTTCCATCCACTGTTGTTAAAATATCATTTGTTGTGGGACTCGGAATCGAGGGTTGTTGGACTTGTTGGGAATATGAATGAGGAAACCACACCATTGGAACGAAACCTAAAAATATGCATCACCAAAGTTGTTTTGGCCCAATTTACATGCCCTCCTCTTCTGCCACTTGAGCCCACGCTTCGGCAACAGTCCGAGATACAAAACCAGTGCAACATGACTCCATTTGCCTAGACTGAAGAGGGCAAAAATTAAACTTTTTCCTACTCCAAAAACTTTTACACACTAGTTAGTAGGAACCAATGAATATAATGCTTTTCCATATATGTAGGCCGATGGGAGAAACTTAATTCAACACAAGTTTTGTTCCATCCGCTGTTGTTAACATATCATTTGTTGTGGGACTCGGAATCGAGGGTTGTTGGACTTGTTGGGAATATGAATGAGGAAACCACACCATAGGAACGAAACCTCAAAAATATGTATCACCAAAGTTGTTTTGGCCAAATTTACATGCCCTCCTCTTCTGCCACCTGAGCCCACGCTTCAGCAACAGTCCGAGGCACAAAACCAGTGCAGCATGACTCCGTCTGCCTAGACTGAAGAGGGCGAAAATTAAACTTTTTCCTAATCCAAAAACATGTACACGCTAGTAAGCAGGAACCAATGAATATAATGCTTTTCCATATATGTAGGCCGATGGGAGAAACTTAATTCAATACAGGTTTTGATCCATCCACTGTTGTTAACATATCAATTGCTGTGGGACTCAGAATCGAGGGTTGTTGGACTTGTTGGCATGATGAATGAGGAAACCACACCATAGGAAGGAAACCCCAAAAATATGCATCACCAAAGTTGTTTTGGCCCAACTTACATGCCCTCTTCTTCTGCCACTTGAGCCCGCACTTCGGCATCAGGATGAGATACAAAACCAGCACAGCATGACTCAGTTTGCCTAGACTGAAGAGGGCGAAAATTAAACCCTTTCCTAATCCGAAAACTTGTACACGCTAGTAAGTAAGAGCCAATGAATATAATGCTTTTCCATATATGTAGGCCGATGGGAGAAAGTTAATTCAATACCAGTTTTGATCCATCCACTGTTGTTAACATATCAATTGTTTTGGGACTTGGAAACGAAGGTTGTTGGACTTGTTGGTATGATGAATGAGGAAACCACACCATAGGAACGAAACCTCAAAAATATGCATCACCAAAGTTGTTTTGGCCCAACTTACATGCCCTCCTCTTCCGCCACTTGAGCCCACGCTTCGGCATCAGGCCAAGATACGAAACCAGCGCCGCATGACTCAGTTTGCCTAGACTGAAGAGGGCGAAAATTAAACTTTTTCCTAATCCAAAAACTTGTACACGCTTGTAAGTAAGAACCAATGAATATAATGCTTTTCCATATATGTAGGCCGATGGGAGAAGCTTAATTCAACACTGGTTTTGTTCCATCCACTGTTGTTAACATATCATTTGTTGTGGGACTCGGAATCGAGGGTTGCTGGACTTGTTGAGAATATGAATGAGGAAACCACACCATAGGAACGAAACCTCAAAAATATGTATCACCAAAGTTGTTTTGGCTAAATTTACATGCCCTCCTCTTTAGCCACTTGAGCCCACGCTTCAGCAACAGTCCGAGGCACAAAACCAGTGCAGCATGACTCCATTTGCCTAGACTGAACAGAGCGAAAATTAAACTTTTTCCTAATCCAAAAACTCGTACACGCTAGTATGCAGGAACCAATGAATATAATGCTTTTCCATATATGTAGGCCGATGGGAGAAACTTAATTCAATACAGGTTTTGACCATCCACTGTTGTTAACATATCAATTGTTGTGGGACTCAGAATCGAGGGTTGTTGGACTTGTTGGTATGATGAATGAGGAAACCACACCATAGGATGGAAACCCCAAAAATATGCATCACCAAAGTTGTTTTGTCCCAACTTACATGCCCTCTTCTTCTGCCACTCGAGCCCGCCCTTCGGCATCAGGATGAGATACAAAACCAGCACAGCATCACTCAGTTTGCCTAGACTGAAGAGGGCGAAAATTAAATTTTTTCGTAATCTGAAAACTTGTACACGCTATTAAATAAGAACCAATGAATATAATGCTTTTCCATATATGTAGGCCGATGGGAGAAACTTAATTCAATACCAGTTTTGATCCATCCACTGTTGTTAACATATTAATTGTTGCGGGACTGGGAAATGAGGGTTGTTGGACTTGTTGGTATGATGACTGAGGAAACCACACCATAGGAAAGAAACCCCAAAAATATGCATCACCAATGTTGTTTTGGCCCAACTTACATGCCCTCATCTTCTGCCACTTGAGCCCAGGCTTCGGCATCAGGACGAGATACAAAACCATAGCAGCATGACTCAGTTTGCCTAGATTGAAGAGGGCGAAAATTAAACTTTTTCCTAATCCGAAAACTTGTACACGCTAGTAACTAAGAGCCAATGAATATAATGCTTTTCCATATATGTAGGCCGATGGGAGAAACTTAATTCAATACCAGTTTTGATCCATCCACTGTTGTTAACATATCAATTGTTTTGGGACTTGGAAACGAAGGTTGTTGAACTTGTTGGTATGATGAATGAGGAAACCACACCATAGGAACGAAACCTCAAAAATATGCATCACCAAAGTTGTTTTGGCCCAACTTACATGCCCTCCTCTTCCGGCACTTGAGCCCAGCTTCGGCATCAGGCCAAGATACAAAACCAACGCAGCATGACTCAGTTTGCCTAGACTGAAGAGGGCGAAAATTAAACTTTTTCCTAATCCAAAAACTTGTACACGCTTGTAAGTAAGAACCAATGAATATAATGCTTTTCCATATATGTAGGCCGATGGGAGAAACTTAATTCAATACAGGTTTTGATCCATCCACTGTTGTTAACATATCAATTGCTGTGGGACTCAGAATCGAGGGTTGTTGGACTTGTTGGCATGATGAATGAGGAAACCACACCATAGGAAGGAAACCCCAAAAATATGCATCACCAAAGTTGTTTTGGCCCAACTTACATGCCCTCTTCTTCTGCCACTTGAGCCCGCACTTCGGCATCAGGATGAGATACAAAACCAGCACAGCATGACTCAGTTTGCCAAGACTGAAGAGGGCAAAAATTAAACTTTTTCCTAATCCTAAAACTTGTACACGCTAGTAAGTAAGAGCCAATGAATATAATGCTTTTCCATATATGTAGCCCGATGGGAGAAAGTTAATTCAATACCAGTTTTGATCCATCCACTGTTGTTAACATATCAATTGTTTTGGGACTTGGAAACGAAGGTTGTTGGACTTGTTGGTATGATGAATGAGGAAACCACACCATAGGAACGAAACCTCAAAAATATGCATCACCAAAGTTGTTTTGGCCCAACTTACATGCCCTCCTCTTCCACCACTGGAGCCCACGCTTCGGCATCAGGCCAAGATACAAAACCAGCGCCGCATGACTCAGTTTGCCTAGACTGAAGAGGGCGAAAATTAAACTTTTTCCTAATCCAAAAACTTGTACACGCTTGTAAGTAAGAACCAATGAATATAATGCTTTTCCATATATGTAGGCCGATGGGAGAAACTTAATTCAACACAGGTTTTATTCCATCCACTGTTGTTAACATATCATTTGTTGTGGGACTCGAAATCGAGGGTTGTTGGACTTGTTGGGAATATGAATGAGGAAACCACACCATAGGAACGAAACCTCAAAAATATGTATCACCAAAGTTGTTTTGGCCAAATTTACATGCCCGCCTCTTCAGCCACTTGAGCCCACGCTTCAGCAACAGTCCGAGGCACAAAACCAGTGCAGCATGACTCCGTTTGCCTAGACTGAAGAGGGCGAAAATTAAACTTTTTCCTAATCCAAAAACTTGTACACGCTAGTATGCAGGAACCAATGAATATAATGCTTTTCCATATATGTAGGCCGATGGGAGAAATTTAATTCAATACAGGTTTTGACCATCCACTGTTGTTAACATATCAATTGTTGTGGGACTCAGAATCGAGGGTTGTTGGACTTGTTGGTATGATGAATGAGGGAACCACACCATAGGAAGGAAACCCCAAAAATATGCATCACCAAAGTTGTTTTGGCCCAACTTACATGCCCTCTTCTTCTGCCACTTGAGCCCGCCCTTCGGCATCAGGATGAGATACAAAACCAGCACAGTATCAATCAGTTTGCCTACACTGAAGAGGGCGAAAATTAAACTTTTTCGTAATCCGAAAACTTGTACACGCTAGTAAATAAGAACCAATGAATATAATGCTTTTCCATATATGTAGGCCGATGGAAGAAACTTAATTCAATACCAGTTTTGATCCATCCACTGTTGTTAACATATTAATTGTTGTGGGACTGGGAAATGAGGGTTGTTGGACTTGTTGGTATGATGAATCCACACCATAGGAAAGAAACCTCAAAAATATGCATCACCCAAGTTGTTTTGGCACAACTTATATGCCCTCCTCTTCTGCCACGTGAGCCCACGCTTTGGCATCAGTCCGAGATACAAAACCAATGCAGCATGACTTAGTTTGCCTAGACTGAAGAGGGCGAAAATTAAACTTTTTCCTAATCCGAAAACTTGTACACACTAGTAAGTAGGAACCATTGAATATAACGATTTTCCATATATGTAGGCCGAAGGGAGAAACTTAATTCAATATAGGTTTTGATCCACCCACTGTTGTTAACATATCAATTGCTGTGGAACTCGGAATCGAGGGTTGTTGGACTTGTTGGTATGATGAATGAGGAAACCACACCATAGGAAAGAAACCCCAAAAATATGCATCACCAAAGTTGTTTTGGCCCAACTTACATGCCCTCATCTTCTGCCACTTGAGCCCAGGCTTCGGCATCAGGACGAGATACAAAACCATCGCAGCATGACTCAGTTTGCCTAGACTGAAGAGGGCGAAAATTAAACTTTTTCCTAATCCGAAAACTTGTACACGCTAGTAAGTAAGCGCCAATGAATATAATGCTTTTCCATATACGTAGGCCGAGTGGAGAAACTTAATTCAATACCAGTTTTGATCCATCCACTGTTGTTAACATATCAATTGTTTTGGGACTTGGAAACGAAGGTTGTTGGACTTGTTGGTATGATGAATGAGGAAACCACACCATAGGAACGAAACCTCAAAAATATGCATCGCCAAAGTTGTTTTGGCCCAACTTACATGCCCTCCTCTTCCGGCACTTGAGCCCACGCTTCGGCTTTAGGCCAAGATACAAAACTAGCACAGCATGACTCAGTTTGCCTAGAATGAAGAGGGCGAAAATTAAACTTTTTCCTAATCCAAAAACTTGTACACGCTTGTAAGTAAGAACCAATGAATATAATGCTTTTCCATATATGTAGGCCGATGGGAGAAACTTAATTCAACACAAGTTTTGTTCCATCCACTGTTGTTAACATATCATTTGTTGTGGGACGTGGAATCGAGGGTTGTTGGACTTGTTGGGAATATGAATGAGGAAACCACACCATAGGAACGAAACCTAAAAATATGCATCACCAAAGTTGTTTTGGCCCAATTTACATGCCCTTCTCTTCTGCCACTTGAGCCCACGCTTCGGCAACAGTCCGAGATACAAAACTCGTGCAGCATGACTCCATTTGCCTAGACTGAAGAGGGCGAAAATTAAACTTTTTCGTAATCCGAAAACTTGTACACGCTAGTAAGTAAGAACCAATGAATATAATACTTTTCCATATATGTAGGCCGATGGGAGAAACTTAATTCAATACCAGTTTTGATCCATCCGCTGTTGTTAACACATCAATTGTTGTGGTACTAGGAATCGAGGGTTGTTGGACTTGTTGGTATGATGAATGAGGAAACCACACCATAGGAAAGAAACCTCAAAAATATGCATCACCAAAGTTGTTGCGGCCCAACTTACATGCCCTCATCTTCTGCCACTTGAGCCCACGCTTCGGCATCAGGACGAGATACAAAACCAGCGCAGCATGACTCAGTTTGCCTAGACTGAAGAGGGCGAAAATTAAACTTTTTCCTAATCCGAAAACTTGTACACGCTAGTAAGTAAGAACCAATGAATATAATGCTTTTCCATATATGTAGGCCGATGGGAGAAACTTAATTCAATACCAGTTTTGATCCATCCACTGTTGTTAACATATCAATTGTTTTGGGACTGGGAAATGAGGGTTGTTGGACTTGTTGGTATGATGAGTCCACACCATAGGAAAGAAACCTCAAAAATATGCATCACCAAAGTTGTTTTGGCCCAACTTACATGCCCTCCTCTTCTGCCACGTGAGCCCACGCTTCGGCATCAGTCCGTGATACAAAACCAACGCAGCATGACTCAGTTTGCCTAGACTGAAGAGGGAGAAAACCACACCATAGGAAAGAAACCTCAAAAATATGCATCACCAAATTTGTTTTAGCCCAACTTACTTGTCCTCATCTTCTGCCACTTGAGCCCACGCTTCGGCATCAGGACGAGATACAAAACCAGCGCAGCATGACTCAGTTTGCCTAGACTGAAAAGGGTGAAAATTAAACTTTTTCCTAATCCGAAAACTTGTACACGCTAGTAAGTAAGAACCAATAAATATAATGCTTTTCCATATATGTAGGCCGATGGCAGAAACTTAATTCAATACCAGTTTTAATCCATCCACTGTTGTTAACATATCAATTGTTGTGGGACTCGGAATCGAGGGTTGTTGGACTTGTTGGTATGATGAATGAGGAAACCACACCATAGGAAAGAAACCTCAAAAATATGCATCACCAAAGTTGTTGCGGCCCAACTTACATGCCCTCATCTTCTGCCACTTGAGCCCACGCTTCGGCATCAGGACGAGATACAAAACCAGTGCAGCATGACTCAGTTTGCCTAGACTGAAGAGGGCGAAAATTAAAGTTTTTCCTAATCCGAAAACTTGTACACGCTAGTAAGTAAGAACCAAT
Organism: Paspalum notatum; assembly: GCA_022530915.1. Taxonomy (NCBI): domain Eukaryota; kingdom Viridiplantae; phylum Streptophyta; class Magnoliopsida; order Poales; family Poaceae; genus Paspalum; species Paspalum notatum. The sequence continues at coordinate 3,703,644 of CM039683.1, read as the reverse complement.
GAATATAATGCTTTTCCATATATGTAGGCCGATGGGAGAAACTTAATTCAATAGCAGTTTTGATCCATCCACTGTTGTTAACATATCAATTGTTGTGGAACTGGGAAATGAGGGTTGTTGGACTTGTTCGTATGATGAATCCACACCATAGGAAAGAAACCTCAAAAATATGCATCACCAAAGTTGTTTTGGCCCAACTTACATGCCCTCCTCTTCTGCCACGTGAGCCCACGCTTCGGCATCAGTCCGAGATACAAAACCAACGCAGCATGACTCAGTTTGCCTAGACTGAAGAGGGAGAAAACCACACCATCGGATAGAAACCTCAAAAATATGCATCACCAAAGTTGTTTAGGCCCAACTTACTTGTCCTCATCTTCTGCCACTTTAGCCCATGCTTCGGCATCAGGACGAGATACAAAACCAGCGCAGCATGACTCAGTTTGCCTAGACTGAAGAGGGCGAAAATTAAACTTTTCCTAATCCGAAAACTTGTACACGCAAGTAAGTAAGAACCAATGAATATAATGCTTTTCCATATATGTAGGCCGATGGGAGAAACTTAATTCAATACCAGTTTTGATCCATCCACTATTGTTAAGACATCAATTGTTGTGGTACTCGGAATCGTGGGTTGTTGGACTTGTTGGTATGATGAATGAGGAAACCACACCATAGGAAAGAAACCTCAAATATATACATCACCAAAGTTGTTTTGGCCAAACTTACATGCCCTCATCTTCTGCCACTTGGGCCCACGCTTCGGCATCAGGACGAGATACAAAACCAGCGCAGCATGACTCAGTTTGCCTAGACTGAAGAGGGCGAAAATTAAAGTTTTTCCTAATCCGAAAACTTGTACACGCTAGTAAGTAAGAACCAATGAATATAATGCTTTTCCATATATGTAGGCCGATGGGAGAAACTTAATTCAATAGCAGTTTTGATCCATCCACTGTTGTTAACATATCAATTGTTTTGGGACTGGGAAATGAGGGTTGTTGGACTTGTTGGTATGATGAGTCCACACCATAGGAAAGAAACCTCAAAAATATGCATCACCAAAGTTGTTTTGGCCCAACTTACATGCCCTCCTCTTCTGCCACGTGAGCCCACGCTTCGGCATCAGTCCGTGATACAAAACCAACGCAGCATGACTCAGTTTGCCTAGACTGAAGAGGGAGAAAACCACACCATAGGAAAGAAACCTCAAAAATATGCATCACCAAATTTGTTTTAGCCCAACTTACTTGTCCTCATCTTCTGCCACTTGAGCCCACGCTTCGGCATCAGGACGAGATACAAAACCAGCGCAGCATGACTCAGTTTGCCTAGACTGAAAAGGGTGAAAATTAAACTTTTTCCTAATCCGAAAACTTGTACACGCTAGTAAGTAAGAACCAATAAATATAATGCTTTTCCATATATGTAGGCCGATGGCAGAAACTTAATTCAATACCAGTTTTAATCCATCCACTGTTGTTAACATATCAATTGTTGTGGGACTCGGAATCGAGGGTTGTTGGACTTGTTGGTATGATGAATGAGGAAACCACACCATAGGAAAGAAACCTCAAAAATATGCATCACCAAAGTTGTTGCGGCCCAACTTACATGCCCTCATCTTCTGCCACTTGAGCCCACGCTTCGGCATCAGGACGAGATACAAAACCAGTGCAGCATGACTCAGTTTGCCTAGACTGAAGAGGGCGAAAATTAAAGTTTTTCCTAATCCGAAAACTTGTACACGCTAGTAAGTAAGAACCAATGAATATAATGCTTTTCCATATATGTAGGCCGATGGGAGAAACTTAATTCAATAGCAGTTTTGATCCATCCACTGTTGTTAACATATCAATTGTTGTGGAACTGGGAAATGAGGGTTGTTGGACTTGTTCGTATGATGAATCCACACCATAGGAAAGAAACCTCAAAAATATGCATCACCAAAGTTGTTTTGGCCCAACTTACATGCCCTCCTCTTCTGCCACGTGAGCCCACGCTTCGGCATCAGTCCGAGATACAAAACCAACGCAGCATGACTCAGTTTGCCTAGACTGAAGAGGGAGAAAACCACACCATCGGATAGAAACCTCAAAAATATGCATCACCAAAGTTGTTTAGGCCCAACTTACTTGTCCTCATCTTCTGCCACTTTAGCCCATGCTTCGGCATCAGGACGAGATACAAAACCAGCGCAGCATGACTCAGTTTGCCTAGACTGAAGAGGGCGAAAATTAAACTTTTCCTAATCCGAAAACTTGTACACGCAAGTAAGTAAGAACCAATGAATATAATGCTTTTCCATATATGTAGGCCGATGGGAGAAACTTAATTCAATACCAGTTTTGATCCATCCACTATTGTTAAGACATCAATTGTTGTGGTACTCGGAATCGTGGGTTGTTGGACTTGTTGGTATGATGAATGAGGAAACCACACCATAGGAAAGAAACCTCAAATATATACATCACCAAAGTTGTTTTGGCCAAACTTACATGCCCTCATCTTCTGCCACTTGGGCCCACGCTTCGGCATCAGGACGAGATACAAAACCAGCGCAGCATGACTCAGTTTGCCTAGACTGAAGAGGGCGAAAATTAAAGTTTTTCCTAATCCGAAAACTTGTACACGCTAGTAAGTAAGAACCAATGAATATAATGCTTTTCCATATATGTAGGCCGATGGGAGAAACTTAATTCAATAGCAGTTTTGATCCATCCACTGTTGTTAACATATCAATTGTTGTGGAACTGGGAAATGAGGGTTGTTGGACTTGTTCGTATGATGAATCCACACCATAGGAAAGAAACCTCAAAAATATGCATCAGCAAAATTGTTTTGGCCCAACTTACATGCCCTCCTCTTCTGCCACATGAGCCCACGCTTCGGCATCACTCCGAGATACAAAACCAACACAGCATAACTCAGTTTGCCTAGACTGAAGAGGGAGAAAATCACACCATAGGATAGAAACCTGAAAAATATGCATCACCAAAGTTGTTTAGGCCCAACTTACTTGTCCTCATCTTCTGCCACTTGAGCCCACGCTTCGGCATCAGGACGAGATACAAAACCAGCGCAGCATGACTCAGTTTGCCTAGACTGAAGAGGGCGAAAATTAAACTTTTTTCTAATCCGAAAACTTGTACACGCTAGTAAGTTAGAACCAATGAATATAATGCTTTTCCATATATGTAGGCCGATGGGAGAAACTTAATTCAATACCAGTTTTGATCCATCCACTATTGTTAAGACATCAATTGTTGTGGTACTCGGAATCGTGGGTTGTTGGACTTGTTGGTATGATGAATGAGGAAACCACACCATAGGAAAGAAACTTCAAAAATATGCATAACCGAAGTTGTTTTGGCCAAACTTACATGCCCTCATCTTCTGCCACTTGAGCCCACGCTTCGGCATCAGGACGAGATACAAAACCAGCGCAGCATGACTCAGTTTGCCTAGACTGAAGAGGGCGAAAATTAAACTTTTTCCTAATCCGAAAACTTGTACACGCTAGTAAGTAAGAACCAATGAATATAATGCTTTTCCATATATGTAGGCCGATGGCAGAAACTTAATTCAATACCAGTTTTGATCCATCCACTGTTGTTAACATATCAATTGTTGTGGGACTCGGAATCGAGGGTTGTTGGACTTGTTGGTATGATGAATGAGGAAACCACACCATAGGAACAAAATCTCAAAAATATGCATCACTAAAGTTGTCTTGCACCAACTTACATGCCCTCCTCTTCTGCCACCTGAGCCCATGCTTTGGCATCAAGCCAAGATACAAAACCAGCGCAGCATGACTCAGTTTGTCTAGACTGAAGAGGGAAAAAATTAAACTTTTTCCTAATCCAAAAACTTGTACATGCTAGTAAGTCAGAACCAATGAATATAATGCTTTTCCATATATGTAGGCCGTTGGGAGAAACATAATTCAATACAGGTTTTGATCCTTCCACTGTTGTTAACATATCAATTGTTGTGGGACTCAGAATCGAGGGTTGTTGGACATGTTGGTATGATGAATGAGGAAACCACATCATAGGAAAGAAACCTCAAAAATATGCATCACCAAAGTTGTTTTGGCCCAACTTACATGCTCTCCTCTTCTGCCACGTGAGCCCACGCTTCGGCATCAGTCCGAGATACAAAACCAACGCAGCATGACTTAGTTTGCCTAGACTGATGAAGGCGAAAATTAAACTTTTTCCTAATCCGAAAACTTGTACACGCTAGTAAGTAAGAACCAATGAATATAGTGCTTTCCCATATATGTAGGCCGATGGGAGAAACTTAATTCAATACAGGTTTTGATCCGTCCAATGTTGTTAACATATCAATTGTTGTGGGACTCGGAATCGAGGGTTGTTGGACATGTTAGTATGATGAATGAAGAAACCACACCATAGGAAAGAAACCTCAAAAATATGCATCACCAAAGTTGTTTTGGCCCGACTTACATTCAAAAATTAAACTTTTTCCTAATCCAAAAACTTGTACACGCTAGTAAGTAAAAACCAATGAATATAATGCTTTTCCATATATGTAGGCCGATGGGAGAAGCTTAATTCAATACCAATTTTGATCCATCCACTGTTGTTAACTTATCAATTGTTCTGGGACTCGGAATGAAGGGTTGTTGGACTTGTTGGGAAGATGAATGAGGAAACCACACCATAGGAAGGAAACCTCAAAAATATGCAACACCAAAGTTGTTTTGCCCAATTTACATGCCCTCCTCTTCTGCCACATGAGCCCACGCTTCGGCATCAGTCCGAGACACAAAACCAACGTAGCATGACTCCGTTTGCCTAGACTGAAAAGGGCGAAAATTAAACTTTTCCTAATCCGAAAACTTGTACACGCTAGTAAGTACGAACCAATGAATATAATGCTTTTCCATATATTTAGGACGATGGGAGAAACTTAATTCAATACCAGTTTTGATCCATCCGTTGTTGTTAACATATCAAATGTTGCGGGACTCGGAATTGAGGGTAGTTGGACTTGTTGGGAAGATGAATGAGGAAACTACATCATAGGAACGAAACCTCAAAAATATGCGTCACCAAAGTTGTTTTGGCCCAACTTACATGCCCTCCTCTTCTGCCACATGAGCCCACGCTTCGGCATCAGTCTGAGACACAAAACCAACGTAGCATGACTCAGTTTGCTTAGACTGTAGAGGGCGAAAATTAAACTTTTCTTAATCCGAAAACTTGTACACGCTAGTAAGTAGGAACCAATGAATATAATGCTTTTCCATATATGTAGGACGATGGGAGAAGCTTAATTCAATACCAGTTTTGATCCATCCACTGTTGTTAACATATCAATTGTTGTGGGACTCGGAATTGAGGGTAGTTGGACTTGTTGGTAAGATGAATTAGGAAACCACATCATAGGAACGAAACCTCAAAAATATGCGTCACCAAAGTTGTTTTGGCCCAACTTACATGCTCTCCTCTTCTGCCACTTGAGCCCATGCTTCGGCATCAGTCTAAGATACAAGACCAGCGCAGCATGACTTTGTTTGCCTAGACTGAAGAGGGTGAAAATTAAACTCTTTCCTAATCCGAAAACTTGTACACGCTTGTAAGTAGGAACCGATGAATATAATGCTTTTCCATATATGTAGGCCGATGGGAGAAACTTAATTCAATACAGGTTTTGATCCATCCACTATTGTTAATATATCAATTGTTGTGGGACTCGGAATCGATGGTTGTTGGACTTGTTGGGAAGATGAATGATGAAACTACACAGTACGAACGAAACCTTAAAAATATGCAACACGAAAGTTATTTTGACCCAACTTACATGCCCTCCCCTTCAGCCACTTGAGCCCACGCTTCGGCATCAGTCCGAGATACAAAACCAGCGCAGCATGACTCAGTTTGCCTAGACTAAAAAGGGCGAAAATTAAACTTTTTCCTAATCCGAAAACTTGTACACGCTAGTAAGTAAGAACCAATGAATATAATGCTTTTCCATATATGTAGGCCGATGGGAGAAACTTAATTCAATACCAGTTTTGATCCATCCACTATTGTTAACATATCAATTGTTGTGGAATTGGGAAATAAGGGTTGTTGGACTTGTTGGTGTGATGAATCCACACCATAGGAAAAAAACCTCAAAAATATGCATCACCAAAGTTGTTTTGGCCCAACTTACATGCCCTCCTCTTCTGCCACGTGAGCCCACGCTTCGGCATCAGTCCAAGATACAAAACCAACACAGCATGACTCAGTTTGCCTAGACTGAAGAGGGAGAAAACCACACCATAGGATAGAATCCTCAAAAATGTGCATCACCAAAGTTGTTTAGGCGCAACTTACTTGTCCTCATCTTCTGCCACTTGAGCCCACGCTTTGGCATCAGGACGAGATACAAAACCTGCGCAGCCTGACTCAGTTTGCCTAGACTGAAGAGGGCGAAAATTAAACTTTTTCCTAATCCGAAAACTTGTACACGCTAGTAAGTAAGAACCAATGAATATAATGCTTTTCCATATATGTAGGCCGATGGGAGAAACTTAATTCAATACCAGTTTTGATCTATCCACTATTGTTAAGACATCAATTGTTGTGGTACTCGGAATTGAGGGTTCTTGGACTTGTTGGTATAATGAATGAGGAAACCACACCATAGGAAAGAAACCTCAAAAATATGCATCACCAAAGTTGTTTTGGCCCAACTTACATGCCCTCCTCTTCTGCCACGTGAGCCCACGCTTCGGCATCAGTCCGAGATACAAAACCAACACAGCATGACTCAGTTTGCCTAGACTGAAGAGGGAGAAAACCACACCATAGGATAGAAACCTCAAAAATGTGCATCACCAAAGTTGTTTAGGCGCAACTTACTTGTCCTCATCTTCTGCCACTTGAGCCCACGCTTTGGCATCAGGACGAGATACAAAACCTGCGCAGCCTGACTCATTTTGCCTAGACTGAAGAGGGCGAAAATTAAACTTTTTCCTAATCCGAAAACTTGTACACGCTAGTAAGTAAGAACCAATGAATATAATGCTTTTCCATATATGTAGGCCGATGGGAGAAACTTAATTCAATACCAGTTTTGATCCATCCACTATTGTTAAGACATCAATTGTTGTGGTACTCGGAATTGAGGGTTCTTGGACTTGTTGGTATAATGAATGAGGAAACCACACCATAGGAAAGAAACCTCAAAAATATGCATCACCAAAGTTGTTTTGGCCCAACTTACATGCCCTCCTCTTCTGCCACGTGAGCCCACGCTTCGGCATCAGTCCGAGATACAAAACCAACACAGCATGACTCAGTTTGCCTAGACTGAAGAGGGAGAAAACCACACCATAGGATAGAAACCTCAAAAATGTGCATCACCAAAGTTGTTTAGGCGCAACTTACTTGTCCTCATCTTCTGCCACTTGAGCCCACGCTTTGGCATCAGGACGAGATACAAAACCTGCGTAGCCTGACTCAGTTTGCCTAGACTGAAGAGGGCGAAAATTAAACTTTTTCCTAATCCGAAAACTTGTACACGCTAGTAAGTAAGAACCAATGAATATAATGCTTTTCCATATATGTAGGCCGATGGGAGAAACTTAATTCAATACCAGTTTTGATCCATCCACTATTGTTAAGACATCAATTGTTGTGGTACTCGGAATTGAGGGTTCTTGGACTTGTTGGTATAATGAATGAGGAAACCACACCATAGGAAAGAAACCTCAAAAATATGCATCACCAAAGTTGTTTTGGCCCAACTTACATGCCCTCCTCTTCTGCCACGTGAGCCCACGCTTCGGCATCAGTCCGAGATACAAAACCAACGCAGCATGACTCAGTTTGCCTAGACTGAAGAGGAAGAAAACCACACCATAGGAAAGAAACCTCAAAAAAATGCATCACCAAAGTTGTTTAGGCGCAACTTACTTGTCCTCATCTTCTGCCACTTGAGCCCACGCTTCGGCATCAGGACGAGATACAAAACCAGCGCAGCATGACTCAGTTTGCCTAGACTGAAGAGGGCGAAAATTAAACTTTTTCCTAATCCGAAAACTTGTACACGCTAGAAAGTAAGAACCAATGAATATAATGCTTTTCCATATATGTAGGCCAATGGGAGAAACATAATTCAATACAGGTTTTGACCCTTCCACTTTTGTTAACATATCAATTGTTGTGGGACTCGGAATCGAGGGTTGTTGGACATGTTGGTATGATGAATGAGGAAACCACACCATAGGAAAGAAACCTCAAAAATATGCATCACCAAAGTTGTTTTGGCCCAACTTACATGCTCTCCTCTTCTGCCACGTGAGCCCACGCTTCGGCATCAGTCCGAGATACAAAACCAACGCAGCATGACTTAGTTTGCCTAGACTGATGAGGGCGAAAACTAAACTTTTTCCTAATCCGAAAACTTGTACACGCTAGTAAGTAAGAACCAATGAACATAGTTCTTTTCCATATATGTAGGCCGATGGTTGAAACTTAATTCAATACAGGTTTTGATCCGTCCAATGTTGGTAACATATCAATTGTTGTGGGACTCGGAATCGAGGGTTGTTGGACATGTTGGTATGATGAATGAGGAAACCACACCATAGGAAAGAAACCTCAAAAATATGCATCACCAAAGTTGTTTTGGCCCGACTTACATTCAAAAATTAAACTTTTTCCTAATCCAAAAACTTGTACACGCTAGTAAGTAAAAACCAATGAATATAATGCTTTTCCATATATGTAGGCCGATGGGAGAAACTTAATTCAATACAGATTTTGTTCCATCCACTGTTGTTAACATATCATTTGTTGTGGGACTCGGAATCAAGGGTTGTTGGACATGTTGGGAAGATGAATGAGGAAACCACACCATAGGAAGGAAACCTCAAAAATATGCAACACCAAAGTTGTTTTGCCCAATTTACATGCCCTCCTCTTATGCAACTTCAGCCCACTCTTCGGCAACAGTCCGAGATACAAAACCAGTGCAGCATGACTCCGTTTGCCAAGACTGAAGAGGGCGAAAATTAAACTTTTTCCTAATCCAAAAACTTGTACACGCTAGAAAGTAGGAACCAATGAATATAATGCTTTTCCATATATGTAGGCCGATGGGAGAAACTTAATTCAATACAGGTTTTGATCCATCCGTTGTTGTTAACATATCAAATGTTGCGGGACTCGGAATCGAGGGTTGTTGGACTTGTTGGGAAGATGAATAAGAAAGCCGCCCCATAGGAACGAAACCTCAAAAATATTCATCACCAAAGTCGTTTTGGCCCAACTTACATGCCCTCCTCTTTTGCCACGTGAGCCCATGCTTTGGCATCAGTCCAACATACAAAACCAACACAGCATGACTCAGTTTGCCAAGACTGAAGAGGGCGAAAAATAAACTTTGTCCTAATCCGAAAACTTGTACACGCTAGTATGTAGGAACCAATGAATATAATGCTTTTCCATATATGTAGGCCGATGGGAGAAACTTAATTCAGTATAGGTTTTGATCCGTCCACTGTTGTTAACATATCAATTGTTATGGGACTCAGAATCGAGGGTTGTTGGACATGTTGGTATGATGAATGAGGAAACCACACCATAGGAAAGAAACCTCAAAACTATGCATCACCAAAGTTGTTTTGGCCCGACTTACATGCCATCATCTTCTGCCACTTGAGCCCACACTTCGGCATCAGGACGAGATACAAAACCAGCGCAGCATGACTCAGTTTGCCTAGACTAAAGAGGGCGAAAATTAAAGTTTTTCCTAATCCAAAAATTTGTACACGCGAGTAAGTAAGAACCAATGCATATCATGCTTTTCCATATATGCAGGCTGATGGGAGAAACTTAATTCAACAAATGTTTTGATCCATCCATTGTTGTTAACATATCAATTGTTGTGGGACTCAGAATCGAGGGTTGTTGGACTTGTTGGTACGATGAATGAGGAAACCACACCATAGGAACGAAACCTCAAAAATATGCATCACCAAAGTTGTTTTGGTCCAACTTACATGCCCTCCTTTTCTGCCACATGAGCCCACGCTTCGGCATCAGTCCGAGACACAAAACCAACGTAGCATGACTCAGTTTCCCAAGACTGAAGAGGGCAAAAATTAAACTTTTTCCTAATCTGAAAACTTGTACAAGCTAGTAAGTAAGAACCAATGAATATAATGCTTTTCCATATATATAGGCCGATGGGAGAAACTTAATTCAACACATGTTTCGATCCATCCGCTGTTGTTAACATATCAATTGTTGTGGGACACGGAATTGAGGGTTGTTGGACTTGTAAGGAATATGAGTGAGGAAACCACACCATAGGAATGAAACCTCAAAAATATGCATCACCAAAGTTGTTTTGGCCCAACTTACATGCCCCCCTCTTTTGCCACTTGACCCCACGCTTCGTCATCAGGCCAAGATACAAAACCAGCGCAGCATGACTCAGTTTGCCTAGACTGAAGAAGGCGAAAATTAAACTTTTTCCTAATCGAAAAAGTTGTACACGCTAGTAAGTAAGAACCAATGAATATAATGCATTTCCATATATGTAGGCCGATGGGAGAAACTTATTTCAATACATGTTTTGTTCCATCCACTATTGTTAACATAGCATTTGTCGTGGGACTCGGAATCGAGGGTTGTTGCACTTGTTGGGAAGATGAATGAGAAAACCACACCATAGGAACAAAACCTCAAAAATATGCATCACCAAAGTTGTTTTGGCCCAACTTACATGCCCTCCTCTTCTGCCACGTGAGCCCACGCTTTGGCATCAGTCTGAGACGCAAAACCAACGTAGCATGACTCAGTTTGCCCAGACTGAACAGGGCGAAAATTAAACAGTTTCCTAATCCGAAAACTTGTACACGCTAGTAAGTAAAAACCAATGAATATAATGGTTTTCCATATATGTAGGCCAATGGGAGAAACTTAATTCAATACCAGTTTTGATCTATCCGCTGTTGTTAACATATCAATTGTTGTGGGACTCGAAATCAAGGGTTGCTGGACTTGTTTTTATGATGAATGAGGAAACCACACCATAGGAACGAACCTCAAAAATATGCATCACCAAAGTTGTTTTGGCTCAACTTACATGCCCTCCACTTCTACCACTTGAGCCCACGCTTCGGCATCCGCACGTGGTACTAAACCAGCGCAACATGACTCAGTTTGCCTAGACTGAAGAGGGCGGAAATTAAACTTTTTCCTAATCCGAAAACTTGTACACGCTAGTAAGTAGGAACCAATGAACATAATGCTTTTCCATATATGTAGGCCGATGGCAGAAACTTAATTCAATACAGGTTTTGATCCATCCACTGTTGTTAACATATCAATTGTTGTGGGACTCGGAATCGAGGGTTGTTGGACTTGTTGGTATGATGAATGAGGAAACCACACCATAGGAAAGAAACCTCAAAAATATGCATCACCAAAGTTGTTTTGGCCCAACTTACATGCCCTCCTCTTCTGCCACTTGAGCCCACGCTTCGGCATCAGTCCGAGACACAAAATCAACGTAGCATGACTCAGTTTGCTTAGACTGAAGAGGGCGAAAATTAAACTTTTCCTAATCCAAAAACTTGTACACGCTAGTAAGTAGGAACCAATGAATATAACGCTTTTCCATATATGTAGGACGATGGGAGAAGCTTAATTCAATACCAGTTTTGATCCATCCACTGTTGTTAACATATCAATTGTTGTGGGACTCGGAATTGAGGGTAGTTGGACTTGTTGGGGAGATGAATGAGGAAACCACATCATAGGAACGAAACCTCAAAAATATGCATCACCAAAGTTGTTTTGGCCCAACTTACATGCCCTCCTCTTCTGCCACATGAGCCCACGCTTCGGCATCAGTCGGAGACACAAAACCAACGTAGCATGACTCAGTTTGCTTAGACTGAAGAGGGCGAAAATTAAACTTTTCCTAATCCGAAAACTTGTACACGTTAGTAAGTAGGAACCAATGAATATAATGCTTTTCCATATATGTAGGACGATGGAAGAAGCTTAATTCAATACCAGTTTTGACCATCCACTGTTGTTAACATATCAATTGTTGTGGGACTCGGAATTGAGGGTAGTTGGACTTGTTGGGAAGATGAATGAGGAAACCACATCATAGGAAAGAAACCTCAAAAATATGCGTCACCAAAGTTGTTTTGGCCCAACTTACATGCCCTCCTCTTCTGCCACTCGAGCCCACGCTTCGGCATCAGTCTAAGATACAAGACCAGCGTAGCATGACTTAGTTTGCCTAGACTAAAGAGGGTGAAAATTAAACTCTTTCCCAATGCGAAAACTTGTACACGCTAGTAAGTAGGAACCGATGAATATAATGCTTTTCCATATATGTAGGCCGATGGGAGAAACTTAATTCAATACAGGTTTTGATCCATCCACTATTGTTAATATATCAATTGTTGTGGGACTCGGAATCGAGGGTTGTTGGACTTGTTGGGAAGATGAATGATGAAACCACACAGTACGAACGAAACCTTAAAAATATGCAACACCAAAGTTATTTTGGCCCAACTTACATGCGCTCCCCTTCAGCCACTTGAGCCCACGCTTCGGCATCAGTCCGAGATACAAAACCAGCGCAGCGTGACGCAGTTTGCCTAGACTGAAGAGGGCTAAAATTAAACTTTTTCCACATCCGAAAACTTGTACACGCTAGTAAGTAGGAGCCAATGAATTTAATGCTTTTCCATATATGTAGGCCGATGGGAGAAACTTAATTCAATTGTGTGGTTTCCTCATTCATCTTACCAACAAGCCCAACAACCCTCGATTCCGAGTCCCACAACAATTGATATGTTAACAACAGTGGATGGATCAAAACAGGTATTGAATTAAGTTTCTCCCATCGGCCTACATATATGTAAAAGCATTATATTCTTTGGTTCCTACATTCTAGCCTGTAAAAGTTTTCAGATTAGGAAAAAGTTTAATTTTCACCCTCTTTAGTCTAGGCAAACTGAGTCATGCTGCGCTGGTGTTGTATCTCGGACTAATGCCGAAGTGTGGGCTCATGTGGCAAAAGAGGAGGGCATGTAAGTTAGGCCAAAACAACTTTGGTGATGCATATTTTTGAGGTTTCATTCCTATGGTGTGGTTTCCTCATTCATCTTCCCAACAAGTCCAACAACCCTCGATTTCGAGTCTCACAACAAATGATATGTTAACAACAGTTGATGGACCAAAACCAGTATTGAATTAAGGATTTCCCATGGGCCTGCATATATGGAAAAGCATTGTATTCATTGATTCCTACTTACTAGCGTGTACAAGTTTTTGAATTAGGAAAAAGGTTAATTTTCGCCCTCTTCAGTCTAGGCAAACTGAGTCATGCTACGCTGGTTTCATATCTCAGCCTGTTGCTGAAGCGTGGGCTCAAGTGGCAGAAGAGGAGTGCATGAAACTTGGGCCAAAACAACTTTGGTGATGCATATTTTTGAGGTTTCGTTCCTATGGTGTGTTTTCCTCATTCATCTTTCCAACAAGTCCAACAAACCTCGATTCCGAGTCCCATAACAATTGATATGTTAACAACAGTGGATGGATCAAAACCTATATTGAATTAAGTTTCTCCTATCGGCCTACGTATATGGAAAAGCATTATATTCATTGGTTAATACTTACTAGCGTGTACAAGTTTTCGGATTAGAAAAACGTTTAATTTTCGCCCTCTTCCGTCTAGGCAAACTGAGTCATGCTGCGCTGGTTTTGTATCTCGGCCTGATGCCGAAGCGTGGGCGCAAGTTGTAGAAGAGGAGGGCATGTAAGTTGGGCCAAAACAACTTTGGTGATGCATACTTTTAAGGTTTCATTCCTATGGTGTGGTTTTGAAACGACCCGGATTTCGCGAAACCGAAATCCAAGCCTTTTGCTTTTCATGATATTCCCAGGATACATAGTGCTATCGTGAATTTCATATATCAGTCGATATCATAACCAGAAATTCGATTATTATTACATTTATACAATATTGCCCAAAGCCGATACAAGTCCATCTGGACTGAAGCATTCTTACAACAGAGATCAGAGTATAAATTGCAGAAAGCAGGTCTTCACATCCATCTCCGCAGGCATACTTGAGCGTAGCACAGCAACCCTCGTTGTTCCGTCTGTCATAGGTAAGGTCGTCATCCAGCTCATCTCCATCCGTCGTAGGAGTGGTCGTCATTCAGCTCATCTTCGTCCGTCGTAGGAGTGGTTGTCATCCGTCTCGTCCTCCAAAACCTGCGCCTCAATAGCGCAGGCCACTCTGAGACACTCCCCTAAGCGGCAACATAAAAATAAAGGGACTGGCACAAGTGGAAGGCTCTAGGCTTCCTATGCAAGCGCAATATATAAAGTAGCAGGATCTAGATTATTATATCATAGTTCCATTCGGGAATTCGGTCACACGACCGGTTCCCCTGCTCATTACTCATGCCAACACATACACGTCTCACCACCAAACACCTCTTCCATACACCCTCTCAACATCAACTAATTCTACGGCATTGGAAGCTCCCACCCGCCCATCCTAAACGGCCTTAGCCGGTGTTCTATCACTCGAGATAGAAGAGAAGAAAACCCATGCTAGATGAGGTGAGTTTTCGACCTTGGTTCGTCCTTTGACCGGGGACAGCGGCTATACGTATAGATCATACACTCTGCAGAGGATGTTGTACATCTGTACCCACACGAGACGGGATAAGGGCAGTGCGTCCGCTGCCCTTGGCCCACCACACCGACAGATGAACTTCCCTTCTGGCACTTTCCTGCTTTCCTGAGCTAGAAAACTGTGTGGATATACTATCCACCGCACTCTCAGGACTATGAGCTCAAGTAGTCTGAGGCCCCACGGGTCGAGTCTATTGGGGACGTGTGGCTGCATCACAGACCCACTATCGTCCGCTAACACTATCGCCTTACGCCTACAGTCATATGCCTTCCGTGGAAGTTCATGAATCGGGTCTGAGGTCGTATGGTATGCATGAGTCATAGTCCAAGATGCTATCGCCCCTACTCGGTCCTTAATTTGGTGAGAGCAAGCCTTCCAGGGGTCGGTTGCCACCCTCAGCGGTGGGCCGCGCACCACCACACACCTCACTCCACTCAGGGCAGAGTTCTAGTCTCTCCCATTAATCCGGTGCCGACTCCCGCCACACATCTCACACACCATCTCGCGCTCATAAACCACCCACTTCACGCACGCCAAGAGTGATCACATCCCCCCATCATATCACCCAATCTCACATCATGTTCATTTTATTTATTTTATTTAGTTGCAGTAGAATATCAGCAGTAGTATAGCAATCGGGGTATGTGGCTAAATGGAAGTAGGCTCCCTATTTTTGGTTATCAAAGCAAGCATGAACATAAATAAAGCAGCAGCAGCATATTTGCATGTCTATAGAATTTGAAGTAGGGAAGTGTCTGAATGGTGACTGGAGTAGAGCTAATCGCTCTCAAGTTCTGGCGTAGTCGTCCTCGTCTTCACGAACTCATACCCTCCTATGTGCGTCTTGAGTCTCCAATGGTGCTATTCGGCACAAACAATAAAACAGAGAAAGAAACACAACATAAGAACTAAGCAAACATCACATGGCAAAATAGGGATTAGGATAATGAAAGGAAGGGACCAAATTATGGTAAATGAGAGCAGATAGGACTAGTATGAGATTACAGCACCATTCGACAAGAGTTGTAAGTGAGATAATGTCATCTCGACCAAGTGCTTGGAAACAACGAGGTGTCGATGATTAAGCTGAAATTATGTGGGTGATATGATTTCATGAGCTTGTCGAAATAAGGCATACCAGCCACAAGTAATGTGAGAGAAGTCTCACATCACCCTTCCACGAGATATCATTAGAGATTAAATTATTCATCGATTAGATGAGAGACGTATGTCGATCGAGCGATGTGGATTTTCTGATAGAGCTCATTATTACTAAAGCATGAGAGGGATAGCCAAGTCAAGATCAATCATGAAGGGCTAGATAGAATCCAGATCCAGGGACCAAAACCATTCAGGTTAAATCCATCGTACAAAAAGCCATGAGTGGGAACCATTGGTCGCATGTAGAGAATCAGAAAAATGATTGTAAGAATGTGAGCTATGGCCAAGTCAAGCAGTCGCTTGGGCCATGTTGTCATGTATAAGCTAGAAATGCATTAGGAGTGATAGCTATGACCGATGCGAGCTAGAGCCCTAGACCATGCGAAGGTGCGTGTGTCCGATTAAATGTGCGACAAGAAATGGTCATAGCGAACGAGAGCTCGTGGCCACACACCGCCGAACGAGTGTGTGATTAAGCGATTGGAAGATGGACATTGGTCGTGACGAGTAAAGGCTCGTGGTCGTACATGAACGAGTGGGTTATCTAGATTCGGAGCATTGACAATGCTACAAGTGCAGCCCGTAGTAGCCTGAGAATCATGGTCGAGGTTATGCTTCTAGTGTATTAGGAAAGTTAGAAATTTTGGCAGCATAACGACTGAACCGAGCAATAACTCACGGCTCGTGCATGCCGTAAGAGAATGAATTAGATGTGTGTGTGTGCTACACGATCATGTCCACAGTGTGTGTGCTAGTGGCATACCATGTCAGCGTAAGAAGAATGCTGCAGTAAATAGCGGCACGAAGGCCGAACAGGCATGTGCATAAGAGAAGCTCATCGGCGACCACTGTCGAACATCACAGGCACTAGTTCATCGGCTCGAAGGCCGACATCACAGGAGGGCAAGATCAAGGTTCTCACCGAGGGCTTGAGGAGGGGCGAGGTTCGATGCTGGGACGAGCTGATGCCATGACAGAAAGACAGCTGTGTAGAACAACACCACCCTCAGGTTCTTGGTTCGGGATGGGGTAGCGGACGTCACTGTGGCCACGATCGCCTCAGGATACTACATGTGTGAGATTTCGCTCATGACAAATGAAGCAGAATTGAACCGGGAGCGATGGTTTCACCTATGCAGCAGACTTCTCGAACACTTGGTGGGCAGCAAAGGCACAGCTTATGCAGACCCGAGAGATTCGCCATGGTACTGCCCACGTTGTGGCACGACGCCGGTTAGGTCAAGGACAGCCACCAAAGCATGGTGGGGGTGCCTCTCTGCTGCTACACATGGTGCAGACATTTTGTCGAACACCATGCGGGCACGGCGTTGGTGATCTGTTGCAGCAAAGAACGTGGAGGTGAGCAGTAGCTGAAGCTTGGGATGGTGGTCAGGAATAATCGAGAAGTTGCAGAGAGTGTGTATCAGAAGGAGCTCCCCTTGGGAGGTACTGTGCCATGTCGACTGGTGGCCGACGACAGGAAGGGGCTTCTGCCTTGGGGTGGAGCTGGAGAGGACGCCAGAGTTGGAGAAGCTCATCGGCAGGTAGCTGGCCAAAGAAGGTGGCGCCCATGGTTGTTGCTTGGCCGCACCACGCCGGACTGCCGAGAGGCGCACAGCAGGACCGAGAGGCAGGGACCTCGCCACGGGGAAGGGGCTGCTACTGCCTACGCTTGGGAAAAAAACAGAGAGGTTGAGGGTAGCCTGCAGGTTGAAGACGCGCTGATGGAGAGGGTGCTCACCAAGGGGAAGAGGAGGCCGGCGGTCGGAGCAAGGGCGGGGACCTCGGTGCAGCTTGAATCGAGGGACGCACGGGGACAACGCCTTAGCACAAGGGGCACCAGCTTGCTGCTGGTGCTGCTTGGAGGCGCCATGGAGATGCGCTGCTCGGTGGGGCGCGAGCAGGAGAATGGCAGCAGGGGTTGCTGGTGGTGGAGTGGGAGGAGCTCGTCGGGGCCTGCTTGTCTTGCGCTAGGAGTAGGCAGGGAGGTGGCTAGTGGAGCACGACGGAGAGAGGAAGGAGGCTGCCTGCTTGCTTGTGCTTTGCGTGTGGGAGAGGATGAACAGAGAGGGTGGCCGGCGGCACCTTGGAGTAGGGAAAAGAAATGAGGGGAAAAATTGGAGAAAAAGAAAAGAGGGCTTAGATATTTATGGAAGAGAGTTAGGGTTAGATTTTACATGGACCTTTAGGTTTGGGTCTAGGATGTTGGACTGAGATTAAACGATGAAATAAATTAGATTAAAATTTATTCCGGAGTTCAAAGTACACATGAATTAGATTGATTTTCAGTTCGAATTAATTTACCAAGAAATCAATTCAAAGATCCGAGAATCGGCGTCGAAATTATTTATTCCAACACATGGGTGAGATGAGGCACTTAGCTGTGAGATAAAGTTGCTGAGAATTTATTCCGAGACCTTTCAGTTGAGCGACGATCTTCAGATTAGTCGAGGAATCACGCCGCAGTCCGAAAATGAATCCTTGGTCAAGGATTTAGCACCTCGCGATATTCGGTGCTTTGATTTATTGGAGACAAGTAATAATTCTGAACGCGAAGTAAATTGCAAAGAATTTAATTCGACGGAATGGAAACATCACATTGCCTCGAATACTCATTTCTTGAAAGGGAATGAATAGTCCAGATAATTTATCCTTGATTGGTTTTAGGGTCTTGCTCTGTCGGCGGAGTATCTTGTGGGAGAATACTCCTGGCTGACATTATCTCAAGCTGAGTGAATATTCTTCCAATCAAATTAAATTGTGAGGCGCCTAATTCAATAGGAAGGAATTATCACCAACTCGTCTCGGATCAAATCCCAGGAGGTTTATCACCGAGTATTCCATAATCGAAACTCAACGTTGATTTGGGCTCAAACGAAACCGCGTCCTGTCTAATCCGAGGGATCCAACTCAACGTCGTGTTTCTCGTATAGAGTAAACAAAACCCAATTGGAAGTGAACTTCTGACAATTGTGTGAGTATTAGATGATGTCATCTTCACATGTCGAATTAACTAAAGTTAGTTAACTCGGCAAGACTGGAGATCAAGCCATTATCCAAAAGAGGGTTTCCTCATTCTCAGAGATTGATACGATGATTTAAGGATTACGGGCAAAGCCCTGATTTAAATATTGCTAATGGATGGAGATCGATAATGGTAGAGTTACGGTTTCCGAGTGAGTCATGTTGAAGGTGAAGGGGTCAAGGAAGTCATAAACGATAGAAGATATAGAGTAACGATGATAAGAAGATTGGGTCGGGAAAATTTATAGGAATAATGGTTTAATTCTCGAACTATAGAGTTCGTAATTAAGTCGACACACAATCAATCAATCAATCAAACATTCAATTAATTTTATTTGTTAACAACAGCGGATGGATAAAAACTGGTATTGAATTAAGTTTCTCCCATTGGCCTACATATATGGAAAAGCATTATATTCATTGGTTCTTACTTAGTAGCATGTATAAGTTTTTGGATTAGGAAAAAGTTTAATTTTTGCCCGCTTCAGTCTAGGCAAACTGAGTCATGCTGCGCGGGTTTTGTATCTCGGCCTGATGTCAAAGCGTGGGCTCAAGTGGCAGAAGAGAAGGGCATGTAAATTGGGCCAAAACAACTTTGGTGATGCATATTTTTGAGGTTTCGTTCCTATGGTGTGGTTTCCTCATTCATCGTACCAACAAGTCCAACAATCCTCGAATCCGAGTCCTACAACAATTGATATGTTAACAACAGCGGATGGATCAAAACCTGTATCGAATTAAGGTTCTCCCATCGGCCAACATATATGGAAAAGCATCATATTCATTGACTCCTACTTACTAGCGTGTACAAGTTTTTGGATTAGGAAAAAGTTTAATTTTCGCCCTCTTCAATCTAGGCAAACTGAGTCATGCTGCGCTGGTTTTGTATCTCAAACTAATGCCGAAGCGTGGGCTCAAGTGGCAGAAGAGCAGGGCATGTAAGTTGGGCCAAAACAACTTTGGTGATGCATATTTTTGAGGTTTCGTTCCTATGATGTGGTTTCCTCATTCATCTTCCCAACAAGTCCAACAACCCTCAATTCTGAGTCCCACAACAATTGATATCTCAACAACAGTGGATGGATCAAAACCTGTATTGAATTAAGTTTCTCCCATCGGCCTACATATATGGAAAAGCATTATATTCATTGGCTCCTACTTACTAGCGTGTACAATTTTTAGGATTAGGAAAAAGTTTAATTTTCGCCCTCTTCAGTCTAGGCAAACTGAGTCATGCTACGCTGGTTTTGTATCTCGGACTGATGCCGAAGCGTGGGCTCAAGTGGCTGAAGGGGAGGGCATGTAAGTTGGGCCAAAATAACTTTGGTGTTGCATATTTTTAAGGTTTCGTTCGTACTGTGTGGTTTTATCATTCATCTTCCCAACAAGTCCAACAACCCTCGATTCTGAGTCCCACAGCAATTGATATATTAACAATAGTGGATGGATCAAAACCTGTATTGAATTAAGTTTCTCCCATCGGCCTACATATATGGAAAAGCTTTATATTCATCGGTTCCTACTTACTAGCGTGTACAAGTTTTCGGATTAGGAAAGAGTTTAATTTTCACCCTCTTCAATCTAGGCAAACTAAGTCATGCTGCGCTGGTCTTGTATCTTAGACTAATGCAGAAGCGTGGGCTCAAGTGGCAGAAGAGAAGGGCATGTAAGTTGCGCCAAAACAACTTTGGTGACGCATATTTTTGAGGTTTCGTTCCTATGATGTGGTTTCCTCATTCATCTTCCCAACAAGTCCAACTACCCTCAATTCTGAGTCCCACAACAATTGATATGTTAACAACAGCGGATGGATCAAAACTGGTATTGAATTAAGCTTCTTCCATCGTCCTATATATATGGAAAAGCATTATATTCATTGGTTCCAACTTACTAGCGTCTACAATTTTTAGGATTAGGAAAAAGTTTAATTTTCGCCCTCTTCAGTCTAAGCAAACTGAGTCATGCTGCGCTGGTTTTGTATCTTGGCCTGATGCCGAAGCGTGGGCTCAAGTGGCAGAAGAGGTGGGCATGTAAGTTGGGCCAAAACAACTTTGGTGGTGCATATTTTTGAGGTTTCGTTCCTATGGTGTGGTTTCCTCATTCATATTCCCTACAAGTCCAACAACCCTCAATTCCGTGTCCCACAACAATTGATATGTTAACAACAGCGGATGGATCAAAACATGTGTTGAATTAAATTTCTCCCATCGGCCTACATATATGGAAAAGCATTATATTCATTGGTTCTCACTTACTAGCATGTACAAGTTTTCGGATTAGGAAAAAGTTTAATTTTTGCCCTCTTCAGTCTTGGCAAACTGAGTCATGCTACGCTGGTTTTGTGTCTCGGACTGATGCCGAAGCGTGGGCTCACGTGGCAGAAGAGGAGGGCATGTAAATTGGGCCAAAATAACTTTGATGATGCATATTTTTGAGGTTTCGTTCCTACGGTGTGGTTTCCTCATTCATCTTTCCAACAAGTCCTACAACCCTCGATTCCGAATCCCACAACAATTGATATGTTAACAACAGTGGATGGATCAAAACCTGTATTGAATTAAGTTTCTCCCATCGGCCTACATATATGGAAAAGCATTATGTTCATTGGTTCCTACTTACTAGCGTGTACAAGTTTTCGGATTAGGAAAAAGTTTAATTTTTGCCCTCTTCAGTCTAGGCAAACAAAGTCATGCTGCGTTCATTTTGTACCTCGGACTGATGCCGAAGGGTGGGATCAAGTGGCCGAAGAGGAGGGCATGTAAGTTCAGCCAAACAACTTTGGTGATGCATATATTTGAGGTTTCGTTCCAATGGTATGGTTTCCTCATTCATATTCCCTACAAGTCCAACAACCCTCAATTCCGTGTCCCACAACAATTGATATGTTAACAATAGTGGATGGATGAAAACCTGTATTGAATTAAGTTTCTGACATCGGCCTACATATATGGAAAAGCATTATATTCATTGGTTCCTACTTACTAGCGTGTACAACTTTTCGGTTTAGGAAAAAGTTTAATTTCCGCCCTCTTCAGTCTAGGCAAACTGAGTCATGTTGCGCTGGTTTAGTACCTCGTCCTGATGCCGAAGCGTGGGCTCAAGTGGTAGAAGTGGAGGGCATGTAAGTTGGGCCAAAACAACTTTGGTGATGCATATTTTTGTGTTTTAGTTCCTATGGTGTGGTTTCCTCATTCATCATTACAACAAGTTCAGCAACCCTTGATTCCGAGTCCCACAACAATTGATATGTTAACAACAGCGGATGGATCAAAACTGGTATTGAATTAAGTTTCTCCCATCGGCCTACATATGTGGAAAAGCATTATATTCATTGGTTTTTACTTACTAGCGTGTACAAGTTTTCGTATTAGGAAAATGTTTAGTTTTCGCCCTCTTCAGTCTAGGCAAACTGAGTCATGCTACGTTGGTTTTGCGTCTCAGACTGATGCCAAAGCGTGGGCTCACGTGGCAGAAGAGGAGGGCATGTAAGTTGGGCCAAAACAAATTTGGTGATGCATATTTTTGAGGTTTCATTCCTATGGTGTGGTTTCCTCATTCATCTTCCCAACAAGTCCAACAACCATCGATTCTGAGTCCCACAAAAAATGATATGTTAACAACAGTGGATGGAACAAAACATGTATTGAAATAAGTTTCTCCCATCGGCCTACATATATGGAAATGCATTATATTCATTGGTTCTTACTTACTAGCGTGTAGAACTTTTTGGATTAGGAAAAAGTTTAATTTTCGCCTTCTTTAGTTTAGGCAAACTGAGTCATGCTGCGCTGGTTTTGTATCTTGGCCTGATGCCGAAGCGTGGGCTCAAGTGGCAGAAGAGGAGGGCATGTAAGTTGGGCCAAAACAACTTTGGTGGTGCATATTTTTGAGGTTTCGTTCCTATGGTGTGGTTTCCTCATTCATATTCCCTACAAGTCCAACAACCCTCAATTCCGTGTCCCACAACAATTGATATGTTCACAACAGCGGATGGATCAAAACATGTGTTGAATTAAGTTTCTAGCATCGGCCTACATACATGGAAAAGCATTATATTCATTGTTTCTTACTTACTAGCATGTACAAGTTTTCGGATTAGGAAAAAGTTTAATTTTTGCCCTCTTCAGTCTTGGCAAACTGAGTCATGCTACGTTGGTTTTGTGTCTCGGACTGATGCCGAAGCGTGGGCTCACGTGGCAGAAGAGGAGGGCATGTAAATTGGGCCAAAACAACTTTTATGATGCATATTTTTGAGGTTTCGTTCCTATGGTGTGGTTTCCTCATTCATCATCCCAACAAGTCCTACAACCCTCGATTCCGAATCCCACAACAATTGATATGTTAACAACAGTGGATGGATCAAAACCTGTATTGAATTAAGTTTCTCCCATCGGCCTACATATATGGAAAATCATTATGTTCATTGGTTCCTACTTACTAGCGTGTACAAGTTTTCAGATTAGGAAAAAGTTTAATTTTTGCCCTCTTCAGTCTAGGCAAACTAAGTCATGCTGCGTTGGTTTTGTATCTCGGACTGATGCCGAAGGGTGGGATCAAGTGGCAGAAGAGGAGGGCATGTAAGTTCAGCCAAACAACTTTGGTGATGCATATATTTGAGGTTTCTATCTAATGGTATGGTTTCCTCATTCATATTCCCTACAAGTCCAACAACCCTCAGTTCTGTGTCCCACAACAATTGATATGTTAACAACAGTGGATGGATGAAAACCTGTATTGAATTAAGTTTCTCCCATCGGCCTACATATATGGAAAAGCATTATATTCATTGGTTCCTACTTACTAGCGTGTACAACTTTTCGGAATAGGAAAAAGTGTAATTTTTGCCCTCTTCAGTCTAGCCAAACTGAGTCATGTTGCGCTGGTTTAGTACCTCGTCCCGATGCTGAAGCGTGGGCTCAAGTGGTAGAAGTGGAGGGCATGTAAGTTGGGCCAAAACAACTTTGGTGATGCATATTTTTGAGGTTTCGTTCCTATGGTGTGGTTTCCTCATTCATCTTCCCAACAAGTCCAACAACCCTCGATTCCGAGTCCCACAACAAATGATATGTTAACAACAGTGGATGGAACAAAACATGTATTGAAATAAGTTTCTCCCATCGGCCTACATATATGGAAATGCATTATATTCATTGGTTCATACTTACTAGCTTGTACAAGTTTTTGGATTAGGAAAAAGTTTATGTTTCGCCCCCTTCAGTCTAGGCAAACTGAGTCATGCTGCGCTGCATTTGTATCTTGGACTGATGCCGAAGCGTGGGCTCAAGTGCCGGAAGAGGAGGGCATGTAAGTTGGGCCAAAACAACTTTGGTGATGCATATTTTTGAGGTTTCATTCCAATGCTATGGTTTCCTCATTCATCTCCCCAACAAGTCCTACAACCCTCGATTCCGAATCCCACAACAATTGATATGTTAACAACAGTGGATGGATCAAGACCTGTATTGAATTAAGTTTCTCCCATCGGCCTACATATATGGAAAAGCATTATGTTCATTGGTTCCTACTTAATAGCGTGTACAAGTTTTCAGATTAGGAAAAAGTTTAATTTTTGCCCTCTTCAGTCTAGGCAAACTAAGTCATGCTGCGTTGGTTTTGTATCTCGGACTGATGCCGAAGGGTGGGATCAAGTGGCAGAAGAGGAGGGCATGTAAGTTCAGCCAAACAACTTTGGTGATGCATATATTTGAGGTTTCGTTCTAATGGTATGGTTTCCTCATTCATATTCCCTACAAGTCCAACAACCCTCAGTTCTGTGTCCCACAACAATTGATATGTTAACAACAGTGGATGGATGAAAACCTGTATTGAATTAAGTTTCTCCCATCGGCCTACATATATGGAAAAGCATTATATTCATTGGTTCCTACTTACTAGCGTGTACAACTTTTCGGAATAGGAAAAAGTGTAATTTTTGCCCTCTTCAGTCTAGCCAAACTGAGTCATGTTGCGCTGGTTTAGTACCTCGTCCCGATGCTGAAGCGTGGGCTCAAGTGGTAGAAGTGGAGGGCATGTAAGTTGGGCCAAAACAACTTTGGTGATGCATATTTTTGAGGTTTCGTTCCTATGGTGTGGTTTCCTCATTCATCTTCCCAACAAGTCCAACAACCCTCGATTCCGAGTCCCACAACAAATGATATGTTAACAACAGTGGATGGAACAAAACATGTATTGAAATAAGTTTCTCCCATCGGCCTACATATATGGAAATGCATTATATTCATTGGTTCATACTTACTAGCTTGTACAAGTTTTTGGATTAGGAAAAAGTTTAATTTTCGCCCCCTTCAGTCTAGGCAAACTGAGTCATGCTGCGCTGCATTTGTATCTTGGCCTGATGCCGAAGCGTGGGCTCAAGTGGCAGAAGTGGAGGGCATGTAAGTTGGGCCAAAACAACTTTGGTGATGCATATTTTTGAGGTTTCATTCCAATGCTATGGTTTCCTCATTCATATTCCCTACAAGTCCAACAACCCTCAATTCCGTGTCCCACAATAATTGATATGTTAACAACAGCGGATGGATCAAAACATGTGTTGAATTAAGTTTCTCCCATCAGCCTACATATATGGAAATGCATTATATTCATTGGTTCTTACTTACTAGCGTGTACAAGTTTTCGGATTAGGAAAAGTTTAATTTTTGCCCTCTTCAGTCTTGGCAAACTGAGTCATGCTACGTTGGTTTTGTGTCTCGGACTGATGCTGAAGCGTGGGCTCACGTGGCAAAAGAGGAGGGCATGTAAGTTGGACCAAAACAACTTTGGTGATGCATATTTTTGAGGATTCTTTCCTATGGTGTGGTTTCCTCATTCATCTTCCCAACAAGTCCAACAACCCTCGATTCCGAGTCCCACAACAATTGATATGTTAACAACAGTGGATGGATCAAAACCTGTATTGAATTAACTTTCTCCCATCGGCCTACATATATGGAAAAGCATTATGTTCATTGGTTCCTACTTACTAGCGTGTACAGGTTTTCGGATTAGGAAAAGTTTAATTTTCGCCCTCTTCAGTCTAGGCAAACTGAGTCATGCTGCGCAGGTTTTGTATCTTGGCCTGATACCGAAGCGTGGGCTCAAGTGGCAGAAGAGGCGGGCACGTAAGTTGGGCCATAACAACATTGGTGACGCATATTTTTGAGGTTTCGTTCCAATGGTATGGTTTCCTCATACATATTCCCAACAAGTCCAACAACCCTGAATTCTGTGTCCCACAACAATTGATATGTTAACAACAGTGGATGGATCAAAACCTGTATTGAATTAAGTTGCTCCCATCGGCGTACATATATGGAAAAGCATTATATTCATTGGTTCCTACTTACTAGCGTGTACAAGTTTTCGGATTAGGAAATAGTTTAATATTCGCCCTCTTCAGTCTAGGCAAACTAACTCATGCTACGTTGGTTTTGTGTCTCGAACTGATGCCGAAGCATGGGCTCACGTGGCAGAAGAGGAGGGCATGTAAGTTGGGCCAAAACAACTTTGGTGATGCATATTTTTGAGGTTTCGTTCCTATGGCGTGGTTTCCTCATTCATCTTCCCAACAAGTCCAACAACCCTCGATTCCGAGTCCCACAATAAATGATATATTAACAACAGTGGATGGAACAAAACTTGTATTGAATTAAGTTTGTCCCATCGGCCTACATATATAGAAAAGCATTATATTCATTGGTTCCTACTTACTAGCGTGTACAACTTTTCGGAATAGGAAAAAGTGTAATTTTTGCCCTCTTCAGTCTAGCCAAACTGAGTCATGTTGCGCTGGTTTAGTACCTCGTCCCGATGCTGAAGCGTGGGCTCAAGTGGTAGAAGTGGAGGGCATGTAAGTTGGGCCAAAACAACTTTGGTGATGCATATTTTTGAGGTTTCGTTCCTATGGTGTGGTTTCCTCATTCATCTTCCCAACAAGTCCAACAACCCTCGATTCCGAGTCCCACAACAATTGATATGTTAACAACAGTGGATGGAACAAAACCTGTATTGAAATAAGTTTCTCCCATCGGCCTACATATATGGAAATGCATTATATTAATTGGTTCAAACTTACTAACTTGTACAAGTTTTTGGATTAGAAAAAAGTTTAATTTTCGCCCCCTTCAGTCTAGGCAAACTGAGTCATGCTGCGCTGCATTTGTATCTTGGCCTGATGCCGAAGCGTGGGCTCAAGTGGCAGAAGAGGAGGGCATGTAAATTTGGCCAAAACAACTTTGGTGATGCATATTTTTGAGGTTTCGTTCCTATGGTGTGGTTTCCTCATTCATCTTCCCAACAAGTCCAAGAACCCTCGATTCCGAGTCCCACCACATTTGATATGTTAATAATAGCGGATGGATCAAAACCTCTATTGAATTTGGTTTCTCCCATCAGCCTACATATATGGAAAAGCATTATATTCATTGGTTCTTACTTAAAAGCGTGTACAAGTTTTCGGATTAGGAAAAAGTTTAATTTTCGCCCTCTTGAGTCTAGGCAAACTGAGTCATGCTGCGCTGGTTTTGTATCTCGTCCTGATGCCGAAGCGTGGGCTCAAGTAGCAGAAGATGAGGGCATGTAAGTTGGGCCAAAACAACTTTGGTGATGCATATTTTTGGGGTTTCTTTCCTATGGTGTGGTTTCATCATTCATCATACCAACAAGTCCAACAACCCTCGATTCCGAGTCCCACAACAATTGATATGTTAACAACAGTGGATGGATCAAAACCTGTATTGAATTAAGTTTCTCCCTTCGGCCTACATATATGGAAAATCGTTATATTCAATGGTTCCTACTTACTAGCGTGTACAAGTTTTCGGATTAGGCAAAAGTTTAATTTTCGCCGTCTTCAGTCTAGGCAAACTAAGCCATGCTGCGTTGGTTTTGTATCTCGGACTGATGCCGAAGCGTGGGCTCACATGGCAGAAGAGGAGGGCTCGTAAGTCGGGCCACAACAACTATGGTGATGCATATTTTTGAGGTTTCTTTCCTATGGTGTGGTTTCCTCATTCATCTTCCCAACAAGTCCAACAACCCTCGATTCCGAGTCTCACACCAATTGATATGTTAACAACAGTGGATGGAACAAAACCTGTATTGAATTAAGTTTCTCCCGTCGGCCTACGTATATGGAAAAGCATTATATCCATTGGTTCTTACTTACTAGCGTGTACAAGTTTTCGGATTAGGAAAAAGTTTAATTTTCGCCCTCTTCAGTCTAGGCAAACTGAGTCATGCTATGCTGGTTTTGTACCTCATCCTGATGCCGAAGCGCGGGCTCAAGTGGCAGAAGAAGAGGGCATGTAAGTTGGGCCAAAACAACTTTGGTGATGCATATTTTTGAGGTTTCTTTCCTATGGTGTGTTTTCCTCATTCATCATTCCAACATGTCCAACAACCCTCGATTCTGAGCCCCACAACAATTGACAGTGGACAGATCAAAACCTGTATTGAATTAAGTTTGTCCCGTCAGCCTACATATATGGAAAAGCATTATATTCATTGGTTCCTACTTAGTAGCGTGTACAAGTTTTCGGATTAGGAAAAAGTTTAATTTTCGCCCTCTTCTGTCTAGGCAAACTGAGTCATGCTGCGTTAGTTTTGTATTTCGGACTGATGCCGAAGCGTGGGCTCACGTGGCAGAAGAGGAGGGCATGTAAGTTGGGCAAAAACAACTTTGGTGATGTATATTTTTGAGGTTTCGTTCCTATGGTGTGGTTTTCTCATTCATCTCCCCAACAAGTCCAACAACCCTCGATTCCGAGTCCCACAACATTTGATATGTTAACAACAGCGGATGGATCAAAACCTATATTGAATTAAGTTTCTCCCATCGGCCTACATACATGGAAAAGCATTATATTCATTGGTTCCTGTTTACTAGCGTGTACAAGTTTTTGGATTAGGAAAAAGTTTAATTTTCGTCCTCTTCAGTCTAGGCAAACGGAGTCATGCTGCACTGGTTTTGTGTCTCGGACTGTTGCTGAAGCGTGGGCTCAAGTGGCAGAAGAGGAGGGCATGTAAATTTGGCCAAAACAACTTTGGTGATGCATATTTTTGAGGTTTCGTTCCTATGGTGTGGTTTCCTCATTCATCTTCCCAACAAGTCCAACAACCCTCGATTCTGAGTCCCACAACAATTGATATGTTAACAACAGTGGATGGGTCAAAACTGGTGTTGAATTGAGTTTCTCCCATCGGCCTACATATATGGAAAAGCATTATATTCATTGGTTCTTACTTACTAGCGTGTACAAGATTTCGGTTTAGGAAAAAGTTTAATTTTCGCCCTCTTCATTCTAGGCAAACTGAGTCATGCTGCGCTGGTTTTGTATCTCGTCCTGATGACAAAGCGTGGGCACAAGTGGCAGAAGATGAGGGCATGTAAGTCGGGCCACAACAACTTTGGTGATGCATATTTTTGAGGTTTCTTTCCTATGGTGTGGTTTCCTCATTCATCTTCCCAACAAGTCCAACAACCCTCGATTCCGAGTCCCACAACAATTGATATGTTAACAACAGTGGATGGAACAAAACCTATATTGAATTAAGTTTCTCCCGTCGGCCTACATATATGGAAAAGCATTATATCCATTGGTTCTTACTTACTAGCGTGTACAAGTTTTCAGATTAGGAAAAAGTTTAATTTTCGCCCTCTTCAGTCTAGGCAAACTGAGTCATGCTGTGCTGGTTTTGTACCTCATCCTGATGCCGAAGCGCGGGCTCAAGTGGCAGAAGAAGAGGGCATGTAAGTTGGGCCAAAACAACTTTGGTGATGCATATTTTTGAGGTTTCTTTCCTATGGTGTGTTTTCCTCATTCATCATTCCAACATGTCCAACTACCCCCGATTCTGAGCCCCACAACAATTGATATGTTAACAACAGTGGACAGATCAAAACCTGTATTGAATTAAGTTTCTCCCGTCAGCCTACATATATGGAAAAGCATTATATTCATTGGTTCCTACTTAGTAGCGTGTACAAGTTTTCGGATTAGGAAAAAGTTTAATTTTCGCCCTCTTCTGTCGAGGCAAACTGAGTCATGCTGCGTTGGTTTTGTATTTTGGACTGATGCCGAAGCGTGGGCTCACGTGGCAGAAGAGGAGGGCATGTAAGTTGGGCCAAAACAACTTTGGGGATGTATATTTTTGAGGTTTCGTTCCTATGGTGTGGTTTTCTCATTCATGTCCCCAACAAGTCCAACAACCCTCGATTCCGAGTCCCACAACATTTGATATGTTAACAACAGCGGATGGATCAAAACCTGTATTGAATTAAGTTTCTCCCATCGGCCTACATGTATGGAAAAGCATTATATTCATTGGTTCCTGCTTACTAGCATGTACAAGTTTTTGGATTAGGAAAAATTTAATTTTCGCCCTCTTCAGTCTAGGCAAACGGAGTCATGCTGCACTCGTTTTGTGTCTCGGACTGTTGCTGAAGCGTGGGC
Organism: Paspalum notatum; assembly: GCA_022530915.1. Taxonomy (NCBI): domain Eukaryota; kingdom Viridiplantae; phylum Streptophyta; class Magnoliopsida; order Poales; family Poaceae; genus Paspalum; species Paspalum notatum. Next base: position 3,673,297 of record CM039683.1, on the reverse strand, counting down.
TCAAGTGGCAGAAGAGGAGGGCATGTAAATTTGGCCAAAACAACTTTGGTGATGCATATTTTTGAGGTTTCGTTCCAATGGTGTGGTTTCCTCATTCATCTTCCCAACAAGTCCAACAACCCTCGATTCTGAGTCCCACAACAATTGATATGTTAACAACAGTGGATGGGTCAAAACTGGTGTTGAATTGAGTTTCTCCCATCGGCCTACATATATGGAAAAGCATTATATTCATTGGTTCTTACTTACTAGCGTGTACAAGATTTCGGTTTAGGAAAAAGTTTAATTTTCGCCCTCTTCATTCTAGGCAAACTGAGTCATGCTGCGCTGGTTTTGTATCTCGTCCTGATGACAAAGCGTGGGCACAAGTGGCAGAAGATGAGGGCATGTAAGTCAGGCCACAACAACTATGGTGATGCATATTTTTGAGGTTTCTTTCCTATGGTGTGGTTTCCTCATTCATCTTCCCAACAAGTCCAACAACCCTCGATTCCGAGTCCCACAACAATTGATATGTTAACAACAGTGGATGGAACAAAACCTGTATTGAATTAAGTTTCTCCCGTCGGCCTACATATATGGAAAAGCATTATATCCATTGGTTCTTACTTACTAGCGTGTACAAGTTTTCGGATTAGGAAAAAGTTTAATTTTCGCCCTTTTCAGTCTAGGCAAACTGAGTCATGCTATGCTGGTTTTGTACCTCATCCTGATGCCGAAGCGCGGGCTCAAGTGGTAGAAGAAGAGGGCATGTAAGTTGGGCCAAAACAACTTTGGTGATGCATATTTTTGAGGTTTCTTTCCTATGGTGTGGTTTCCTCATTCATCTTCCCAACAAGTCCAACAACCCTCGATTCCGAGTCCCACAACAATTGATATGTTAACAACAGTGGATGGAACAAAACCTGTATTGAATTAAGTTTCTCCCATCGGCCTACATATATGGAAAAGCATTATATTCATTGGTTCCTACTTAGTAGCGCGTACAAGTTTTCGGATTAGGAAAAAGTTTAATTTTCGCCCTCTTCTGTCTAGGCTAACTGAGTCATGCTGCGTTGGTTTTGTATTTTCGACCGATGCCGAAGCGTGGGCACAAGTGGTAGAAGATGAGGGCATGTAAGTCGGGCCACAACAACTATGGTGATGCATATTTTTGAGGTTTCTTTCCTATGGTGTGGTTTCCTTATTCATCTTCCCAACAAGTCCAACAACCCTCGATTCTGAGTCCCACAACAATTGATATGTTAACAACAGTGGATGGGTCAAAACTGGTGTTGAATTGAGTTTCTCCCATCGGCCTACATATATGGAAAAGCATTATATTCATTGGTTCTTACTTACTAGCGTGTACAAGATTTCGGTTTAGGAAAAAGTTTAATTTTCGCCCTCTTCATTCTAGGCAAACTGAGTCATGCTGCGCTGGTTTTGTATCTCGTCCTGATGACAAAGCGTGGGCACAAGTGGCAGAAGATGAGGGCATGTAAGTCGGGCCACAACAACTATGGTGATGCATATTTTTGAGGTTTCTTTCCTATGGTGTGGTTTCCTCATTCATCTTCCCAACAAGTCCAACAACCCTCGATTCCGAGTCCCACAACAATTGATATGTTAACAACAGTGGATGGAACAAAACCTGTATTGAATTAAGTTTCTCCCGTCGGCCTACATATATGGAAAAGCATTATATCCATTGGTTCTTACTTACTAGCGTGTACAAGATTTCGGATTAGGAAAAAGTTTAATTTTCGCCCTTTTCAGTCTAGGCAAACTGAGTCATGCTATGCTGGTTTTGTACCTCATCCTGATGCCGAAGCGCGGGCTCAAGTGGTAGAAGAAGAGGGCATGTAAGTTGGGCCAAAACAACTTTGGTGATGCATATTTTTGAGGTTTCTTTCCTATGGTGTGGTTTCCTCACTCATCTTCCCAACAAGTCCAACAACCCTCGATTCCGAGTCCCACAACAATTGATATGTTAACAACAGTGGATGGAACAAAACCTGTATTGAATTAAGTTTCTCCCATCGGCCTACATATATGGAAAAGCATTATATTCATTGGTTCCTACTTAGTAGCGTGTACAAGTTTTCGGATTAGGAAAAAGTTTAATTTTCGCCCTCTTCTGTCTAGGCTAACTGAGTCATGCTGCGTTGGTTTTGTATTTTGGACCGATGCCGAAGCGTGGGCACAAGTGGTAGAAGATGAGGGCATGTAAGTCGGGCCACAACAACTATGGTGATGCATATTTTTGAGGTTTCTTTCCTATGGTGTGGTTTCCTCATTCATCTTCCCAACAAGTCCAACAACCCTCGATTCTGAGTCCCACAACAATTGATATGTTAACAACAGTGGATGGGTCAAAACTGGTGTTGAATTGAGTTTCTCCCATCGGCCTACATATATGGAAAAGCATTATATTCATTGGTTCTTACTTACTAGCGTGTACAAGATTTCGGTTTAGGAAAAAGTTTAATTTTCGCCCTCTTCATTCTAGGCAAACTGAGTCATGCTGCGCTGGTTTTGTATCTCGTCCTGATGACAAAGCGTGGGCACAAGTGGCAGAAGATGAGGGCATGTAAGTCGGGCCACAACAACTATGGTGATGCATATTTTTGAGGTTTCTTTCCTATGGTGTGGTTTCCTCATTCATCTTCCCAACATGTCCAACAACCCTCGATTCCGAGTCTCACAACAATTGATATGTTAACAACAGTGGATGGAACAAAACCTGTATTGAATTAAGTTTCTCCCGTCGGCCTACGTATATGGAAAAGCATTATATCCATTGGTTCTTACTTACTAGCGTGTACAAGTTTTCGGATTAGGAAAAAGTTTAATTTTCGCCCTCTTCAGTCTAGGCAAACTGAGTCATGCTGTGCTGGTTTTGTACCTCATCCTGATGCCGAAGCGCGGGCTCAAGTGGCAGAAGAAGAGGGCATGTAAGTTGGGCCAAAACAACTTTGGTGATGCATATTTTTGAGGTTTCTTTCCTATGGTGTGTTTTCCTCATTCATCATTCCAACATGTCCAACAACCCCCGATTCTGAGCCCCACAACAATTGATATGTTAACAACAGTGGACAGATCAAAACCTGTATTGAATTAAGTTTCTCCCGTCAGCCTACATATATGGAAAAGCATTATATTCATTGGTTCCTACTTAGTAGCGTGTACAAGTTTTCGGATTAGGAAAAAGTTTAATTTTCGCCCTCTTATGTCGAGGCAAACTGAGTCATGCTGCGTTGGTTTTGTATTTTGGACTGATGCCGAAGCGTGGGCTCACGTGGCAGAAGAGGAGGGCATGTAAGTTGGGCCAAAACAACTTTGGGGATGTATATTTTTGAGGTTTCGTTCCTATGGTGTGGTTTTCTCATTCATGTCCCCAACAAGTCCAACAACCCTCGATTCCGAGTCCCACAACATTTGATATGTTAACAACAGCGGATGGATCAAAACCTGTATTGAATTAAGTTTCTCCCATCGGCCTACATGTATGGAAAAGCATTATATTCATTGGTTCCTGCTTACTAGCATGTACAAGTTTTTGGATTAGGAAAAATTTAATTTTCGCCCTCTTCAGTCTAGGCAAACGGAGTCATGCTGCACTCGTTTTGTGTCTCGGACTGTTGCTGAAGCGTGGGCTCAAGTGGCAGAAGAGGAGGGCATGTAAATTTGGCCAAAACAACTTTGGTGATGCATATTTTTGAGGTTTCGTTCCAATGGTGTGGTTTCCTCATTCATCTTCCCAACAAGTCCAACAACCCTCGATTCTGAGTCCCACAACAATTGATATGTTAACAACAGTGGATGGGTCAAAACTGGTGTTGAATTGAGTTTCTCCCATCGGCCTACATATATGGAAAAGCATTATATTCATTGGTTCTTACTTACTAGCGTGTACAAGATTTCGGTTTAGGAAAAAGTTTAATTTTCGCCCTCTTCATTCTAGGCAAACTGAGTCATGCTGCGCTGGTTTTGTATCTCGTCCTGATGACAAAGCGTGGGCACAAGTGGCAGAAGATGAGGGCATGTAAGTCGGGCCACAACAACTATGGTGATGCATATTTTTGAGGTTTCTTTCCTATGGTGTGGTTTCCTCATTCATCTTCCCAACAAGTCCAACAACCCTCGATTCCGAGTCCCACAACAATTGATATGTTAACAACAGTGGATGGAACAAAACCTGTATTGAATTAAGTTTCTCCCGTCGGCCTACATATATGGAAAAGCATTATATCCATTGGTTCTTACTTACTAGCGTGTACAAGTTTTCGGATTAGGAAAAAGTTTAATTTTCGCCCTTTTCAGTCTAGGCAAACTGAGTCATGCTATGCTGGTTTTGTACCTCATCCTGATGCCGAAGCGCGGGCTCAAGTGGTAGAAGAAGAGGGCATGTAAGTTGGGCCAAAACAACTTTGGTGATGCATATTTTTGAGGTTTCTTTCCTATGGTGTGGTTTCCTCATTCATCTTCCCAACAAGTCCAACAACCCTCGATTCCGAGTCCCACAACAATTGATATGTTAACAACAGTGGATGGAACAAAACCTGTATTGAATTAAGTTTCTCCCATCGGCCTACATATATGGAAAAGCATTATATTCATTGGTTCCTACTTAGTAGCGCGTACAAGTTTTCGGATTAGGAAAAAGTTTAATTTTCGCCCTCTTCTGTCTAGGCTAACTGAGTCATGCTGCGTTGGTTTTGTATTTTCGACCGATGCCGAAGCGTGGGCACAAGTGGTAGAAGATGAGGGCATGTAAGTCGGGCCACAACAACTATGGTGATGCATATTTTTGAGGTTTCTTTCCTATGGTGTGGTTTCCTTATTCATCTTCCCAACAAGTCCAACAACCCTCGATTCTGAGTCCCACAACAATTGATATGTTAACAACAGTGGATGGGTCAAAACTGGTGTTGAATTGAGTTTCTCCCATCGGCCTACATATATGGAAAAGCATTATATTCATTGGTTCTTACTTACTAGCGTGTACAAGATTTCGGTTTAGGAAAAAGTTTAATTTTCGCCCTCTTCATTCTAGGCAAACTGAGTCATGCTGCGCTGGTTTTGTATCTCGTCCTGATGACAAAGCGTGGGCGCAAGTGGCAGAAGATGAGGGCATGTAAGTCGGGCCACAACAACTATGGTGATGCATATTTTTGAGGTTTCTTTCCTATGGTGTGGTTTCCTCATTCATCTTCCCAACAAGTCCAACAACCCTCGATTCCGAGTCCCACAACAATTGATATGTTAACAACAGTGGATGGAACAAAACCTGTATTGAATTAAGTTTCTCCCGTCGGCCTACATATATGGAAAAGCATTATATCCATTGGTTCTTACTTACTAGCGTGTACAAGATTTCGGATTAGGAAAAAGTTTAATTTTCGCCCTTTTCAGTCTAGGCAAACTGAGTCATGCTATGCTGGTTTTGTACCTCATCCTGATGCCGAAGCGCGGGCTCAAGTGGTAGAAGAAGAGGGCATGTAAGTTGGGCCAAAACAACTTTGGTGATGCATATTTTTGAGGTTTCTTTCCTATGGTGTGGTTTCCTCACTCATCTTCCCAACAAGTCCAACAACCCTCGATTCCGAGTCCCACAACAATTGATATGTTAACAACAGTGGATGGAACAAAACCTGTATTGAATTAAGTTTCTCCCATCGGCCTACATATATGGAAAAGCATTATATTCATTGGTTCCTACTTAGTAGCGTGTACAAGTTTTCGGATTAGGAAAAAGTTTAATTTTCGCCCTCTTCTGTCTAGGCTAACTGAGTCATGCTGCGTTGGTTTTGTATTTTGGACCGATGCCGAAGCGTGGGCACAAGTGGTAGAAGATGAGGGCATGTAAGTCGGGCCACAACAACTATGGTGATGCATATTTTTGAGGTTTCTTTCCTATGGTGTGGTTTCCTCATTCATCTTCCCAACAAGTCCAACAACCCTCGATTCTGAGTCCCACAACAATTGATATGTTAACAACAGTGGATGGGTCAAAACTGGTGTTGAATTGAGTTTCTCCCATCGGCCTACATATATGGAAAAGCATTATATTCATTGGTTCTTACTTACTAGCGTGTACAAGATTTCGGTTTAGGAAAAAGTTTAATTTTCGCCCTCTTCATTCTAGGCAAACTGAGTCATGCTGCGCTGGTTTTGTATCTCGTCCTGATGACAAAGCGTGGGCACAAGTGGCAGAAGATGAGGGCATGTAAGTCGGGCCACAACAACTATGGTGATGCATATTTTTGAGGTTTCTTTCCTATGGTGTGGTTTCCTCATTCATCTTCCCAACATGTCCAACAACCCTCGATTCCGAGTCTCACAACAATTGATATGTTAACAACAGTGGATGGAACAAAACCTGTATTGAATTAAGTTTCTCCCGTCGGCCTACGTATATGGAAAAGCATTATATCCATTGGTTCTTACTTACTAGCGTGTACAAGTTTTCGGATTAGGAAAAAGTTTAATTTTCGCCCTCTTCAGTCTAGGCAAACTGAGTCAAGCTATGCTGGTTTTGTACCTCATCCTGATGCCGAAGCGCGGGCTCAAGTGGCAGAAGAAGAGGGCATGTAAGTTGGGCCAAAACAACTTTGGTGATGCATATTTTTGAGGTTTCTTTCCTATGGTGTGTTTTCCTCATTCATCATTCCAACATGTCCAACAACCCTCGATTCTGAGCCCCACAACAATTGATATGTTAACAACAGTGGACAGATCAAAACCTATATTGAATTAAGTTTGTCCCGTCAGCCTACATATATGGAAAAGCATTATATTCATTGGTTCCTACTTAGTAGCGTGTACAAGTTTTCGGATTAGGAAAAAGTTTAATTTTCGCCCTCTTCTGTCTAGGCAAACTGAGTCATGCTGCGTTAGTTTTGTATTTCGGACTGATGCCGAAGCGTGGGCTCACGTGGCAGAAGAGGAGGGCATGTAAGTTGGGCCAAAACAACTTTGGTGATGTATATTTTTGAGGTTTCGTTCCTATGGTGTGGTTTTCTCATTCATCTCCCCAACAAGTCCAACAACCCTCGATTCCGAGTCCCACAACATTTGATATGTTAACAACAGCGGATGGATCAAAACCTATATTGAATTAAGTTTCTCCCATCGGCCTACATATATGGAAAAGCATTATATTCATTGGATCCTGCTTACTAGCGTGTACAAGTTTTTGGATTAGGAAAAAGTTTAATTTTCGTCCTCTTCAGTCTAGGCAAACGGAGTCATGCTGCACTGGTTTTGTGTCTCGGACTGTTGCTGAAGCGTGGGCTCAAGTGGCAGAAGAGGAGGGCATGTAAGTCGGGCCACAACAACTATGGTGATGCATATTTTTGAGGTTTCTTTCCTATGGTGTGGTTTCCTCATTCATCTTCCCAACAAGTCCAACAACCCTCGATTCCGAGTCCCACAACAATTGATATGTTAACAACAGTGGATGGAACAAAACTGGTGTTGAATTGAGTTTCTCCCATCGGCCTACATATATGGAAAAGCATTATATTCATTGGTTCTTACTTACTAGCGTGTACAAGATTTCGGTTTAGGAAAAAGTTTAATTTTCGCCGTCTTCATTCTAGGCAAACTGAGTCATGCTGCGCTGGTTTTGTATCTCGTCCTGATGACAAAGCGTGGGCACAAGTGGCAGAAGATGAGGGCATGTAAGTCGGGCCACAACAACTTTGGTGATGCATATTTTTGAGGTTTCTTTCCTATGGTGTGGTTTCCTCATTCATCTTCCCAACAAGTCCAACAACCCTCGATTCCGAGTCCCACAGCAATTGATATGTTAACAACAGTGGATGGAACAAAACCTATATTGAATTAAGTTTCTCCCGTCGGCCTACATATATGGAAAAGCATTATATCCATTGGTTCTTACTTACTAGCGTGTACAAGTTTTCAGATTAGGAAAAAGTTTAATTTTCGCCCTCTTCAGTCTAGGCAAACTGAGTCATGCTATGCTGGTTTTGTACCTCATCCTGATGCCGAAGCGCGGGCTCAAGTGGCAGAAGAAGAGGGCATGTAAGTTGGGCCAAAACAACTTTGGTGATGCATATTTTTGAGGTTTCTTTCCTATGGTGTGTTTTCCTCATTCATCATTCCAACATGTCCAACAACCCTCGATTCTGAGCCCCACAACAATTGATATGTTAGCAACAGTGGACAGATCAAAACCTGTATTGAATTAAGTTTCTCCCGTCAGCCTACATATATGGAAAAGCATTATATTCATTGGTTCCTACTTAGTAGCGTGTACAAGTTTTCGGATTAGGAAAAAGTTTAATTTTCGCCCTCTTCTGTCTAGGCAAACTGAGTCATGCTGCGTTGGTTTTGTATTTCGGACTGATGCCGAAGCGTGGGCTCACGTGGCAGAAGAGGAGGGCATGTAAGTTGGGCCAAAACAACTTTGGGGATGTATATTTTTGAGGTTTCGTTCCTATGGTGTGGTTTACTCATTCATGTCCCCAACAAGTCCAACAACCCTCGATTCCGAGTCCCACAACATTTGATATGTTAACAACAGCGGATGGATCAAAACCTGTATTGAATTAAGTTTCTCCCATCGGCCTACATGTATGGAAAAGCATTATATTCATTGGTTCCTGCTTACTAGCGTGTACAAGATTTTGGATTAGGAAAAATTTAATTTTCGCCCTCTTCAGTCTAGGCAAACGGAGTCATGCTGCACTGGTTTTGTGTCTCGGACTGTTGCTGAAGCGTGGGCTCAAGTGGCAGAAGAGGAGGGCATGTAAATTTGGCCAAAACAACTTTGGTGATGCATATTTTTTAGGTTTCGTTCCAATGGTGTGGTTTCCTCATTCATCTTCCCAACAAGTCCAACAACCCTCGATTCTGAGTCCCACAACAATTGATATGTTAACAACAGTGGATGGGTCAAAACTGGTGTTGAATTGAGTTTCTCCCATCGGCCTACATATATGGAAAAGCATTATATTCATTGGTTCTTACTTACTAGCGTGTACAAGATTTTGGTTTAGGAAAAAGTTTAATTTTCGCCCTCTTCATTCTAGGCAAACTGAGTCATGCTGCGCTGGTTTTGTATCTTGTCCTGATGACAAAGCGTGGGCACAAGTGGCAGAAGATGAGGGCATGTAAGTCGGGCCACAACAACTATGGTGATGCATATTTTTGAGGTTTCTTTCCTATGGTGTGGTTTCCTCATTCATCTTCCCAACAAGTCCAACAACCCTCGATTCCGAGTCCCACAACAATTGATATGTTAACAACAGTGGATGGAACAAAACCTGTATTGAATTAAGTTTCTCCCGTCGGCCTACATATATGGAAAAGCATTATATCCATTGGTTCTTACTTACTAGCGTGTACAAGTTTTCGGATTAGGAAAAAGTTTAATTTTCGCCCTCTTCAGTCTAGGCAAACTGAGTCATTCTATGCTGGTTTTGTACCTCATCCTGATGCCGAAGCGCGGGCTCAAGTGGTAGAAGAAGAGGGCATGTAAGTTGGGCCAAAACAACTTTGGTGATGCATATTTTTGAGGTTTCTTTCCTATGGTGTGTTTTCCTCATTCATCATTCCAACATGTCCAACAACCCTCGATTCTGAGCCCCACAACAATTGATATGTTAACAACAGTGGACAGATCAAAACCTGTATTGAATTAAGTTTCTCCCGTCAGCCTACATATATGGAAAAGCATTATATTCATTGGTTCCTACTTAGTAGCGTGTACAAGTTTTCGGATTAGGAAAAAGTTTAATTTTCGCCCTCTTCTGTCTAGGCAAACTGAGTCATGCTGTGTTGATTTTGTATTTCGGACTGATGCCGAAGCGTGGGCTCACGTGGCAGAAGAGGAGGGCATGTAAGTTGGGCCAAAACAACTTTGGTGATGTATATTTTTGAGGTTTCGTTCCTATGGTGTGGTTTTCTCATTCATCTCCCCAACAAGTCCAACAACCCTCGATTCCGAGTCCCACAACATTTGATATGTTAACAACAGCGGATGGATCAAAACCTGTATTGAATTAAGTTTCTCCCATCGGCCTACATATATGGAAAAGCATTATATTCATTGGTTCTTACTTACTAGCGTGTACAAGATTTCGGTTTAGGAAAAAGTTTAATTTTCGCCCTCTTCATTCTAGGCAAACTGAGTCATGCTGCGCTGGTTTTGTATCTCGTCCTGATGACAAAGCGTGGGCACAAGTGGCAGAAGATGAGGGCATGTAAGTCGGGCCACAACAACTATGGTGATGCATATTTTTGAGGTTTCTTTCCTATGGTGTGGTTTCCTCATTCATCTTCCCAACAAGTCCAACAACCCTCGATTCCGAGTCCCACAACAATTGATATGTTAACAACAGTGGATGGAACAAAACTGGTGTTGAATTGAGTTTCTCCCATCGGCCTACATATATGGAAAAGCATTATATTCATTGGTTCTTACTTACTAGCGTGTACAAGATTTCGGTTTAGGAAAAAGTTTAATTTTCGCCCTCTTCATTCTAGGCAAACTGAGTCATGCTGCGCTGGTTTTGTATCTCGTCATGATGACAAAGTGTGGGCACAAGTGGCAGAAGATGAGGGCATGTAAGTCGGGCCACAACAACTTTGGTGATGCATATTTTTGAGGTTTCTTTCCTATGGTGTGGTTTCCTCATTCATCTTCCCAACAAGTCCAACAACCCTCGATTCCGAGTCCCACAACAATTGATATGTTAACAACAGTGGATGGAACAAAACCTATATTGAATTAAGTTTCTCCCGTCGGCCTACATATATGGAAAAGCATTATATCCATTGGTTCTTACTTACTAGCGTGTACAAGTTTTCGGATTAGGAAAAAGTTTAATTTTCGCCCTCTTCAGGCTAGGCAAACTGAGTCATGCTATGCTGGTTTTGTACCTCATCCTGATGCCGAAGCGCGGGCTCAAGTGGCAGAAGAAGAGGGCATGTAAGTTGGGCCAAAATAACTTTGGTGATGCATATTTTTGAGGTTTCTTTCCTATGGTGTGTTTTCCTCATTCATCATTCCAACATGTCCAACAACCCTCGATTCTGAGCCCCACAACAATTGATATGTTAACAACAGTGGATAGATCAAAACTTGTATTGAATTAAGTTTCTCCCATCGGCCTACATATATGGAAAAGCATTATATTCATTGGTTCCTACTTACTAGCGTGTACAAGTTTTCGGATTAGTAAAAAGTTTAATTTTCGCCCTCTTCAGTCTAGGCAAACTGAGTCATGCTGCATTGGTTTTGTATTTCGGACTGATCCGAAGCATGGGCACACGTGGTAGAAGAGGAGGGCATGTTAGTTGGGCCAAAACAACTTTGGTGATGCATATTTTTGAGGTTTCGTTCCTATGGTGTGGTTTTCTCATTCATCTTCCCAACAAGTCCAACAACCCTCGATTCCGAGTCCCACAATAATTGATATGTTAACAACAGTGGATGGGTCAAAACTGGTGTTGAATTGAGTTTCTCCCATCGGCCTACATATATAGAAAAGCATTATATTCTTTGGTTCTTACTTACTAGCGTGTACAAGTTTTTGGATTAGGAAAAAGTTTAATTTTCGCCCTCTTCAGTCTGGGTAAACTGAGTCATACTGCGTGGTTTTGTATCTCGTCCTGATGCCGAAGCATGGGCTCAAGTGGCAGAAGATGAGGGCATGTAAGTCGGGCCAAAACTACTTTGGTGATGCATATTTTTGAGGTTTCTTTCCTATGGTGTGGTTTCCTCATTCATCTTCCCAACAAGTCCAACAACCCTCGATTCTGAGTCCCACAACAATTGATATGTTAACAACAGTGGATGGAACAAAACCTGTATTGAATTAAGTTTCTCCCATCGGCCTACATATATGGAAAAGCATTATATCCATTGGTTCTTATTTACTAGCGTGTACAAGTTTTCGGATTAGGAAAAAGTTTGATTTTCGCCCTCTTCTGTCTAGGCAAACTGAGTCATGCTATGCTGGTTTTGTACCTCATCCTGATGCCGAAGCGCGGGCTCAAGTGGCAGAAGAAGAGGGCATGTAAATTGGTCCAAAACGACTTTGGTGATGCATAATTTTGAGGTTTCTTTCCTTTGGTGTGTTTTCCTCATTCATCATTCCAACATGTCCAACAACCCTTGATTTTGAGCCCCACAACAATTGATATGTTAACAACAGTGGACAGATCAAAACCTGTATTGAATTAAGTTTCTCCCATCGGCCTACATATATGGAAATGCATTAAATTCATTGGTTCCTACTTACTAGCGTGTACAAGTTTTTGGATTAGTAAAAAGTTTAATTTTCGCCCTTTTCAGTCTAGGCAAACTGAGTCAGGCTGCGTTGGTTTTGTATTTCGGACTGATGCCGAAGCATGGGCACACGTGGCAGAAGAGGAAGGCATGTAAGTTGGGCCAAAACAACTTTGGTGATGCATATTTTTGAGGTTTCGTTCCTATGGTGCGGTTTTCTCATTCATCTTCCCAACAAGTGCAACAACCCTTGATTCCGAGTCCCACAACAATTGATATGTTGACAACAGTGGATGGGACAAAAACTGGTGTTGAATTGAGTTTCTACCATCGGCCTACATATATGGAAAAGCATTATATTCATTGGTTCTTACTTACTAGCGTGTACAAGTTTTTGGATTAGGAAAAAGTTTAATTTTTGCCCTCTTCAGTTTGGGTAAATCGAGTCATACTGCGTTGTTTTGAATCTCGTCCTGATGCCGAAGCGTGGGCTCAAGTGGCAGATGATGAGGGCATGTAAGTCGGGCCAAAACTACTTTGGTGATGCATATTTTTGAGGTTTCTTTCCTATGGTGTGGTTTCCTCATTCATCATACCAACAAGTCCAACAACCCTCGATTCCGAGTCCCACAACAATTGATATGTAAACAACAGTGGATGGAACAAAACCTGTATTGAATTATGTTTCTCCCATCGGCCTACATATATGGAAAAGCATTATATCCATTAGTTCTTACTTACTAGCATGTAGAAGTTTTCGGATTAGGAAAAAGTTTAATTTTCGACCTCTTCAGTCTAGGCAAACTGAGTCATGCTGCGCTGGTTCTGTATCTCATCCTGATGCCAAAGCGTCGGCTCAAGTGGCAGAAGATGAGGGCTTGTAATTCGGGCCACAACAACTTTGGTGATGCATATTTTTAAGGTTTCTTTCCTATGGTGTGGTTTCCTCATTCATCATACCAACAAGTCCAACAACCCTCGATTCCGAGTCCTACAACAATTGATATGTTAACAACAGTGGATGGAACAAAACCTGTATTGAATTAAGTTTCTCCCATCGGCCTACATATATGGAAAAGCATTATATCCATTGGTTCTTACTTACTAGCGTGTACAAGTTTTCGGATTAGGAAAAAGTTTAATTTTCGCCCTCTTCTGTTTGGGTAAACTGAGTCATACTGCGTGGTTTTGTATCTCGTCCTGATGCCAAAGCATGCGCTCAAGTGGCAGAAGATGAGGGCATGTAAGTTGGGCCAAAACTACTTTGGTGATGCATATTTTTGAGGTTTCTTTCCTATGGTGTGGTTTCCTCATTCATCTTCCCAACAAGTCCAACAACCCTCGATTCCGAGTCCCACAACAATTGATATGTTAACAACAGTGGATGGAACAAAACCTGTATTGAATTAAGTTTCTCCCATCGGCCTACATATATGGAAAAGCATTATATCCATTGGTTCTTAGTTACTAGCGTGTACAAGTTTTCGGATTAGGAAAAGTTTAATTTTCGCCCTCTTCAGTCTAGGCAAACTGAGTCATGCTATGCTGGTTTTGTACCTCATCCTGATGCCGAAGTGCAGGCTCAAGTGGCAGGAGAAAAGGGCATGTAAGTTGGGCCAAAATAACTTTGGTGATGCATATTTTTGAGGTTTCTTTCCTATGGTGTGTTTTCCTCATTCATCATTCCAACGTGTCCAACAACCCTCGATTCTGAGCCCCACAACAATTGATATGTTAACAACAGTGGACAGATCAAAACCTGTATTGAATTAAGTTTCTCCCATCGGCCTACATATATGGAAAAGCATTATGTTCATTGGTTCCTACTTACTAGCGTGTACAAGTTTTCGGATTAGTAAAAAGTTTAATTTTCGCCCTCTTCAGTCTAGGCAAACTGAGTCATGCTGCGTTGGTTTTGTATTTGGGACTGATGCCGAAGCATGGGCACACGTGGCAGAAGAGGAGGGCATGTTAGTTGGGCCAAAACAACTTTGGTGATGCATATTTTTGAGGTTTCGTTCCTATGGTGTGTTTTCTCATTCATCTTCCCAACAAGTCCAACAACCCTTGATTCCGAGTCCCACAACAATTGATATGTTAACAACAGTGGATGGGTCAAAACTGGTGTTGAATTGAGTTTCTACCATCGGCCTACATATATGGAAAAGCATTGTATTCATTGGTTCTTACTTACTAGCGTGTACAATTTTTCGGATTAGGAAAAAGTTTAATTTTCACCCTCTTCAGTCTGGGTAAACTGAGTCATACTGCGAGGTTTTGTATCTCGTCCTGATGCCGAAGCGTGGGCTCAAGTGGCAGAAGATGAGGGCTTGTAAGTCGGGCCGAAACTACTTTGGTGATGCATATTTTTGAGGTTTCTTTCCTATGGTGTGGTTTCCTCATTCATCTTCCCAACAAGTCCAACAACCCTCGATTCCGAGTCCCACAATAATTGATATGTTAACAACAGTGGATGGAACAAAACCTGTATTGAATTAAGTTTCTCCCATCGGCCTACATATATGGAAAAGCATTATATCCATTGGTTCTTACTTACTAGCGTGTACAAGTTTTCGGATTAGGAAAAAGTTTAATTTTCGCCGTCTTCAGTCTAGGCAAACCGAGTCATGCTATGCTGGTTTTGTACCTCATCCTGATGCCGAAGCGCGGGCTCAAGTTGCAGAAGAAGAGGGCATGTAAGTTGGGCCAAAACGACTTTGGTGATGCATATTTTTGAGGTTTCTTTCCCATGGTGTGTTTTCCTCATTCATCATTCCAACATATCCAACAACCCTCGATTCTGAGCCCCACAACAATTGATATGTTAACAACAGTGGACAGATCAAAACCTGTATTGAATTAAGTTTCTCCCATCGGCCTACATATATGGAAAATCATTAAATTCATTGGTTCCTACTTACTAGCGTGTACAAGTTTTCGGATTAGTAAAAAGTTTAATTTTCTCCCTCTTCAGTGTAGGCAAATTGAGTCATGCTGCGTTGGTTTTGTATTTCGGACTGATGCCGAAGAATGGGCACACGTGGCAGAAGAGGAGGGCATGTAAGTTGGGCCAAAACAACTTTGGTGATGCATATTTTTGAGGTTTCGTTCCTATGGTGTGGTTTTCTCATTCATCTTCCCAACAAGTCCAACAACCCTCGATTCCGAGTCCCACAACAATTGATATGTTAACAACAGTGGATGGGTCAAAACTGGTGTTGAATTGAGTTTCTCCCATCGGCCTACATATATGGAAAAGCATTATATTCGTTGGTTCTTACTTACTAGCGTGTACAAGTTTTTGGATTAGGAAAAAGTTTAATTTTTGCCCTCTTCAGTTTGGGTAAACCGAGTCATACTGCGTTGTTTTTTATCTCGTCCTGATGCCGAAGCGTGGGCTCAAGTGGCAGATGATGAGGGCATGTAAGTCGGGCCAAAAATACTTTGGTGATGCATATTTTTGAGGTTTTTTTCCTATGGTGTGGTTTCTCATTCATCATACCAACAAGTCCAACAACCCTCGATTCCGAGTCCCACAACAATTGATATGTTAACAACAGTGGATGGAACAAAACCTGTATTGAATTAAGTTTCTCCCATCGGCCTACATATATGGAAAAGCATTATATCCATTGGTTCTTACTTACTAGCATGTACAAGTTTTCGGATTAGGAAAAAGTTTAATTTTCGCCCTCTTCAGTCTAGGCAAACTGAGTCATGCTATGCTGGTTTTGTATCTCATCCTGATGCCGAAGTGCGGGCTCAAGTGGCAGAAGAAGAGGGCATGTAAGTGGGGCCAAAACTACTTTGGTGTTGCATATTTTTGAGGTTTCTTTCCTATGGTGTGGTTTCCTCATTCATCTTCCCAACAAGTCCAACAACCCTCGATTCCGAGTCCCACAACAATTGATATGTTAACAACAGTGGATGGATCAAAACTTGTGTTGAATTAAGTTTCTCCCATCGGCCTACATATATGGAAAAGCATTATATCCATTGGTTCTTACTTACTAGCGTGTACAAGTTTTCGGATTAGGAATAAGTTTAATTTTCGCCCTCTTCTGTTTGGGTAAACTGAGTCATACTGCGTTGTTTTGTATCTCGTCCTGATGCCGAAGCGTGGGCTCAAGTGGCAGAAGATGAGGGCATGTAAGTAGGGCCAAAACTACTTTGGTGATGCATATTTTTGAGGTTTCTTTCCTATGGTGTGGTTTCCTCATTCATCATACCAACAAGTCCAACAACCCTCGATTCCGAGTCCCACAACAATTGATATGTTAACAACAGTGGATGGAACAAAACCTGTATTGAATTAAGTTTCTCCCATCGGCCTATATATATGGAAAAGCATTATATTCATTGGTTCCTACTTACTAGCGTGTACAAGTTTTTGGATTAGGAAAAAGTTTAATTTTCGCCCCCTTCAGTTTGGGTAAACTGAGTCATACTGCGTTGTCTTGTATCTCGTCCTGATGCCGAAGCGTGGGCTCAAGTGGCAGAAGATGAGGGCATGTAAGTCTGGCCAAAACTACTTTGGTGATGCATATTTTTGAGGTTTCTTTCCTATTGTGTGGTTTCCTCATTCATCATACCAACAAGTCCAACAACCCTCGATTCCGAGTCCCACAACAATTGATATGTTAATAACAGTGGATAGAACAAAACCTGTATTGAAGTAAGTTTCTCCCATCGGCCTACATATATGGAAAAGCATTATATTCATTGGTTCCTACTTACTAGCGTGTACAAGTTTTTAGATTAGGAAAAAGTTTAATTTTCGCCCTCTTCAGTCTAGGCAAACTGAGTCATGCTGCGTTGGTTTTGTATTTCGGACTGATGCCGAAGCATGGGCACACGTGGCAGAAGATGAGGGCATGTAAGTCTGGCCAAAACTACTTTGGTGATGCATATTTTTGAGGTTTTGTTCCTATGGTGTGGTTTCCTCATTCATCTTCCCAAGAAGTCCAACAACCCTCGATTCTGAGTCCCACAACAATTGATATGTTAACAACAGTGGATGGAACAAAACCTGTATTGAAGTAAGTTTCTCCCATCGGCCTACATATATGGAAAAGCATTATATTCATTGGTTCCTACTTACTAGCGTGTACAAGTTTTTGGATTAGGAAAAAGTTTAATTTTCGCCCTCTTCAGTTTGGGTAAACTGAGTCATACTGCGTTGTTTTGTATCTCGTCCTGATGCCGAAGCGTGGGCTCAAGTGGCAGAAGATGAGGGCATGTAAGTCGGGCCAAAACTACTTTGGTGATGCATATTTTTGAGGTTTCTTTCCTATGGTGTGGTTTCCTCATTCATCATACCAACAAGTCCAACAACCCTCGATTCCGAGTCCCACAACAATTCATATGTTAACAACAGTGGATGGAACCAAATCTGTATTGAATTAAGTTTCTCCCATCAGCCTACATATATGGAAAAGCATTATATCCATTGGTTCTTACTTACGAGCATGTACAAGTTTTCGGATTAGGAAAAAGTTTAATTTTCGCCCTTTTCAGTCTAGGCAAACTGAGTCATGCTATGCTGGTTTTGTACCTCATCCTGATGCCGAAGCGCGGGCTCAAGTGGTAGAAGAAGAGGGCATGTAAGTTGGGCCAAAACAACTTTGGTGATGCATATTTTTGAGGTTTCTTTCCTATGGTGTGGTTTCCTCATTCATCTTCCCAACAAGTCCAACAACCCTCGATTCCGAGTCCCACAACAATTGATATGTTAACAACAGTGGATGGAACAAAACCTGTATTGAATTAAGTTTCTCCCATCGGCCTACATATATGGAAAAGCATTATATTCATTGGTTCCTACTTAGTAGCGCGTACAAGTTTTCGGATTAGGAAAAAGTTTAATTTTCGCCCTCTTCTGTCTAGGCTAACTGAGTCATGCTGCGTTGGTTTTGTATTTTCGACCGATGCCGAAGCGTGGGCACAAGTGGTAGAAGATGAGGGCATGTAAGTCGGGCCACAACAACTATGGTGATGCATATTTTTGAGGTTTCTTTCCTATGGTGTGGTTTCCTCATTCATCTTCCCAACAAGTCCAACAACCCTCGATTCTGAGTCCCACAACAATTGATATGTTAACAACAGTGGATGGGTCAAAACTGGTGTTGAATTGAGTTTCTCCCATCGGCCTACATATATGGAAAAGCATTATATTCATTGGTTCTTACTTACTAGCGTGTACAAGATTTCGGTTTAGGAAAAAGTTTAATTTTCGCCCTCTTCATTCTAGGCAAACTGAGTCATGCTGCGCTGGTTTTGTATCTCGTCCTGATGACAAAGCGTGGGCACAAGTGGCAGAAGATGAGGGCATGTAAGTCGGGCCACAACAACTATGGTGATGCATATTTTTGAGGTTTCTTTCCTATGGTGTGGTTTCCTCATTCATCTTCCCAACAAGTCCAACAACCCTCGATTCCGAGTCCCACAACAATTGATATGTTAACAACAGTGGATGGAACAAAACCTGTATTGAATTAAGTTTCTCCCGTCGGCCTACATATATGGAAAAGCATTATATCCATTGGTTCTTACTTACTAGCGTGTACAAGTTTTCGGATTAGGAAAAAGTTTAATTTTCGCCCTTTTCAGTCTAGGCAAACTGAGTCATGCTATGCTGGTTTTGTACCTCATCCTGATGCCGAAGCGCGGGCTCAAGTGGTAGAAGAAGAGGGCATGTAAGTTGGGCCAAAACAACTTTGGTGATGCATATTTTTGAGGTTTCGTTCCTATGGTGTGGTTTACTCATTCATGTCCCCAACAAGTCCAACAACCCTCGATTCCGAGTCCCACAACATTTGATATGTTAACAACAGCGGATGGATCAAAACCTATATTGAATTAAGTTTCTCCCATCGGCCTACATATATGGAAAAGCATTATATTCATTGGATCCTGCTTACTAGCGTGTACAAGTTTTTGGATTAGGAAAAAGTTTAATTTTCGTCCTCTTCAGTCTAGGCAAACGGAGTCATGCTGCACTGGTTTTGTGTCTCGGACTGTTGCTGAAGCGTGGGCTCAAGTGGCAGAAGAGGAGGGCATGTAAATTTGGCCAAAACAACTTTGGTGATGCATATTTTTGAGGTTTCGTTCCTATGGTGTGGTTTCCTCATTCATCTTCCCAACAAGTCCAACAACCCTCGATTCTGAGTCCCACAACAATTGATATGTTAACAACAGTGGATGGGTCAAAACTAGTGTCGAATTGAGTTTCTCCCATCGGCCTACATATATGGAAAAGCATTATATTCATTGGTTCTTACTTACTAGCGTGTACAAGATTTTGGTTTAGGAAAAAGTTTAATTTTCGCCCTCTTCATTCTAGGCAAACTGAGTCTTGCTGCGCTGGTTTTGTATCTCGTCCTGATGACAAAGCGTGGGCACAAGTGGCAGAAGATGAGGGCATGTAAGTCGGGCCACAACAACTTTGGTGATGCATATTTTTGAGGTTTCTTTCCTATGGTGTGGTTTCCTCATTCATCTTCCCAACAAGTCCAACAACCCTCGATTCCGAGTCCCACAGCAATTGATATGTTAACAACAGTGGATGGAACAAAACCTATATTGAATTAAGTTTCTCCCGTCGGCCTACATATATGGAAAAGCATTATATCCATTGGTTCTTACTTACTAGCGTGTACAAGTTTTCAGATTAGGAAAAAGTTTAATTTTCGCCCTCTTCAGTCTAGGCAAACTGAGTCATGCTATGCTGGTTTTGTACCTCATCCTGATGCCGAAGCGCGGGCTCAAGTGGCAGAAGAAGAGGGCATGTAAGTTGGGCCAAAACAACTTTGGTGATGCATATTTTTGAGGTTTCTTTCCTATGGTGTGTTTTCCTCATTCATCATTCCAACATGTCCAACAACCCTCGATTCTGAGCCCCACAACAATTGATATGTTAACAACAGTGGACAGATCAAAACCTGTATTGAATTAAGTTTCTCCCGTCAGCCTACATATATGGAAAAGCATTATATTCATTGGTTCATACTTAGTAGCGTGTACAAGTTTTCGGATTAGGAAAAAGTTTAATTTTCGCCCTCTTCTGTCTAGGCAAACTGAGTCATGCTGCGTTGGTTTTGTATTTCGGACTGATGCCGAAGCGTGGGCTCACGTGGCAGAAGAGGAGGGCATGTAAGTTGGGCCAAAACAACTTTGGGGATGTATATTTTTGAGGTTTCGTTCCTATGGTGTGGTTTACTCATTCATGTCCCCAACAAGTCCAACAACCCTCGATTCCGAGTCCCACAACATTTGATATGTTAACAACAGCGGATGGATCAAAACCTGTATTGAATTAAGTTTCTCCCATCGGCCTACATGTATGGAAAAGCATTATATTCATTGGTTCCTGCTTACTAGCGTGTACAAGATTTTGGATTAGGAAAAATTTAATTTTCGCCCTCTTCAGTCTAGGCAAACGGAGTCATGCTGCACTGGTTTTGTGTCTCGGACTGTTGCTGAAGCGTGGGCTCAAGTGGCAGAAGAGGAGGGCATGTAAATTTGGCCAAAACAACTTTGGTGATGCATATTTTTTAGGTTTCGTTCCAATGGTGTGGTTTCCTCATTCATCTTCCCAACAAGTCCAACAACCCTCGATTCTGAGTCCCACAACAATTGATATGTTAACAACAGTGGATGGGTCAAAACTGGTGTTGAATTGAGTTTCTCCCATCGGCCTACATATATGGAAAAGCATTATATTCATTGGTTCTTACTTACTAGCGTGTACAAGATTTTGGTTTAGGAAAAAGTTTAATTTTCGCCCTCTTCATTCTAGGCAAACTGAGTCATGCTGCGCTGGTTTTGTATCTCGTCCTGATGACAAAGCGTGGGCACAAGTGGCAGAAGATGAGGGCATGTAAGTCGGGCCACAACAACTATGGTGATGCATATTTTTGAGGTTTCTTTCCTATGGTGTGGTTTCCTCATTCATCTTCCCAACAAGTCCAACAACCCTCGATTCCGAGTCCCACAACAATTGATATGTTAACAACAGTGGATGGAACAAAACCTGTATTGAATTAAGTTTCTCCCGTCGGCCTACATATATGGAAAAGCATTATATCCATTGGTTCTTACTTACTAGCGTGTACAAGTTTTCGGATTAGGAAAAAGTTTAATTTTCGCCCTCTTCAGTCTAGGCAAACTGAGTCATTCTATGCTGGTTTTGTACCTCATCCTGATGCCGAAGCGCGGGCTCAAGTGGTAGAAGAAGAGGGCATGTAAGTTGGGCCAAAACAACTTTGGTGATGCATATTTTTGAGGTTTCTTTCCTATGGTGTGTTTTCCTCATTCATCATTCCAACATGTCCAACAACCCTCGATTCTGAGCCCCACAACAATTGATATGTTAACAACAGTGGACAGATCAAAACCTGTATTGAATTAAGTTTCTCCCGTCAGCCTACATATATGGAAAAGCATTATATTCATTGGTTCCTACTTAGTAGCGTGTACAAGTTTTCGGATTAGGAAAAAGTTTAATTTTCGCCCTCTTCTGTCTAGGCAAACTGAGTCATGCTGTGTTGATTTTGTATTTCGGACTGATGCCGAAGCGTGGGCTCACGTGGCAGAAGAGGAGGGCATGTAAGTTGGGCCAAAACAACTTTGGTGATGTATATTTTTGAGGTTTCGTTCCTATGGTGTGGTTTTCTCATTCATCTCCCCAACAAGTCCAACAACCCTCGATTCCGAGTCCCACAACATTTGATATGTTAACAACAGCGGATTGATCAAAACCTGTATTGAATTAAGTTTCTCCCATCGGCCTACATATATGGAAAAGCATTATATTCATTGGTTCTTACTTACTAGCGTGTACAAGATTTCGGTTTAGGAAAAAGTTTAATTTTCGCCCTCTTCATTCTAGGCAAACTGAGTCATGCTGCGCTGGTTTTGTATCTCGTCCTGATGACAAAGCGTGGGCACAAGTGGCAGAAGATGAGGGCATGTAA
This sequence comes from Paspalum notatum, assembly GCA_022530915.1. NCBI lineage: Eukaryota > Viridiplantae > Streptophyta > Magnoliopsida > Poales > Poaceae > Paspalum > Paspalum notatum. The sequence continues at coordinate 3,651,079 of CM039683.1, read as the reverse complement.
GTCGGGCCACAACAACTATGGTGATGCATATTTTTGAGGTTTCTTTCCTATGGTGTGGTTTCCTCATTCATCTTCCCAACAAGTCCAACAACCCTCGATTCCGAGTCCCACAACAATTGATATGTTAACAACAGTGGATGGAACAAAACTGGTGTTGAATTGAGTTTCTCCCATCGGCCTACATATATGGAAAAGCATTATATTCATTGGTTCTTACTTACTAGCGTGTACAAGATTTCGGTTTAGGAAAAAGTTTAATTTTCGCCCTCTTCATTCTAGGCAAACTGAGTCATGCTGCGCTGGTTTTGTATCTCGTCATGATGACAAAGTGTGGGCACAAGTGGCAGAAGATGAGGGCATGTAAGTCGGGCCACAACAACTTTGGTGATGCATATTTTTGAGGTTTCTTTCCTATGGTGTGGTTTCCTCATTCATCTTCCCAACAAGTCCAACAACCCTCGATTCCGAGTCCCACAACAATTGATATGTTAACAACAGTGGATGGAACAAAACCTATATTGAATTAAGTTTCTCCCGTCGGCCTACATATATGGAAAAGCATTATATCCATTGGTTCTTACTTACTAGCGTGTACAAGTTTTCGGATTAGGAAAAAGTTTAATTTTCGCCCTCTTTAGGCTAGGCAAACTGAGTCATGCTATGCTGGTTTTGTACCTCATCCTGATGCCGAAGCGCGGGCTCAAGTGGCAGAAGAAGAGGGCATGTAAGTTGGGCCAAAATAACTTTGGTGATGCATATTTTTGAGGTTTCTTTCCTATGGTGTGTTTTCCTCATTCATCATTCCAACATGTCCAACAACCCTCGATTCTGAGCCCCACAACAATTGATATGTTAACAACAGTGGATAGATCAAAACTTGTATTGAATTAAGTTTCTCCCATCGGCCTACATATATGGAAAAGCATTATATTCATTGGTTCCTACTTACTAGCGTGTACAAGTTTTCGGATTAGTAAAAAGTTTAATTTTCGCCCTCTTCAGTCTAGGCAAACTGAGTCATGCTGCATTGGTTTTGTATTTCGGACTGATCCGAAGCATGGGCACACGTGGTAGAAGAGGAGGGCATGTTAGTTGGGCCAAAACAACTTTGGTGATGCATATTTTTGAGGTTTCGTTCCTATGGTGTGGTTTTCTCATTCATCTTCCCAACAAGTCCAACAACCCTCGATTCCGAGTCCCACAATAATTGATATGTTAACAACAGTGGATGGGTCAAAACTGGTGTTGAATTGAGTTTCTCCCATCGGCCTACATATATAGAAAAGCATTATATTCTTTGGTTCTTACTTACTAGCGTGTACAAGTTTTTGGATTAGGAAAAAGTTTAATTTTCGCCCTCTTCAGTCTGGGTAAACTGAGTCATACTGCGTGGTTTTGTATCTCGTCCTGATGCCGAAGCATGGGCTCAAGTGGCAGAAGATGAGGGCATGTAAGTCGGGCCAAAACTACTTTGGTGATGCATATTTTTGAGGTTTCTTTCCTATGGTGTGGTTTCCTCATTCATCTTCCCAACAAGTCCAACAACCCTCGATTCTGAGTCCCACAACAATTGATATGTTAACAACAGTGGATGGAACAAAACCTGTATTGAATTAAGTTTCTCCCATCGGCCTACATATATGGAAAAGCATTATATCCATTGGTTCTTACTTACTAGCGTGTACAAGTTTTCGGATTAGGAAAAAGTTTGATTTTCGCCCTCTTCTGTCTAGGCAAACTGAGTCATGCTATGCTGGTTTTGTACCTCATCCTGATGCCGAAGCGCGGGCTCAAGTGGCAGAAGAAGAGGGCATGTAAGTTGGGCCAAAACGACTTTGGTGATGCATAATTTTGAGGTTTCTTTCCTTTGGTGTGTTTTCCTCATTCATCATTCCAACATGTCCAACAACCCTTGATTTTGAGCCCCACAACAATTGATATGTTAACAACAGTGGACAGATCAAAACCTGTATTGAATTAAGTTTCTCCCATCGGCCTACATATATGGAAATGCATTAAATTCATTGGTTCCTACTTACTAGCGTGTACAAGTTTTTGGATTAGTAAAAAGTTTAATTTTCGCCCTTTTCAGTCTAGGCAAACTGAGTCAGGCTGCGTTGGTTTTGTATTTCGGACTGATGCCGAAGCATGGGCACACGTGGCAGAAGAGGAAGGCATGTAAGTTGGGCCAAAACAACTTTGGTGATGCATATTTTTGAGGTTTCGTTCCTATGGTGCGGTTTTCTCATTCATCTTCCCAACAAGTCCAACAACCCTTGATTCCGAGTCCCACAACAATTGATATGTTGACAACAGTGGATGGGTCAAAAACTGGTGTTGAATTGAGTTTCTACCATCGGCCTACATATATGGAAAAGCATTATATTCATTGGTTCTTACTTACTAGCGTGTACAAGTTTTTGGATTAGGAAAAAGTTTAATTTTTGCCCTCTTCAGTTTGGGTAAATCGAGTCATACTGCGTTGTTTTGAATCTCGTCCTGATGCCGAAGCGTGGGCTCAAGTGGCAGATGATGAGGGCATGTAAGTCGGGCCAAAACTACTTTGGTGATGCATATTTTTGAGGTTTCTTTCCTATGGTGTGGTTTCCTCATTCATCATACCAACAAGTCCAACAACCCTCGATTCCGAGTCCCACAACAATTGATATGTAAACAACAGTGGATGGAACAAAACCTGTATTGAATTATGTTTCTCCCATCGGCCTACATATATGGAAAAGCATTATATCCATTAGTTCTTACTTACTAGCATGTAGAAGTTTTCGGATTAGGAAAAAGTTTAATTTTCGACCTCTTCAGTCTAGGCAAACTGAGTCATGCTGCGCTGGTTCTGTATCTCATCCTGATGCCAAAGCGTCGGCTCAAGTGGCAGAAGATGAGGGCTTGTAATTCGGGCCACAACAACTTTGGTGATGCATATTTTTAAGGTTTCTTTCCTATGGTGTGGTTTCCTCATTCATCATACCAACAAGTCCAACAACCCTCGATTCCGAGTCCTACAACAATTGATATGTTAACAACAGTGGATGGAACAAAACCTGTATTGAATTAAGTTTCTCCCATCGGCCTACATATATGGAAAAGCATTATATCCATTGGTTCTTACTTACTAGCGTGTACAAGTTTTCGGATTAGGAAAAAGTTTAATTTTCGCCCTCTTCTGTTTGGGTAAACTGAGTCATACTGCGTGGTTTTGTATCTCGTCCTGATGCCAAAGCATGCGCTCAAGTGGCAGAAGATGAGGGCATGTAAGTTGGGCCAAAACTACTTTGGTGATGCATATTTTTGAGGTTTGTTTCCTATGGTGTGGTTTCCTCATTCATCTTCCCAACAAGTCCAACAACCCTCGATTCCGAGTCCCACAACAATTGATATGTTAACAACAGTGGATGGAACAAAACCTGTATTGAATTAAGTTTCTCCCATCGGCCTACATATATGGAAAAGCATTATATCCATTGGTTCTTAGTTACTAGCGTGTACAAGTTTTCGGATTAGGAAAAGTTTAATTTTCGCCCTCTTCAGTCTAGGCAAACTGAGTCATGCTATGCTGGTTTTGTACCTCATCCTGATGCCGAAGCGCAGGCTCAAGTGGCAGGAGAAAAGGGCATGTAAGTTGGGCCAAAATAACTTTGGTGATGCATATTTTTGAGGTTTCTTTCCTATGGTGTGTTTTCCTCATTCATCATTCCAACGTGTCAAACAACCCTCGATTCTGAGCCCCACAACAATTGATATGTTAACAACAGTGGACAGATCAAAACCTGTATTGAATTAAGTTTCTCCCATCGGCCTACATATATGGAAAAGCATTATGTTCATTGGTTCCTACTTACTAGCGTGTACAAGTTTTCGGATTAGTAAAAAGTTTAATTTTCGCCCTCTTCAGTCTAGGCAAACTGAGTCATGCTGCGTTGGTTTTGTATTTGGGACTGATGCCGAAGCATGGGCACACGTGGCAGAAGAGGAGGGCATGTTAGTTGGGCCAAAACAACTTTGGTGATGCATATTTTTGAGGTTTCGTTCCTATGGTGTGTTTTCTCATTCATCTTCCCAACAAGTCCAACAACCCTTGATTCCGAGTCCCACAACAATTGATATGTTAACAACAGTGGATGGGTCAAAACTGGTGTTGAATTGAGTTTCTACCATCGGCCTACATATATGGAAAAGCATTGTATTCATTGGTTCTTACTTACTAGCGTGTACAATTTTTCGGATTAGGAAAAAGTTTAATTTTCGCCCTCTTCAGTCTGGGTAAACTGAGTCATACTGCGAGGTTTTGTATCTCGTCCTGATGCCGAAGCGTGGGCTCAAGTGGCAGAAGATGAGGGCTTGTAAGTCGGGCCGAAACTACTTTGGTGATGCATATTTTTGAGGTTTCTTTCCTATGGTGTGGTTTCCTCATTCATCTTCCCAACAAGTCCAACAACCCTCGATTCCGAGTCCCACAATAATTGATATGTTAACAACAGTGGATGGAACAAAACCTGTATTGAATTAAGTTTCTCCCATCGGCCTACATATATGGAAAAGCATTATATCCATTGGTTCTTACTTACTAGCGTGTACAAGTTTTCGGATTAGGAAAAAGTTTAATTTTCGCCGTCTTCAGTCTAGGCAAACCGAGTCATGCTATGCTGGTTTTGTACCTCATCCTGATGCCGAAGCGCGGGCTCAAGTTGCAGAAGAAGAGGGCATGTAAGTTGGGCCAAAACGACTTTGGTGATGCATATTTTTGAGGTTTCTTTCCCATGGTGTGTTTTCCTCATTCATCATTCCAACATATCCAACAACCCTCGATTCTGAGCCCCACAACAATTGATATGTTAACAACAGTGGACAGATCAAAACCTGTATTGAATTAAGTTTCTCCCATCGGCCTACATATATGGAAAAGCATTAAATTCATTGGTTCCTACTTACTAGCGTGTACAAGTTTTCGGATTAGTAAAAAGTTTAATTTTCTCCCTCTTCAGTGTAGGCAAATTGAGTCATGCTGCGTTGGTTTTGTATTTCGGACTGATGCCGAAGAATGGGCACACGTGGCAGAAGAGGAGGGCATGTAAGTTGGGCCAAAACAACTTTGGTGATGCATATTTTTGAGGTTTCGTTCCTATGGTGTGGTTTTCTCATTCATCTTCCCAACAAGTCCAACAACCCTCGATTCCGAGTCCCACAACAATTGATATGTTAACAACAGTGGATGGGTCAAAACTGGTGTTGAATTGAGTTTCTCCCATCGGCCTACATATATGGAAAAGCATTATATTCGTTGGTTCTTACTTACTAGCGTGTACAAGTTTTTGGATTAGGAAAAAGTTTAATTTTTGCCCTCTTCAGTTTGGGTAAACCGAGTCATACTGCGTTGTTTTTTATCTCGTCCTGATGCCGAAGCGTGGGCTCAAGTGGCAGATGATGAGGGCATGTAAGTCGGGCCAAAAATACTTTGGTGATGCATATTTTTGAGGTTTTTTTCCTATGGTGTGGTTTCTCATTCATCATACCAACAAGTCCAACAACCCTCGATTCCGAGTCCCACAACAATTGATATGTTAACAACAGTGGATGGAACAAAACCTGTATTGAATTAAGTTTCTCCCATCGGCCTACATATATGGAAAAGCATTATATCCATTGGTTCTTACTTACTAGCATGTACAAGTTTTCGGATTAGGAAAAAGTTTAATTTTCGCCCTCTTCAGTCTAGGCAAACTGAGTCATGCTATGCTGGTTTTGTATCTCATCCTGATGCCGAAGTGCGGGCTCAAGTGGCAGAAGAAGAGGGCATGTAAGTGGGGCCAAAACTACTTTGGTGATGCATATTTTTGAGGTTTCTTTCCTATGGTGTGGTTTCCTCATTCATCTTCCCAACAAGTCCAACAACCCTCGATTCCGAGTCCCACAACAATTGATATGTTAACAACAGTGGATGGATCAAAACTTGTGTTGAATTAAGTTTCTCCCATCGGCCTACATATATGGAAAAGCATTATATCCATTGGTTCTTACTTACTAGCGTGTACAAGTTTTCGGATTAGGAATAAGTTTAATTTTCGCCCTCTTCTGTTTGGGTAAACTGAGTCATACTGCGTTGTTTTGTATCTCGTCCTGATGCCGAAGCGTGGGCTCAAGTGGCAGAAGATGAGGGCATGTAAGTAGGGCCAAAACTACTTTGGTGATGCATATTTTTGAGGTTTCTTTCCTATGGTGTGGTTTCCTCATTCATCATACCAACAAGTCCAACAACCCTCGATTCCGAGTCCCACAACAATTGATATGTTAACAACAGTGGATGGAACAAAACCTGTATTGAATTAAGTTTCTCCCATCGGCCTATATATATGGAAAAGCATTATATTCATTGGTTCCTACTTACTAGCGTGTACAAGTTTTTGGATTAGGAAAAAGTTTAATTTTCGCCCCCTTCAGTTTGGGTAAACTGAGTCATACTGCGTTGTCTTGTATCTCGTCCTGATGCCGAAGCGTGGGCTCAAGTGGCAGAAGATGAGGGCATGTAAGTCTGGCCAAAACTACTTTGGTGATGCATATTTTTGAGGTTTCTTTCCTATTGTGTGGTTTCCTCATTCATCATACCAACAAGTCCAACAACCCTCGATTCCGAGTCCCACAACAATTGATATGTTAACAACAGTGGATAGAACAAAACCTGTATTGAAGTAAGTTTCTCCCATCGGCCTACATATATGGAAAAGCATTATATTCATTGGTTCCTACTTACTAGCGTGTACAAGTTTTTAGATTAGGAAAAAGTTTAATTTTCGCCCTCTTCAGTCTAGGCAAACTGAGTCATGCTGCGTTGGTTTTGTATTTCGGACTGATGCCGAAGCATGGGCACACGTGGCAGAAGATGAGGGCATGTAAGTCTGGCCAAAACTACTTTGGTGATGCATATTTTTGAGGTTTTGTTCCTATGGTGTGGTTTCCTCATTCATCTTCCCAAGAAGTCCAACAACCCTCGATTCTGAGTCCCACAACAATTGATATGTTAACAACAGTGGATGGAACAAAACCTGTATTGAAGTAAGTTTCTCCCATCGGCCTACATATATGGAAAAGCATTATATTCATTGGTTCCTACTTACTAGCGTGTACAAGTTTTTGGATTAGGAAAAAGTTTAATTTTCGCCCTCTTCAGTTTGGGTAAACTGAGTCATACTGCGTTGTTTTGTATCTCGTCCTGATGCCGAAGCGTGGGCTCAAGTGGCAGAAGATGAGGGCATGTAAGTCGGGCCAAAACTACTTTGGTGATGCATATTTTTGAGGTTTCTTTCCTATGGTGTGGTTTCCTCATTCATCATACCAACAAGTCCAACAACCCTCGATTCCAAGTCCCACAACAATTCATATGTTAACAACAGTGGATGGAACCAAATCTATATTGAATTAAGTTTCTCCCATCAGCCTACATATATGGAAAAGCATTATATCCATTGGTTCTTACTTACGAGCATGTACAAGTTTTCGGATTAGGAAAAAGTTTAATTTTCGCCCTCTTCAGTCTAGGCAAACTGAGTCATGCTATGCTGGTTTTGTATCTCATCCTGATGCCGAAGCGCGGGCTCAAGTGGCAGAAGAAGAGGGCATGTAAGTCAGGCCAAAACTACTTTGGTGATGCATATTTTTGAGGTTTCTTTCCTATGGTGTGTTTTCCTCATTCATCGTTCCAACTTGTCCAACAACCCTCGATTCTGAGCCCCACAACAATTGATATGTTAATAACAGTGGATGGATCAAAACCTGTACTGAATTAAGTTTCTCCCATTGGCCTACATATATGAAAAAGCATTATATTCATTGGTTCTTACTTACTAGCGTGTACAAGTTTTCGGATTAGGAAAGTGTTTAATTTTCGCCCTCTTCAGTCTAGGCAAACGAGTCATGCTGCGCTGGTTTTGCATCTCGTCCTGATGCCGAAGCGTGGGCTCAAGTGGCAGAAGATGAGGGCATGTAAGTCGGGCCAAAACAACTTTGGTGATGCATATTTTTGAGGTTTCTTTCCTATGGTGTGGTTTCCTCATTCATCATACCAACAAGTCCAACAACCCTCGATTCCAAGTCCCACAACAATTGATATGTTAACAACAGTGGATGGATCAAAACCTGTATTGAATGAAGTTTCTCCCTTCGGCCTACATATATAGAAAATCATTATATTCATTGGTTCCTACTTACTAGCGTGTACAAGTTTTTAGATTAGGAAAAAGTTTAATTTTCGCCCTCTTCAGTCTAGGCAAACTGAGTCATGCTGCGTTGGTTTTGTATTTCGAACTGATGCCGAAGCATGGGCACACGTGGCAGAAGATGAGGGCATGTAAGTCTGGCCAAAACTATTTTGGTGATGCATATTTTTGAGGTTTTGTTCCTATGGTGTGGTTTCCTCATTCATCTTCCCAACAAGTCCAACAATCCTCGATTCTGAGTCCCACAACAATTGATATGTTAACAACAGTGGATGGAACAAAACCTGTATTGAAGTAAGTTTCTCCCATCGGCCTACATATATGGAAAAGCATTATATTCATTGGTTCCTACTTACTAGCGTGTACAAGTTTTTGGATTAGGAAAAAGTTTAATTTTCTCCCTCTTCAGTTTGGGTAAACTGAGTCATACTGCGTTGTTTTGTATCTCGTCCTGATGCCGAAGCGTGGGCTCAAGTGGCAGAAGATGATGGCATGTAAGTCGGACCAAAACTACTTTGGTGATGCATATTTTTGAGGTTTCTTTCCTATGGTGTGGTTTCCTCATTCATCATACCAACAAGTCCTACAACCCTCGATTCCGAGTCCCACAACAATTGATATGTTAACAACAGTGGATGGAACCAAATCTGTATTAAATTAAGTTTCTCCCATCGGCCTACATATATGGAAAAGCATTATATCCATTGGTTCTTACTTACGAGCATGTACAAGTTTTCGGATTAGGAAAAAGTTTAATTTTCGCCCTCTTCAGTCTAGGCAAACTGAGTCATGCTATGCTGGTTTTGTATCTCATCCTGATGCCGAAGCACGGGCTCAAGTGGCAGAAGAAGAGGGCATGTAAGTCAGGCCAAAACTACTTTGGTGATGCATATTTTTGAGGTTTCTTTCCTATGGTGTGTTTTCCTCATTCATCGTTCCAACTTGTCCAACAACCCTCGATTCTGAGCCCCACAACAATTGATATGTTAACAACAGTGGATGGATCAAAACCTGTACTGAATTAAGTTTCTCCCATTGGCCTACATATATGAAAAAGCATTATATTCATTGGTTCTTACTTACTAGCGTGTACAAGTTTTCGGATTAGGAAAGTGTTTAATTTTCGCCCTCTTCAGTCTAGGCAAACGGAGTCATGCTGCGCTGGTTTTGCATCTCGTCCTGATGCCGAAGCGTGGGCTCAAGTGGCAGAAGATGAGGGCATGTAAGTCGGGCCAAAACAACTTTGGTGATGCATATTTTTGAGGTTTCTTTCCTATGGTGTGGTTTCCTCATTCATCATACCAACAAGTCCAACAACCCTCGATTCCAAGTCCCACAACAATTGATATGTTAACAACAGTGGATGGATCAAAACCTGTATTGAATGAAGTTTCTCCCTTCGGCCTACATATATAGAAAATCATTATATTCATTGGTTCCTACTTACTAGCGTGTACAAGTTTTTAGATTAGGAAAAAGTTTAATTTTCGCCCTCTTCAGTCTAGGCAAACTGAGTCATGCTGCGTTGGTTTTGTATTTCGGACTGATGCCGAAGCATGGGCACACGTGGCAGAAGATGAGGGCATGTAAGTCTGGCCAAAACTACTTTGGTGATGCATATTTTTGAGGTTTTGTTCCTATGGTGTGGTTTCCTCATTCATCTTCCCAACAAGTCCAACAACCCTCGATTCTGAGTCCCACAACAATTGATATGTTAACAACAGTGGATGGAACAAAACCTGTATTGAAGTAAGTTTCTCCCATCGGCCTACATATATGGAAAAGCATTATATTCATTGGTTCCTACTTACTAGCCTGTACAAGTTTTTGGATTAGGAAAAAGTTTAATTTTCGCACTCTTCAGTTTGGGTAAACTGAGTCATACTGCGTTGTTTTGTATCTCGTCCTGATGCCGAAGCGTGGGCTCAAGTGGCAGAAGATGAGGGCATGTAAGTCGGGCCAAAACTACTTTGGTGATGCATATTTTTGAGGTTTCTTTCCTATGGTGTGGTTTCGTCATTCATCATACCAACAAGTCAAACAACCCTCGATTCCGAGTCCCACAACAATTGATATGTTAACAACAGTGGATGGAACCAAATCTGTGTTGAATTAAGTTTCTCCCATCGGCCTACATATATGGAAAAGCATTATATCCATTGGTTCTTACTTACGAGCTTGTACAAGTTTCGGATTAGGAAAAAGTTTAATTTTCGCCCTCTTCAGTCTAGGCAAACTGAGTCATGCTATGCTGGTTTTGTATCTCACCGTGATGCCAAAGTGCGGGCTCAAGTGGCAGAAGAAGAGGGCATGTAAGTCGGGCCAAAACTACTTTGGTGATGCATATTTTTGAGGTTTCTTACCTATGGTGTGTTTTCCTCATTCATCGTTCCAACTTGTCCAACAACCCTCGATTCTGAGCCCCACAACAATTGATATGTTAACAACAGTGGACAGATCAAAACCTGTATTGAATTAAGTTTCTCCCATTGGCCTACATATATGAAAAAGCATTATATTCATTGGTTCTTACTTACTAGCGTGTACAAGTTTTCGGATTAGGAAAGTGTTTAATTTTCGCCCTCTTCAGTCTAGGCAAACGGAGTCATGCTGCGCTGGTTTTGCATCTCGTCCTGATGCCGAAGCGTGGGCTCAAGTGGCAGAAGATGAGGGCATGTAAGTCGGGCCAAAACAACTTTGGTGATTGTTGACGGCACTTAAGCACGCCAAACCTTATACTGCAAGCGACAGTATCGTGGTAGCTTTTCCCCAGGATGAGTATCATGGGTTTTGTCAATCCAGGGAACGAACTAATTGAGAACTAACTAATAAGAGTTTAAAGTAAACTAAGGCATAGAGTATAGATCTAAAACTACCTCTAATCTATATCTAATCTGCATCTAATCTACGTTAAAGATAGAAGATAAACAACTAGAACAAGACTAGAACACTAATTAAGGGGTATTAACTAGCTTCTAATCAAGCTCTAATTGGATCCAAGACAAAGCATAATAACGGGCATCACAAATAGATAAGAACAACGAGTAACTAGTAGCTCAAGGTAAACAAGCATGATCAAGCATATTCATCATAGCATAAATAGATCTAGATCAATCAACCTAACCCCCTAGATTGGCTTAACCTTTCCCCGGCCCTACTGTCACTAGAACCAGGTAATCGACGAGAAGCTTTCAACAGGCACATGATTAAAGAATGCACCCCTAATCACTTTATATGGTCTAATAACATAATTAGCACAACTAGAACTTCTAATCACCATGATCACAAGAACTAGATATACAACTATATCATTAGTAAGCTAGATCAAAGATCAAAGAACAAAAACACTAGATGAATATAACCTTTAAAAGACATGTTCTAATCAACATGCAAACTAGATCTAAATCTAACTAGAACTAGAACAAGCATAATTAGAACAAGAACATGGTAATTAGACAAGAACAATGCTTCATTAATATACCTGTATCATACTTACAACCATGGCCATACCTACCCTTGATGATACAATTAGACCTCTGGAGCTAGGTAATTAGAGAGCCATGCAAGGCCTCTAATCACCTCTAGGAATTAGAAGAACCCTAATTCTAGCCTAGAAACTCGACCCTCAGCTCTCATCTAGTTGTTGTCCCTCTTCTCTACATCTTGTCGCCTTGATAATGAATTGGATGCCTCGACCAGGGGCTCAGCTTCGCTTTAAATACCCTGAGGATGCCGTAGCCGAAAAGGAAACCTCAACCGCCTTCGGGAGGGGGTGGGGTCGGCCGACCAAAGGGCTCCAGGTCGGCCGACCTGGAGTCCCTGGACCTCCTCTGCTTTCCATCTTTCGCGGACTTCGGGATAACCTTCATATAAATCTTCCTGGAGTCTTTTTCGGACTCTAAACCCTCCAAATTCTTCTGTATCCCGAGATCTTGTCGAGTCTTCTAGAATTGGGCTTCATTTGATGGGTCTTTAATTGGGCTTCTTCTTCCATTATTGAATAATATTCAGAGGTCTTTTTACTCGAGGTAGACTTTGATGAATTTTGCTTAAAATTGGCCCAAAACCTGCAAAAATTACAAGTAGACAATTTCCAAGACAATATTGCAAAATCCACAATAATCTATGTTATTTGTTAGTAAAAGGCAAAGTTGACGCATAATAATAGGTAAAAACAATATAAAATGATGTATAATTTTCGTTCATAAGCCGCGTCAACAATATCCCCACTCTTAAACCTTGCTCGTCCTCGAGTAAGTCAAAATTTTATAAATAAGTCTACTTATAAACTAACATCAATTAATCAAACTAAAATTAAACTCTCAAAATTTTTCTAAGTTTAGACTAGCAAGATATATAGACAAGTAGATATTCATGTAAGCATATCCCACAATCATATATATATAAGAAATCAAGAATTCATCAAAACAGATCTCCTTATGTTTTCAATAAATTTTTCAAAAGATAAATCAATGATAAAAGATTAAATTATAAGGCCCAAACTCTCATCTTTCCAGGCTCTCAAAGTATATAGACAAGCAGGTTAAGTACTAATCTATAATATATATGTGTAGGCTTTATCTGGAGCTTGGTATGGATCCTAATCAAAATTTAATCTCAATATATTATCAAACTAAGAAAAGAATCTGCTGGAATTACTGAGATTTCTCAAAAAGGTCATGGAATTCATAATGATGAAAAAGGACTAAAGGAAAAAAAAAATATATAGAAAAGTGGTCATATGCAAATATATCTATTTGATCTCAAGGCACAAATGAAGTCCTTGTTATCGGATTGCATATGATTGGAGTATTTTCTGGAGTTTTATTGAAGAGGATTCAAAAAGAGGTAAAACAAAAGTAGATCAATGAGGGGCATATCTATAAATTCCTAATTCTACTTTGACCACTTGGTCTCTTTTTTATTCACCCTTTTTTTTTTATATATGTGGCGACCACTTGGTCGTCCTCTTTTTTTTTTTTTTTTTTTTTTTTTTTTTTTTTTTAGACAATACCTCCTCAAAGATTGAATGAAAATTTGACAAGCAATATCCCCACTCTTAGATAGTACTCACTTTTGAGTATCTTATTGAATAGTATTTTGGGGATTTGCTTGTCTAAACACCTCTTTTTGTTTTGATTGAAAACTCCAGAAAACAATAGGTTGTGGACAAGGGAGATAAATGAAACGATATTTGGTTTAGGGAGGATATCCAGCGAGTTTTGTAATTTCTCCAATGTAGAGAGTTACAATGCATGGATAATTTGGCTAGCAAATGAAAGATAAGCAAATTGAATGACCAGCTTTGAAATCTCAGACCCTAGATTCAAATCTTAATCCAATTCAGCCAAGAATTAAATTTGATCAAACTATGGTTTTCAAATAAAAGCTCTAATACGTAGGGCCTATATAAGATAATCATAAGAATCATTGATTATAACATTAATAGCTCAAATAAAAATTATAAGGAGATCCATAATGACAAAAACTTGAAATCAAATATTAATAAAATGCGGGTCTTTATGAAATATCAAACTTACTATATAAATGCTAAGTCATAATTTAATTAACATGCATTAATTGAGAGTATAAAATTAGCTTAATTAAAAGACATCAGATTACAAGTAAACAAACATTTTTATTTCAAGGATACAACATGATCATGATTAAACTAACTAACATAAAGAAAATAAGATCACTCATAAAAGATAAAACTAAAAATCAAACTTTAAATCTAAACTAACACACTACAAATATAGAGAAACACAAAGGGAACACCGAATTGATAGATATAGGTAAATATTTGCAGAATTTAAAAATGAAAAGAGAAGGTGTTAGAAATTTGTTACCGGATAGTCCTTCAATTTTCTTTTTCATTAAATAACTCCCTGCAAAATAATTCAAATGCACATACTACTCTCGAGGTAACGGTCGAGAGTAGAAACAGTTTACCATAATCTAAAAATATTCCCAATTTCTATTAACTTGTGGCCTAGCTAAACTTAACGAAAAGAAAAACTAAACTTGTAAATGTATGCAAGAAATAAGCATATAAACTAAGACAATGATTAAATCAAGTTCTAAACACCATGTTTACAACATGATTGCTAAGTCTCTCTATAGCCATCAAAAATTAAATAACCAAGATTAAAACACCATGCTTTATCAAGGTTGTTAACTCATAACAGCATAAGATAAACAAAGCACATAGCAAAGCTTATAAACTTAATCAAATGAAATTATGTATAACTAGCAAGGTTAATTAACTTCATCATGATGATCAACAATTTAATCTAAGCACCATGCTTACATAAAACTGCTAAATTACAACACTCTAGCGATGTCATAATAAACATGAAAAGCACTCATCATGAAGTTAAATAAACAACCAAGCCAATTATAATGCAAGTATGTAAATCTAATCTAAATGCAAAGGTGGTTTATGCAAGAATGCAACAAGTTTATCCACAAAAGACATGATTAGAAAGAAACTTTTAAATAAACTTAATGATGATGGTCTCAAATTAAATCTAAACACCATGTTTACACTTAATTTTCCGAGAAGAAAACTCGGCCGAGTTTCAGCATAATTACAAAGCATACATCAAAAAGCTTATGAAAATTTCAAAACTAATTAAAACAAGTGTGGAGAAACAATGATAATGCAAATGCAAGGAATAAAACTAAATATGCAATGATATGATGATGATTATCTAAATTAAGTTAACTAGCCACAAGCTAAAGAATAAAAGGGTAGTGTCATGCTTCCTATTTCTCTATAAAGACTCTAACAGTATAGACAAATAAATAAAATGGGTTGCCTCCCGAAAAAGCGCTTAATTTAAAGTCATAAAGCTAGACTTCTTACTTGCCTTCGTTGAAGTGAAGCCATGGTCCTTGGAGTAAGAATCCGAAGTGTCCATGCAGCTTGATAACTTGATTGTGCAGCTTCATCGTGTCTTGATCAAAGCATCACTTGTGTGCACAATCCTCTGCTTGTGTGTTCATGTACTAATGTTTTTGAAGCTCCTTGTAACTGAACTTGATCATGAAATACTTCATGGAAGCTTCGCCCAAGCTTTCTTCATCGTCGTTGTCACCATTTTCTTCAAGTAGTCATCACCATTGTTGCTGCTACCTCCTTCTTCGCGGTATATCCTTCTGAGGTCGAGCTCCATGTTGATGATATTTCAGCCTTCCGTTTTCAGCTTTCCGATGTTGACAATCTTCATCTTTTGGACTTGTGCCTTGGTGGAATTTGACCGAGTCCACCATGGTTGATCTTGAAGCTTCATGGGCTTGATCCTTGTCTTCAATTCCTCCTCCATTCAGTCCACCCACTCCTCAAGTTGAAACTCAATCAAACTTTTGCAAATTCTGATGATGTCTTTAAATCTTGCAATCCTTTCTTGAATCATCATGAATTTGTCTTGTACTCTTTTACCACATTGATCTCATTGTTTCAAATGAAGTGTGAATTTCTCTACATGGTTAGCTCATAGTGCACACACACATGTATAAAATGAAAGCATCATGGCAACGATTAGAGATAAATGCATGTTCATAAGGTTGATTGAGGTTAAACAAACATTTGATTCATGAATCAAGGACAACTATAATTCAAATTGAAATTATATAGCAAAGCACTAAAGCATATGTAAATCATAGATGAACATGATTCATGAAATCAAAACATGGGATAAACAAGGTTATAGGTTCCTAATGATTTTGGCTAAAATAGAGAGATGATTTTGAAAGAAATAAAAATAGGCTTAGATAAAATTCTAACCAGGGTTCTTTTTGTAAAGAGACCAAACGTTTTGAAACTTTAAAAATTTCAGAGATAATATTGTGCACAGATAATAAATCATGAGAAACATGCACATGTTTATGTTTAAAATTTCAAAAGCAATTTGCACAACAATTAAACCTTAACCGAACCACTTCAAGGAGACATAAGCAGTCGGTCAACCTCTACTTTTGCACAAACCTTGGCTCTTAATTTTTTTCTAAACTAACCTTAAAGCCTAAACTTGAGAATTAAAATAGACTAGCAAATCATATCCATCACTTTGCATGAGTAGATTCAATTGACTGATTAAAGTAAAAAAAAATCTACTAAAAGAGCATGAACACATGAAATTTCATCTTCATGGTGGACTGTAAACATGCTTGGAATTAAGCATTGCAAAGCTATGGATTAAAGAACCTAGTCTAGATGATTCTCAAGATAAGAATTAAGGGAACAAAGGTTAACAAAAGGATAAAACAAAACAAAAGAAAGAATAGAAGGGTAACAATCAACCAAACAACCTATTAGTGATCATTGTGAAACTTCTCTAATTAAACATAGGTAAACTTTTTAATTATTTTACGATAAAAATAAAAATTACCTTAGTTTTGAAGAAGTGAAACTATGGTAACTCACCTTCTTCCTTGAATGCCATCATTGCATGCACCATCAAATATTGGAGAGGAACACTTTTGTCTTTCTCGAAATTCAGCCACCCTTGTTCTGACCCCTTTAGTATTTCGACCATAACTTTGTCATCCGAAATCCAACTAATGCAAATTCGGACATTTTCGTGAAGAGCACGAAAAGATCTACAACTTTGTCAATTGGACTTTCTTCATTTGACGTCGTTAAGGTCTCCGAATTGGCCCCACAAGGTGCTGCTGTCCTGAATTTCGAGAGTAGCTCGAGATTTGGTTGGAGCTTGGATTGGACTTGAGATAAGCTTTCCATATCTTCACCTTCCTTGTACTCAAGCAATCCTTGATCTCCGGAACCTTCTCGGCTAATCATATCTCCGCTTCCATTATCTGTAGCTTAGAACAAACAAGCTCCAAAGAAACATTAGTATTAAAAATAAATTGACACAGCAGACATACCTTTATCATCGGAGTTGCTCCGTGATAGCTGTAGAAAAACTCAATAATAGATCATAAGCAACTAACAGCGTTAGCACCTACTATTAAAGAGCTAGATTGGAAAAGAGAGATTTTTTTTTTAATTGGACCGAGGTCCATTAATTTTTTTTTAAATGTTAGTCAAAACAAATATATACAAGAAAAACAATAAACTAACTAGAAATAAAAGACAAATTGGATATATACATAAACCCAAATTAATTAGAACTCGATTAATTAGTTCCCCGGCAACGGCGCCAGAAAAGCTTGTTGACGGCACTTAAGCACGCCAAACCTTATACTGCAAGCGACAGTATCGTGGTAGCTTTTCCCCAGGATGAGTATCATGGGTTTTGTCAATCCAGGGAACGAACTAATTGAGAACTAACTAATAAGAGTTTAAAGTAAACTAAGGCATAGAGTATAGATCTAAAACTACCTCTAATCTATATCTAATCTGCATCTAATCTACGTTAAAGATAGAAGATAAACAACTAGAACAAGACTAGAACACTAATTAAGGGGTATTAACTAGCTTCTAATCAAGCTCTAATTGGATCCAAGACAAAGCATAATAACGGGCATCACAAATAGATAAGAACAACGAGTAACTAGTAGCTCAAGGTAAACAAGCATGATCAAGCATATTCATCATAGCATAAATAGATCTAGATCAATCAACCTAACCCCCTAGATTGGCTTAACCTTTCCCCGGCCCTACTGTCACTAGAACCAGGTAATCGACGAGAAGCTTTCAACAGGCACATGATTAAAGAATGCACCCCTAATCACTTTATATGGTCTAATAACATAATTAGCACAACTAGAACTTCTAATCACCATGATCACAAGAACTAGATATACAACTATATCATTAGTAAGCTAGATCAAAGATCAAAGAACAAAAACACTAGATGAATATAACCTTTAAAAGACATGTTCTAATCAACATGCAAACTAGATCTAAATCTAACTAGAACTAGAACAAGCATAATTAGAACAAGAACATGGTAATTAGACAAGAACAATGCTTCATTAATATACCTGTATCATACTTACAACCATGGCCATACCTACCCTTGATGATACAATTAGACCTCTGGAGCTAGGTAATTAGAGAGCCATGCAAGGCCTCTAATCACCTCTAGGAATTAGAAGAACCCTAATTCTAGCCTAGAAACTCGACCCTCAGCTCTCATCTAGTTGTTGTCCCTCTTCTCTACATCTTGTCGCCTTGATAATGAATTGGATGCCTCGACCAGGGGCTCAGCTTCGCTTTAAATACCCTGAGGATGCCGTAGCCGAAAAGGAAACCTCAACCGCCTTCGGGAGGGGGTGGGGTCGGCCGACCAAAGGGCTCCAGGTCGGCCGACCTGGAGTCCCTGGACCTCCTCTGCTTTCCATCTTTCGCGGACTTCGGGATAACCTTCATATAAATCTTCCTGGAGTCTTTTTCGGACTCTAAACCCTCCAAATTCTTCTGTATCCCGAGATCTTGTCGAGTCTTCTAGAATTGGGCTTCATTTGATGGGTCTTTAATTGGGCTTCTTCTTCCATTATTGAATAATATTCAGAGGTCTTTTTACTCGAGGTAGACTTTGATGAATTTTGCTTAAAATTGGCCCAAAACCTGCAAAAATTACAAGTAGACAATTTCCAAGACAATATTGCAAAATCCACAATAATCTATGTTATTTGTTAGTAAAAGGCAAAGTTGACGCATAATAATAGGTAAAAACAATATAAAATGATGTATAATTTTCGTTCATAAGCCGCGTCAACAGTGATGCATATTTTTGAGGTTTCTTTCCTATGGTGTGGTTTCCTCATTCATCATACCAACAAGTCCAACAACCCTCGATTCCAAGTCCCACAACAATTGATATGTTAACAACAGTGGATGGATCAAAACCTGTATTGAATGAAGTTTCTCCCTTCGGCCTACATATATAGAAAATCATTATATTCATTGGTTCCTACTTACTAGCGTGTACAAGTTTTTAGATTAGGAAAAAGTTTAATTTTCGCCCTCTTCAGTCTAGGCAAACTGAGTCATGCTGCGTTGGTTTTGTATTTCGGA
The DNA here is from genome assembly GCA_022530915.1 of Paspalum notatum. Classification (NCBI taxonomy): domain Eukaryota; kingdom Viridiplantae; phylum Streptophyta; class Magnoliopsida; order Poales; family Poaceae; genus Paspalum; species Paspalum notatum. The sequence goes on along the minus strand of CM039683.1, from coordinate 3,631,864 downwards.
CTGATGCCGAAGCATGGGCACACGTGGCAGAACAGGAGGGCATGTATGTTGGGCCAAAACAACTTTGGTGATGCATATTTTTGAGGTTTTGTTCCTATGGTGTGGTTTCCTCATTCATCTTCCCAACAAGTCCAACAACCCTCGATTCTGAGTCCCACAACAATTGATATGTTAACAACAGTGGATGGGTCAAAACTGGTGTTGAATTGAGTTTCTCCCATCGGCCTACATATATGGAAAAGCATTATATTCATTGGTTCTTACTTACTAGCGTGTACAAGTTTTCGGATTAGGAAAAAGTTTAATTTTCGCCCTCTTCAGTTTGGGTAAACTGAGTCATACTGCGTTGTTTTGTATCTCGTCCTGATGCCGAAGCGTGGGCTCAAGTGGCAGAAGATGAGGGCATGTAAGTCGGGCCAAAACTACTTTGGTGATGCATATTTTTGAGGTTTCTTTCCTATGGTGTGGTTTCCTCATTCATCATACCAACAAGTCAAACAACCCTCGATTCCGAGTCCCACAACAATTGATATGTTAACAACAGTGGATGGAACAAAACCTGTATTGAATTAAGTTTCTCCCTTCGGCCTACATATATGGAAAAGCATTATATCCATTGGTTCTTACTTACTAGCATGTACAAGTTTTCGGATTAGAAAAAAGTTTAATTTTCGCCCTCTTCAGTCTAGGCAAACTGAGTCACGCTGCGTTGGTTTCATATCACAGACTGATGCCGAAGCGTGGGCTCACGTGGCAGAACAGGAGGGCATGTAAGTTGGGCCAAAACAACTTTGGTGATGCATATTTTTGAGGTTTCTTTCCTATGGTATGGTTTCCTCATTCATCATACCAACAATAGAGCTTCTCCCATCGCCCTACATATATGGAAAAGCATTATATTCATTGGTTCTTACTTACTAGCGTGTACAAGTTTTTAGATTAGGAAAAAGATTAATTTTCGCCCTCTTCAGTCTAGGCAAACTGACTCATGTTGCACTGGTTTTGTATCTCGTCCTGATGCCGAAGCGTGGGCTCAAGTGGCAGAAGATGAGGGAATGCAAGTCGGGCCAAAACAACTTTGGTGATGCATATTTTTGAGGTTTCTTTCGTATGGTGCAGTTTCCTCATTCATCATACCAACAGGTCCAACAACCCTCGATTCCGAGTCCGACAACAATTGATATGTTAACAACAGTGGATGGAACAAGACCTGTATTGAATTAAGTTTCTCCCATCGACCCACAAATATGGAAAAGCATTATATTCATTGGTTCCTACTTACTAGCGTGTACAAGTTTTCGGACTAGGAAAAACTTTAATTTTCGCCCTCCTTAGTCTAGGCAAACTGAGTCACGCTGTGTTGGTTTTGTATCTCGGACTGATGCCGAAGCGTGGGCTCACGAGGTAGAAAAAGAAGGGCATGTAAGTCAGGCAAAACAACTTTGGTGATGCATATTTTTGAGGTTTCTTTCCTGTGGTGTGGTTTCCTCATTCATCATACCAACATGTCCAACAACCCTCGATTCCGAGTCCCACAACAATTGATATGTTAACAACAGTGGATGGAACAAAACCTGTATTGAACTAAGTTTCTCCCATTGGCCTACATATATGGAAAAGCATTATATTCATTGGTTCTTACTTACTAGCGTGTACAAGTTTTTGGATTAGGAAAAAGTTTAATTTTCGCCCCCTTCAGTCTAGGCAAACTGAGTCATGCTGCGTTGGTTTTATATCTCGGACTGATGCCGAAGCGTGGGCTCACCTGGCAGAAGAGGAGGGCATGTAAGTTGGGCTAAAACAACTTTGGTGATACATATTTTTGAGGTTTCTTTCCTATGGTGTGGTTTCGTCATTCATCATACCAACATGTCCAACAACGCTCAATTCCGAGTCCCACAACAACTGATATGTCAACAACAGTGGACGGATCAAAACCTGTACAGAATTAAGTTTCTCCCATCGGCCTACATATATGGAAAAGCATTATATTCATTGGTTCCTACTTACTAGCATGTACAAGTTTTCGGATTAGGAAAAAGTTTAATTTTCGCTCTCTTCAGTCTAGGCAAATTGAGACATGCTGCGGTGGTTTTGTATCTCGGACAGATGCCGAAGCGTGGGCTCACGTGGCAGAAGAGGAGGGCTTGTAAGTTGGGCCAAAACAACTTTGGTGATGCATATTTTTGAGGTTTCGTTCCTACGGTGTGGTTTTCTCATTCATCTTCCCAACAAGTCCAACAACCCTCGATTCCGAGTCGCACAACAATAGATGTGTTAACAACAGCGGATGGATCAAAACCTGTATTGAATTAAGTTTCTTCCATCGGCCTACATATATGGAAAAGCATTGTATTCGTTGGTTCCTACTTACTAGCGTGTACAAGTTTTTGGATTAGGAAAAAGTTTAATTTTTGCCCTCTTCAGTCTAGGCAAACGGAGTCATGCTGCACTGGTTTTGTATCTCGGATTGATGCCGAAGCATGGCAGAAGGGGAGGGCATGTAAGTTGGGCCAAAACAACTTTGGTGGTGCATATTTTTGAGGTTTCGTTCCTATGGTGTGGTTTCCTCATTCATCATAGTGACAAGTCCAACAACCCTCGATTTTGAGTCCCACAACAATTGATATGTTAACAACAGTGGATGGATCAAAACTGGTATTGAATTAAGTTTCTCCCATCGGCCTACATATATGGAGAAGCATTATATTCATTGGTTCTTACTTACTAGCGTGTACAAGTTTTTGGATTAGGAAAAAGTTTAATTTTCGCCCTCTTCAGTCTAGGCAAACTGTGTCATGCTGCGCTGGTTTTGTATCTCATCCTGATGCCGAAGCGTGGGCTCAAGTGGCAGAAGATGAGGGCTTGTAAGTCGGGCTAAAACAACTTTGGTGATGCATATTTTTGAGGTTTCTTTCCTATGGTGTGGTTTCCTCATTCATCATACCAACATGTCCAACAACCCCCGATTCCGAGTCCCACAACAATTGTTATGTTAACAACAGTGGACAGATCAAAACATGTATTGAATTAAGTTTCTCCCATCGGACTACATATATGGAAAAGCATTATATTCATTGGTTCCTACCTACTAGCGTGTACAAGTTTTCGGATTAGGAAAAAGTTTAATTTTCGCCCTCTTCAGTCTAGTCAAACTGAGTCATGCTACATTGGTTTTGTATCTCGAACTGATGCCGAAGCGTGGGCTCACGTGGCAGAAGAGGAGGGCATGTAAGTTGGGCCAAAACAACTTTGGTGATGCATATTTTTGAGGTTTCGTTCCTATGGTGTGGTATTCTCATTCATCTTCCCAACAAGTCTGACAACCCTCGATTGCGAGTCCCACAACATTTGATATGTTAACAGCAGCGGATGGATCAAAACCTGTATTGAATTAAGTTTCTCTCATAGGCCTACATATATGGAAAAGCATTATATTCATTAGTTCTTACTTACTAGCGTGTACAAGTTTTTGGATTTGGAAAAAGTTCAATTTTCGCCCTCTTTAGTCTAGGCAAACCGAGTCATGCTGCGCTGGTGTCAGACCCGGTTTTATAAACAAAACCAGATGACACTATATGTGTGCCCAGGATCTATTTCCCGCACATACAGCCGACTTCATTAGTGAATATCAATAGACAGTGCATTATATAAGCGTATAAAACTTACATTTGACACAAAGGTCAATATATCAGAGTGTAGTAGAACTTCTATCTCGTAGCGGAACTCCATCTTCACAGGAAAGTTGACTGGGGGCACGTATGCCTAAACACATTGTAAACTTCTGGATCCACTCCGTCTTCATATCATCATCAACTTGTATAGAGAAGAACTATAGGTTTGGGATAGCTAGGGTGAGTACATGGCGCACTCAGCAAGTATTCCGTTTAGGATAAAAGTGGACTAGCTTTATAGTGGACAGGCACAGCGGTTGCTTTTAGTTGGTCAAGTTTTATTACTAGCAATGATTAGCATAACCCATCCCATAACTGAAATAGTATAAGTAAATAAAATAATTGAATATCAACCATTGTCGTAACTGCCACCATTACCATCATCACCATTGTCATCATCATTGTCATCACCATTATCATCATGAGCCATTTTCTTTGAAAACTCTAATCTGTGAGGGTCTAGGCCGCTCATAACCGTGAGAACGGCTGATATATCAGTTTTAAACACTCTCGAGAGGTTGTACATCTTTACCCACAAGCCATGATTCCCATATGCCAAGAGGTGGCCAAACCTCATATATTCACTATCCTTTGATGAATCGGCAGGGTTTCATTACGAGACTTTTACAAAGAATTCCTAGAGTCGTGGCATGCCCGTTACAGGTTACTCCAGTTAACTAAAGATATGGGAGTTCCGTTTCAAAGGGTGATTAACCACGATGGCAAAGGGGAAAGTCCCATATCCCCCAGACCCCTCATACGCCATGTTTCAGGGAAGCAGGCCAAAACTCCAGTTCATCTAATTAATCAGTCAATGATGTCCCATTCCATCTCTTGTGGTTGCACTATTTTCCTGGTGGTCACTCGGCGAATCGATCCTTAGGGCGAAGTACTTGAGAAACCAACAAAACATGCTCAAGTCCCCATGTTGCAAAGTAACCAAGCTTTTATCATTATTGCATCATTATTTAATCAAAATTAGCAACATGAGTAATAATAAGTTGAGCGGTAGCAATTAATTTACAACATTACAGCCCTCCCAAGTTTATAGACATGTAAAAGAATATCAAGCTAGTCATCCTTAATAGGAACATGCTAATTTAGGCTCTAGATCATGTGATTAAAGTAAATAGGACATAGGTCAAAGAATACTTGCCTTTATTCCCAAATATATAGCTGCTCAAAGAACCAACTGTAGAACTTAGAGAACTTGTTCTTCACAAACTACGACCACTATAACTCTTGTGTTGATCTTGAAACGTCATGTGCAACACTCATTCTTTACGCGACAACACATACAACATACAAAGCAAACAAACATATATGCATAAGAAACAATACACCATTCGGAAGAAAAGTTTTATAAAACATGTTAAAAGAGAGGGCTCGTTGCTACGGTCACATTAACGAAAGAGACACTGAAAATAAGGCTAGGGTAGAGAAGAGACAACTAACGGAAGATTTGCATTGTTTGTCAACAGAGAAGACTATAAGGTACATTTTATTTATAGTTTACAAAATAAGGTAGATGGATATTTTTGGGAAATAACCGTTAACATTAATTCATATTGTAATGAAAACCGTGGTTGAAACTAGTCATACTTAATTATTTAATAAATATCTCATATAAATTATGTTCATAAAATAATTAAGTTTAGAAAAACAAGTACGTCATCACCTATTCGGCTTTTAACACTTAACGTTTTTTGATCGAAACAGGTCATAACTAAAACACAAAATAATTAATCAAGTTAACATACATTTTAATAAAACCATTAAAAACCGAGGTTTAAACCTAAATGTCTTTTAGTTGGAAAGCATCATAGAATAATTTATCCAAATTAACAAGAGTTTAAGAAAAACCAAGATTAAACCTTACATTGTCTTTATTTGGAAAAGTAATGGAAGTAACATTAATCCAATTAATGTTTATGTTTAACATTAGAAACACATAATATGGTTAACATGAACACAAAAGCGTAGAATTCATTATTACGAATCTAACGCAACTTGAATGGACCAAAACGGATCTAAAACGCAAAATATATGAATAAATCAAGATGAAAGGCTATTTTGAAGTATATTTGAAAACTCCAGGGCTAAACCATGAAAACTTGGACCCAGACGTAACGGATTTGGATTGTGGGCTAATTTATGGAAACATTAAGGGCTCTTTAGCAACATTACCACGCTGACTGGTTTGACCAGATTCGCGGGCGCTTCCGGACCGTTGGATCTAGATCGGATGGCCTGGAATAGATGTGGAGGGGGAGACGACGGCGGCGATGGGTTTGGCCGTCGCAGCGGCGGAGGATCGCCGGTGATCCACGAACTTGTGGCTCCGGCGGCCTTAGGCTAGCGGGAGGAGGCGCGGGAGCAACGGCGCGGTGCGGTGAAGCGGGCGAGGAGGTCTGCGCGGTGGCGCATCGGCCGAGGGCGAACGACGATGGGGCGGGGCGGCAGCACAACTCCGGCGAGCAATCGCCGGAGCTTCGTTGATCTGCTCTGGTGGACTGCTGCGGCTGCCAATGCAATGCGAGAAAGAGACCTGGGATGTGCTGCTGTTCTGGGTCAAGGCCAAAACGAGAGGAAGAGCTGCTATGCTAGCTTGCTACTGCTGCCGAGGCAAAGCTGGAGAGAGAGCAGGGGCTGCTTCCCAGCTTAGGCCATGCCTACAAAGAGGAAAGAGCAGGCCATTGCACTACTCGCTCTTAGGCCAAACGGGAAAAGAAAGAAAGGAGGGGGAGAAATAGACTTTGCTTGAATATTTAGAGGAGAGGAAATTTACCGGCAATAGAGACACCCATCGGAGTCGGAGAAAAGCTATAGACTATCTTAGGGCTCCTAAGCTTCCGGGCCTCCATAGAGTAGTCTATATTTTTATGTGCCGTTTAGAGGAGGGGTTGGGTTTATTATATAGGGAGAAGAGCCGGTAGATGCGCGTCAACTAGCAAGGTGGTACTAATTGATTTACATCTCCTAACTTCACTAATGGGCTTAGTGAGTTTAAAGCCCATTAGAGAACCCATAAATGGGCCTTCGGGGTTTATTAAAATTCCAACATATTTAAATGGAGAAAGCCCAAGTAAATTCGGAATTATTTATTTTCGGAATTAAAATAAATCTAGATAATTCTACGATCAATACTTGAAGTTCGAAAAATATCCCGACGGTCTAAAAAATTCTAGAAAAAAAATCCCAGAAATAGTTTTGGACCTAATGAACCCAAATAAAATGTTTGGAGCTCATAGAAAGGTTCTTAAGAGCTTCCAATAAATGGATTGTGCTCTACGGAAAATAGGAAAAGCTTCTAGGAAAATCTAGAAAGTTTCCAGAAAAGGTTACTTGTAGTTTAAACTCATTTAGAAAATCTTTATCACTCAAAAACATCATGTGAACCAGCATGAATGCAACACATATATTATTATAACATAGGTTATATTTGTTCTCTTTACAAAATAATTATTTCCTACACTAAAAATCTATGCAAATATATAACTGCTTGACAAAATTTTAAATATTCAAGAAATTCACTGTATTAATTCAAGCCAAAAGTGTCACATTCCAAATTGGAAAATTTGGGGTGTGACAAAACTACCCCCTTAAAGGAATCTCGTCCTCGAGATTCGGACAGGCTAGCAAGAAAAGACGGATGGTTTAAAATTCTTCATCCATGATTGACTCTTTAGCTTAACTGACTCCTTGATAGTAATTCCTCACATTGTCTGAAATCTTTAGATACCATTGGTATATCAAATTCTTGTTCATCCAATATTCTTGCAATTCTCTTCCACGTCTACCCCCCTTTAAAAAACGAGGCTCGATAAATTGTTCCTTCCCACACTTGATGAAAGGGGTGAGGATAGAGTGTGCCATCCTTCTTCTAGTTGCACTTCACTTGATTGAGGTTTTGTAAAAGAAAGGAAAGAATAACATGGATAGAAAAGAACCCATCTATCTATTACATTGCAACTCTTATGTTATTGTGGATCAAAATCCAACAACACATCAACAATCATTACAAAGAACCAAATCACACATGTAGCACAATAACAAGCATACAAACTCACACTATTCGTTCCCTTTAACTATACGATGGACTTTCTTATACCTGCCTCTCTCACAAAAGGCTGTCGTAGGGTAAGGTATGGGTGAGATATATAATGGATGATACGAGCGAAGCAAAAGATAGAGTCTAAATTGGGCCAACACAACTTTGGTGATGCATATTTTTGAGGTTTGGTTCCCATGGTGTGGATTCCTCATTCATCTTCCCAACAAGTCCAACAACCCTTGATTCCGAGTCCCACAACAAATGATATGTTAACAACAGTGGATGGAACAAAACATGTATTGAATTAAGTTTCTCCCATCGGCCTACATATATACAAAAGCATTATATTCATTGGTTCTTACTTACTAGCGTGTACAAGTTTTTGGATTAGGAAAAAGTTTAATTTTGGCCCTCTTCAGTGTAGGCAAACTAAGTCATGTTGTGCTGGTTTTGTATCTCGGACTGATGCCGAGGCATGGGCTCAAGTGGCAGAAGATGAGGGCATGTAAGTTGGGCCGAAACAACTTTGGTGATGCATATTTTTGACATTTCGTTCCTATGGTATGGTTTCCTCAATCATCATACCAACAAGTCCAACAACCCTCGATTCCGAGTCCCACAACAATTGATATGCTAACAACAGTGGATGGATCAAAACTGGTATTGAATTAAGTTTCTCCCATTAGGCTATATATATGGAAAAGCATTATATTCATTGGTTCTTAATTACAAGCGTGTACAAGTTTTCGGATTAGGAAAAAGTTTAATTTTTGCCCTCTTCAGTCTAGGCAAACTGAGTCATGCTGCGCTGGTTTTGTATCTCGGACTGATGCCGAAGCGTGGGCTCAAGTGGCAGAAGAGGAAGGCATGTTAGTTGCGCCAAAACAACTTTGGGATGCATATTTTTGAGGTTTCGTTCCTATAGTGTGGTTTCCTCATTCACCATACCAACAAGTCCAACAACCCTCGATTCTGAGTCCCACAACAATCGATATGTTAACAACAATGGATGGATCAAAACTGGTATTGAATTAAGTTTCTCCCATCGGCCTATTTATATGGAAAAGCATTATATTCATTGGTTCTTACTTACTAGCGTGTACAAGTTTTTGGATTAGGAAAAAATTTAATTTTTGCCCTCTTCAGTCTAGGCGAACTGAGTCATGCTGTGCTTGTTTTGTATCTCGGCCTGATGTCGAAGCGTGGGCGCACGTGGCAGAAGAGGAGGGCATATAAGTTGGGCCAAAACAACTTTGGCGATGCATATTTTTGAGGTTTCGTTCCTATGGTGTGGTTTTCTCATTCATCTTCCTAACAAGTCCAACACCCCTCGATTCTGAGTCCCACAACAATTGATATGTTAACAACAGTGGATGGATCAAAACCTGTATTGAATTATGTTTCTCCCATCGGGATACATATATGGAAAAGCATTATATTCATTGGTTTCCTACTTTCTAGCGTGTAGAAGTTTTCGGATTAGGAAAAAGTTTAATTTTAGCCCTCTTCAGTCTAGGCAAACTAAGTCATGCTGCACCGGTTTTGTGTCTCGGACAGATGCCGAAGCATCGACTCAAGTGGCAGAAGAGGAGGGCATGTAAATTGGGGCAAAACAACTTTGGTGATGCATATTTTTAGGGTTTCGTTCCAATGGTGTGGTTTCCTCATTCATCATAACAACAAGTCCAACAACCCTCGATTCCGAGTCCCACAACAATTGATATGTTAACAACAGTGGATGGATCAAAACCTGTATTGAATTAAGTTTCTCCCATCGGGCTACATATATGGAAAAGCATTATATTCATTGGTTCCTACTTTCTAGCGTGTAGAGGTTTTCGGATTAGGAAAAAGTTTAATTTTCGCCCTCTTCTGTCTAGGCAAACTGAGTCATGCTGCACTGGTTTTGTATCTCGGACAGATGCCGAAGCGTGGGCTCAAGTGGCAGAAGAGGAGGGCATGTAAATTGGGCCAAAGCAACTTTGGTGATGCATATTTTTGAGGTTTAGTTCCTATGGTGTGGTTTCCTCATTCATCTTCCCAACAAGTCCAACAACCCTTGATTTTGAGTCCCACAACAGTGGATGGAACAAAACATGTATTGAACTAAGTTTCTCCCATCGGCCTACATATATAAAAAAGCATTATATTCATTGGTTCTTACTTACCAGCGTGTACAAGTTTTCGGATTAGGAAAAAGTTTAACTTTCGCCCTCTTCAGTCTAGGCAAACTAAGTCATGCTGCGCTGGTTTTGTATCTCGGACTAATGCTGAAGCGTGGGCTCAAGTGGCAGAAGATGAGGGCATGTAAGTTGGGCCAAAACAACTTTGGTGATGCATACTTTTGACGTTTCATTCCTATGGTGTGGTTTTTTCATTCATCTTCCTAACAAGTCCAACACCCCTCGATTCTGAGTCCCACAACAATTGATATGTTAACAACAGTGGATGGATCAAAACCTGTATTGAATTAAGTTTCTCCCATCGGGATACATATATGGAAAAGCATTATATTCATTGGTTCCTACTTTCTAGCGTGTAGAAGTTTTCGGATTAGGAAAAGGTTTAATTTTCGCCCTCTTCTGTCTAGGCAAACTGAGTCATGCTGCACTGGTTTTGTATCTCGGACAGATGCTGAAGCATCGGCTCAAGTGGCAGAAGAGGAGGGCATGTAAATTGGGGCAAAACAACTTTGGTGATGCATATTTTTAGGGTTTCGTTCCAATGGTGTGGTTTCCTCATTCATCATACCAACAAGTCCAACAACCCTCGATTCCGAGTCCCACAACAATTGATATGTTAACAACAGTGGATGGATCAAAACCTGTATTGAATTAAGTTTCTCCCATCGGGCTACATATATGGAAAAGCATTATATTCATTGGATCCTACTTTCTAGTGTGAAGTTTTCGGATTAGGAAAAGTTTAATTTTCGCCCTCTTCAGTCTAGGCAAACTGAGTCATGCTGCGCTAGTTTTGTATCTCGGACTGATGCCGAAGCGTGGGCTCAAGTGGCAGAAGTGGAAGGCATGTTAGTTGGGCCAAAACAACTTTGGTGATGCATATTTTTGAGGTTTCGTTCCTATGGTGTGGTTTCCTCATTCACCATACCAACAAGTCCAACAACCCTCAATTCTGAGTCCCACAACAATCGATATGTTAAGAACAATGGATGGATCAAAACTGGTATTGAATTAAGTTTCTCCCACCGGCCTATATATATGGAAAATCACTATATTCATTGGTTCTTACTTACTAGCGTGTACAAGTTTTCGGATTAGGAAAAAGTTTAATTTTTGCCCTCTTCAATCTAGGCAAACTGAGTCATGCTGCGTTGGTTTTGTATCTCGGACTGATGCCGAAGCGTGGGCTCACGTGGCAGAAGAGGAGGGCATGTAAGTTGGGCCAAAACAACTTTGGAGATGCATATTTTTGTGGTTTTTTTCCTATTCTGTGGTTTCCTCATTCATGGTACCAACAAGTCCAACAACCCTCGATTCTGAGTCCCACAACAATTGATATGTTAACAACAGTGCATGGATCAAAATTGGTATTGAATTAAATTTTTCCCATCGGCCTACATATATAGAAAAGCATTATATTCATTGGTTCTTACTTACTAGCGTGTACAAGTTTTCGGGTTAGGAAAAAGTTTAATTTTCGCCCTCTTCAGTCTAGGTGAACTGAGTCATGCTGTGCTGGTTTTGTATCTCGGCCTGATGTCAAAGCGTGGGCTCACGTGGCAGAAGAGGAGGGCATGTAAGTTGGGCCAAAACAACTTTGGCGATGCATATTTTTGAGGTTTCGTTCCTATGGTGTGGTTTTCTCATTCATCTTCCTAACAAGTCCAACAGCCCTCGATTCTGAGTCCCACAACAATTGATATGTTAACAACAGTGGATGAATCAAAACCTGTATTGAATTAAGTTTCTCCCATCGGGATACATATATGGAAAATCATTATATTCATTGGTTCCTAATTTCTAGCGTGTAGAAGTTTTCGGATTAGGAAAAAGTTTAATTTTCGCACTCTTCTGTCTAGGCAAACTGAGTCATGCTGCACTGGTTTTGTATCTCAGACAAATGCCGAAGCATCGGCTCAAGTGGCATAAGAGGAGGGCATGTAAATTGGGGCAAAACAATTTTGATGATGCATATTTTTAGGGTTTCGTTCCAATGGTGTGGTTTCCTCATTCATCATACCAACAAGTCCAACAACCCTCGATTCCGAGTCCCACAACAATTGATATGCTAACAACAGTGGATGGATCAAAACTGGTATTGAATTAAGTTTCTCCCATTAGGCTATATATATGGAAAAGCATTATATTCATTGGTTCTTAATTACAAGCGTGTACAAGTTTTCGGATTAGGAAAAAGTTTAATTTTTGCCCTCTTCAGTCTAGGCAAACTGAGTCATGCTGCGTTGGTTTTGTATCTCGGACTGATGCCGAAGCGTGGGCTCAAGTGGCAGAAGAGGAAGGCATGTTAGTTGCGCCAAAACAACTTTGGGATGCATATTTTTGAGGTTTCGTTCCTATAGTGTGGTTTCCTCATTCACCATACCAACAAGTCCAACAACCCTCGATTCTGAGTCCCACAACAATCGATATGTTAACAACAATGGATGGATCAAAACTGGTATTGAATTAAGTTTCTCCCATCGGCCTATTTATATGGAAAAGCATTATATTCATTGGTTCTTACTTACTAGCGTGTACAAGTTTTTGGATTAGGAAAAAATTTAATTTTTGCCCTCTTCAGTCTAGGCGAACTGAGTCATGCTGTGCTGGTTTTGTATCTCGGCCTGATGTCGAAGCGTGGGCGCACGTGGCAGAAGAGGAGGGCATATAAGTTGGGCCAAAACAACTTTGGCGATGCATATTTTTGAGGTTTCGTTCCTATGGTGTGGTTTTCTCATTCATCTTCCTAACAAGTCCAACACCCCTCGATTCTGAGTCCCACAACAATTGATATGTTAACAACAGTGGATGGATCAAAACCTGTATTGAATTATGTTTCTCCCATCGAGATACATATATGGAAAAGCATTATATTCATTGGTTTCCTACTTTCTAGCGTGTAGAAGTTTTCGGATTAGGAAAAAGTTTAATTTTAGCCCTCTTCAGTCTAGGCAAACTAAGTCATGCTGCACCGGTTTTGTGTCTCGGACAGATGCCGAAGCATCGACTCAAGTGGCAGAAGAGGAGGGCATGTAAATTGGGGCAAAACAACTTTGGTGATGCATATTTTTAGGGTTTCGTTCCAATGGTGTGGTTTCCTCATTCATCATAACAACAAGTCCAACAACCCTCGATTCCGAGTCCCACAACAATTGATATGTTAACAACAGTGGATGGATCAAAACCTGTATTGAATTAAGTTTCTCCCATCGGGCTACATATATGGAAAAGCATTATATTCATTGGTTCCTACTTTCTAGCGTGTAGAGGTTTTCGGATTAGGAAAAAGTTTAATTTTCGCCCTCTTCTGTCTAGGCAAACTGAGTCATGCTGCACTGGTTTTGTATCTCGGACAGATGCCGAAGCGTGGGCTCAAGTGGCAGAAGAGGAGGGCATGTAAATTGGGCCAAAGCAACTTTGGTGATGCATATTTTTGAGGTTTAGTTCCTATGGTGTGGTTTCCTCATTCATCTTCCCAACAAGTCCAACAACCCTTGATTTTGAGTCCCACAACAGTGGATGGAACAAAACATGTATTGAACTAAGTTTCTCCCATCGGCCTACATATATAAAAAAGCATTATATTCATTGGTTCTTACTTACCAGCGTGTACAAGTTTTCGGATTAGGAAAAAGTTTAACTTTCGCCCTCTTCAGTCTAGGCAAACTAAGTCATGCTGCGCTGGTTTTGTATCTCGGACTAATGCTGAAGCGTGGGCTCAAGTGGCAGAAGATGAGGGCATGTAAGTTGGGCCAAAACAACTTTGGTGATGCATACTTTTGACGTTTCATTCCTATGGTGTGGTTTTTTCATTCATCTTCCTAACAAGTCCAACACCCCTCGATTCTGAGTCCCACAACAATTGATATGTTAACAACAGTGGATGGATCAAAACCTGTATTGAATTAAGTTTCTCCCATCGGGATACATATATGGAAAAGCATTATATTCATTGGTTCCTACTTTCTAGCGTGTAGAAGTTTTCGGATTAGGAAAAGGTTTAATTTTCGCCCTCTTCTGTCTAGGCAAACTGAGTCATGCTGCACTGGTTTTGTATCTCGGACAGATGCTGAAGCATCGGCTCAAGTGGCAGAAGAGGAGGGCATGTAAATTGGGGCAAAACAACTTTGGTGATGCATATTTTTAGGGTTTCGTTCCAATGGTGTGGTTTCCTCATTCATCATACCAACAAGTCCAACAACCCTCGATTCCGAGTCCCACAACAATTGATATGTTAACAACAGTGGATGGATCAAAACCTGTATTGAATTAAGTTTCTCCCATCGGGCTACATATATGGAAAAGCATTATATTCATTGGATCCTACTTTCTAGTGTGAAGTTTTCGGATTAGGAAAAGTTTAATTTTCGCCCTCTTCAGTCTAGGCAAACTGAGTCATGCTGCGCTAGTTTTGTATCTCGGACTGATGCCGAAGCGTGGGCTCAAGTGGCAGAAGTGGAAGGCATGTTAGTTGGGCCAAAACAACTTTGGTGATGCATATTTTTGAGGTTTCGTTCCTATGGTGTGGTTTCCTCATTCACCATACCAACAAGTCCAACAACCCTCAATTCTGAGTCCCACAACAATCGATATGTTAAGAACAATGGATGGATCAAAACTGGTATTGAATTAAGTTTCTCCCACCGGCCTATATATATGGAAAATCACTATATTCATTGGTTCTTACTTACTAGCGTGTACAAGTTTTCGGATTAGGAAAAAGTTTAATTTTTGCCCTCTTCAATCTAGGCAAACTGAGTCATGCTGCGTTGGTTTTGTATCTCGGACTGATGCCGAAGCGTGGGCTCACGTGGCAGAAGAGGAGGGCATGTAAGTTGGGCCAAAACAACTTTGGAGATGCATATTTTTGTGGTTTTTTTCCTATTCTGTGGTTTCCTCATTCATGGTACCAACAAGTCCAACAACCCTCGATTCTGAGTCCCACAACAATTGATATGTTAACAACAGTGCATGGATCAAAATTGGTATTGAATTAAATTTTTCCCATCGGCCTACATATATAGAAAAGCATTATATTCATTGGTTCTTACTTACTAGCGTGTACAAGTTTTCGGGTTAGGAAAAAGTTTAATTTTCGCCCTCTTCAGTCTAGGTGAACTGAGTCATGCTGTGCTGGTTTTGTATCTCGGCCTGATGTCAAAGCGTGGGCTCACGTGGCAGAAGAGGAGGGCATGTAAGTTGGGCCAAAACAACTTTGGCGATGCATATTTTTGAGGTTTCGTTCCTATGGTGTGGTTTTCTCATTCATCTTCCTAACAAGTCCAACAGCCCTCGATTCTGAGTCCCACAACAATTGATATGTTAACAACAGTGGATGAATCAAAACCTGTATTGAATTAAGTTTCTCCCATCGGGATACATATATGGAAAATCATTATATTCATTGGTTCCTAATTTCTAGCGTGTAGAAGTTTTCGGATTAGGAAAAAGTTTAATTTTCGCACTCTTCTGTCTAGGCAAACTGAGTCATGCTGCACTGGTTTTGTATCTCAGACAAATGCCGAAGCATCGGCTCAAGTGGCATAAGAGGAGGGCATGTAAATTGGGGCAAAACAATTTTGGTGATGCATATTTTTAGGGTTTCGTTCCAATGGTGTGGTTTCCTCATTCATCATACCAACAAGTCCAACAACCCTCGATTCCGACTCCCACAACAATTGATATGTTTTCTTCAAAAAAAAAACAATTGATATGTTAACAACAGTGGATGGATCAAAACCTGTATTGAATTAAGTTTCTCCCATCGGGCTACATATATGGAAAAGAATTAAATTCATTGGTTCCTACTTTCTAGCGTGTAGAGGTTTTCGGATTAGGAAAAAGTTTAATTTTTGCCCTCTTCTGTCTAGGCAAACTGAGTCATGCTGCACTGGTTTTGTATCTCGGACAGATGCCGAAGCGTGGGCTCAAGTGGCATAAGAGGAGGGCATGTAAATTGGGCCAAAACAACTTTGGTGATGCATATTTTTGAGGTTTGGTTCCTATGGTGTGGTTTCCTCATTCATCTTCCCAACAAGTCCGACAACCCTTGATTCTGAGTCCCACAACAAATGATATGTTAACAACAGTGGATGGAACAAAACATGTATTGAATTAAGTTTCTCCCATCGACCTACATATATACAAAAGCATTATATTCATTGGTTCTAACTTACCAGCGTGTACAAGTTTTCGGATTAGGAAAAAGTTTAATTTTCGCCCTAGGCAAACTAAGTCATGCTGTGCTGGTTTGTATCTCGGACTGATGCCGAGGCATGGGCTCAAGTGGCAGAAGATGAGGTCATGTAAGTTGGGCCAAAACAACTTTGGTGATGCATATTTTTGACGTTTCGTTCCTATGGTATGGTTTCCTCAATCATCATACCAACAAGTCCAACAACCCTCGATTCCGAGTGCCACAACAGTTGATATGTTAACAACAGTGGATGGATCAAAACTGGTATTGAATTAAGTTTCTCCCATCGGGCTATATATATGGAAAAGCATTATATTCATTGGTTCTTAATTACTAGCGTGTACAAGTTTTCGGATTAGGAAAAAGTTTAATTTTCGCCCTCTTCATTCTAGGCAAACTGAGTCATGCTGCACTGGTTTTGTATCTCGGCCCGATACCGAAGCGTGGGATTAAGTGGCAGAAGAGGAGGGCACGTAAGTTGGGCCAAAACAACTTTGGTGATCCATATTTTTGAGGTTTCGTTCCTATGGTGCGGTTTCCTCATTCATCATACCAACAAGTCCAACAACCCTCGATTCCGAGTCCCACAACAATTGATATGTTAACAACAATGGATGGATCAAAACTGGTATTGAATTAAGTTTCTCCCATCGGCCTACATATATGAAAAAGCATTATATAGCGTGTGCAAGTTTACGGATTAGGAAAAAGTTTAATTTTCGCCCTCTTCAGTCTAGGCAAACTGAGTCATGTGGCGCTGGTTTTGTATCTCAGACTGATGCCGAAGCGTGGGCTCAAGTGGCAGAAGAGGAGTGCATGTAAGTTGGGCCAAAACAACTTTGGTGATGCATATTTTTGAGGTTTCGTTCCTATGGTGTGGTTTCCTCATTCACCATACCAACAAGTCCAACAACCTTCGATTCGGAGTCCCACAACAATTGATATGTTAACAACAATGGATGGATCAAAACTGGTATTGAATTAAGTTTCTCCCATCGGCCTATTTATATGGAAAAGCATTATATTCATTGGTTCTTAATTACTTGCGTATACAAGTTTTCGGATTAGGAAAAAGTTTAATTTTCACCCTCTTCAGTCTTGGCAAACTGAGTCATGCTGTGCTGGTTTTGTATCTTGGCCTGATGCCGAAGCGTGGGATCAAGTGGCAGAACAGGAGGGCATGTAAGTTGGGCCAAAACAACTTTGGTGATGCATATTTTTGAGGTTTTGTTCCTATGGTGTGGTTTCCTCATTCATCATACCAACAAGTCCAACAACCCTCATTTTTGAGTCCCACTACAATTGATATGTTACCAAAAGTGGATGGATCAAAACCTGTATTGAACTAAGTTTCTCCCATCAACCTACATATATGGAATAGCATTATATTCATTGGTTCTTACTTACTTGCGTGTACAAGTTTTTGGATTAAGAAAAAGTTTAATTTTCGCCCTCTTCAGTCTAGGCAAAGTGAGTCATGCTGCGCTGGTTTTGTATCCCGGCCTGATGCTGAAGCGTGGTCTGATGTGGCAAAAGAGGAGGGCATGTAAGTTGGGTCAAAACAACTTTGCTGATGCATATTTTTAAGGTTTCGTTCCTATGGTGTGGTTTGCTCATTCATCATACCAAGAAGTCCAACAACCCTCGATTCTGAGTCCCACAACAATTTATATGTTAACAACAGTGGATGGATCAAAACCTGTATTGAATTACGTTTCTTCCATCGGCCTACATATATGGAAAACCATTATATTCATAGGTTCCTACTTACTAGCGTGTACAAGTTTTCGGATTAGGAAAAAGTTTAATTTTCGCCCTCTTCAGTCTAGGCAAACTGAGTAATGCTACGTTGATTTTATATCTCGTACTGATGCCGAAGCGTGGGCTCAAGTGGCAGAAGAGGAGGGCATGTAAGTTGGGCCAAAACTACTTTGGTGATGCATATTTTTGAGGTTTCGTTCCTATGGTGCGGTTTCCTCATTCTTCTTCCCAACAAGTCCAACAACCCTCGATTCCGAGTCCCACAATAATTGATATGTTAACAATAGTGGATGGATCAAAACCTAGATTGAATTAAGTTTCTCCCACGGCCATTGGTTCCTACAAGCGTGTACAAGTTTTCGGATTAGGAAAAAGTTTAATTTTCTCCCTCTTCTGTCTAGGCAAACTGAGTCATGCTGCGTTGGATTTGTATCTCGGACTAATGCCGAAGCGTGGGCTCAAGTGGCAGAAGATGAGGGCATGTAAGTTGGGCCAAAACAACTTTGGTGATGCATATTTTTGGCGTTTCTTTCCTATGGTGTGGTTTCCTCATTCATCATACCAACAAGTCCAACAACCCCCGATTTCGAGTCCCACAACAATTGATATGTTAACAACAGCGGATGGATCAAAACCTGTACTGAATTAAGTTTCTCCCATCGGCCTACATATATGGAAAAGCATTAAATTCGATGGTTCCTACTTACTAGCGTGTACAAGTTTTCGGATTAGGAAAAAGTTAATTTTCGCCCTCTTCAGTCTAGGCAAACTGAGTCGTGCTGCGTTGGTTTTGTATCTCGGACTGATGCCGAAGCGTGGGCTCAAGTGGCAGGAGAGGAGGGATGTAAGTTGGGCCAAAACTACTTTGGCAATGCATATTTTTGAGGTTTCGTTCCTATGGTGTGGTTTCCCCATTCATCATTCCAACAAGTCCAACAACCCTCGATTCCGAGTCCCACAACAATTGATATGTTAACAGAGGGTGGATCAAGACTGGTATTGAATTAAGTTTCTCCCATCGGCCTACATATATGGAAAAGCATTATATTCATTGGTTCTTACTTACTAGCGTGTACAGTTTTCGGATTAGGAAAAAGTTTAATTTTTACCCTCCTCAGTCTAGGCAATCTGAGTCATGCTGCGCTGGTTTTGTATCTCAGCCTGATGCCAAAGCTTGGGCTCAAGTGGCAGAAGAGGATGGAATGTACGTTGGTCCAAAACAACTTTAGTGATGCATATTTTTGAGGTTTCGTTCCTATGGTCTGGTTTCCTAATTCATCATACCAATATGTCCAACAACCCTTGATTCCGAGTCCCACAATATTTGATATGTTAACAAAAGTGGATGGTTTAAACTGGTATTGAATTTAGTTTCTCCCATCGGCCAACATATATGGAAAAGCATTATATTCATTGGTTCCTACTTACTAGCGTGTACAAATTTCGGATTACGAAAAGTTTAATTTTCGCCCTCTTTAGTCTGGACAAACTAAGTCATGCTACGTTGGTTTTGTATCTCGGACTGATGCCGAAGCGTGGGCTCAAGTGGCAGAAGAGGAGGGCATGTAAGTTGGGCCAAAACAACTTTGGTGATGCATATTTTTGAGGCTTCGTTTCTATGGTGTGGTTTCATCATTCTTCATACCAACAGGTCCAACATCCCTCGATTCCGAGTCCCACAACAAATGATATGTTGACAACAGTGGATGGATCAAAACCTGTATTGAATTAAGTTTCTCCCATCGGCCAACATATATGGAAAAGCATTATATTCATTGGTTCCAACTTACTAGCGTGTACAAGTTTTTAGATTAGGAAAAAGTTTAATTTTCGCCCTCTTCAGTCTAGGCAAACTGAGTCATGCTGCGTTGGTTTTGTATCTCGGACTGATGCCAAAGCGTGGGCTCAAGTGGCAGAAGAGGAGGGCATGTAAGTTGGGCCAAAACAACTTTGGCGATGCATATTTTTGAGGTTTCGTTCCTACGGTTTGGTTTCCTAATTCATCATACCAACATGTCCAACAACCCTCGATTCCGAGTGCCACAACAATTGATATGTTAACAAAACTGGATGGTTTAAACTGGTATTGAATTAAGTTTCTCCCATCGGCCTACATATATGGAAAAGCATTATATTCATTGGTTCCTACTTACTAGTGTGTACAAATTTTCAGATTAGGAAAAGTTTAATTTTCGCCCTCTTCAGTCAGGGCAAACTAAGTCATGCTACGTTGGTTTTGTATCTCGGACTGATGCCGAAGCGTAGGCTCAAGTGGCAGAAGAGGGGGGCATGTAAGTTGAGCCAAAACAACTTTGGTGATGCATATTGTTTCCTCGTTCATCTTACCAACAAGTCCAACAAACCTCGATTCCGAGGCCCACAACAATTGATATGTTAACAATACTGGATGGATCAAAACCTGTATTGAATTACGTTTCTCCCATCGGCCTACATATGGAAAAGTATTATATTCATTGGTTCCTACTTACAAGCGTGTACAAGTTTTTGGATTAGGAAAAAGTTTAATTTTCGCCCAAGTCTGTCTAGGCAAATTGAGTCATGCTGCGCTGGTTTTGTATCTCGGATTGATGCTGAAGCGTGGGCTCCAGTGGCAGAAGAGTTGGGCTTGTAAGTTGGGCGAAAACAACTTCGGTGACGCATATTTTTGAGGTTTCTGTCCTATGGTATGGTTTTCTCATTCATCATGCCAACAAGTCCAACAACCCTCGATTCTGAGTCCCACAACTATTGATATGTTAACAATAGTGGATGGACCAAAACCTGTATTGAATTAAGTTTCTCCCATCGGCCTACATATATGGAAAAGCATTATATTCATTGGTTCCTACTTACTAGCGTGTACAAGTTTTCGGATTAGGAAAAAGTTTAATCTTCACCCTCTTCAGTCTATGAAAACTGAGTCATGCTGCGCTGGTTTTGTATCTCAGCCTGACGCCGAAGCGTCGGCTCAAGTGGCAGAAGAGGAGGGCATGTAAGATGGGCCAAAACAATTTTGGTGATGCATATTTTTGAAGTTTTGTTCCTATGGTGTGGTTTCTTTATTCATCTTCCAAACAAGTCCAACAACCGTCGATTTCGAGTCCCACGACAAATGATATGTTAACAATAGTGGATGGACCAAAACCTATATTGAATTAAGTTTCTCCATTGGCCTACATATATGGAAAAGCATTATATTAATTGGTTCCTACTTACTAGCGTGTACAAGGTTTTGAATTAGGAAAAAGGTTAATTTTCGCCCTCTTCAGTCTAGGCAAACTGAGTCATTATGCGCTGGTTTTGTATCTCGTCCCGATGTCGAAGCGTGGGCTCAAGTGGCAGAAGAGGAGGGCATGTAATTTGAGCCAAAACAACTTTGGTGATGCATATTTTTGAGGTTTCGTTCCTTTGGTGTGGTTTCCTCATTCATCTTACCAACAAATCCAACAAACCTCGATTCCGAGTCCCACAACAATTGATATGTTAACAATAGTGGATGTACTAAAACCTGTATTGAATTAAGTGTGGCGGAACCGCCCTGCTTAATCCAGACTAAGCACACCTGCCACCTCTGGCTCGCTGTGCACTTATGCCAGACTAAACCCGGTAGTCCGTCGAGAGTACTTCGGCTCTCGATAACACCATTCCCGGAGGAACCGACATCAAACACATCCGACTCTCGAAGGAGCCACAACAATTACATCATAACAGGCAGTTGAAATAGAGAATAGTAGACTGGATTTACAAATATAAGAAGTCAAATACATTTCATAAAATAGCGGAATCGATTTCAGAGTGTACATATAGCGGAAGCGTTTTCAAAATATCTCGCAGCGGAAACAATATACTTAAGTAGCCTTCACGAAGAGATGAACAAGGCGAGTAGCACCGAGCCCACCGGTACTACCACCTCCAACACAGCTATCCAGATGTCGCCAGTACCTGTAATCCAAAAGTGGGGGCAATCCCTGAGTACTAATTACTCAGTAGGACTTAATGGACGGGGCTTACGGCTGACGCAAAGCATGCTTACTAATCATGTGGATCCTTAGCTGTTGATTCTTAAATAAAGTCATGTGGACATAAGATAGCAGGATTTGACAGCTGCTATCCATTAATCATGAAGATCATTTATATCATTGTTGGCGGTCGATAAAACCCATTTCGACCACCAACATTTCATGTTTTGAGAGCATAATTTATCAATGTTTCATGTATTACTAACCAGTTCCACGAGTTGTGCATAAAAGATGGATGCAGGAGCATATCATTTCAAAATATCGAAGGAATGTACAAAATGAAGTCAATGTGACAGAGTAGAGAGCTACTGGGCTCAGGGCCTGGTCGGCCGGCCACCCCTCTGGGTCGCTCGGCCTCCAGGAGCCCAATGTCAGCTCTCAACCCAACTCAGCCCAGCTGAGGTGGCCGCCCGACCACTCGACATGGTCGCCCGGCCACTTCATCAATCCGAACTTTCGACCTGCATGCAAAGAAGCACAAAAGAAGTTAAATGCAACCGTTGGATCAGGAATCCAATGCATCCAAGCGTCGGAAGAACATCATGCAACGGATCGGTGACGTCAGCAATCCAGGACAGCAGCCGCCCGACCAATGAGAGTGGTCGGCCGACCACCCCACCGACTCATTTTTCATGTGCACCAACTCCAATAACTACCAACTGACTCCAGGAATGCATATCAACCGTTGGATGGTCAAAGGCGGCAAGATGAGTGGCTGCCTGACCACCCTTGAAGGTCGGCCGGCCACCCCCCTGGCCGCCCAGACACCGACCTACCTCCACTACCGACCTAGAGCACCTATAAGTACCCCCCTCGGTCTCCAAGCTATAAATACCCCCCCGGGAGGTCACTTGCAAGTGTGGTGGATCAAGAGAATACAAGTGTGGTTTTGTAGTTGAGTGTAGAGTATATTAGTGAAGCCACCCTTGGCATTGTAGAGAGAGCCAAGTTGTATCAAGAGTGAGTAGTGAGTTGTAGAGTGAAGGAGTCGGATTTCTCTTCGGTATTCTATTCCTGAGCTCTCAGCCTCAGACGGATTATTACTCCATTTCCAGGATTGAGTAAAGTTCCTTGCTCCCTTCTTTATTTATTTCATACTTACTTTATTTACATACTCAGTACTTTCTTAGTAGTTTACGGGTGCCAAGTGTGCTCTGTGTAGTTTAGCTATACAGTTGTGCTTGCTCTCTGGCTTCGAACCAGAGTAGTAGTAAGCTCGGTTGTGTAGACGTGGTGTCTAGACTAGAGTTTACCTTGGAAGGTGTCTTGTCCCACGCAGTTTTGGTTGGTAGTCCCACCTGGTGACAGCGGGTGTGTGTCCTGTGTAGTCCAACCCCGTCGTTTGGATAAGTTGTCATCGACGCATAGCTGAGTCCTATAGTGCCCGCCTTTCTCGTCTGGGTTATCCGCACTCTGGTGCCCGGAAGTGGTTCTATAGCCTCAGTGTCCAAGTAAACCTGCTGAGTAGAATACTAGTTTGTTTAGTAGAGTTGAGTTGTTTTATTTAAAGTAGTGAACCTGCTATCCTCTGTCTTTTATCTCTGCAATTGCTGGTTTCACTGTTCGTTCAATTGCTGGTTTCACTGTTCGTTCCTAGCTTTCTACGTTGAGTTACTCCTCGTTCCTCGTGGATTTTGATACCCTAGAATACTCTTGGGTGAAAAGCTACAACGTGTTTACGTGCGCTTGCGGAATTTATTCAGTAGGCTAAGAAAAGCCAACAAGCTTTTCTGGCGCCGTTGCCAGGGAGCGGTAGCTAACTTGACTAGAACCTTAGGATCGTCCATACTCACACCATACACAACCACCACATATATCCCCACCAAATACCACATATCACCTACCACCATATGGATTCCACGCCTATCTATCGATTCGCCGCTCCAAAGGGCGATTATTTGGAGCCTCCACCATCATCCACACCCATTACAGCAGACGGCTATCAGCTACGTCCCGGCTTGATAGCCATGGTTCGGGATCAATCATTCGGAGGATTGGAATCTGAATGCCCTTACTCACACCTTTGGGAGTTCGAGCAGCTATGCAGCTGTTTGGTCATCTCGGGGATCTCTAGTGAGACTCTACGATGGTTGCTTTTCCCATTCTCGCTAACAGGGGATGCAAAAATCTGGTGCAATCAAATGGTCAGTAAAGTAGAAGGGAGTTGGGAAGAGCTTAAATCCAGTTTTTGTCTGCGCTTCTTTCCGCTAAACAAGGTTGTCGATCCCCGTTGCGAAGTACTTTCATTTCGACAATGAGAGAGAGAATCCTTAGGGGCAGCATGGGCACGCTTCAATCGCCTGAGATCCTCAGGCCCTGATTTGGCTATCCCCGAGGCATTGCTGCTACAGCACTTCTTCCGAGGTCTCTCACCTGGTGCTGACCTTTGCCTCGATCTAGCCTCGGGAGGATCGTTCTCACACCTAAAGCCATGCGAGGGTCGAAAAATTCTCGACAAAATTCTCGAGAAGGCTTCTGACCTCGGCACTCTAGAAGAACAACCTCCACAGAAGCCACCCAGCCAAAATCCTACTGAAGAGCGACAAATCACACATAAGCCTACCCCACCACCACCATCTCCCCGAATCGAAGAAATCCCAGAACCATCGTCACGGCAAACTGAGAGGGTTAGTTTAGCCTTGACGATTCCTCCGTCGGCACCTCCGTTCTCTTTCGAGGACGAAATATTCATGGAGTTTGGCAACGCCTCTCGGTTGCCTAAACAAGACCGACGCTTCACCAGGGCCTCCAAACCATCATACATATTACCAGACCACAGAGAGCATATGAAGGAGGACCTACTCTGGCTTTCAGCAGCAATCAATCGGGATTGGCTAGAGGAGAGACGTCTGGACACAAAAGCAATCAAAGTCTATCCAGATCCCAGCGTCATCCCTGGCCAAGTATCAAGGCTTCAACCACAAGACATCATATACGACCCACGTATTGGAGTGAATATAATTCCTAAGTATGTGATGGACAATCATTTCCCAGTCGAGCCGCTATCAAAATCAGCCATCCGTTTGAAATGGACAGATGGCAGATATTTGAATTGCAAAGGTGTGCTCCGGGTAGTACCAACAACCTTGCGGGATACTCAGGTGTTCTTGGACTTCCATGTCTTTGACATCCCCGAGGGATCCACACCATTGATTGCGGTAGGGATCCCAATCGCAGCCCTCACCAGCTCAGATATATACAGAGGGAGATTGCAGCTTCAGTTGGGCAATGAGGACATCAATGTGAACATCGACAGATCACTCAATGCCAAAACAGAAGCGAAGCCAGAGATTGACCCCATGGAAGAAGTGATGAGCCTTTCACTTGAGGAAATGGGTCAGTACAAAAGCCTAGAGGAAGAGGCTATTAGCGACTTCAGTGCGGAAGAGGAGCCGCTCGAGTTCGAAGAACTTGGTGAATCGTTGCGGCCCGAAGCTCCAAAAATTGAGCTGAAACAACTTCCGCCTGGCCTGAAGTACGCCTTCCTCCACGGGAAAGAGGATAAACCGGTGATCATCAGCGATAAGCTGACAGGGAGTGAGAGCCGGCGATTGCTTTCAGTTCTAGAGAAGTATAGTTCTGTGCTTGGATACTCTCTCCAAGACCTGAAGGGAATCAGTCCCAACCTGTGCACACACCGCATACCTATGGAGGTTGACCACAAACCCACGCGGGAACCTCAGCGCAGACTGAATAATGCGATGCGAGAAGTAGTAAAGAAGGAAGTGCTCAAACTCCTACACGTGGGTATCATCTTACCCGTACAAGATAGTGAATGCGTCAGCCCCGTACAAGTTGTGCCTAAGAAGGTAGGGATGACAGTTGTCAAGAACCAGAACAATGAATTAATCCCATAAAGAACTGTCACCGGTTGGCAGATGTGCATTGATTACAGGAAACTGAATACCGCCACTAGGAAGGATCACTTTCCTCTTCCCTTCATCGACGAAATGCTAGAGAGGCTGGCTAATCACTCTTTCTTCTGCTACCTCGATGGTTACTCTGACCACCACCAGATTCCGATTCACCCGGAGGACCAGAGTAAGACCACTTTCACATGCCCTTACGGAACGTTTGCCTACCGGCGAATGTCGTTCGGGCTGTGTAATGCTCCAGCATCATTCCAGAGGTGTATGATGGCAATCTTCTCCGACTTCATTGAAAATATTATGGAAGTTTTCATGGACGACTTCTCAGTCTATGGCAAGAGCTTTGACCAATGCCTTGAAAACTTGGAAAAAGTTCTGCAAAGATGCAAAGAGGTCGACCTGGTGTTAAACTGGAAAAATGTCATTTCATGGTCAGAGAAGGTATTGTGCTAGGCCACAGAATCTCAGAAAGAGGCATTGAGGTAGATCGTGCAAAGATTGAGGTCATTGAACAACTACCTCCCCTACAAACATCAAGGCCATCCGAAGCTTCCTAGGCCATGCTGGGTTCTACAGGAGATTTATCAAAAATTTCACCCATATAGCCCGGCCTATGACCAATTTGCTAGCCAAGGATGCCCCTTCGTGTTTGACGAGAAATGTCTCGAAGCTTTTCACAAGCTCAAAGAAGCTCTGGTCACAGCACCCATCATCCAGCCGCGTGATTGGAACAAACCATTTGAAATCATGTGTGATGCAAGCGATTATGCTCTTGGAGCAGTATTGGGCCAAACCAATGATAAGAAGCACCATGCTATCTCTTATGCAAGCAAAACTCTTACTGGCCCGCAACTGAACTACTCGACCACCGAGAAAGAATTGCTAGCAGTGGTATTTGCAATTGACAAGTTTAGATCATACTTGGTAGGAGCAAAAGTCATCATCTACATAGATCATGCAGCTCTCAAATACCTCCTTACCAAAAAAGATGCAAAGCCACGCCTGATCCGGTGGGTCCTGTTACTCCAAGAATTTGACATTGAAATTAGAGACAAGAAGGGAGTAGAAAATTCAGTTGCAGATCATCTCTCACGAATGAAATATGAAGAAACATCTCCTTTGCTGATCGATGACTATATGAGAGATGATCAGCTCCTTAAGGTGACAATAGCCCAACCTTGGTATGCCAATCTGGTGAATTACATCGTTGCTGGCTATGTCCCTGAGGGAGCAGACAAGAGGAAATTGGCCCACGACAGCCGATTCTATCTCTGGGATGACCCCTACCTATACAAACTCTGCGCAGACGGACTCCTACGTCGCTGCATTCCAGCTTGTGAAGCACCGCAGGTCCTAGATAGATTCCATGCATCCTCTTACGGAGGACACTATGGGGCTTATCGGACTCACGCAAAAATTTGGTAGAGTGGGTTCTACTGGCCCACTATGTACGAGGAAGCAAAAGAGTTCGTGCGACGGTGTCCAAGGTGCCAGCGCCAAGGAAATATAAATCCAAGAGATGCTATGCCACTCACAAGTAATCTTCAAGTTGATGTATTCAATGTGTGGGGCATAGATTTCATGGGACCTTTTCCCAAGAATGGAGGCAAGGAGTATATTCTGGTAAGCTTAGAAGTAAGTGGGAGGGACCTTTTACGGTCCTTGAAGCCGCCGATCACGGCGCCGTAACCCTCCAGGACGATGACGGGAAGGTTTTTAAGGCGAATGGGCAACGCCTTAAAATCTTTCTTGAGCCCGAAATGCCTACGCTCGAAGAAGTGGATGTCTTCGAGCTGCATGAGGTAGTTTGATCACGCGTCCATGGTCGAGCTCAGACCATAAAAGAAGCCATGTACACTAGTTTCTTTTCTCCCTTAAAATTCTATCTAATCTCATCTTATTCTCTAAAATCTCAACAAAACCGCTGTTCTGCACACGTAGTTGGGTCCACAACACACCTTGGGGTAACCTCAGCCCGTGGCAAGCCTGGCCCAAGCTGGGCAGGGTCGGCCGACCCCTCGGCCTGGTCGCCCGACCACCCAAGGTGGACGCCCGACCATGGGCTCACAGGCCTGGGTCATGGGCTCAGCTCCTGCACATTCCTTCTGGACGCCCGGCTCTAGGGTAGGGTCGGCTGGCCACACCCCATGGCCGCCCGGCCACCTCCAGGCCGCCAAAACTCAAAATTCAAGTGTGGGAGCGTCGATCCTTTATCTATGGGGCTGTTGAGTGGATGAAGGCGATCTTCTCCGACGTTTTAAGGACGAGGAGTCATCTTCTTCCCCATCTACACTCCACCTTCATCTCCACTCAGCCATGGCACCACTCTCCCCTCGAGGTAAGGGCAAGGCTGCCATCTCCATCTCATCCGACACCACCGCAACCTACAATCCCGCTTCCATGGACTCACCGCAACCTCTCCAAGCCATCCCATTCGAGGAAAGCCTAGAAACATCGGTCCAGGAGTCGCCCTGGTCGATGGGGCTCGGCCCCCATGGCCGCCCGACCACACCCCATGGCCGCTCGGCCATAGGTGGTGGCCGCCCGGCCATGGGTGATTCACCCCGTGGTCGTCCGACTACCCGTGACAGCCGTCCTGACTCCCCACATCGTTCCCACAGTGTGGACAGGCCAGGAAGGGCCCTGTCTCCGGCAAGAACCATTGCCAAGAAGGTGGTCCGTCCGTCTCTACATTCCACCATGGGGGTGATCGCCCCTGTGAACTGTGTCAAGAGCCTCTTCCAAGAAGAGGCCGCCGGACCATCCAAGGAGCCGGTCTTTCCTAGCCCGTCCACCCATACCCTCCGTGGGATGAAAACTCCTACGGGTGGGTATGCTAAGGTGTTCATCCCTAGGGTTGCAAAGCCCGATGCCTCCATCGATGAGTCCATTGACTCAACGCCACCACAAAGGACAGTGGAGAGGGTGGCCAGAACGCCTTCAATCAAAGGGCCGCCGGGACAGTTTGAGGATTCCTCGGATGAAGAAAAGGAGGAGAAGGACACGGTGGCGTCATTAAGGGAGGAGTTAGCAGCGTTCAAAGCTAAGTTTCAGAACTTAGAAGAGCGCTGTGCTGAGGGCGAGCTTTGGCGGATGGAGATCGATGATAAGATCAACATCCTTAGGAAGGGACTCTCTGCCAAAGTCCGCCGTCTTGCAGATGCAACTGGGCACCCCGATCTTTATGATCCTCCCGCACCATAGGCGCCCGGTGCATCTAGTTATCATAGGCGCATTTAGTTTTAACCATTCAATTCTTAGGTTGTTTTGAACTCATTCATTCATGTAATAAGCGCCTTATCTTTGTTTCATCCTTTCAAGTAGATGTATTTCCCTTCCAATAATGAGTTTGAGTAGAATGGGCAAGGCCATTCGACTCCCTGTCACTAACCCTGCAGAAAACACAAGCAAAATACGATGTACAGGGTACAACCTCGCTACTCAGAAATTTTCAGGGGAATTGGGCGAAATGCAGTGGCCGCCCGATCACACATAGCGGCCGCCCGGACACCTATCTTTCACGAAAACGCGTCGCGCTGGCTTGTCACGTCTCCCCACGGCTCCCTCGACAAAATGCACCAGC
Organism: Paspalum notatum; assembly: GCA_022530915.1. Taxonomy (NCBI): domain Eukaryota; kingdom Viridiplantae; phylum Streptophyta; class Magnoliopsida; order Poales; family Poaceae; genus Paspalum; species Paspalum notatum. The sequence goes on along the minus strand of CM039683.1, from coordinate 3,602,525 downwards.
ACACGGGTCGAACACCCAGAATTGGGTGGCCGCCCGGCCACCACCTGTGGTCGCCCGGCCATCAAGCAGGTCGCCCGACCCTTGCACCTAGCCGCCCGGCCATGGTGTTGGGCTGGATGGCCCATCAACACGTCGAACCCGCGCAGGAGGTCAGGTATACATGTTACATTCATTTACCTCCATTTTTATTTGTGCTTTACACATGAACTTGATCAAATCATGCTCTACATGTTCATAATGTCACATCTTACTTGTGCTTGCACCATTTTATTTCCTATGCTAGAGTAATCTTGCCTTTGGATACTATCATCATTAGGGACCCACTTGAGTTTAGATTGTTGATCCATGTGAGATAAGTTAATTAGAGGAAACTAAAGGAGCCTCCCATATGAGAAAGAGTTTTATTTTGCAAAACAAAATAAGGGCTTCTTCTTTGATGATCTCAAGTTCCTGTCCTACCAGTGCCACATATGAAAAGAAAACTTGTATACTCTTGCTACCTTGATTGTTTTGAGTCTTATCAAACCTTGTGCCATTACAAGAGTTTGAATCAATTGAGAATTCTTGGCCTTCACACGCACGTTCCATGAAATAAAGTCTCTCAAAAAAAAAGGTATGCAATAAGATGACAATGATCCCATTCAGTTCTATTTAAAAAGAAAGAGAGGCATGGAAGTTCGAAAAAAATAGTGTGAAAAAAGGAAAAGAAAAAAAAGAAAAAAAGAAAAGAGAGAAAAAAAGAGAAAAGAACTCCATGCCCTCTTCTCAAACATGGGACTCATATCAAGCACCACAAGAGACAAGATCCGTACACTACACTTGCACTTGGCCAAATCTCATTTGATTATGAATTCTTTCTTGACACTTGATTTGATTCGACAACATAAGCATGATAGGAAAGCCTCATTCTCCCCACTACTTAGAGCTCCACAAAAAGCCTTAGTAGTATAAGAGGTGAGAAATACAAGATGTCGGCAAGGACACCTTGTCCTGTGAGTGACCGAGAGTTGGACTTGAGATCAAAAGAGTTGGTATGCCCTACTTTTGAAAATATTGAAAACCTCTTTACTCATGTGGCTGGGAACCTGAAGTTGACTTTGATACTCTTATTCCATGCTTCAACATTCTAAAACCTAAGTGTAGACACCACTGAAATCCTAGGCGAGATGAAAAAGTTGGAAGTACTCTTGTGCTTGCTATGGTGGATGATGATGTTATGCCTTTCCCACTTATGCTTAAGTCTACTCTTTGCTCGAGGACGAGCAAAGGTCTAAGTGTGGGGGGGTGTTGGCGGTCGATAAAACCCATTTCGACCACCAACATTTCATGTTTTGAGAGCATAATTTATCAATGTTTCATGTATTACTAACCGGTTCCACGAGTTGTGCATAAAAGATGGATGCAGGAGCATATCATGTCAAAATATCGAAGGAATGTACAAAATGAAGTCAATGTGACAGAGTAGAGAGCTACTGGGCTCAGGGCCTAGTCGGCCGGCCACCCAAGGTGGCCGCCCGACCACATAACTGGGTCAGCCGGCCACCCCTCTGGGTCGCCCAGCCACCAGGAGCCCAATGTCAGCTCTCAACCCAACTTAGCCCAGTTGAGGTGGCCGCCCGACCACTCGACATGGTCGCCCGGCCACGTCATCAATCTGAACTTTTGACCTACATGCAAAGAAGCACAAAAGAAGTTAAATGCAACCGTTGGATCAGGAATCCAATGCATCCAAGGGTCGGAAGAACATCATCCAACGGATCGGTGACGTCAGCAATCCAGGGCAGCGGCCGCCCGACCAATGAGAGTGGTCGGCCGACCACCCCACCGACTCATTTTTCACGTGCACCAACTCCAATAACTACCAACCGACTCCAGGAATGCATATCAACCGTTGGATGGTCAAAGGCGGCAAGATGAGTGGCCGCCCGACCACCCTTGAAGGTCGGCCGGCCACCCCCTGGCCGCCCGGACACCGACCTACCTCCACTACCGACCTAGAGCACCTATAAGTACCCCCCTCGGTCTCCAAGCTATAAAAACCCCCGGGAGGTCACTTGCAAGGTGTGGTGGATCAAGAGAATACAAGTGTGGTTGTGTAGTTGAGTGTAGAGTATATTAGTGAAGCCACCCTTGGCATTGTAGAGAGAGCCAAGTTGTATCAAGAGTGAGTAGTGAGTTGTAGAGTGAAGGAGTCGGATTTCTCTTCGGTATTCTATTCCTGAGCTCTCAGCCTCAGAGGGATTATTACTCCATTTCCAGGATTGAGTAAACTTCCTTGCTCCCTTCTTTATTTATTTCATACTTACTTTATTTACATACTCAGTACTTTGCTTAGTAGTTTACGGGTGCCAAGTGTGCTCTGTGTAGTTTAGCTATATAGTTGTGCTTGCTCTCTGGCTTCGAACCAGAGTAGTAGTAAGCTCGGTTATGTAGACGTGGTGTCTAGACTAGAGTTTACCTTGGAAGGTGTCTTGTCCCACGCAGTTTTGGTTGGTAGTCCCACCTGGTGACAGCGGGTGTGTGTC